>OZ024742.1:43275317-43542817 GCA_964016885.1 Eledone cirrhosa | reverse complement strand
GTCGAGAGACAGGTCCCTTGTCTGGGACGTCACTGTTAATGACTCTTTTGCTCTTTCCCACATCCTGGATGCTGCGGTTAGGACGAGAGCCACAGCTTCCGTAGCCGAGCGGAGTAAGACCCTCAAATACTGTGATCTGTCGGCCAGCTACATTTTTCTGCCTGTGGCTTTCGAGACGTTTGGGGGAGTCGGCACGCTGACTGCGAGGTTCTTATCTACACTCGCCTAATAGAGGTAACTGGCGAATCTCACGAGGGCGCTTGGTTGTTCCAGCGCATTAGCCTCGCCATCACACGAGGCAACGCTGCGAGTGTGCTGGCTTGTCTCAAAAATCATTAGAGAGGTTGCTCGGTACTCCTCGCGACGTTGCTGTCTTTTGCTCTGGTGTTGGCTCAGGTGTTCACCCCCTCCTTTACATTTTCTTTAATATTGAAACATTAAAAGAATATATTTTTCTGAAAGAATCGCGAGCAATTTATAATGTTATCTAAGCATTTGTAATGTTATTTATGTATATATTTAAAACATATTTGTTATGTTATTCTACCGTAAATTTATTTATATGCTCTGTATAATAAAAAAAATATACTTTATATGTATCACATAAGAAACGGAGAATCAGTGGTGCGACGAATTAAAATTTATTAGACATACTACAATCGTTTCTCTGGCAACCAGCTCGAGGCACGATCGAACCTGACTCTGAAATTGCAAGATCCTCAGATACGTCTTAATCTTTCGAAGCAGAGTTTCCATTTTGGACCCACCAAGCGTGGGTGGAAAAAAGGAAGCAGGGGAGAGAGAGGGACGAAGACCAAGACCTCCAAATCGCTTGGGCAACGCAGCCTGATCGCGGGACTCTGGAGAGAGTCTAACATTGACCAGGCACTCGAGTCTTTCGAAGATTAGGTCGTCGAAGTTTCCATTTTGGAAACTCTGCTTCGAAAGATTAAGACGTATCTGAGGATCTTGCGATTTCAGAGTCAGGTTCGATCGTGCCTCGAGCTGGTCGCCAGAGAAATGATTGTAGTATGTCTAATAAATTTTAATTCGTCTCACCACTGATTCTCCGTTTCTTATCCTCTGCTCTGTAAGAGCATCGAGTGCTCAAACGGCCTACCGTATACGGACGCTTTAAGCATCCTACACCAGATATATATATGTATGTATATGTGTATACACACACAAATATATATATATTCTTTATTTTTAAGACAGGAAAATATAGTTTATATGTTTTTGAAACAGCGAACGAGTTTGGAATTAGAAATAGAAGCTTTCGCCGTATTTTTTTACTAAATAAATTTTAGCCTGATAGTGGAGTTTAGAACCCTCTAAGAAATGGAAAAAGATGAGTATTGACGTACTTATATAATTTTATTATTTTTATTTCTGAGTTATGTTGGGAGTAAATGGCATTACAAATTGTTTATTATTATTCTTACAAAATGAAAATATAAACACAGTACAATTAATTATTGCTAGGAACCTCACAGATATAATGCACAAAAATATAAAATCAAAGCGAAAGAAAAACGAACAAAAACAACCACCAAGTGCCACAATCGGCCGCACACCACAAGGGTCAACGGAGATTTTTGAGGCGAGCCAACATGCTCGCAGCATTACTACGGGTGATGGCGAGGCTAAGGTGTTGAAACAACTAGGCACGCTCACGGGCATCACCCGACATCACGGTAGGGCGAGCTGTTAACGATGACAAGAAATTCGCTGTCAGGGGTCAAGTTTTACCAACGCCACAGGTTGGAAAAAATAGTTGTTGGGTAGTCCAGGGGTATCCCAAATAATATATTGTTCTCCCAAACTACCAAAAGACACATCTATTTGTATATGCGCTACAATTTGTGTACATGTTATGTAGAGACAGATGGAAAAGATAGATATAGAGAGGGGGGGGTAGAAGAGAGTTCCGTGTAGTAGATATAGAGAGGGGCAGATTTGGGTGTTAATTGATATATAGGGGGATTGGAAGAGAGGGTTGTATGGTTGATGTAGAGAGGGGAGAGAATTGATAGAGATAGGTAATGATAGATAAAGAGAGGGGGAGAATTTGGTGGTTGTAGATATACAGAGAAGGATAATGGCGAGTGTCGTGTAGTAGATATAGAGAGGGTGAGAGTTTAGGGGTGATTGATATACAGATGGGGAGTGGGAGAGATATGTGTAGGTATTTATAGAAAGTGAGAGAGTGTATTAGTCTTAAATATAGAGAGCGGGATAAGAGAGGCGGTGCCGTGGTAGATATAGAGAGTGGTAGAGTTTGGTTTTAGTAGATACAGAGAGGGGGATTAAAGGAGAGTTTTGTGTGATAGACATAGAGAGGAGGAGGAGTTTGGTGGTGGCTGAAAGTCTGTCACGTCGAGACTCCTTTAGATTATGTTGTACAAAGCGACATGTTAATGGAACTGACCTGCGCTATGGTGGTAGGGAGAAATCGAGGATAGGTGGGCCGGCAGTATCAAGTCAAATATTGTTCGATAAATCGACTAACTACATTTTCCAGCCTGTGGCGTTCGAGACGTTTGGTGAAGTCGGGCTTCTGACTGCGAGGTTCTTATCTACACTGGCAGTTCGCCTAACACAGGTAACTGGTGAAGCTCGTGAGGGCGCTTGGTTGTTCTAGTACATCAGCCTCGCCATCGGCCGAGGTAACGCTGCGAGTGTGCTGGCTTACCTAAAAAATTATTAGAGAGGTTTCCTCGCGATACTGTTAGCAGTTTCCTCGCGACTCTGGTAGCAGTTCGTTTTCCCCCTCTACCTCTTTCGCCTGCTTCTTGTTGTATGTAGTCCTAGATGTATGTTTTACCTATTTGTGTGTTTTTCCTTCTTTTTCTCTTTCTCTTTTTGAGTATTTCTAATGTCATTTAGATACAAAATTTAATTATAAAAGGAAGTAAATAGTTTCCAATTGACAGAAACGTTAAAACGTCAGATAAAATACTTTGCAATATTTATTCCGGTTCTTTTACGTTCTGATGTTACTCTTGTTTTTTTTATCATTCCCAGGTCGATGAAATAAAGTACCAGTTGTTATAATCGACTTTCTCCTCCCAACAAACGCTGGTTTTGAACTGCAATCAGAAATCATTTCGGTGGATTAGCAGCATTGGTAGAGTGTTGGACACCATGCTTTGCAGCATAGAGTTACGACCCTTTACGATTTGAATTCAAATCCCGCCGAGGTTAACTTTTCCTTTCGTCCTTACGGAGTTGATAAAAAAAAGTACCACTAACGCACTGGAGTCGATTTAATCGACTTTCCTCTCTTTCAAATTGTTGGCCTTATGCCTAAATTAGAAACCATTATGTTGTCCGGAGAAAGGCGGTGGATTGGCAGTATCAGTAGAGGATCGGATGCCATGCTTTGAAGCATAGAGTTATCTCCCTGTATGATCTGAGTTCAAATCCCGCCGAGGTTAACTTTGCCTTTCATCCTTCTGAGGTCGATAGAATAAAGTACCAGTAATGCATTGAGTAATTGCTGGCCTTGTGCCAAACGTAGAAACAATTATGTTGTACGGGGAAAAGTAGAGATGGGGGGGGGGGACGATATTTCGTGAAAAACAAGGGAAGTAACTCGGAAATATCTAGATTAATTGTTTACGTTTGTTTAGCAATAGAGAAATTGGCAAAATCATTAGCGTAAGACAATGCTTTGTGGCATATGTTTTGATTCTGAATGTTTGGGGTTCAAATCACGCCGAGCTTAACTTTGCCTTTCATCCAACCAGAGTCTTCTTCTTCGCCCACTTATTCCTAAGAGAGTCGTTGGGGCAGAACCCTCAAACAATCCTTCCAGCGAGTCCTGTCAGAAGCAACCATCTCCAATTTATCCAACTGGATCCCCAAGCGAGATCCGCCAAGTTCATGTATGTTATTCAACCATCTTGCACGGGGTCTCCTACCTGTTGGTTTTGCCCGTATAATCTGTTCAGCGATTTTTTCCTGAGACATTCTAACCTCTGCCCATAGTATCGGAGCTGTGATCTCTCAATTCAGAGAAGTAGAGAGATTTTACCTGGAGTGACTCTCTGATCTTCGAGTCATGCACTCTGTCGAGTAACGTTACTCCAAAGACCCTTCAGAGGAACCCCATTTCGGCCGCCTCAATTTGCGATCGTATTATTTCGGTCATTACCTAAAATTAATGACAATAAGAAAGGGTTGGCATGAATACCGAATTGAATATAGCGAGTTTGGCTCTTACGCCTACCTCCCTTCTTACTGAAGGCTGGTACTGAAGCTGACGCATTACTGCACTAGCTCCTGCAATTCTTGTACTTAATGCAGCCTCCTGCCTTCCATCATTTGTGAACACGGCCCCGAGATACTTGAAATTCTCTACCTTTTTCAGTTTGAACTCTATTTACATATAAGGTGCACTGTGCAGGCTTCCTTGAGAGGACGAGTGTCTCAGTTTCACAGCACTGATTTTCGTTCCAGTCAAACATTGAGTGCAAGTCGGGGTCGATAAAATAAAATACCAGCCGAGCACTGAGGTCGGCACAATCAGATTTACCCTGTCATAGAACTACTAGCATTGTACCTTAATTAGAAGCCTTTACTAGGGTAGATGGTAATTAATCGGTTGAACATTCAACAAAAATGAGGAAACGAAGCCGGTCATGGCAAGATTTTAATTCAATATGTAAAGGGACGTAACTCCACAATACACTGCATTTCGCCGGATTCTAATAATTATTAGAATCCGTGAGTGGCTAAGGTGATTATCACCTTAGCCACTCACGGCTCACATAAAAAATAACAACAAAGACTATACAAGATGGCACAGTACGATACAAACAGGGGTTTTTGTATTTAAAAAAAGGTAGTATCATGTAAAAAAAATTCAAACGAAAATATTCCCCAGTAAGGTTGGAGAAAGGCCACAGAAGTCCTGCAATCTACATGTGTATACTCAGAGCAGGCCCATTCACTCGGACCATCCACAAACTGGTTGGAAGGCAACACTTCCTCCTCTACTCTGATTTTTCCTCTTCAAGTGAAACTTAAAAAATTCAATCAGGGATTTGCCAAAGAAAGGGGCTTGTTCTCAACTCTTTCAATTGGATCTACCATACAACCGCTACAAGGATAAAGGAGATGCACTAGATAGAGAAAACTATAGAGGCATCAAGTTGATGGACCAGGTCATGAAAGTAACAGAAAGAGTTACAGCACTGCTGATTAGGGACCAGGTTAAACTAGATGTGAAGCAACTACAGGAGTGGTACCTAGCTAAGAGTAAGCCACTCCACCTGGCATTTGTTCATCTTGAGAAAGCTTTTGACAGAGTCTCCTGTTCCATTATCTAGTGGGCTCTTAGAAAGCTAGGAGTAGATGAGTGGCTTGTGAAGTCTGTAAAAGCTATATATAGGAGAATAATCAGCAAAGTTAGGATTAACAATGACTATAGTGAAGAATTTAGTGTGCAGGTAGACGTCCACCAGGACTCTGTTCTTAGCTCTCTCCTGTTTATTATCATCCTGCAGGCTATAACAAGAGTTTAAGACTGGCAGCCCATGAGAACTGTATGCAGATGATCGCACTCTTATAGCTGAATCTATGGCAGAATTAGAGAAGAAATTCCAAACCTGGAAGCATGACCCAGAATCAAAAGAACTTAGTCAACATGACCTTAAGTCCTAGTAAGTAAAGGGGAAAACAGAGCCCTGATCCCCTCAGGGAAATGAACTTGGTCGGTGTGTAGGAAACAAGTTCTATCAAATTTTTAGAAGGTTCCATAGAAGCAGTTGACAGCTGCTAGCTGGGTAAACAAATACGCCATGGAGGTGAGTGTTCTGAAAGTACAGTAGCCAGGGAAAGTTCAGGGAGCTACTATCACTGCTAGCTACAAAAGGTTTTTCCCTCAAAATGAAGGGAAGATTGGATGATGCTTATATACGAACAGCAATGTTACGTGGTAGTGAGACCTGGGCACTGTGCAGAGGACTTGCAAAGATTGGAAAGAAATGAAGCTGGTATACTTTGATGCATGTATAAAAGTAATATACATGAATGGCAAAGCATAAGTGAACTGAGAGAGAAACTGGGCATAAGCGGGATCAGATGCACTGTGCATGAGAGGAGATTGCATTGGGATGGACGTGATGTGTATGCCAGATAACAACTATAAAAAGGTGCAGGGCACTCAAAGTTGATGGAAGCTATGGAGTAGGAAGACTTGGGATGAGGTGATAAAAGCTGACCCTGCACAACTATACCTCTCAAAGATGATGACACAGGATCGTGATCTCTGGCGTTGTGCAGTATACATAAGACTTACTTTCACATGTCCATAGGTTGAAGCATACATCTAGTATGCACTACTCTCCCTTACCATACAACTCCAATGGCCTAATATCTCCTTGATCCACCCCTCACCTGATAAGTGCTCCACCCTAGATCTACCTCTCCAATCCCCCCCCCCACTGTAAAGTGATCGTGTAGGTGTCATAACAAAAGGAACTCAGTCAACACAGTAAAGTGGTTGTGTTGGTGCCACAATAAAAGGCACCAAATACACACTGTAAATGTGGTTGCTGTTAGGAAGGGCATCCAGCTATAGAAACCAACCCAAAATTGGTCTAGTGTGAGCAGGACACAGTCATCTGCTCTGGCTTGGCTCACATCTGGACAACTTATCTAACCCATACTAGCATGGAAAAATGGACATTAAACGGAGATGATGATGAATATTTATATATATATATAGTTGTGGTAAGACTGACTTATCAATGGTTAAATACATCCTCTGTTATTTCTTGGTTTAATAATATACAAGGTAAAAATAAGTGTAGATTTAAGACATAACTATTAAGCTCTGTAACCTACATAGAGCACTCTTTTTTCCTGGACCTTTCCGACGGAATTACTTTATTTATATATATATATATATATATATATAAAAGTTATAGATGTTTGAAATGATCTCAAACATGTGTCTTATCACCCAAAAATAAGCTCAAAGAAAAATTCAAGGAATAAATCCAAGCATTTAATTATTACAAAATTGTGAATGACATATATACAGATATATATATCTAATGATATAAACATTCAATAGAACATATCAAACTTTAACAGGAGACAATCTGTATAGAATCTATTTTGGCAATAACTAGTAGAGAGATATATAAGTGAAATATACTTTAAAATGTTCATATGATAGGAAGGAACACTGAAGGAAGAAGCTATCTACACAGTAGCACAGTTCTAATTATACTCCAGCCCTTAACTAATCTAATCCGGGTGTACTTGTATGTACGCGTGTGAACTCTATAGGTAATGAACACAACCACAAGGATATGGTCCAAACGGGGAAGAGCCAAACTCCCACTGTCATCGCCTCCATCTCTCTGCAAATGGGGTCCCACATGCTGGCCTCCCCACAGCCCTGGCGGACAGAATGGAGAAGGCATTTCCCTGGAGGATGGTAAGGGAGATGCGCTGAAAGAGCCATTCCAACTCGCAAGGCTCACACCTGCGGCTGGCCAGTTCAGCGCCTATGGTGGTGAGTAGGGAGGTAGCTCTAGGGCCAAGGACACCAGAAGTTTCTACTGCCAAGAGAATGTAAGAACACTTGTTTCATTACAGTATCATATTAAAATTTAACAAAAATTTAAAATATAGATACCTGATAAAAATTATATATATTTTCCTCATATGTATCCTTCACAAGTCATGAATACATTTCACCAAATATCGGTGCAGTTCGATGATCAATCTGGATCATTCATGAGGGAATCAATATATATATATATCTTTGTTTTTATATTCATTGATTTGCTGTTCTCTGTATACATTATTTAAAAAGTTTATTTAAAATATATTTATCTTCATACGCAAAAAACACTTCATTAAATGATAATGATAATGAAATTATTGTGTACAGTGCTCAGGTGCACTACAACTGGTCAAAGGTGCATTTATGGTACATAGAATAATGTAAATGTCAGGAAAGTGAACAGTGTATGAGTCATGATATATATGTGTGCATGTGTATGGAGTGGGGATATCAGGTGTAGTGTTGGCAAATTTCAGAAAGCATGGAGGTTTTAAAGGATGCAGTGTCTCAGCAGCTAACAACTGATGCATGTAGTTTGTTCCATGCTTCAGCAACTCTGAGCATGAAAAAATGTTTTCGAAAGTCTACGCAATTTTGATTTTACAATACAAAACTGTTTATTTTAAAGTGTTTATATATATCTAAAAATCTTCCATGATAATTTTATGTAAGAATCAATGTTAAATTATTCCAAACACCAGATAAATGATAAATTTAATTATATTACTAAATTCCTCCAAATTCTTGATTATTTTCAAAATTATTTGAAAATTATAGAAAAGAAACAAGACTGGGGGATGAAGATAAGAGGATGCATGCACCCCAGAGTGAAGAGGAGTTTGGGAGGGCAAAACAGTTCCCCAAAAGGAAGTGCTGGAAGGGTGTCAATGAGGCACAGTCTCTCTGTCATCCTTGCTCTCCAGGCACTCTCATATGGAAAGCCAAGGATAAAGGCCTCATCTTTCTGTGTTAGCCAAGCTCCAGGCAAGACAGCTTGGATACTGAATTTAGCGTCTAGGAATTCAGCTTCTCACATTTATCACTTCAGACTTGGTTGGGTAGATCTCGAGTCTGAGGTATAATAGGGTTGGGATGACTTGCTGAAGGTTGTCAACGACAGACTCAACTGATCCACCCAGAGCTGCATCATCCAGGTATCAGACATTGGAGGATAGACTAGGCAATGTCATCAACAGCCAGTGCAAAAGAGAGCAGTGATCTTATTCCCAACAGCAATAAGGAGTCCCATAAGAGAGATGTGAAAGTGGGATACAGCTGGAGCCCACATTAGGTATGTTTCTAAGATGTCACCATGCCTAACACTCTTAAAAGCATTTTGCTTGTCCAGCTAGACTAGGAGATTAAGTGTCTGGCCACATGAGCAGCCACCTCTCTGAGCTGGAAAGGACTTAGTATGTGGTTTAGGTCCTCCACAACTGACCTGCAGGCTACAGAATTTCGTTACAGAATTTTTCAAACCATAATCCTATTACCTTTAATCCATATTGATGATTTTGTGCATTCTTTGATCTGGATTCTGGCTGTTCCTGTCTCTAATTGTCTTTCAGGTTATTTTGTTCCTTTGTCTATGTTGTAACCTTCTACTTTGGAAAAAAAATTCCAACTTGGATTTTTTTAGTTAGGTTATTATTCTGGAATTATCTTAATGGTTTTAGTGAATATAACTTTGACCTTTTGGTGCTTGTTTAGTCGATTATGAATAGGGTTTGTAATTTTTAACTTTCTCCAGGAAACTACAATATTCGTTTTTGAAATCAGTTTCATAATTAGTGAACCAAAAAGCACTTTTCTCCCACCACTGAAGAGTTATTAATTATTCAATGTTTGCATTTTTCTCTCCAGAGTTTACTTAGGTTTTTATGGAGTAGGCCTTCAGATATTTTTGAAATTTCCATTGCTTCGAATTTTTCTCATTAGAATTTGCTTTTAATCACAATAGTTCAGTTTCCATTCATAATTTGTCTAAAGACATCTTTGTCCTAAAAATAAAAATATATATGTGACCCTTTAAATGGGGGAGAGGAGGAGGGTCTTTTCGGTTATTCCGAAAAAAAAGGTATATACATATATAAGAGGAAACATTAAAAAAAGACATAAAAAGTGGAAGAATTATATAATATAATAATAATAATAATAATGAAAATTATTGTGTACAGTGCTCAGGTGCACTACAACTAATCAAATGTGCATGTATAGTACACTGAATCATACACCATAACAAGGTGTGCTGGAGTTTCCCTCAAATTATTTTCGAGGCAATCTTACCTGCAGCAATGTTACAAGTGTGTTGGCTTACTTCAAAGATTATTAGAGGGAACTATTTATCGCGCGTGATTGAGTGTAAGGGTTTTCTCCCACATTTTTCTCTTTTTTTAATTTTTATCTTTAAAAATTTTTTTTTTAATATATTTATTAAATTTGTGTTTATATAATGATTATAAACGATTGTTTCAATGGATTACGATTATATGTATTTATACATTTGAAATAAAAGTTTTATTGTAAAAAATGCAAGTGTCTTTTGTGCATATGGAAACGGGAAAAGAAGGGAAAGGCAAGGGCTCTTGTGTCACAGAAGAATGAGATCGGTAGTATGGGGTCCAAGTACGCCTGAGGTCTCGACGGTGACCGGTCCGAAGAGGAAGCGGCCGGACAATTTGAAATGAAGACAACATTTATATACACACAAAAATAGTACTGCAGTTGTAAATTCTCTAAGTCTAATTAGTAGTATCTCTCTTGTAGTATCTCTCTTCTGCTATTTCTCAGGAACTCACAAGTGAGCTTCAAAATGAAAAAAGTTAATTGGGGATTGGTGGAAATAATCATTATTATCATTTTGCAGAATCGTAAATCTCTTTGTTCAAAACAAATAAAGTTAAGGTCATTTCGAAATAAAGTCATGGTCATTTAAGTCGGTAGGGGAACTTTCCAGAAACTTTATTCCCAAAATTTTATTTCAAATTAAAAAATAATAATAATTCTGTAACGGAATATTGTGTGGTTGTAACGATAAGTGGATGGATGATGTAACTGTTGGTATGGTGGTTTCGATGTAAAGAAAAATACCAGGATTGTGTTGTTACAAAGTTTATTTTATTATAACAATATTCAATTTGAATATTGAATGATAAAATCAATGACACAAAATATTCATACAATAATTTGGTGGGTCTTCGAGCCACGTAAATTCAAGTATCACAGAATAAGATTATAATATGTGTAAAGAGAAATGAATGGTGCGTGTACAAATGCGTGTGTGCGGCGTATCAGTATATTTACTTATTTGTATTGCAGGAGTCAGCGATCAGCTAGGAAGGTGAGAATAAGTGGCAGACTGGTTTTTCGTGACGAGGGCTTGTAAATGCGACTTGTCTTGTCTGTATATCACTTCTTTTCTATTCGAGGTGTAAACAATCCCTGTATTTATAAGAGTTGAAGTTAGAAGGATAGATATATCCTCTGAACTTTGGTTAGTCTCCCAAGGGATTAGTTTGCCAAGCGTAAACAAGTCAGAAAGATCGATATATCCTCTGACCTATTTTCTGTCAGGCGTAAACACCTCTGACCTGTGTTTAGCCTCTCCCAAGGGGTTAGTCTCTTGAGCGTAAACAAGTTACCACGGCTTGTCCCAGAGGCGGGAAAGCTCAGATTCGGTTTCGAATCTTCGCCGCCGTTATAATTCAATTTCTAAATAAAAATGCAGATTTTTAATCTCCGATGTTAATAATATTAAACTCCAAAGGCATAGGTTAATTATAACGTTCGGGAAAGTGAAAGTCAATTTTCTGACAAGTGAATGTTTTTTTTTTTACATTGAAAGTTACGATACAGTTTGTTTATTTACAACAGGTCTCTATAGTGATATGGGGCATAGGTAAAATATAACGTTCGAGAAAGTGAAACTAATTTTTATGACAAGTGAATGTGTTTGTTTTTTTAGTATTGCGTGTGTGATTATTTTTCTTTTTCTTTTTTTGTGTATTGTGTGTACGGAAAATTAGACGTACCTTATCAACATCCTTATTAGACCGTATAAATAGCTGAAATACAGTTGATCATCTCGCCAACCTAATGTGCACACACAACTCATAGAGAACACTTGGAGCCGTGCGAAGAAAAAGCTCCGTCGACAACATGGGACAAGCGACGATTTATTCCCCTCGTATTTAGCTGAATTTCTTTGGCGGCAGAGAGTTGGTGCCAACAAATTTGGCGAGATGATCAACTGTATTTCAGCTATTTATACGGTCTAATAAGGATGTTGATAAGGTACGTCTAATTTTCCGTACACACAATACACAAAAAAAAAGAAAAAGAAAAATAATCACACACGCAATACTAAAAAACAAACACATTCACTTGTCATAAAAATGACTTTCACTTTCCCGAACGTTATAATTTACCTATGCCAACTCCAAAAACAGTTATAGAAAAAAAAAACAATAAAAAAGGATTGAAAAAAAAATCCGTTAAAAACGAATGTATCCTCTTCCTAAGTACTGCACTTGATAATCAGTTTCTGATTAAAAAAATAATAATTGTTTCTACTTTTGGCACAAGGCCAGCTATTACCCAGTGCATTACTGGTACTTTATTTTATCGACCTCGTAAGGATGAAAGGCAAAGTTAACCTCGGCGGGATTTGAACTCAAATAATAATAATTGCAGATTCTGAATCTACTTGTTCAAAATGTAAAAATTCAATTCGAAAATCATTGATAGGGTGAGGGGGAGGGAGGAGTCTAAAAAAATTCTATGCTAAAGTGAATAAGTGTCGATTTGGTTGCTATTTCTAGCAGTTCTGTCAATCACGTAGAAACTGTAATAAACCATGGTCAAAAACAATCCAACCTTTGTCAAGCCTGACTGGCGCCCATCTAGAGGTTCCCTCGTTGGCGCGGTTCAGGTTGTTGTTTAACCACAAATCATCCCTGACAGGGCAAATCTATAATCAAAGGCATTTCAGCCGTGCCCATCCTGTCTAGGCTAGTTGGGTTGCAATATCTAGTAGGCCGGGCAACCATATGAAAGACTCCTTGTTGGTGAGGTTGAGATTGCAGTCCAAGATCAGCTCTGACGGGGGAAAACGTAAGATCAACCACTTCCAGGTACATTTAGCTATTATTTCTAGCAGGTCTAGCGTCTATGTGGGTATTCCCTCGTTTGTGCTTACCCCTGTCGGGGAAAACCCTATAATAAAAGACATTTCAACAGCCACCACCCTGTCTAGGTAAATCTGGCTGCTATTTCTAGTAGGTTTAGTGACCATGTGGGGATTCCTCAGTTGACTCCCGTTGTCATTGAAGAAAGAAGGTGATCCAGTCACGTACGCTCGCCAATTACAGGAAGTGACGTCACTTACATACGCTACAGTTACCGTAGAAACTTTCGTGAAAATCTCGCCGAAGTCTCGCTGAGATTTCCTAGCTTCATCGAACGTTTTACAGCATGGCTCTTTCTTTATGTCGGCTTGCCTCAAATATCGTGAGTAAACAGCGGCCAGTTTTACTATGCTTGGCCAGAAGTTCTTCAGCCGGTGGCAAGGCTGTTGACCACCACAAGGGAAAAGTTGGTAAGTTAAAAATATCTTTAAAATTACCTCCATTAATAGTAACTGCTCTTCTTTCATCTGCTCTCGTACGCCAATCCCACCTGCAGCATACTCTACCTACCTTGCTTCACTTTCGTCCTTATGTAACGGAACCTTTCTTTTCTCTTATTCTTAGTGTCTGTTTAGAATAATAAATTGTCCTGGCTTCTTTTTTTCTCTCTACGCTTTATAATTACTCTAAGTTTACTTAGGTATTTCATGATAAAGTGTCTTTTGATAAGAACGGGAGGGCAGTTCAAGGTGAAAACACTCACGTTAGTTTGGCATTGTTGTATTTTAGCCTTCCAACCCACGTCATTATTTTTGATAAAGGAATAATTTCAGCTTGATAAAAATATATAATTATATACTCAATTTTTTTATTGCGTACTTTTCTTTCTCATTTGTACACATAAACTAGTATATATATATATATATATATATATTCAAAATATTAATAAATATAGACATTCATGTGATCAAATATATTTTATACATATTTCAGAGGTACTGAGCTATTTCAACAGTATGTCCTCATCAATAAGTTGATGCCTGACATACCTTGACTATGTTCATGGTTATAATTCAGTCATGGCATTATATATATATATATATATATATATATAGTGTGTGTGTGTGTGATGTTGACAGACGCGAGAATGAGTACTCAGTGCCGAAGTAGAGTTTAATAATTGTTTCTACTTTAAGTACAGTGTGTCTTATCTGATCATCCTGTCCGTAAGCAGCTGAAATTCTAGACCAAGACTCATCACTCAGCCATAGTAAAGATTATATATATATATATATGTGTGTGTGTAACTAAGGGGCCACTCTGGGGTAAAAAGCAAAGCTGTGAATAAATACTCAATATCGTCTTCGTGAATTACTGCTAGGAGTTTCTCGTTACCGATCCTCAGGCATTGGGGCGGTTAAGGTTGGTTATATATTTTACCTATCTCCCTATATATATATACTTATAAATGAACGAACATTTTAATTTACATCTATTAAAAAATATACATACACACGTTTCTTTTAATATTGAAAACTGCTAGCAATAGCCAAATCTCTTTAACATCAAACCCTACCTTCAAAGAAAGACACGCTGGAGAAGATTATAGTATTAGCTATACAAAAACACGACATGGTCATGGTTAGAACACCTTTTACTGTTAGACCCTGATTGAGCTAGAGATAAACAGCAATTAATACTTCGTTTTTTGTTGATGTCTTGTTAAAATCACGCTAAATCGCCATTTTATACTTATGTGCTCGAGTACCGACCGGTCTTGCAAACACTTTAAATATAATAAGCTATTTTTTGCCACAGATAGTTATATTTAAATTTTTCTTGACTTAAATTTCTACTAAAAAGTATCGTATTAATTGATACCATTTGACACTGCTTGACTCTATTGCAGAATTGTTACAACTGACACTTTCGTAGGTTTAACCGGACTCCTTAGGCTCCAGTTGGGTCATTGTAGAATACAAGAAAATGAAATTGTGTTTGATAACTAAAGCATTAATGTAGTTAGTACTTTCAATTTCTAGTAGTGAAAGTTGTACTCTTTCAATTTCCCACCATTTTCAATTCAAATTGACCTTGTATATAATTTTGTTTACATGTAGAAATGGTATTCTCATCTAAAAGGTTAATAAATAAATTAATTAAAGCAACTGCCTATTATAAAAGTTTTTTCTACTTTTAGAAAAGTATTTGTCTAAGAACGTTTTCTCAAATGTGTTTTTCAAATGTTGCAATAGCCATCTCTCGAGAACCACATTCTACGATAGTGAAAGTGGTTGTTGAAACTGGGTGGTTGCCCTGAGGGTGAAGGGCCAACATCCTTCTTAAAGCACAGAGGATTTTGAATAAGAATAATGATGATTTTAAAATTAAAATGTATTTGTTTATATGGCGCCATAAATTCATTAAGGAAATATTCATAAATGCTCAAGTCGTCTATAAAAGAATAACTTTTATATATTCAAAGAAAAAAAAAAAGAAACGAATCGATCTCAGTACTTGACTGGTATTTTATTTCATCGATTTCTGAAGGATGAAAGGCAAAGTTGACCTCAGTAGGATTTAAACTCAGAATGTATTGAACTGGAACGAATAACCGCGCTCTCACCACTTTGCCAATCGATCAACTTAAATGATAATCTAGTTTGCAATTAAAAAAAAAATATTTTTCCGTAGTGTTCACGGCATTTTCATCTTTAAAACATTGCAAATAATGCTTTTATTATTGAATGTATATTAAATTTCATTTGGCGGTGGCCTAACATGAGAGAAAAAAAGCCACCAAATTGCTGTTTATACACTACCGTCTTAAGGAAACGACGTATTGCATTGTTGTTAAATAACCCAAAGAAAGCAGGATGGTCACGGATGGATTGCCTTTGATGTGTACACGATCAAGGTTGAGCTATGGTTTAACCCCCCCCCCCTCTATCTACATACACCCACATGCTGTCGACACATTGTATTTAAATGTATTGAATTGAGTTTGAAGTCGAAGGTTGTTTGTCAAGTAGAAAAATAAAACTGATTAAATGAGACCCTTTGAGTATGTATCTGGAAGTGAACGCAGAATGTTATTTTAAATCCTACTACTCACATTTAGCTGTCTTTCATATGTCCTCTATCTACATTTTTCAATAATTTTCTTAAATGGAATTGTCCCCTCACCCTTTCTATCTATCTACATATTTCCTCGTATTAAAACATTAGGAAAAACTGAAATATTTTCTACAAAACCCTCCACCAGAAGTATGAGGAGCCGTTTGTTTTCGTTATCTTTTAATAATTTATTACAAAATGTGTTTGTTTTTGTGTCTAAAATGAATTGTTGAAATTGATGATCTATCGAAAAATATTCAATCTGTCAGTTTGTTATTTTTGGCTGGTAATTTAAAAAAATTAATACTAAACTTAAACAGATTGCAATACGTAACATATTCGTTCCGTGTAAAGTTTTGTCCTTGTTGCTCCAGGTCAGCTCTTGTCGAAGTGACCTACGACCAAAGGCATTCCAGTCATCACGATTCTGTAGACTGTACCTAAAATATTATCTAATGCTCTTTTTTAAAGAGGGTAGATTGTAATTATGGGGAGTTTTTACTGCTATTTCTAGCAATTTAAGCGATTGCGTAGAGTATTCGTTTTCTCAATGTGGTGGTAGTGAGACAGTCGCAGAAACAGTTGGAAAGCAGACTAAATAATTGTTTGGAACAGTGATTCCTAACATTTTCACTACCAGTAAATTCATGATATAATCCCCCCCCCCCACCCCCTCGCATGCTACAGTTGCTCCCCTCTCAGGTTGTTTATACGACGAAAGTAATTAAGAGAAACATTTATAAATATGAATTGATACTCAAGAGTGTGTTTGTGCATATTGTTTTTAACAGTACTTGAAATTTTGAGCTTTGTTGACGGATCGCCAATACTACATTTGTGGACCCCAGATTAGAAATTGCTAGTCTGAACCTATTTATCAAAGTCGTTAAAATAAATATAGATAGACTTTGTGTGAGAAAGCATTATTTCCTCATTCATGTAATTTTCAATATGTCATAGACACATACACATATAGATGAGATGTTACTATTTACGATCAATAATATCATTATGTAACTGTCGAAGTATCGATCGCTCTCTGATAGGTTACCAGTCGAGCCATTATTCGGGGCAACGTCTTCATTCTGTCCTCTGCTGAGACCACATTCCTTTTTCTGTTCTTCGTTTACTAATACTATCGTTAATTATGTAACCTAGTCCTCCATACATAAGGTAAGTAGTGTGTAAATATTATAGGATCTACCCTGCTGGTCAGTAGATCCTATAAATATAAATGATTCTAATGTTACTATATGCACGCAGTATTTAGCTATAGTTCAGGTTGATGTTGGAGACTTAAGGTCTCTTTTTATTCCTGAGAGAGTCATGGGGGCAAAGTCCTCCAACATTCAGACTTACTACTTAAATTATATAAAGCGCTACAACACACCTCCGAACATGCAGTCATTCACATTGGTTAGTCTCACGCTTGTAGCTGTAATATATATTTTATGTTAGGTTACTCGGTATTTTGCAGGTGACCTCTGGTAATTTGAGGTCGTTATTGGGTGTATACGTGATATCGTTATCTCTTCGTGTTCCACAAAATTTTCCTGTAAAAGTTAACTATTATTTATTCATTTTTTTTATTATTTTGTTTGTGGTTGTGGTGGTGCATCGTTTAACACAAGGTTAACTCAGAATTAGTAGGTCTATGTTAAAAGGTATTCCAACTGTGGCTAGCCATTCTTTTTGGATATCAGTGACTACATTGTTCAGTATATACTTTATTTATTTAAGATGTAATATATGATTAAGTTCTCGTCGCAATATATGATTAAGTTCGCGTTCGATCCAATTGCGTAGCGTCTTAGACAAGTGTCTTTTTTTATAACCTCGAGTCGACCTTAGCCTTGTGGAATATGATAAACGGAAACTTAGGAAACAGATCTAGCTTTGTCGTATATTGTGACAGTGGTTGGGGGGTAAATTTACTGTTTTGGGATTTGTATATATTTTTTATTTATAATTAAAAACTATATAGATTTGAAAAAATTTCATGCCTATTTTGTTTATTAAAATATTAATTAGTTTTCTATCCCCCATTTTGAACTTATTCTGTACGAGTCCCATTGACTGACTGTATTTAGTACAGCTATCTGTTCATCATTAAGTTCATAAGTTAAGTGAAATGGTATTTTGTTGTATTCTGGATTTTTAAAAATTATTGGTTGAGATGTAAACTCAAATCTTCGAATAAAATAAAATAGGGGTATATTTACTTTTGGATAGTTACCACAGGATAAAGAGGACGAGAAGGGGTTCGTGTTGAGGGTATACATGTCTGTGGAATATTCAGCCACGTACTCGGTAATTAAATAAGCAAGTAGTTCAGTTGATCGAACATCTAATCTCCCTCACATAGACTTCCATACACTAGATAGTATAAACGCAAGCACAACTGAATGAATAAAAAGTTCGCATCGCAGTCATTATGGTCTCGGGCTCGATCTCTTTGCTTGGCAATTTGGGCAAGTGTCTTTATCATAGCCCTCGTTCGACCCAGACCCTCAAAGTGAAATAAGAAACCCGTCGGATGGATTGTCTCATATAGTTCAAAGAGCCAGCTTTATTACTGTCACTGAATTTCCCTTCCTTGGAAATTACGTTATGGGTACACGTGTCTGGTTTACTCACTCAACTACTTGCATGTTAATTCGTGTCGGACTCTCGGTCGATTAAATGGAGCATCCATCGTCATGTCACTCAAATATGTCTTCTCGCTTCCTCATATACGGCTGATGCTGAACATCCCCCACCCTATCCCTAGATCATATGTCGCACCTTCGTTACGTAGTCTTCTTTCTCAGCCTCTGCGCCAATTACGTCATCCAACCCTTAATTTCTCGACAGATATGCGTCTCTCATCCTTATCGACCAGTAGTTGTAATTAACCATATCGATTTCACCAGTTTGAGAGGACCATCAAAACGAATATATATATATATATATTTCGTTTCTGAATTTGCTTAGCAAGATTCTTTATCTGAAATCGTGTGTTGAAACCGATATTGTTATACTTTGGGAGGGTCGTGTTGCCAATAAGAAACACACGCACCAGTTGCTTTCACTTCAATTTATTATAATAAATTTATACATATGCCCAAGAGGAAGGAGCAGCCATTGGTGTTAGCATTGCAGGCGACATAGCTAACTTATTCATGGTATGGTGGGACAGTAGACTTAAACTTAAAGAACAATTAGAAGACCCCTTAACCCTGATAATGTACTCCCGCTACGTAGATGATATAAACATCGTAGTTAAGACACCCCCACTAGAGAACAGTCAGGAACTAGAGAAAAACACAATGGAAAGCATCCAGCAAATAGCAAACTCCATCCACCAGAGCATTAGAGTTACTATAGACTACCCAAGTAAACACCCCAACTATCGATTACCTGTACTAGACACAGAGCTCTGGTTAGATACCATTAATAACAAAAAACAAATCCTCCATTCCCATTATGCCAAACACATGACTTCCAAACATCTGATCCGCCGAAACTCGGCCGTTTCGGACCATACCAAAATCAACATACTGATTGCGGATTTGGTACGGGTGATGAGAAATGTGTCCCGCATGTGCAACCCCGAAGAACTAGAGAGACACATACAACACTTCATCCACCGTATGCAGTTCTCTGGCTACAATCAGAGAGATAAAATCAGAGTGTATAGAGGAGCCAGAACCAAATGGGAAAAAATGGTAAATAATGACACAAATGGGACCTGCCCCTTGTATAGGAGCAAATTTTGGAATAGAATAGAAAGAACTAGGAACAAGGCTAATAGAATAAACTCATGGTATGATAGCAATAAATACCAGAGTGTAATGTTCATCGATACAACCCCTAGAGGTGAATTAGCTTACAAATTTAGAAGGGCCCTAAATAAACATAAACTCAATATTAAGATAGTAGAAAGACCAGGTACCTCCGTAAAAACACTTATTAGCAAGACATACCCTTTTCAAAGACCCTCATGTATAGATAAGAAATGTATAACCTGTAAAACAAGCCCCCATATTAACTGTAAAACTAGAAATGTAGTGTATAGCATAAGATGTACTGAAGGACAATGTAGAGACAAAAATATAGTGTACATAGGTGAGACAGCCCGTAGTGTAGGGGAACGGATAAATGAATACTGGCGAGACCTTCAAGATAATAAAGAATCATCTGTACTCTACCAACATGCTAAAATAGAACACAAGGGTAAATTAGAGAACATAGAAATAAAAATAGAATCTACACACAGAAAAGACGCAATGTTTAGACAAATTACAGAGGCAATAAACATAAAAGAATTACAACCAAAATTAAATAGAAAATATGAGTGGAATAGCAACATCACAACTTACAATTAAGGACAAAATGAAAACACACACACACACATAGAACAAACAACCAACCAGTAACATGTAAATAAACAAATAAATAAATGAACATAAACACACACAGACACCCGGATGTGGCGCATGCGCAGACTGAGCACACAACACACACACAAACAAAATGGCGTAGGACAGAACAAAGGAGAGGCACAGAAACAAAGAAAGGAATCCCCAGTCACTGAAGAGGTCACAGAGTGTGTGACGAAAGAACTATGACTATATATAAACAACTATCTGGTTGTGGAACCAACCAACCAGAAATTTATAAATTTATTATAATAAATTGAAGTGAAAGCAACTGGTGCATGTGTTTCTTATTGGCAACATGACCCTCCCAAAGTATAACAATATATATATATATATATATATATATATATATTGATAAAAGTTAGTGAAAAGCAGGACAAACGATAATATAATTACTTTTAGAAAAAGTTAGTCTCTGTCAAAGAATTTTTTTTTCTTCACGAAACCAACAGTTTCTATTTGATCGCCTCTGTTGAATAATGTAGTTACAGTTGGAACGCCTTGATTATAAGCCATCTTTTTCATGATTGAACTATACTTATTGTAATTTATCAATTGACACAAAAAAAAAAAGCAAAGCGAACGCCTTTGGGGGGATTTTATATAATAAACATTTCCGTGATTTATAATTGGTTATCTATCAAGGGGGCGTAACTTTTTTAATGCTGGTAAAAATTAATTAGAAAAACAAGTGAAACTTCGTCAAATTGTTTTAGTGTGAGTAGTATAAAGATAAGTAATACCTTGGTTGTGTAGCTTCATTTTTCTAAAAGAAGTGGGGAGAGTTTTTCATTTTAAGTATCACAGAACGACAGAATATGTTCATTTATTTTATTAAATGTTTTAAACACTATCACCCAACATAATTGCATTTTACATTCATTTAAATCAATTACAATAATTTTCTTTCAGATATTATCAATCATTGATATTGATTACGATAATTTTCTTTTAGTAAGTCATTCCAAATTTGCATACACAAACACTCGATACCGTTCATTTTTATTGTATTGTCTGAAAGAAAATGAACGTAAAATGAAATTAGGTTTAATAATGTCTAATGCAATTCATAAATGCGTTAGATATTGTGTACGGAATTTGCCGAGGTTTTGTGATGCTTTAAGAGACTAGAAACGAAAAAACGTCGATTCATTTAATAAAAAAGGAAAAGATAAAATAATATTGAATTTTTTCCAAAATGTTGAACTTACTGCTACTCTCCTACTCAACATAAGACTATATTATCTCCTTATCTGATTTGACCTTGGCATTTTAGTTTACCTGAAACCGGATCTATTGCGTTATTATATTTCATCTGATTGTTTCCTTATTTATGGCTGTATCTTTTGTATTGCTTACAGTTACGTGTTTTAGCTTACTGTAGCTTATATGTAAGTTTAGCTGGTTTCTCGTGTTTTTGGTTACAGGCTTATCATGTAAGAAGCTCCCACCCCCTCGGACTGGACGCTGGTCCGTTGTGGGAATTAACTCTTAGCTACTGCTGGTACACCTTTACTTTTTTCAACTAAGCAAGCTGGAACAATGTGGAAATAAATAAGCGCCTTGTACAATGACACGACGTACTACAGCAATGTATTCCATTGACGTTAATTAAAAAAAAATTAAGCTTAATCTAAAACGGCCATTACAATTTAATGCCTTCACACTGCCACCGAAAGTGAAAGTTTATTACGATTACCTGGAAAAAAAACGGAGGAAACATTTAATACTGTCATTATTGTATGTCTACATTCGTTGATATTTTTTATTACCGAAAACTTTGTTATTAAACTCAATGTAAACAAACTTCCAGTTTTATGTTCAAAATTAATATCAACGAGGCTGTCAGATTTCCATTACAGTATGCAAAACAAACATTTTTTTTTCATCCAAATTATAGGTTCGTGAAGTTGTATGGCTAAGGAGTTACCTTCACAAGCGCGTGGTTCGAGTACAGTTCCACTGAATGACACCTGTCTTTTGCTATAGCCATGGGTTGACCCAATGTCCTGTAAATAACATTTGGTAGACAGAAACTGGGTCTGTGTTCGTGTTTTCGTTTACTGTTTGTGATTTAGTGGGTCTAGATTAAAAAAAAAAGAGTACTCTGGTACTCTTCAAGGTGGTTTCCCAGCATGGCTGCAGTCTAATGACTGAAACCGGTAAAAACTATGAGTGATCGTAATCTACACCAAAATATGTATCAAGACGTAGTTATGCCAAAAATGAAGCAAACTAAGTAATAATACAGCTGTTTTGATAGTGTTCTCACTGTTATAACTTCGTGAATAGAAAGATGTATATTAATAGTATATTAGTGTTTATTTTGGATGAGTAGATACCTAACTGATTACATATTTTGTTCATACTAGAAATGTCTGAGGAATTTGTAGTGTTGACCTTTTTGTTACTATATTTCTAATGTCCAACCCTTGCTAGCTGGGAAAGCACATATTAAATGATGATGATACATACTGGCTGTCAATTGATTTGAGGGTGCCATTGCTCCTTTCTCTTGAATATACTCAGGTCCCAAATAATGGTGGGGGTGTGGCGTAATTTTTTTACATTATCTCTGTTATTTATAATGTATGGGATTTCTAGTAATGTACTTAGCAGCCAGATTCCCTTAAATTTCAACCTACTGTCTTTGAAAAGGGACACATCAGCTAATGTCCTAAATATTGAAATGTTTGGATTGCATTTGACTGTCTGGGATTAAGAACTAGGAGTTTAAAGAAAAATGGTGTAGATATTTGGCCTAATGTTCTACTACTCCACAACCATTCGTGATTATATACATGTGTGTGTATCTAATGTCCCGTTCAATTCACAAAATTGTATGTATGCAGCTATGTCGGAGCTAAATTTTAATTCTTTAAATTTGAGCCAACTTACACAGCTCCATATGCAAATGTGGCTAATCAGCACACTTACACAGGCGAAAAAACTATATATTTTTGCCTGTTTTAAGTTCCAGCAGAGAGCATGGGAAGCACTGTCCTGAAGATAGCCAGAGCTTGAAAACCACATAGACAGTTGTTCTCCATTGCTTCTTGAATCTGCTAGATGGTGCTGGCTGTCAACCTTTAAATATTTATTAGCTGGGCTTTCAGAATATTTATTTATTAAACATAGCATATATCTTTAGACATGTAGGTAGTTCGAACACACACACACACATATAAATTTGCATATCTGATGAGTTGGTCTCAATCATTATGATTGTACTCTGAGCTGGTCCATATTGAAACGATTGTAATATGCCAATAAAGTTTGTATGTGCTGCAACAGTGACTTCGATCCTACTTTAATATATATATCATCATCATCATCATTTTACGTCCGCTTTTCCCTGCTTGCAAGGGTGGGATGGGAACTGATTCTGGCTATATATATATATAATCATCATACATCTGCTTTTCCCTAGAGAGAGAGAAAATTAAGAGACAGTTTGAAAGAGTATACTTACTGACTGGTGTGACAGGCCAAGAAAGTAGTGAAATAAAAGAAATGCTTAAATCGTGCTTGCACATGCACAAGTAATGATCTTCTGTTTATAGTTTTTGTATGAAGTTAGGTTTGCTTCATTCTTTTTTATAAATGTATTATGTATAAAAATATACATTTTATTTTTTTCAAATTATTGCTTTTTGTAATATATTTTAGTCAGATACATGCACAATAAATGTATACACACATATATATATATATACATTCAGGGTGTCCCCAAAAATGTATACACACTTTGATTACCTGTACAGGCAATTTTATTCAGTTAACTACTCTGTTAGCCAGGTTGCCCTTACTATCGCGCCATAATATTACTCAGTGGAGAGTATGTATTTATCATACCAACAGTATGCAAGTGGTTGTATTTCATTCAGTTAATAGAATGCTATTGATGTATGTACACATTTTGGGGGACACCGTGTGTGTGTATGTATATTTATAAATGAATGAATCAGACAGTCATATCTCATCAGTCGACTGCCGCTATAGATACATACGTTGTTTAAGTGATGCAATTGAAATAGTTTTGGTCCTGTAATCATTTCTATATCAAAATAAATATACTTCTTCTCCAACATATTGAGTACTTTAACTGTGGTTTCTTTCTGACCCCCCCCCCTTTTCTTTTCAGAAAACCATCCTTAATTATATATACACGCCTATACATTTTTTGTTTATTTACCAACTCATATGACAGGTAATACTTTGGTATATGTATGTGTGTGTGTCAATAGAAGAACCTCTACATAGTTGTGTGGAAAATGGAGCAATATTTTTTCCCTATCACACCCTACCACCTTAAGAAACCATATTGGATAATTTTTAGTATTGATTCCTTTCCTATCACTTTGCATGTATTTATCATGCCAACAGTATGCAAATGGTTGTTGGTCATGACTAATAATTCCACTCTCCATTGTGTCAGGTGTTATTCAGTTACTGTTCTTCTACACAGGTTGCCTTCACTTAGGCTTGCAGAGGCCACATCTTCTCCATACTCAATATTTTTCAGAGCTTCTACTCTCCTAGTCTATGGGGTGTTCCCATCTATCTCATGCAGTATTTCATTGTTACTATTCTTGTAGTTAAGTTACCCTCACTATGGCTTGTATTTCTCCATACAGTTTCATATAGATTTTCAGTTCTCATTGTCTGTGTAGTTCCCATAACCCATGTGCACAATTTTATTCAGTTAACTACTCTGTTAGCCAGGTTGCCCTTACTATCCCTCCATAATATTACTCAGTGAAGAGTTAGGAGGAGAAAGCTTACTGTAATTTGATGGGTTTGTTTGGGTGTATAGTTTAGTGGAAGGGTAGTTTACAGTAGACTTGTTTTGTTGGCTAAAGAGCCAAGCTCCCCATAATTTTAGGTTGCTCAGTGTATGGTAGGCTAGTGGGTTTCAAGTGGAGAGATTAACCCTTTTGATACCAGCCCTTCCCAAATAACTTGTTTCTATGAAACAAAACCACCTATTTTAAAGAGGTCCTACTTGAATTAAAACTTTCCAACAAAATTTTATGATAATATTTAATTATGTTAAAAATGCCATCTTAATGAAATTATAATTTTAGTAAATCCTTCTCATTAAGTATTTCATTAAAAATACAGTAATGAAAGGGTTAGACATGTGGAATTATGGGAATTAAAGTACTGGCAGTTGGTCATACTTGTAATGATAGTCATGTGGTGATTCTCATACTGTTGACTGGATGTGTTTGCCCAGTAGGGTCAACAGAGAGCAGATACTGCTTCACTAGTAGAGCTTAAAGAAAGGTGGAACTGGGCATAAGAGTGGGTAGATATGTTTGTAAAAGATAAGCTTGTAGTTAATAACAGATAGTGATAAATGAAATTAATAAATACTGTAAAAATAGTAATAATGATAATATCAATTAGCTTATCTAAAATTCCTTGTTTCAATTGACGAGGGAGAGACAGCCACATTTTGTGGGATGGATAGTTGGAGGATTGACTGTTATATCATCATCATTGTTTAGCATCCATTTTCCATGCTTGCATGGGTGAGGTGGGTTGTCACATAATGAGACAAGTCAGGTCCGGAGATCACGTTTTGCTCACACAGGTCTATATTTTGGTTTGGTTTCTATGGCTGGATGCCAACCACGTGACTGTGGCCTGGGTGCTTTTTATTGTGGCACTGAAACAAAACCACCTTACAGGGTGGACTAGGTGCTTTTGCTGTGGCATTGGATCAGCATACAGGGTGGGCTTTGTGCTTTTTATTATGGCAACGGCATTGTGGGAGATCAGTTAGTTGAATCTGATATTTTACTGAGCTCAGAAGGGGGTCTTTATGCAGCTATCTCAGCCTGCTTGAGATAGCAATCAAATCTCCCTTAAAAACACACAAGAAATTATACAGTGCAGTCATAGATATACAAAAAAAATGAGCATGGCTAGAATTGTAAAGGGACATAACCAAAAATGACAAACTACCAGAGTTAGAACTTTTGACAAAATGACGTGTGGCATTTGTCCACACTCTGTTTAAATCCCATAGAAGTTAATTTTTCTTTTCATCCTTTCGTTGAACTGCTAAATTACAGGACATAAACACACATATACATACATGTTTAGTGGTTGTGATGGCAACACAATAAAAAACACCCAGCCCACTCTGTAAAGTGGTCATATAGCTATCACGACAAAAAACACCCAGCCCACACTGCAAAGTCTTTGTATAGGTGTCACGACAAAAAGCACCCAGTACTCACTGTAAATGTGGTTGTCATTAGGATGGGCATCCAGCTGTAGAAACCAAACCCAAATCAGTTCTGTATGGGCAGGACATGGTCACCTGGCCTGGCATTTCTCGCAACAGGGCAACTCATTTAACCCATGCCAGCATTGAAAAATGGACGTTAATCGGTGGTGGTGATGATATATGTATACGTGTCGAACGTACACATGCATAGACATGCACACACATATATCTACACATGACAGGCTTGTGTATTTTCCGTTTACCAAATTTCCCCCTCAAGGCAATGGACATCATGAGGCTATAATAGAAGAGATATACCCAAGGTGAATAGCTGTGAGCTAGAACCCAAAATCAAGTGGTTGTGAAGCACAGCCATACCTAGACATACACACACATTACAAACGTTTTTTTTTTTTTTGGAAAATGTATATATTTCAAAATATTGAATGAATAAAAAATTGGATTAACAAATTTAGAGTCCTGCAGAATAATAAAATGTATACTGTAAGCTTTTCAGTTGTCATATTAGCTTTTCAGATTGACAGGCTGTCTGAAGAGCTGGTATGACAGCTGAAAGAGTTTAGCGTAGAAATTTTACTATTCAGCTGGACTGTGTAAGTTTGTTTTAAAGGAATTTAAAATTAGTTATTTATCATTCTTTTTAAATTATATATATGGGGTGGGGGATAGCCATTTTAATATTTTATTAGATTTTTACTATTTTCCTATAAGACTTGCAGGAACAACAAAGTTTCTAAATCCACAATGTAATTGACATTTCTAGACTTTCAAAGTCTCATCAGGGTTATTTTCACTGCAGTTCTTTCTTTTTTCATCATCATTATAATTGTTTTCTTACTGAAATTTGAAGCTTGACTGTTAAACTTATACATTACATGTCACACATTTATGTGTTTATGCTGTTAGCATTGCTCTATGACTTGGCAGTGTATTGTGATATAAATATTACTACTATTTATCTTAGGAATTCTGTGAGTGTTTTCCCATTCAGTTTTGTTTTGTGCTGTGTTGTAACATGCTGCAATTGCTTCTTATAAATGAATGCTGTGACGTGACTGAAGATTCCTAACACCAACTAATTTACAGTGTGTTGTGGGTGCATTTTATTGTGGCACCAGCACGCACAAATGCACATATGTGTCAAAATACCATTTTGATAGCATCCAAAACATATTGAATGATAAAGTAGTTCTTGTTGATTTCTCTCCAAAAGGGTTTATCTGAAGGTGGGGGTTGACTCAAGCTTTTAAGAAATATTTAATAGGAACAAAGATTGTTTTAGCATCAGTAATTGTTAAAAATGTTTAAGGTTTAACAATTTAGTTATCATAATAATTGTTTCTACTTTTTGACACAAGGCCAGCAATTACCCAGTGCATTACTGGTACTTTATATTATCGACCCCATAAGGATGAAAGGCAAAGTTAGCCTCGGCGGGATTCGAACTCAGAAGGGCAAGGGCCATAACTCTATTCGTCAAATCATGGCGTCCGACCATCTACCGATACTGCCAATCCACCGCCCTTTTGTTATAATAATTGTTTCTACTTTTGGCACAAGGCCAGCAATTACCCAGTGCATTACTGGTACTTTATTTTATCGACCCCGTAAGGATGAAAGGCAAAGTTAACCTCGGCGGGATTTGAACTCAGACCGTAAAGAGACGTAACTCTATGCTTCAAAGCATGGTGTCCGACTCTACCGATACTGCCAATCCACTGCCCTGGTGTTATCATAATAATGATGTTGAATATGCCTACGGTTTAAAACTAAAGTTACATAATAATGGTCTTAGATACATTCATGCCGAATGGTTTATGTTCAAAGTTTTACAGTTTAATTATCATAATATTAATGATACTGAATATGTTGGTACATTCATATACACTGGTATGTTTTGTCTTGGCTTTATCATTTCAGCATTCATACAAAGTATGCTATATATGTTGATGTATTTGTATAGAGTGGTGTGTCTTGTTTATAGTTTCCCACATAATACCAATGGTGTTAGATGTATTTTTGAACTGTTGTATTTTCTTTAAAGTTTCCCATACAACACTAGTGGTGTTAAATATATTTATATATGGTTGAATGGTGTGTCTTATCTAAGGTTTCCTACACAGTGCAGTAAATCTTAACATATTTTAGATTTAATGAGCCAACTAATACAATGATGTTGGATCTTCTCTGATTTTGACCAGGCATTGTCATTCAATCAAGCAAAAGCTCAGCTCATAAATTAACACGTAAGTGGTTGAGAATTCCACAGATACATATACCCTTAATTTAATTCCTAAGTCAAATAAGTGACACAATATATAACAAGACAGAACTTTTGAATTACAGGTACAGTCCATCTGTGTAGCCAATTTCATTCGCAAGACTTAGCTCAATCCAAGGCTATGGTAAAGATACTTACTCTAGATGCCATAAAGTTTCATTGAACCTTATGATTGCAAAATGAACTTGTTAACATCTCAGCTATGCCTCCATCACAATAATGCAGTCCTGTAATATTACTATGGTCATTGCAATATACTTTTCAACTGCACTGTTAAAGAAGTAAAAAATTATGCATTCCTTATAATTGAATATTTTTAAATTTTATATTGTACACATATTAAAGTTATTTTATATTAAAAATAATAAAAATGATCCCTAGGTTAATTATAATTTAACAAATTTTACATTAAGGTACACTCTTTCCCCTATATTAGTCTGTTACTGTAGATATGATGATATTAAGGTGTTGGAAAGCAACTTTCTGAGAGATTATCCAGCTGTGAAATTAAGCTGTAAAGATATGGCTGACCTCGTCAATGAAAGGTTTAGTTGACAGCTTAATGTAGTTTTAATAATAAAAAAAAAAAACTACTCTGGTTTTAATTTAAAAAATGCTTCTAATAAATCAGAGACCCCTAAACTTTTTAGACCTTCAACCTTATTAACTCCAACATATAAATAAATCAGAAACCTGTATAAGCAAGTTGTATTTTATTGTATTGTATCTTCTCATTTCTTATACAATCAACCTCCAGTGGCCTTATAGAACCCTGGGGGTTGACAATGACCACTTTAGGACCACTGATATAAATGATTTTTTTCCATCACTATTTGTACATTGTCTTTTGTATTGCAGCTTCTGATGTCTCCATGCCCGATGGTCTTGGCCATGCTGTTGGTGTAGAACGGTTTGAAATGTTGGCAAAACTTGCAGGAAATGAGGTAAGAATAACTTAAATCCACTCTAAAAAAAATTAACCATCACACCTACCATTAGATGCTGTGATGTTACCTGTTTTGTTTCTTCAAACTTGATTTGTAACATTCATGCTGAGGATTAGACAATGTAAATAGTTGAAAATTGAAAATAAAGAATTTGAAGGGCTTTTGTAAAATAACTTTCTTGTTATTAAACTGATGTTTAATGCACCTTTTCAAATACTATCTACAACCAATGTCAACACTGAGAAGTGGACACAACAATATCGTTTTTACATTCCTCTTTTCATGCTGACATGGAATAGACAGTACTTTTTGAGGCTGTGTTGTACAGCTGGATGCCCTTCCTAACGCTAACCCTTTTAGTCGTCTCTTACATGTAGGAATACCCACATATACTCATGAGCACACAGACACAAATACATAGTTCATGTATTTCTGAAATCACTTACATGGTTACACACAAATTAAAAAAAGAATAGAGTAAATATTTAATGTATAGTTTAGTCTCAGCTTAGTGTGTTCCATTATTCTGTTTACTCTCAGTATGTTGCAACAATTTTACTTCTTGATTGGTTTGTGATCAGGATGGTCACCTATGAGCTTCTTTTTTATTGGGTGTTCACATACATGCACACACACACATGTACATATGCATGTATTCATGTTGACAGAAAGCAGACGTTAAAAAAATACGTTAGTTAAGGGAAATAATTCAACTATATCTTTTGGTTTTTAAAGTGTACATAAAGTGTACACACAAACTAAAGAAACATTAAGTAAACTAGCTTGAGTGGGGGGCGCGAAGCCTATATGCTCATTACTTTGCATGTAACATATTCAGACATGGGTTCATTGGTAGGCATGCGTTTATACATGCATTCATGCATAGATATATAGGCAAAAATATGGCTGTGTGGTTAAGAACTTCGCTTCAAAACCATGTGGTTTGGTATTTACCCCCACTATTTAGCACTTTGGGTTAACTAAGGCCTTGTGATTGAATTTGCTATACAGAAACTATAAGGAAGACCTTCAAATCTTGACTAATAATCAACCAAGATAAATACAATAAATATGACTACCTGCTTCATCTATGTAGTCACACCATCATAAATGTTTATACCTATAAACATTAATAGTATATATATACCGTATATACTCATAGATAAGCCGACAAAAGAAAAAAAATCAATGGAGAGGGGGGGTTGCTTATATTCGAGATCAATATTTTGCATGAGATAGACAGGACTTTTTGAGGCAGTGCTTTACATAAATGAGGTGTTAAAATATTTGGAGATGAATATTATACTGGTTTCACTGTCGACGTGAAATGCGTATTTCCTATTGTTTCGGATGCCAGAAATTGATAAAAAAAAATTACATATTGGATTTTTTAAACAACACTTAAAACATGTTTTGCTCATACTGAACTGTTTCTGGCTTGGTTTCTACAACTGGATTCCCTTCCTAACTCCAATGGATGGAAGCTGCAGTGCTGTATCCAGCCAGAATTCCCTCACCTCTTTCTGTTTAAACTGGCTGTAACCGGCCACTCATCCCTTTTTAAGGTATTGTTCTCAAAAAAATAATACCAAAAGCTCGTGGTGGATTCGATATTATGTGGGATAATTGTTAGATAAAGCCTTTACCACAAAATACAATAATAAATACAGAGTAATGTAAAATGCTAAAGGGTTAAATATCAAAATATTAAAACTTCATAAATATATTCTCCACTCATGCGAATTTCAAAACTGCACCATCTAAATATAATGTGTTGATTACCTGCCTTGGCTTATAAATGGGGTTTGTTTTTTGCCTACTCTCAGACATAAAATAGAAATTGGCTTATATTCGAGTATATATAATCATATGTCCATTTTTCCATGTTAGCATGGGTTAGATGTGTTGTCTTGTGAGACAAGTCGGGTCAGATGACCATGTTTTGCTCATACTGAACTGTTTTGCTCATACTGAACTGTTTTGCTCATACTGAACTGTTTCTGGCTTGGTTTCTACAACTGGATTCCCTTCCTAACTCCAATGGATGGAAGCTGCAGTGGTCTATAGCCACAGCTCCCTGGCTGAAATTATTATACGTTAGTCTATCATGTGTCGTCCAATTTTCCTTTTCTAGGATCCCTTTGAAATGAATGTGAAGAAAAGGGGAAAAGGAACTTCTAGTGAGCCCAACCTTGTACCATCACTATTTGATATGCGGCTGGTTGGATGTATATGTAAGTAACCTTGTTTATTTCTATTTTTCTATTTCATGCATTTTTTTCAATAAATTATAACAATGGATAACCTCTTTCCAATGCAATAACACCCTGCCCCATGCCTTCTTTCTAATTCAAAATATTTATGCTTTCACAGTGTTTACCAGTTAGATCCATACATAATCTTTTTCTATTCAAAATAATCAGATTTGTAAATTTCTATTTTTAATTGACTCTTTGGTCATGTCAAAGACAACCTCTCTAGTGTTAGTGCCATGATAAAATGCACCTAGTACACCCTGCAAAGTGGTTAGTAGGTAGCTCCAGTAGAAACCTGTTGCTCTAATAAATTACTTTGTCTATAACGAACCAACCCATGTTATAGTTTTATTGTAAATTTTAGATTTTATGGGGGAAATTTCCCTACTTCCATTTAACCCTTTAGCATTCAAACCGACAAAAACCGACAAGACTATGTCCCCTTTCATTTATTCAAACCGACAAAAACCGACATTTAATAACACACAGAGATCTCCCTTCTAAAAATAAACATTGACATCATCGAAATCTCATCAATTCGAGATTACTGCGAGATAAAGCCCTTACGCACGAAAATTAACTCTTAGTATAGTTAAAGAACTTGCGAAAACATGTGTTTTTAACGTTGAAAGTGTAATGGCTTCCGAAAGTAGCGACAACGAATTTGAAGGTTTTACGTCCGACGACATTTGAGATCAAAAAGAAACGGAAGATGATATCAGTGATTTATCTTCAAACGAATCAGATATATTTATTTCTGATATATCTGATAATCACTTTGAAAGTGAAAGAGATTTGACTGACACCATTGAAAAAACACCAACGTGGTTGAAAGAAACATCGATACATGTTTTGGATTTTACTGAAAATATTGGACCACAACACACATTATCACCCGATGCTAAAAGCACTGGATTATTATTTTTTATTTTTACCACAAACTTTCTTCTAAGTTGTGGCAAATCGCTATGCACAACGACAAATTTCTAATATCGGAAAACCCGATCTGTTATGGCGTCCGACAGATTCTGCCGAAATGAAAGCGTTTTTTACCATAAATATTATGTTTGGTATTAAACAATTTCCACGACTGTGGAATTGGAGTACTGATATAAGGTTTGGTGACCCTTATATATCTAGTATTATGGCAAAAACGAGATTCATCAAATTAAACCAGTATTTGCACCTGGTTGATACTTCAAATGCCCCTGGTAGAAATGAATCAAATTACGACCCACTGTACACGACCATTAATTGAAATGTCAGAAAAATTTAAAAGTGTGTATAAACTTATATATTGGGAACTTTCTGTTAGGTAATTTTACACCGTATATTTACAGAGTGCATTGCCAATATTATTTTGACTGGTAAAAAGGTTTTGTACACATTTATTTCAATGAAAATATTTGCCTGGAATGTAGAGAAAGACTAAAACCTTGTACTGATTACACCTGTATTTTTAATTAATTCACCTGTTCGGAAAACTGCTAGAATTGATGGAAATCAGCATCTAGATCATTATTGGATTTTTTTTGCAACAAATCTAACAGATAAGGCAGATAAAGTTTAAATTTTTGTGTTTATCCGTAAAGTTATTACTTTTACACCTGTTAATTGATTTCACCTGCCCATAAAAGTCAAATTTAACAAAAAAAAACAGGTAAAAATATATAATTGTAAATTATAGTTATTTAAACATCTACTGACAAAATTTCAAGTCTGCACATAGAAAATTAAAGTAATTACAAACAAATAAAATTGATAACCCTCTTGAGTATAATTAAGTGAAAATAATACGAATAGATGAACATGACATTTGACAATTCAATGTGACTGCTAAAGGGTTAAGGAAGAGTCAAGGTATGTCATGCTGACCAGGTTATAAAGCATTGTATATGGTTAATGAAAAGATGAATGGCTTGTGAGAGCTATACAAGCCATGTATAAAGAAACAGTCAGCAAGGTTAGAATTAACAACGAATATAGTGAAGAGTTTAGCGTAAAAGTTGGTGTTCATCAGGGCCCCGTCCTTAGCCCCCTACTATTTATTATTGCCCTTCAGGCTATAACAGGAGTTCAAGACCGGCTGCCCATGGGAACTCCTATATGCAGATGATCTAACGCTCATAGCTGAATCAATGGCTGAACTAGAGAAGAAATTCCAAACATGGAAGCATGGCCTAGAATCAAAAGGCCTTAAAGTTAACTTGTCTAAGACTAAAGTTCTAGTTTGTAGGAAGGAAGGGTATTTGGCTCTAGAATTCTCCTTCAAAAAGTGAAGTTTGATGTCGAGACGTGGCATTTGACTGTAGAGTTCTCCTTCAAAAAATCTTCTGACTCATGCCAGCTCGGGAGAAAAAGATGAATGTAATATTATCCATCCAAGTATTAGTAGGGCTGGTGACATAGCATGTCTTGGACATTTTGAACCTGATGAGGCTCATCCTTCTCCAGCTCTGAACACAACCATTTTCTATTTAGAGGTAGAGAGAAAAAGAACTGGTAGTTTGTCAAACTCAAAAGGCAAAATTAAACTGAGAATGATGGGAGGTAGAATGAATACTGCCATGTATTCTATTGAATGTGCTAACAAGCCTACCAATTTTCCATCTTTGATGGTATGTACGTCTGTGTGTGTGTTTTTGTGAATAGAAAATAAATATTGCTTTCTCATTTCAGGTGAAGAAGAATCATTAGCTATACATTGGATGCACCTGTACAAAGGAGAGCCGAAAAGGTGTCAATGTGGGCATTGGTTTAAATTATCAGAATTAAAACCTATTGAATATTAATGAACATATGCAACCAGTAGGAAACATTACACAGCTGACATAGAACTGTATTCAGTCAATATTATTTTCTCGTTCTATTAATTTCCAATTTAAGCCATTAAATAAAGTAAAATTATATAAAAATTGAACAAAAGTGTTTATTATTTTTCTGTTTTCAGAGGATGGCGGATTGTCACTTGAATCTCCTCGACTGGGTTCAGAAGTGAGTCTCTAATTTGATTGGTCCCTCTCTTGCTTCAACTCTGCAACCTTTGTCACATCAAAATGACATAGCCAGACTTAGTCTTTTCTATTGATATTACCACAGGAAGTGCTCTGATGAACTTTCTCTTTTGGTTCACAATCACTTTGTGTCATCTCGCTTAACTCGAAACTGACAGCATCTTCATCTGGATGGTGTTGTAGTTCCACAAATATGGAAGTTTTTCTAAGGTCGTAGCTTTTTTCCTTGAACTGCCAGACTTTGGGACTCTCTTCTGTCTCATTGATTTCCTCTTTCTTAAGACCTGAACTCTTTCAAGTCTTAAAATAAATTCATTCCTTTTGTCTTAATTTCTTCCTAGTCTCTTACACTTAGTTGCTTCATGCCTTGTTTGGGACTTTCAAGGAAAACACAGAGGTATCTGACAAATGCTCTGTGGTATTTATTATGGCTCTTTACATTCTGAGTTCAAATCCTGCCATGGTCAACTTTGCCTTTCATCCTTGCAAGGATCAATAAACTACAGTACCAGTAAAGTACTGGGGTTGATTTAATCAACTTTCCTTTCTCCTCAAATAATTACTGGCTTTGTGCCTATGTTAGAATTATTTTTGTTTTCATCTGAATTTATGTATGGGTGGGTTGGTGTGTGTGGTTGTGTAGTGGGTTGGTGTGTGTCTGGTGACGTGTTCTTGTATAGCCTGGTAAAGGGAATATGCATGTAGAATTGTGTGCGTATATATATATATAAAGCGCCCAGTTCACTCTGGAAAGTCATCGTACTGGTGCCACCATCTACATTGTAATGTGGTTGGTGTTAGCAAGGGCATCCAACCATAGAAACCAAGCCAAAATACAGGTTCGTATGAACAAGATAGTCTCCTGACCCGACTTGTCTCATCTAATTGATGCAAGCATGGAAAATAGATGTTAAACAATGATGATGATATATGTAAATGAGCATATTTGTTTAGAATATGGTAACCCTTGAAAATTTGAGAATTAGTTTTCGCTGTATTTTGACTACAGAAAATAATCTAATAACAAGGCACGTGAGCCCCATAACAGAAAAAAAATGGACATCAACCTTTATATATTACTTTTCCTTGATAGACTAACATCTATGTTGAGACATTCCCTTTTACTTTTCCAACAAGCATGAAACTAAGACTTAGTGCAGTTGTATCTCTGTGTTTGTCTTTTTTAAGCTTGAACTAAATGTAAATTGTATCATCATCATTTTACGTCCGCTTTTCCCTGCTTGCAAGGGTGGGACGGGAACTGATTCTGGCTTGATTTCTACAGCTGGGTCCCCTTCCTAACATCAACCTCATTTACAGTGAGTGCTGGGTGCTTTTTTTTCTGCGGCACCTACACGTCCACTTTGCAGTGTGGGCTGGGTGCTTTTTTGCAGTGGAATGAGAGGGACCCCAGTCCTATCATCTCATTTCTACAGCTGAGTAAACTGGATCAATGTGAAATAAAGTGTCTTGCTCAAGGAAACAACACATCACCCGGTCTGAGAATTGAACTCACAACCTTTCGATTGCAAGGTCAATGCTCTAACCACTAAGCCATGTGCCTCCATATGTGTATTAATATATATATTTAAATTTGAGCGACTTCTGTCTATCACACAGTTTTTGTGTAAAAGAAAGAAAAGGTGATGATAAAAAACTATAGTAAAACTGGCTGGCGTTTCATTTGCTACACTGTTTTTGTTTGAGTTTGTGCATTTATATTTATATACTCATACATATGTATGCACATACACGTCAGCGTATTGAAAAAGATTCTAGTATATATAAAAGTAAAAGTAGAGGAATGACTGCAAGCTCAGCGGCTTCAGCTAGTTACCTCTTCTGGCCTTCATCAGGAAAGCATCTTGAATTTAAGGGAAGGGAGGTAGAGAGGAAGATAAACTGAGAGGTGACATGACAAAAGGCATTGTTGAGTGGGTGTGTAGAATAGGATCACAGAGGTATTGTTGGCATGGGTAGATGTTCATCCAGCCGTTGAAACTCCTATATGAATAAGACATGGTCACCTGACCTCAAATGGGATAATCTGTACAGGAAAGGGTGAAAAGCATTGAGAAAATTTTGAATGTTACCTTAATGTGAGCTGCCTCAATGCAGGTATTGTGATTAAGAAAAGTAATTAAACAAGTTGGGCATTTAAGTGCCTTGAGACAAAAAAATATATGTACAACTTGTTCAACTATTTTACATAGTCAAGAAAAACCTACTTTGAAGCTTACATTCAAAATAAGGACGGGTAGTTTTGTATTATAAATCCTGAGAAGTTTCAGTTTGGCATCAAAAAGGTTAAATGATTTCTATGGTTAGATGTTAACATTTAACATACTGTAATGATTTAATAAAAAAAATATCTAAAAATTGGTTTATTTCAAATGTTTATATTTTTTACTGATGGACAGACTTTTGTGAAAATTTGCCGTATTAGAATACTTCAATTTTTTAATGCTATTTTGTATTTTTCAAGAATGTTTTGCTAATGTGGTTTCATGCGGTACAGTACTTGGTGTTAAATGTTGTAAACTTTGTAGATCAAGGTATATTTAGTTTAATAATGGTTTCTAACATAGCAACAAGGCTAGAAATATTTGGGGAGAGGAAAGTCGATTATATTGACCCCACTACTTGATTGGTACTTCATTTTATCAACCTCAGAAGGATGAAAAGCAGAGTTGATCTCAGCATATATTTACTCTAATAGTTTCTACTTTTGGCACAAGGCCAGCAATTATCCCAGCGCATTACTGGTACTTTATTTTATCAACCCCGTAAGGATGAAAGGCAAAGTTAACCTTGGTGGGATTTGAACTCGGGCTGTATCCTGGTTTTTCGCCACTACACATCCTTGAATACCTTCAACTGAGTTCACTCTTGCAAATATTAAACTAATACATGACAGGTAATAGAAATATCTGAAGTGTTGTCAGAGGTAGACTATTTCCTACAAAACTCACAGGTATGTATAAACAACAAAATTTGCAGAAAAACACACATTGTGGGTTTTAGCCAATCACAAAAAAACTGTTAAAATCTCTTTCATTTCATTCATTCATTTCATTTTACGTCCGCTTTTCCCTGCTTGCAAGGGTGGGACGGGAACTGACTCTGGCTTGATTTCTACAGCTGGATGCCCTTCCTAACACCAACCTCATTTACAGTGAGTGCTGGGTGCTTTTTTTGCACCTCCATGACCACTTTGCAGTGGAATGATAGGGACCGCAGTCCCTATCATCTCATTTCTACAGCTGAGTAAACTGGAGCAATGTGAAATAAAGTGTCTTGCTCAGGGAAACAACACATCACCCAGTCTGAGAATTGAACTCACAACCTTTCGATTGCAAGGCCAATTATAGTTATAATTTATTTTGAGGTCTGTAACCTGGTCACTGATAAAGTTCCACTGCAAACTACAACAAAAATGTTGACACCAAGAAATAAATGATAACTGTAAAGAGAATTTAACAGCTTTGTATGTGCATTTTTTTTTTTTTTTTTTTTTTTTTTTTTTAATTGCTCAGATGACTAAAATATTTTAGTTTCAACACATAGTCTCAGATCAAATCATTTGCCAAACAAATACAGCTCTGAGATCTGTATATGATCAGTAAAACAGAGTTACCTGAATGACAGTCATCTAAAAGGTATACAATGCACTCTTTGTTCCCATTTACCTTCTTGATACCACCCCCATCCAAAATTGCCTGTTTCTATGAAACAAAACCATCCATTTTAAGTTAAAACCTTCCAACATAATTTTATATAAGAACATTTTATGTTACAAATACTAACCTAATACAATTATAATTTTAGCAAATCTCTCCCAAGTTCTTAATTCATTAATTAAAATACAAAGTATTTCAAAAGAAGTGTTTAGAACACGGTGAGTGAAGTTTGGAATTTATATGCCCCATTACTAGACTATATTATTTAGTCAAAATATTATGGTGAAGCTTCTATTTCAATTACAAAGTATTTCATTAGAAGTATGATAACAAAGGGGTTAAAAGGTAATATGCAGATGTAGGACAAGCTGCTAGTTAAACAACATTTTTTTCTCACTGCAGAAGATAGTGTTGTAGTTGACCTTCATACAACAGATATATTACGCACACCAATATACAGATATTGATTATATTTATTCAAGTTTTTGATTGGTACTTTATTTTATCATCCCCTAAAAGGATGACAGGTAAAGTTGATCTTGATGGCATTTGAAATCTGACTGAAACTAAATACTGAGAGGTATTTTGCCTGACTCTAATGCAGTGGTTCCCAAACTACTTTTACACATGGCACATTTTTGAAAAAGCAAAAATATACTGCTGCACTTTGTACCATAAATTCAAATATTTATTCAAAAGAGTTGACTTATTGTGCTATTTATTGCAAATCTTGTTACTCAACTTTATTTGTTTGCCACTTTGACTGCTATATAAGAACTCTCATATATATTTAAGTTATTGTTAACCCTTTAGCATTTAAACAGGTCATATCCGGCCAGAATTTTCTCACCTCTTTCTGTTTAAACCAGCCACAACCGGGTGCTTATAATGACGTTAAGGTATTGTTCTCAAAATAAATATCAATATCTCATAGATTCGATATTATGTGAAATAAAGTGTTTACTATGAAAATACAATAGTAAATATAGAGTAATGTAAATGCTAAAGGGTTAATCTTTTGCAGTGCATCTAGTTACATATCGCAGCCCACAATTTTGGAACCACTGCTCTAATGATTCTTTTAAGCCACCACACACATACTTAGGATAACTACTCTAGACAGCTCTCTTAATATCCTATAATGATATAGCAGAAAATATCTAGAAACTGTTTATAGCATCTTTACTATTGAATAGATTGTTATGGAAATTTACAGTATTAGAATACAGACATTAATATTTAATGTGATGCAGTTGATTATGTGAGAAATAATGTATATGCATGACTGTTAACTGACACTTATCAAAACATCTGAAACCTGGTTTGTTAATTCAAATGTTTATAGTACCTTTACTAGTGGACAGATTGTTGTGAACATTTACAGTTTTAGTGTAAATACTTCAATTTTTAATGTGTTGCAGACATAGTAGTGTTTTGTACTTTTCAAAGAATGTTTTGCTAATGTGGTTTCATGTGGTACAGGATGTTGAGAGGTAATCTCTCATCAACCCTACAGTTCAATGTCAGAGGCATGTTACAACTTAATAACAGGTGTAACATTCCATACATGAGAGACCTAGCTACATGCATGGCAGCAGTGTCTTTCTGGCCATGACCAACCAATCTTTTTAAGGGTGTATCTAGGAATAGATTATTCAGTGTCTCTTTAAGATGATAGTTTATTAATTAGCTGCTATTTCTACAATCATGTACAAGCTCCATCTATATTTACATAAATCATTATTGGATTTTTAAAATTATTTATATTATTTCTTAATGTATTACATCATCATCATCATCATCATTTAACATTCGCTTTCACTTTCCCTGCTAGCAAGGGTTGGACATGTCTGCCAGTCTACCATAAATAAATAAACAGATAATACAATAAATACAAAAATACACATTATCAAGTCTCATCAGCAAATTTGATATGCACATTCACTGTGAAGTTAACGTGCTGATAGCTATGTTTCATATTGTTGATAGTTTAAAGCCTTAAATATTTAACCGTGAAAATAGGACAGGCTGTCAGGAAAATTATACAATAGAAAGAATGATTATATCAACTTTAAAAATGCTGTTCACATATTTTTAAGTGTCTATTTTCTATTTATAGTTTCTTTTTGTTTTTGGAAAACATTCTTTTCTTTTACTCTTTAACCCTTTAGCATTTACATTACTTTAAACGATGATGATGATTACTGTTATATTTTCATGGTAATTATTATACACGATATGGAATCTACAAGATTTTGATGATGTTACTATTTATTTTGAGAACAATACATTAATATCAGTATGAGTGGCTGGTTATTGCTGGTTTGAACAGAAAGAAGTGAAAGAATTCTGTCCGGAAATGGCCGGTTTAAATGCTAAAGGGTTAACTGTGTTTCAATCAATAGACTGCAACCATGCTGGGGTACTGCCTTGAAGAGATTGAGTCACTCATATCGACCCCAGCATTTACTTTTTAAAAGTTTGGTACTTGTTTTATTGATCACCTTTTGTTGAATCACCAAGTAAATGTTAACAGACACATATATATACATACACATACTCACATATATATATACACACACTTACATATATACATACACACACTCACATATACACATATATACATACACACACTCAAATATACACATATATACATACACACACACATATATATATACACACATAGAGGCACATGGCTTAGTGGTTAGAGCATTGTCCTTGCAATCGAAAGGTTGTGAGTTCAATTCTCAGACCGGGTGATGTGTTGTTTCCTTGAGCAAGACACTTTATTTCACATTGCTCCAGTTTACTCAGCTGTAGAAATGAGATGATAGGACTGGGGTCCCTATAATTCCACTGCAAAGTGGTCGTGGAGGTGCCATGGCAAAAAAGCACCCAGCACTCACTGTTAAATGAGGTTGGTGTTAGGAAGGGCATCCAGCTGTAGAAATCAAGCCAGAATCAGTTCCCGTCCCACCCTTGCAAGCAGGGAAAAGCGGACTTAAAATGAAATGATGAAATGATGATGATGATGATGATGACATACACATATACATACCCACACACATATTGTTAAATGATAATGATGATGATGATGATGATATATCATCATTATCAGCAGCACTGTTTTACGTATTTTTTCCATTCTAACATGTGTCAAACAGGTTGTCAGGTTTTGAGATTTGACAAGTCAGATGACCATGTCTTATAACGAAAATATAATGAAAATTATTGTGTACAGTGCTTAGGTGCACTGCAACTCACCAAAGATGCATATATAGTATATAGAATATTGTACAAATGTCAGGAAAGTGAACAGTGTATGAGTCATGATATACACACAGATACATGCATGTGTATGGAGGGGGAATATCAGATGTAGTATTGACGAATTTCGGGAAATATGGAAGTTTTGAAGGATACAATGTCCCAACAGCTAACAACTGATGCAACTCTGAGCGTGAAAAAATGTTTCTAAAAGTCATGGGAGCTGTGCTGTTTTCTGACTTTGTGGACATGCCCACGGGTGTTAGACACATGGAATTCAAAAAGGTGGTCAGAGTTGTTGTTGGCAAGATGGTTAATAATTTTGTGGGTGTTTACCAGTCAGTTGCCGAATTTAATGTATCCATGCCCAGAGAAGCAAGGCATTCAGAATATGGTAGATGCCTAATGGAGGGTATTCACTTAGTTGCACATCTCTGAATAGTTTCCAGGAGGTTAATATTGTGAGCAAGATAGGGGATCCAGACTGGTGATGCAAATTCTAAGTGTGATCGCACCATAGCTATATACAGCTTTAAATAGATATTTTGGCATGATTTCTAAGGTTTGATGTCCCTTCTAACACAGTGTGGACTGGGGGTAATTTATTATAGCACAAGCACTACCAATTTACAGAGTCCTGGGTGCATTTTATCATAGCACCAGGACTTTTGTGTTCTCAGCCGGGCAGTGATAAGAGTGGGTGGGGAACTCAAAATTCTTCATTAATTAATTGAAGTACAGTCCATTTCATTAGACATACACTGTACTACAAAGTGTTAAGCATGGATATCTATAACCCACTCTAATGTCTTCATTTTGCCTTTTTTTTAATGTTGTGATTGTTCTCCCATCATGTAAAACCCAATTGAAATGTAGTCAATCTGCTAAGCTATATGTTCAAAAGGCCCACTTTCAAGTACTCTAGTAAGAGCAGCATCTTTAAAACTTTCATCTCATGTAAAAGTCAGCCCTAGTTTTTCACGGACAACAGACTATGATTCACAATTTTACTTTTATTCATTGAGGCTTCTACTTATTAATACAGTATTTTGGAATGTGGTGTAAATTTCTGCTCCTCAAAAATAGTACTTATTTAATAGTTGACCCTATAAATCTAACATAAAAATAGTCTAAAAAATTTGACTTTTATATGAGTATGTAAATTTATAGAAGCATATCAGTCCAAAGGTAATGTATTGGCAGAATTGTAAGGAGTCAAATGGGATGTTTTGTGATATCTGTTCCAGCTCTTTGTGTTCTGAGTTTAACCCTTTAGCATTTACATTACTCTATATTTACTATTGTATTTTCATAGAAAAAGCTTTATCTCACATAATATCAAATCTACAAGATCTTTATTTTGAGAACAATACCTTAACGTTAGTATGAGTGGCCAGTTACGACCAGTTTGAACAGAAAGAGGTGAGAGAATTCTGGCCAGTTATGGCTGGTTTAAATGCTAAAGGGTAAAATTTCACCTCCTCTCACTGGAAAAGCAGTGGTGCTTCTGCCAGGAGTTGTAACCTGCAGAAAGTATTAGCAATAAAATACCAATGGAAACATAGTTTCTTGGTCCAATCTGACAATTAGTCCCTTTTCTTTTATCTAAAAATATAGCAATTACACTCTGTAAAGAAGTAGTGCCGGTGCCATGATGAAATGCACCCAATACACCCTGTTACGTGGTTGGTGAAGGCAGAATATACAGCCACAAAAACTATGCCAAAATGAACAAGGTGTAATCCTCAGATTCATTTAGATTCATCAACCTATCCTAAAAAGAAACCAAATATAAAATGATGATGATGATGAAATAAGTAAAAAATCCCTTTTTTTTTTATTTCCATGCATAAATAAATAAATAATCTATTAGTATAAAAATTAAATAACTAAGTAAATTTATTTATCTAAACAATCATTTATTGTACTATTTAGAAACATCTTTTGTTAAAGAAATGTTAAATTATTTATTATGATGCACATCGTAGTAGATCTGTACAAAGTCTCCTTGAAAACCCACAATCTTTTAACTCAATTTGAAAAGATGTTGAAAAAATTATTGATAAAGTAACATTTATTCATCCGTCTTCCAAGTAGTTATGAACAACTGTTGCTCAGTTTGAAGCTTTGTACATAATCATGCTTGATACTGGAGTATAATGTATGGCAATACATTTTGCTGGAAATATAAATATAGAGAAATAAGGCATAAAGTCAATAACAAACAACAAGCATTTGACAAGAGAGTAATCTCCCCTAAATATATAATGTAGTGTCAAGGGAAGCAATTCATAAAAAACTTCAGCGTTTTGAGGGTTAACACCATTTTTTCTGTTAACTCCTCTGTTACCATTTTTCTAATCAAGTATAATGTATCTGAATTAATTAATTAAGAATTTAGAGAGATTTACTGAATTTATTATTTCATTATCAATGTGGTGTTTGAAACATAATTTAACAAAATGCTCTTATATCAAATTTTGTTGGAAGATTTTAATTTAAATAGGAACCCTTTAAAATGGGTAGTTTTGTTTCATATAATCAGAGGTAGTTTTGAGCAGGTTGGTATCAAAACGGTTAAAGAATGGAGTAGCCCTTTGGGCCTCATGGTGGACTTCTTCTGCATACTTCTCACCAACCTCAAAGCTTTCATTTCCTCCTCCATTATTTTTTTAGCCCCTAAGATCAGGCTTGTTCCACTTTATAAAACTTCTCTTGAAAGCTTTGACCTTAGCTATTCAAGAGAACTACCAGATCACACACCAATGACAATCATTTTAAGGCCATTATCCCTGCTGGGTATTGTTATTAAAGATTGTTGGGAAACCAAAATCTGTCAATTAATGCATATTTCACTTAACAGAGAAAAATTAACTGGATACAAAAAATTAGGTGGTCAAGGCTAAAACATCTTTGGTTACAGATTTGCTTGATCAGTATTAACCAGGGGCTAAACAACTACAACTTTAACACTAATATGAGACAACAAAGAAATCTCTAAAAGGTTGCCAAATGTCCCACAAATCCCACATGATCAGCAAGATGTCCCTGAGAATCCACATGGTCAGCTAAATGTCTCTCAAACTCCTCATGATTAGCAAAATGTCCCAGAAAACTCATATCGTCAACCAAATATCTAAGAAAGCCCACAGGGTCAACCAAATGTCCCTCAAATCCTCATGATCAGCAAAATGTCTCTCAAACCCTTCATGGTCAGCCAAATGTTTTTAAACCTCTCATAGTCAGCCAAATGTTCCCTAAACCTCTCATAGTCAGCCAAATGTTCCTTCAAGCCCCTCATGATCAGCCAAATGTTTCTTCAAGCCCCTCATGGTTAACCAAATGTTCTGAAAAATCCACCCAGCTTCGTAAAAACAAAAACAAAGGTTACATTCGTTAATATAATCCTTGATATACTGTGTCTGTATACAAGTCAGTATGGTCACAGCTGGAATAGTTTTTATGAAGTGTCTGTTGGATCTAGGGTTAACAATAAAAACAACAATAACAATAATATAAACAATAACAACAACATGAACAATAAAAATAACATCAATAATACTGGTAACAACAACATAAACAACAGCAACAACAACAACATCAATAACCCCAACAACAAACTGAGCGAGTACACTTGGTTTAGTTGAGATTTCCAATGAAAGGTTAACACTTACCGGACTGCTTTCTCGTCTATGACTTCAATTTTGAAAACCAAGAGCTTCTTGGGAGAACTGCCAACCCAAGTCCAAGGTTTTAACAAATCTCTATTATATTTCCACTTCAGTTTCATCTCAATTACTTCTCCAAGAGACTGTTCCTCTTTCACCAAGAATGATAAATTCTTTTTAGGATCCAAGTCAATATTACTAAAAGACAAGACACACAAAGAAAATAAGAGAACAAAAATAAAGAACATCAATTCGACATTAAGTGCGTCAATTGATCACACACCACAGAGACGTGCACACACACATGGACATGCACCCCACCACACACACCACACACGAACACACATCCTGGTCATCATCAAAAGTTTATGTCCACTTTCCCATGCTTGCATGGCTTTGATAGGTTACCAGTGACCAAATCAGTTCTTCATTTAACCCTTTAGCATTTACATTACTCTATATTTACAATTGTATTTTCATGGTAAAGTCTTCACAATATTGAATTTATGAGATTTTGATGTCATTTATTTTGAGAACAATACCTTAACATCAGTATGAGAGGCCAATTACGGCTGGTTTGAACAGAAAGAGGTGAAATAATTCTGGCTGGATACAGCCGATTTAAATGCTAAAGGGTTAAGCCATTATTTTCCTTGATGGGTCGGAGATCAAAATCTTGTTCAGATACATTCCATCATGGCATAGTTTCTACTGCGAGATTCCTTTATTAATGGCAACCATTTTACAGAGTATATTGGGTGCATTTCATCAGGGTACCAGTATAAAGAAAGTTGAGTGACAAAGGGAGAAATGGTGGGAGAGAGACAGCAATAGTTGAAGGTTGGGATAATGGAAAAAAGGGGAGAGGGTATGATGGGAAACACATAAAATATACACACACATGAGGATGATATATATATATATATATATATATATATATATATATATATATATATATATATATTAGTGATATCTCAGTAAGCAAGAGACAGAATAAGACATACAGGAAGGTGTGGAGAAGAAAGGCCTGGAAGCTAAAAGACCTTTCACTAAAATACAAATTTAGGAAAGCCCTTCAAGATGTGTATGACGAAAAAGAAGACGATTTAGAGTCGTATGGCATAGATAATAACTGGAATTTATTACGTGACAACTTACTGCAGGCTACTGATGAAACTTGTGGCTGGAGCAGAGCTCCAGCCAGACAGAGAGTAACCTGGTGGTGGAACAGCACAGTAGATAAGGCCATTAGAGACAAAAGACTAGCATGGAAGGCTTGGAAAAATGGTGGGAGTAGAGAAGGATATACAGCCGCTAAGGGAGAAGCTAGACATCAGGTGTACTTAGCACGCAGGGAGGCTGAGAGTAGGAGGTTTGCCAATGTTCTGCGACGGGAAGATCAGAGATGTGCAGTGTTCCACATTGCAAAGCAGTGTGTCAATGCAAATCAGGATGTTGTTGGAGATAAATGTGTCCTGAATGATGCTGGTGTACTTAGTGTCACGAATGATCAGAAAAAGGTGGCCTGGAAATATCATTATGAGAGACTGATGAATGGGGAGAACGAATGGGAGAGAGAGAAATTACCCTCAGTAGATCCGACAGAGGGACCAGCTATTGAGATTGACGAATATAGGGTCCAAGAGGCGATTAAGGAAATGAAAAATAGTAAGGCCGCTGGACCATCGGGTATAGTTGCTGAGAAGCTGAAGGCATCAGGGGACGTAGGCACTAAACAGGTTGCATGCATCATCAATCAGGCTATATATGGTGGTGTCATACCCAAAGACTGGTGCAGCAGTATTCTCATAAATTTCTACAAAGGGAAAGGGGATGCTCTGGAGAGGAGCAATTATAGGGGTATAAAACTGATGAATCAGGTTTTGAAAGTGGCAGAAAGGATATTAGCACAACTAATTAGAGAAAGGGTAAAACTAGATGAGATGCAGTTTGGTTTTGTGCCTGGGAAAAGTACAACAGATGCCCTCTTCTTGTTGAGACAATTACAAGAGAGGTTCTTAGAGAAGAATAAGCCACTATACTTAGCTTTTGTTGACCTAGAGAAGGCCTTTGATAGGGTACACCGATCTGTCATCTGGTGGTCCCTAAGGAAACTAGGTGTTGAAGAATGGCTTGTGAGGACAGTGCAAACTTTGTACAGAGGTGCTGTCAGTAAAGTCAGGGTAGGAATGGAGTTTAGTGAGGAATTCCAGATACAAGTAGGAGTACATCAAGGTTCGGTCCTCAGCCCGATCTTGTTCATTATAGTCCTCCAAGCCATAACAGAGGAGTTTAAGACTGGCTGTCCATGGGAACTTATCTATGCTGACGATCTGGTTCTTATAGCAGAATCAGTAGAGGAGCTAGAGAATAAATTTTGGCTATGGAAACAGCAGTTGGAAGCAAGAGGACTGAGATTGAACATAGCTAAGACAAAAGTGTTGATGAGTAGAAAAGAGGACAAAACTCTGATTCCATCAGGGAAATGGCCATGTTCGATATGCAGAAAAAGAACTGGCATAAATTCTATAAAATGCACACAATGCAGATCCTGGGTACACAAGAGATGTAGTGGGATAGCAGGCAAACTAACAGGTAGGGAAAACTATTTATGCAGTAGATGTACAGGGACAGTTGGCAGTATTAATTGCAGTGATAGACACATTTTTCCAATGCAGGTGGGTGCTATAGATGTGGTTGATAGCTTCCGGTACCTAGGAGGTCAGATTAGCATGGGAGGGGGTGTTCCGAGGCCATAGTATCTAGAATAAGGACGGATTGGAAAAAGTTTAGGGAGCTGCTTCCTCTGCTGACGAAGAAGGGTTTCTCCCTGCATACGAAAGGCTGGTTATATAATGCCTGTGTGAGGAGCACGATGCTGCATGGTAGTGAGACTTGGGCAGCACCTGCAGAGGATATGCGATGGTTGGAGAGAAATGAGGCAAGCATGCTCCGTTTGATGTGCAATGTCAATGTGCGTGAACGACCCAGCATGGATGTGTTGAGAGAGAAATTGTGTCTGAGAGGGATAGAATGTAGTGTGCGAGAGAGGAGACTGCGGTGGTATGGACATGTGATGCACATGGAGGATGACTGATGGGTGAAGAAGTGCCAGGAAATGCCAGTTGAAGGAAGATGTGGTAGAGGTAGACCACAAAAAACATAGGCGGAGGTGGTGAGAATGACCTCAGATTGCTGAAGCTCACGGAGGAGATGACGAAGGATTATGACAAGTGGAGAGATGCTGTGCTGAATAAGACCCATCCCACCCTAGCAAGCAGGGAAAAGTGGAAGTAAAATGATGATGATGATGATGATGATGATATGAAGGTGCATGGCTTAGTGGTTACATCATTGGCCTTGCAATCGAAAGCTTGTGAGTTCAATTCTCGGAACGGGTGATGTGTTGTTTCCTTGAGCAAGACACTTTATTTCACATTGCTCCAGTTTACTCAGCTGTAGAAATGAGATGATAGGACTGGGGTCCCTATCATTCCACTGCAAAGTGGTTGTGGAGGTGCCATGGCAAAAAAGCACCCAGCCCACACTGTAACGTGGACATGTAGGTGCCACGGAAAAGAAGCACCCAGCACTCACTGTAAATGAAGTTGGTGTTAGGAAGGGCATCCGGCTGTAGAAATCAAGCCAGAATTAGTTCCCATATGAGCAAGATAAGGTCAGTCAACCTGACAATGCCCATAACAAGACAACCCGTCTAATTCATGTTAGCATGGAAGAACGGACGTAAAACGGTGATGATGATGATGATATATATATGTATATATATGTAAAAGAATCTTCATCGCATTTCTTAATATATTCACTATTCACTCTACCTGAGCATTAAGTGGTAATTTTGGTACCACCACCAGATATTCACTGATTCACATACACTATATATATATATGATCATAGTATAATAAACCTTTCAAGGATTTACACAAGTCCAGCCTCCTGTCATTTCATTATAATATATATATATATATATATATATATATATATATATATATATATACATATATATATATATACATATATATATATATATATATATATATATATATATATATATATATATATATACATATATATATATATATATATATATATATATATATATATATATATATATATATATATTTGTTTATTTATTTGTTTATTTGCATTCCATTCGAGGTGCTGAGTCCATGGTTGTTGCACGAACCAGAACAACATTGAGTAGAGAGGAACCATTATCCTGGTGAGCACTAACCCCTTTAGAGTTAATGTTATGATAATATGCACCCAGTAGACTCTAGGCATTAGTAAGGGCATCTAGGCATAGAAACTATACCAAAATATGGAACATATGAGCAAGACATCGTTTTCAAACCCATTTAGTCATGGACTGTGACAACCTACTAAACCATGCCAGTATGGAAAATGGATGTATAATGTACGATAATGATGACATATATTTATGTATGTATTAGCACACACACACACACACACACACACACACACACACACACACACACACACACACACACCCACACCCACACACACACACACATACACACACACACACACATACCTATAGATGTGAGAGTGTGTGTACTTACCTGTCAGTGACCTGTTTCATGTCAGTCTGGGATTTTGTACCTACTAGCTGGACATACAAATTTCCTTTTGCTATTTTTCCACGGTAAATTGATGCACCGAGACGTAGATTGATCTTGTAATGCATGACTACAAAATATAGTTGAAAGAGAAAAATAGATCATATTCTGATTATAATAACTAGTATAACTGTTATAACTGATGGCGGTGGATTGGCAGTATCGGTAGAGGGTCGGACGCCATGCTTTCCAGCATAGTTACGTCCCTTTACGATCTGAGTTCAAATCCCGCCGAGGTTGACTTTGCTTTTCATCCTTACGGGGTCGATAAAATAAAGTACCAGTAATGCACTGGGTAATTGCTGGCCTTGTGCCTAAAGTAGAAACAGTTATTATAACTGTCATTAACATCATCATCATTTAATGTGTATTTTCCATGCTTGCATGGGTTAGACAGGTTGTTATATTTTGAGACAAATCAGGTCAGGTGACTACATCATGCTTGGTCTATGGCTTGATGCCCTTCATAACACCAACCACGTTACAGTGTGGACTGAGTACTTTATATACATATATATATATATATATAAACATACATCATCATCATCATCATCATCGTTTAACGTCCATCTTCCACGTTAGCATCATCAACATCATCATCATCGATTAACATCTATCTTCCACGCTAGCATAGGTTAGGTGGGTTTGTCCCATTTAGAGGCAAGTTGGGTCGGGTGACCGTGTATCGCTCAATATAGGAGAGTTTCTGGCTGGTTTTCTACGGCTGGATGCCCTTCCTAATGCCCACCACATTGGCAGCGTGTGCTGGGTGCTTTTTGTCATGTCTTTTACACGTCCACTTTACACTTTACAACCCCTTTGACACAACACCAGCCACCGACTTATTTAATTAATCATCTTCAACTATTTACTTGCATTTTTTAAAACTAATATTATAGTTATAATTATCCACTATGTAATTTATTTACCTCTAACCTCTATTAACCCATATTGTATTTTTGTGGTAAAAGCTTTACCTCACATATCAAATCTATGAGATTTTGATATTATTTATTTTGAGAACAATACCTTAACATCAGTATGAGTGGCTGGTTATGGCTGGTTTGAACAGAAAGAGGTGAGAGAATTCTAACTGGATATGGAGTTACATGCAAGACACTGGGATTTGGTTCTATAATTTGAGTGCTTGGAATTAATTGAACTGAGTGTTTGAGAAATTTCCCCTTTCGTTAGTATATTTTAAATACTTGGTCACTGGAACTTTTTCTGGGATTTTGCAGAAATTATGAGGGCTGGTTCATCAGTCTCACGAGAAGGCCATCACATAATTTACTTTGCTAAGGCTTTTAATTCTGTGCCACACAAAAGACTTATGGCAAAACTCTCTGCAATGGGTGTGAGGGATGATCTTTTTAACTGGTTGAAATCCTTCATTCTCAGCCGAAAAGAGGTAGTCACGGTTCTAGGACAGCATTCTTCACCATATGAGATGTCATCTGGTGTACCACAGGGATCTCTTCTTGGTCCCCTTTTGTTTGTGGCATATATTAATGACATAGATGCCAACTTAAAGAATGCCACGGTACTGAAATATGCAGATGACATCAAGCTGTACCTTGATTTCAAAAGGACTGATCCTGAAATCTACAACTCTTTCCTACAATCAGACCTGGACACAATGCAGCAATGGATCACAGACTGGCAACTGAAGCTGGCTGTGGACAAGTGTACCACCATGCATTTTGGTATGAACAATCCAAGGTCCACATACTCCCTCCACAACACTGATATCAAGAAGTCCTCTAGTGAACGTGACCTGGGCATTACTGTCAGCAGCGATTTGCGTTGGACAAAGCATGTCTCTAAGATTGTCAAGAAGGCCGAGGGTGTCTTGGCATCACTCAGCAAGACCTTTGTTAGCCGCTCTCCAGCCATCTATTTAAAACTGTATACAGCTATGGTACGACCACACTTGGAATTCGCATCATCAGTCTGGAACCCCTATCTTGCTCAGAACATTGACCTCCTGGAAACTGTTCAGAGACATGCAACCAAGCGCATACCCTCCATCAGACACCTACCATACTCTGAACGCCTTGCTTCCCTGGGCATGGATTCATTGAAGCTCCAACGCCTGGCAATGGACTTGGTTATTAACCATCTTGCCAACAACAACTGTGAGCACCTTTTTGATCTCCATGTGTCTAACACACGTGGACATGCCTACAAAATCAGAAAACAGCACAGCTCCCATGACTTTTGTAAACATTTTTTTACGCTCAGAGTTGCTGAAGCATGGAACAAACCGCCTGCGTCAGTTGTTAGCTGCCAAGACACTGCATCCTTTAAAACCCTCATGCTTCCCGAAATACGCCAAACCACATCTGATGTACCCCTTCCATACACATGCACACATGTGTATATCATGACTCATGCCCTGTTCATTTTCCTGACGTTTGTACATTACCCTATGTACTATACATACACTTTTTGATGAGTTGTAGTGCACGTGAGCACTGTACACAATATTTCATTATTGTGTCTGAATGGCAGATTGTTGGTTCTGATTAATGGTGTGGCATTATCTGAGGTCAGCAGAATCTCTGACACTACCAAGCAACGCCCACCCTCCTTGATTGCACTTACCAACTCCCAACACTCAGTATTGCTGAGTGTGTGACATTCAAAGGTGGTTTGTCACAACAATTGCACCAAATGGCAGGGCGTCTCCAAATCAAGTTTATTCTGTTTATGTTTGCCATAATCCTGTTATTGATTATCTAATTTTTACAATCTACACCTGATGACATCGCCTAAGTCTTATGTCATGATATGATGATGTAACCAGGTGATAGAAATACGTATTGTGATTTTGCAACATATATAGAATATTTCAAGTCTGGCCTTATGTTGTCTTTTAAATACATATTTAGCTCTGTCTCTGCACCAAGTACGAGATTCCACATCTACGATGGATGATTTGCATAACATTGAGTGATTTAACTTATTACATCATGGTTTGTGACCTTGACACAACTGAAGAGTCCTCCCAATCCTATATTTGGCAAGCTTTCTATGATTGGATGTCCTTCCTTATCACCAACCACTCTACAGAATGTACTGGGTGAATTTATCATGTAGGTCACCAACACAGGGGAAGTTGTGCCGTTGATGCAACTGAGCAGTCTGCTCAACCCTTTTAGGTATGATTTCTACATACACATTTCTTCTTCTTGAGAGAGTTGTTGGGGCTGAGTCCTCAAACATGTCTTCCAGAGGGTCCTATTAGAAGCAACCATTTCAAAATGATTTGGCTAAATCTCCAAACAAAACCAACTGAGATTATTAATGTTATCCAACCATCTTGCTTGGGGGTCTACCTCTTGGTCTTCTGCTGGTTGGCTTTTCCAATAAAATCTGCTCTGTGATTCTTTCCTTAGACATTCTAACTACATGTTCATAGTTCCAGAAGTGTGATCTTTCAATGTGGAGAAGTAGTGACTTTACATGCAACAACTCCTTTATATTTGAGCTACACATCCATCTAACAATGTTAGTCTATAGAATTTTCAGTGGAACCCCATTTGGGCCAAATGTATTCTCAATCATATTCTTTTGGTCAGGTTAAGGATAGGCACAAATACCAAATTGAAGATAGCAAGTGTAGCTTTCACTCATATATCATTTCTTTAAACATTTTCCTACCATTCTATAATATATATCATTTTTCAGGAATTTGTCCCCAGTTTTTTCCCAATCTAAGAATATTCTCAGAAATTCTTCTTAAGGTATTTACTTAATATTTTTCTATGATGATGATTAAAGTTTTGACAAATCTAAGGGAAATTATCCAGCTTAGACATGTAGGTTTAATAGAATTATGCCCCTTGTAACAAGTCAATGTCATGATTACCAGTATCGGTAGAGGGTTGGACGTTTTGCTTTACAACATAGAGTTACGGCCTTTTACGGTCTCAGTTCAAATCCCGCAGAGGTTAACTTTGCCTTTCATTCCTATGGTGTCGATAAAATAAAGCACCAGTAATTCACTGGGGTATTTGCTGGCCTAGTCAGAACATCAACCCTAATTCACCACTGTGTGTTAGTCTTTACACTGAAATACTGGTATATATATATGCTAACTATAGACAGCAATACTAACTATAGACACCAGGACTGAAGCCACTAATACTATCTATAGCCACTAATACTATTTATAGCCTCTAATACTATCTATAGCCACTAATACTATCTATAGCCTCTAATGCTATCTATAGCCACTAATACTATATATAGCCCCTAATACTATCTATAGCCACTAATACTATTTATAGCCTCTAATACTATCTATAGCCACTAATACTAACTATAGCCACTAATACTATATATAGCCCCTAATACTAACTATAGCCACTAATACTAACTATAGCCACTAATACTAACTATAGCCACTAATACTATCTATAGCCTCTAATACTATCTATAGCCACTAATACTATCTATAGCCACTAATACTAACTATAGCCACTAATACTAACTATAGTCTCTAATACTATCTATAGCCACTAATACTAACTATAGTCTCTAATACTATCTATAGCCACTAATACTAAATATAGTCTCTAATACTATCTATTGCCACTAATACTATCTATAGCCACTAATACTATCTATAGCCACTAATACTATCTATAGCCACTAATACTATCTATAGCCACTAATACTAACTATAGTCTCTAATACTATCTATAGCCACTAATACTAACTATAGTCTCTAATACTATCTATAGCCACTAATACTATATATAGCCTCTAATACAAACTATAGCCACTAATACTAACTATAGCCACTAATACTATTATAGCCACTAATACTATCTATAGCCACTAATACTATCTATAGACACTAATACTAACTATAGCCACTAATACTATTATAGCCACTAATACTAACTATAGCCACTAATACTATCTATAGCCACTAATACTAACTATAGCCACTAATACTAACTATAACCACTAATACTATCTATAGCCACTAATACTATCTATAGCCACTAATACTAACTATAACCACTAATACTATCTATAGCCACTAATACTAACTATAGCCACTAATACTATTATAGCCACTAATACTAACTATAGCCACTAATACTAACTATAACCACTAATACTATCTATAGCCACTAATACTATCTATAGCCACTAATACTATCTATAGCCACTAATACTAACTATAGCCTCTAATACTATCTATAGCCACTAATACTATCTATAGCCACTAATACTAACTATAGTCTCTAATACTATCTATAGCCACTAATACTAACTATAGTCTCTAATACTAACTATAGCCACTAATACTATCTATAGCCACTAATACTAACTATAGTCTCTAATACTATCTATAGTCACTAATACTAACTATAGTCTCTAATACTATCTATAGCCACTAATACTATCTATAGCCACTAATACTAACTATAGTCTCTAATACTAACTATAGCGACTAATACTATCTATAGCCACTAATACTATCTATAGCCACTAATACTAACTATAGTCTCTAATACTATCTATAGCCACTAATACTAACTATAGTCTCTAATACTAACTATAGCCACTAATACTATCTATAGCCACTAATACTAACTATAGTCTCTAATACTATCTATAGCCACTAATACTAACTATAGTCTCTAATACTAACTATAGCCACTAATACTATCTATAGCCACTAATACTAACTATAGTCTCTAATACTATCTATAGTCACTAATACTAACTATAGTCTCTAATACTATCTATAGCCACTAATACTATCTATAGCCACTAATACTAACTATAGTCTCTAATACTATCTATAGCCACTAATACTATCTATAGCCACTAATACTATCTATAGCCACTAATACTAACTATAGTCTCTAATACTATCTATAGCCACTAATACTAACTATAGTCTCTAATACTAACTATAGCCTCTAATACTATCTATAGCCACTAATACTATCTATAGCCACTAATACTAACTATAGTCTCTAATACTATCTATAGCCACTAATACTAACTATAGTCTCTAATACTATCTATAGTCACTAATACTAACTATAGTCTCTAATACTATCTATAGCCACTAATACTATCTATAGCCACTAATACTATCTATAGCCACTAATACTAACTATAGTCTCTAATACTATCTATAGCCACTAATACTAACTATAGTCTCTAATACTATCTATAGCCACTAATACTATATATAGCCTCTAATACAAACTATAGCCACTAATACTAACTATAGCCACTAATACTATTATAGCCACTAATACTATCTATAGCCACTAATACTATCTATAGACACTAATACTAACTATAGCCACTAATACTATTATAGCCACTAATACTAACTATAGCCACTAATACTATCTATAGCCACTAATACTAACTATAGCCACTAATACTAACTATAACCACTAATACTATCTATAGCCACTAATACTATCTATAGCCACTAATACTAACTATAACCACTAATACTATCTATAGCCACTAATACTAACTATAGCCACTAATACTATTATAGCCACTAATACTAACTATAGCCACTAATACTAACTATAACCACTAATACTATCTATAGCCACTAATACTATCTATAGCCACTAATACTATCTATAGCCACTAATACTAACTATAGCCTCTAATACTATCTATAGCCACTAATACTATCTATAGCCACTAATACTAACTATAGTCTCTAATACTATCTATAGCCACTAATACTAACTATAGTCTCTAATACTAACTATAGCCACTAATACTATCTATAGCCACTAATACTAACTATAGTCTCTAATACTATCTATAGTCACTAATACTAACTATAGTCTCTAATACTATCTATAGCCACTAATACTATCTATAGCCACTAATACTAACTATAGTCTCTAATACTAACTATAGCCACTAATACTATCTATAGCCACTAATACTATCTATAGCCACTAATACTAACTATAGTCTCTAATACTATCTATAGCCACTAATACTAACTATAGTCTCTAATACTAACTATAGCCACTAATACTATCTATAGCCACTAATACTAACTATAGTCTCTAATACTATCTATAGCCACTAATACTAACTATAGTCTCTAATACTAACTATAGCCACTAATACTATCTATAGCCACTAATACTAACTATAGTCTCTAATACTATCTATAGTCACTAATACTAACTATAGTCTCTAATACTATCTATAGCCACTAATACTATCTATAGCCACTAATACTAACTATAGTCTCTAATACTATCTATAGCCACTAATACTATCTATAGCCACTAATACTATCTATAGCCACTAATACTAACTATAGTCTCTAATACTATCTATAGCCACTAATACTAACTATAGTCTCTAATACTAACTATAGCCTCTAATACTATCTATAGCCACTAATACTATCTATAGCCACTAATACTAACTATAGTCTCTAATACTATCTATAGCCACTAATACTAACTATAGTCTCTAATACTATCTATAGTCACTAATACTAACTATAGTCTCTAATACTATCTATAGCCACTAATACTATCTATAGTCACTAATACTAACGATAGTCTCTAATACTAACTATAGCCACTAATACTATCTATAGCCACTAATACTAACTATAGTCTCTAATACTATCTATAGCCACTAATACTAACTATAGCCTCTAATACTATCTATAGCCACTAATACTATCTATAGCCTCTAATACTATCTATAGCCTCTAATACTATCTATAGCCACTAATACTAACTATAGCCACTAATACTATCTATAGCCACTAATACTATCTATAGCCACTAATACTAACTATAGTCTCTAATACTATCTATAGCCACTAATACTATCTATAGTCTCTAATACTATCTATAGCCACTAATACTAACTATAGCCTCTAATACTATCTATAGCCACTAATACTAACTATAGCCTCTAATACTATCTATAGCCTCTAATACTATCTATAGCCACTAATACTAACTATAGCCTCTAATACTATCTATAGCCACTAATACTAACTATAGCCTATAATACTATCTATAGCCACTAATACTATCTATAGCCACTAATACTATCTATAGCCTCTAATACTATCTATAGCCTCTAATACTATCTATAGCCACTAATACTATCTATAACCACTAATACTAACTATAGCCACTAATACTATCTATAGTCTCTAATACTATCTATAGCCTCTAATACTATCTATAGCCTCTAATACTATCTATAGCCACTAATACAATCTATAGCCACTAATACTAACTATAGCCACTAATACTAACTATAGCCACTAATACTATTATAGCCACTAATACTATCTATAGCCTCTAATACTATCTATAGCCCCTAATACTATCTATAGCCACTAATACTAACTATAGCCACTAATACTATCTATAGCCATTAATACTAACTATAACCTCTAATACTATCTATAGCCTCTAATACTATCTATAGCCTCTAATACTATCTATAGCCACTAATACTAACTATAGCCACTAATACTATCTATAGCCTCTAATACTATCTATAGCCACTAATACTAAATATAGCCACTAATACTAACTATAGCCACTAATACTATCTATAGCCTCTAATACTAACTATAGCCACTAATACTATCTATAGCCTCTAATACTATCTATAGCCACTAATAGTAACTATAGCCTCTAATACTATCTATAGCCACTAATACTAACTATAGCCTCTAATACTATTATAGCCACTAATACTATCTATAGCCACTAATACTATCTATAGCCACTAATACTATCTATAGCCACTAATACTATCTATAGCCACTAATACTAACTATAGCCACTAATACTAACTATAGTCTCTAATACTATCTATAGCCACTAATACTAACTATAGTCTCTAATACTATCTATAGCCACTAATACTATATATAGCCTCTAATACAAACTATAGCCACTAATACTAACTATAGCCACTAATACTATTATAGCCACTAATACTATCTATAGCCACTAATACTATCTATAGACACTAATACTAACTATAGCCACTAATACTATTATAGCCACTAATACTAACTATAGCCACTAATACTATCTATAGCCACTAATACTAACTATAGCCACTAATACTAACTATAACCACTAATACTATCTATAGCCACTAATACTATCTATAGCCACTAATACTAACTATAACCACTAATACTATCTATAGCCACTAATACTAACTATAGCCACTAATACTATTATAGCCACTAATACTAACTATAGCCACTAATACTAACTATAACCACTAATACTATCTATAGCCACTAATACTATCTATAGCCACTAATACTATCTATAGCCACTAATACTAACTATAGCCTCTAATACTATCTATAGCCACTAATACTATCTATAGCCACTAATACTAACTATAGTCTCTAATACTATCTATAGCCACTAATACTAACTATAGTCTCTAATACTAACTATAGCCACTAATACTATCTATAGCCACTAATACTAACTATAGTCTCTAATACTATCTATAGCCTCTAATACTATCTATAGCCTCTAATACTATCTATAACCACTAATACTATCTATAGCCACTAATACTAACTATAGCCACTAATAATATTATAGCCACTAATACTATCTATAGCCTCTAATACTATCTATAGCCCCTAATACTATCTATAGCCACTAATACTAACTATAGCCACTAATACTATTTATAGCCACTAATACTATCTATAGCCTCTAATACTATCTATAGCCACTAATACTAACTATAGCCACTAATACTATCTATAGCCATTAATACTAACTATAACCTCTAATACTATCTATAGCCTCTAATACTATCTATAGCCTCTAATACTATCTATAGCCACTAATACTAACTATAGCCACTAATACTATCTATAGCCTCTAATACTATCTATAGCCACTAATACTAAATATAGCCACTAATACTAACTATAGCCACTAATACTATCTATAGCCTCTAATACTAACTATAGCCACTAATACTATCTATAGCCTCTAATACTATCTATAGCCACTAATAGTAACTATAGCCTCTAATACTATCTATAGCCACTAATACTAACTATAGCCTCTAATACTATTATAGCCACTAATACTATCTATAGCCACTAATACTATCTATAGCCACTAATACTATCTATAGCCACTAATACTATCTATAGCCACTAATACTAACTATAGCCACTAATACTAACTATAGTCTCTAATACTATCTATAGCCACTAATACTAACTATAGTCTCTAATACTATCTATAGCCACTAATACTATATATAGCCTCTAATACAAACTATAGCCACTAATACTAACTATAGCCACTAATACTATTATAGCCACTAATACTATCTATAGCCACTAATACTATCTATAGACACTAATACTAACTATAGCCACTAATACTATTATAGCCACTAATACTAACTATAGCCACTAATACTATCTATAGCCACTAATACTAACTATAGCCACTAATACTAACTATAACCACTAATACTATCTATAGCCACTAATACTATCTATAGCCACTAATACTAACTATAACCACTAATACTATCTATAGCCACTAATACTAACTATAGCCACTAATACTATTATAGCCACTAATACTAACTATAGCCACTAATACTAACTATAACCACTAATACTATCTATAGCCACTAATACTATCTATAGCCACTAATACTATCTATAGCCACTAATACTAACTATAGCCTCTAATACTATCTATAGCCACTAATACTATCTATAGCCACTAATACTAACTATAGTCTCTAATACTATCTATAGCCACTAATACTAACTATAGTCTCTAATACTAACTATAGCCACTAATACTATCTATAGCCACTAATACTAACTATAGTCTCTAATACTATCTATAGTCACTAATACTAACTATAGTCTCTAATACTATCTATAGCCACTAATACTATCTATAGCCACTAATACTAACTATAGTCTCTAATACTATCTATAGCCACTAATACTATCTATAGCCACTAATACTATCTATAGCCACTAATACTAACTATAGTCTCTAATACTATCTATAGCCACTAATACTAACTATAGTCTCTAATACTAACTATAGCCTCTAATACTATCTATAGCCACTAATACTATCTATAGCCACTAATACTAACTATAGTCTCTAATACTATCTATAGCCACTAATACTAACTATAGTCTCTAATACTAACTATAGCCACGAATACTATCTATAGCCACTAATACTAACTATAGTCTCTAATACTATCTATAGCCACTAATACTAACTATAGTCTCTAATACTAACTATAGCCACTAATACTATCTATAGCCACTAATACTAACTATAGTCTCTAATACTATCTATAGTCACTAATACTAACTATAGTCTCTAATACTATCTATAGCCACTAATACTATCTATAGCCACTAATACTAACTATAGTCTCTAATACTATCTATAGCCACTAATACTATCTATAGCCACTAATACTATCTATAGCCACTAATACTAACTATAGTCTCTAATACTATCTATAGCCACTAATACTAACTATAGTCTCTAATACTAACTATAGCCTCTAATACTATCTATAGCCACTAATACTATTTATAGCCACTAATACTAACTATAGTCTCTAATACTATCTATAGCCACTAATACTAACTATAGTCTCTAATACTATCTATAGTCACTAATACTAACTATAGTCTCTAATACTATCTATAGCCACTAATACTATCTATAGTCACTAATACTAACGATAGTCTCTAATACTAACTATAGCCACTAATACTATCTATAGCCACTAATACTAACTATAGCCTCTAATACTATCTATAGCCACTAATACTAACTATAGCCTCTAATACTATCTATAGCCACTAATACTATCTATAGCCTCTAATACTATCTATAGCCTCTAATACTATCTATAGCCACTAATACTAACTATAGCCTCTAATACTATCTATAGCCACTAATACTAACTATAGCCTCTAATACTATCTATAGCCTCTAATACTATCTATAGCCACTAATACTAACTATAGCCTCTAATACTATCTATAGCCACTAATACTAACTATAGCCTATAATACTATCTATAGCCACTAATACTATCTATAGCCTCTAATACTATCTATAGCCACTAATACTATCTATAACCACTAATACTAACTATAGCCACTAATACTATCTATAGTCTCTAATACTATCTATAGCCTCTAATACTATCTATAGCCTCTAATACTATCTATAGCCACTAATACAATCTATAGCCACTAATACTAACTATAACCACTAATACTATCTATAGCCACTAATACTAACTATAGCCACTAATACTATTATAGCCACTAATACTATCTATAGCCTCTAATACTATCTATAGCCTCTAATACTATCTATAACCACTAATACTATCTATAGCCACTAATACTAACTATAGCCACTAATACTATTATAGCCACTAATACTATCTATAGCCTCTAATACTATCTATAGCCCCTAATACTATCTATAGCCACTAATACTAACTATAGCCACTAATACTATTTATAGCCACTAATACTATCTATAGCCTCTAATACTATCTATAGCCACTAATACTATCTATAGCCATTAATACTAACTATAACCTCTAATACTATCTATAGCCTCTAATACTATCTATAGCCTCTAATACTATCTATAGCCACTAATACTAACTATAGCCACTAATACTATCTATAGCCTCTAATACTATCTATAGCCACTAATACTAAATATAGCCACTAATACTAACTATAGCCACTAATACTATCTATAGCCTCTAATACTAACTATAGCCACTAATACTAACTATAGCCTCTAATACTATCTATAGCCACTAATAGTAACTATAGCCTCTAATACTATCTATAGCCACTAATACTAACTATAGCCTCTAATACTATCTATAGCCTCTAATACTATCTATAGCCACTAATACTAACTATAGCCTCTAATACTATCTATAGACACTAATACTAACTATAGCCTATAATACTATCTATAGCCACTAATACAATCTATAGCCTCTAATACTATCTATAGCCACTAATACTATCTATAACCACTAATACTAACTATAGCCTCTAATACTATCTATAGCCTCTAATACTATCTATAGCCTCTAATACTATCTATAGCCTCTAATACTATCTATAGCCACTAATACTATCTATAGCCACTAATACTAACTATAACCACTAATACTAACTATAACCACTAATACTATCTATAGCCACTAATACTATCTATAGCCACTAATACTATCTATAGCCACTAATACTAACTATAGCCTCTAATACTATCTATTGCCACTAATACTATCTATAGCCACTAATACTATCTATAGCCACTAATACTATCTATAGCCACTAATACTATCTATAGCCACTAATACTAACTATAGTCTCTAATACTATCTATAGCCACTAATACTAACTATAGTCTCTAATACTATCTATAGCCACTAATACTATATATAGCCTCTAATACAAACTATAGCCACTAATACTAACTATAGCCACTAATACTATTATAGCCACTAATACTATCTATAGCCACTAATACTATCTATAGACACTAATACTAACTATAGCCACTAATACTATTATAGCCACTAATACTAACTATAGCCACTAATACTATCTATAGCCACTAATACTAACTATAGCCACTAATACTAACTATAACCACTAATACTATCTATAGCCACTAATACTATCTATAGCCACTAATACTAACTATAACCACTAATACTATCTATAGCCACTAATACTAACTATAGCCACTAATACTATTATAGCCACTAATACTAACTATAGCCACTAATACTAACTATAACCACTAATACTATCTATAGCCACTAATACTATCTATAGCCACTAATACTATCTATAGCCACTAATACTAACTATAGCCTCTAATACTATCTATAGCCACTAATACTATCTATAGCCACTAATACTAACTATAGTCTCTAATACTATCTATAGCCACTAATACTAACTATAGTCTCTAATACTAACTATAGCCACTAATACTATCTATAGCCACTAATACTAACTATAGTCTCTAATACTATCTATAGTCACTAATACTAACTATAGTCTCTAATACTATCTATAGCCACTAATACTATCTATAGCCACTAATACTAACTATAGTCTCTAATACTATCTATAGCCACTAATACTATCTATAGCCACTAATACTATCTATAGCCACTAATACTAACTATAGTCTCTAATACTATCTATAGCCACTAATACTAACTATAGTCTCTAATACTAACTATAGCCTCTAATACTATCTATAGCCACTAATACTATCTATAGCCACTAATACTAACTATAGTCTCTAATACTATCTATAGCCACTAATACTAACTATAGTCTCTAATACTAACTATAGCCACTAATACTATCTATAGCCACTAATACTAACTATAGTCTCTAATACTATCTATAGCCACTAATACTAACTATAGTCTCTAATACTAACTATAGCCACTAATACTATCTATAGCCACTAATACTAACTATAGTCTCTAATACTATCTATAGTCACTAATACTAACTATAGTCTCTAATACTATCTATAGCCACTAATACTATCTATAGCCACTAATACTAACTATAGTCTCTAATACTATCTATAGCCACTAATACTATCTATAGCCACTAATACTATCTATAGCCACTAATACTAACTATAGTCTCTAATACTATCTATAGCCACTAATACTAACTATAGTCTCTAATACTAACTATAGCCTCTAATACTATCTATAGCCACTAATACTATCTATAGCCACTAATACTAACTATAGTCTCTAATACTATCTATAGCCACTAATACTAACTATAGTCTCTAATACTATCTATAGTCACTAATACTAACTATAGTCTCTAATACTATCTATAGCCACTAATACTATCTATAGTCACTAATACTAACGATAGTCTCTAATACTAACTATAGCCACTAATACTATCTATAGCCACTAATACTAACTATAGTCTCTAATACTATCTATAGCCACTAATACTAACTATAGCCTCTAATACTATCTATAGCCACTAATACTATCTATAGCCTCTAATACTATCTATAGCCTCTAATACTATCTATAGCCACTAATACTAACTATAGCCACTAATACTATCTATAGCCACTAATACTATCTATAGCCACTAATACTAACTATAGTCTCTAATACTATCTATAGCCACTAATACTATCTATAGTCTCTAATACTATCTATAGCCACTAATACTAACTATAGCCTCTAATACTATCTATAGCCACTAATACTAACTATAGCCTCTAATACTATCTATAGCCTCTAATACTATCTATAGCCACTAATACTAACTATAGCCTCTAATACTATCTATAGCCACTAATACTAACTATAGCCTATAATACTATCTATAGCCACTAATACTATCTATAGCCACTAATACTATCTATAGCCTCTAATACTATCTATAGCCTCTAATACTATCTATAGCCACTAATACTATCTATAACCACTAATACTAACTATAGCCACTAATACTATCTATAGTCTCTAATACTATCTATAGCCTCTAATACTATCTATAGCCTCTAATACTATCTATAGCCACTAATACAATCTATAGCCACTAATACTAACTATAGCCACTAATACTAACTATAGCCACTAATACTATTATAGCCACTAATACTATCTATAGCCTCTAATACTATCTATAGCCCCTAATACTATCTATAGCCACTAATACTAACTATAGCCACTAATACTATCTATAGCCATTAATACTAACTATAACCTCTAATACTATCTATAGCCTCTAATACTATCTATAGCCTCTAATACTATCTATAGCCACTAATACTAACTATAGCCACTAATACTATCTATAGCCTCTAATACTATCTATAGCCACTAATACTAAATATAGCCACTAATACTAACTATAGCCACTAATACTATCTATAGCCTCTAATACTAACTATAGCCACTAATACTATCTATAGCCTCTAATACTATCTATAGCCACTAATAGTAACTATAGCCTCTAATACTATCTATAGCCACTAATACTAACTATAGCCTCTAATACTATTATAGCCACTAATACTATCTATAGCCACTAATACTATCTATAGCCACTAATACTATCTATAGCCACTAATACTATCTATAGCCACTAATACTAACTATAGCCACTAATACTAACTATAGTCTCTAATACTATCTATAGCCACTAATACTAACTATAGTCTCTAATACTATCTATAGCCACTAATACTATATATAGCCTCTAATACAAACTATAGCCACTAATACTAACTATAGCCACTAATACTATTATAGCCACTAATACTATCTATAGCCACTAATACTATCTATAGACACTAATACTAACTATAGCCACTAATACTATTATAGTCACTAATACTAACTATAGCCACTAATACTATCTATAGCCACTAATACTAACTATAGCCACTAATACTAACTATAACCACTAATACTATCTATAGCCACTAATACTATCTATAGCCACTAATACTAACTATAACCACTAATACTATCTATAGCCACTAATACTAACTATAGCCACTAATACTATTATAGCCACTAATACTAACTATAGCCACTAATACTAACTATAACCACTAATACTATCTATAGCCACTAATACTATCTATAGCCACTAATACTATCTATAGCCACTAATACTAACTATAGCCTCTAATACTATCTATAGCCACTAATACTATCTATAGCCACTAATACTAACTATAGTCTCTAATACTATCTATAGCCACTAATACTAACTATAGTCTCTAATACTAACTATAGCCACTAATACTATCTATAGCCACTAATACTAACTATAGTCTCTAATACTATCTATAGCCTCTAATACTATCTATAGCCTCTAATACTATCTATAACCACTAATACTATCTATAGCCACTAATACTAACTATAGCCACTAATACTATTATAGCCACTAATACTATCTATAGCCTCTAATACTATCTATAGCCCCTAATACTATCTATAGCCACTAATACTAACTATAGCCACTAATACTATTTATAGCCACTAATACTATCTATAGCATCTAATACTATCTATAGCCACTAATACTAACTATAGCCACTAATACTATCTATAGCCATTAATACTAACTATAACCTCTAATACTATCTATAGCCTCTAATACTATCTATAGCCTCTAATACTATCTATAGCCACTAATACTAACTATAGCCACTAATACTATCTATAGCCTCTAATACTATCTATAGCCACTAATACTAAATATAGCCACTAATACTAACTATAGCCACTAATACTATCTATAGCCTCTAATACTAACTATAGCCACTAATACTATCTATAGCCTCTAATACTATCTATAGCCACTAATAGTAACTATAGCCTCTAATACTATCTATAGCCACTAATACTAACTATAGCCTCTAATACTATTATAGCCACTAATACTATCTATAGCCACTAATACTATCTATAGCCACTAATACTATCTATAGCCACTAATACTATCTATAGCCACTAATACTAACTATAGCCACTAATACTAACTATAGTCTCTAATACTATCTATAGCCACTAATACTAACTATAGTCTCTAATACTATCTATAGCCACTAATACTATATATAGCCTCTAATACAAACTATAGCCACTAATACTAACTATAGCCACTAATACTATTATAGCCACTAATACTATCTATAGCCACTAATACTATCTATAGACACTAATACTAACTATAGCCACTAATACTATTATAGCCACTAATACTAACTATAGCCACTAATACTATCTATAGCCACTAATACTAACTATAGCCACTAATACTAACTATAACCACTAATACTATCTATAGCCACTAATACTATCTATAGCCACTAATACTAACTATAACCACTAATACTATCTATAGCCACTAATACTAACTATAGCCACTAATACTATTATAGCCACTAATACTAACTATAGCCACTAATACTAACTATAACCACTAATACTATCTATAGCCACTAATACTATCTATAGCCACTAATACTATCTATAGCCACTAATACTAACTATAGCCTCTAATACTATCTATAGCCACTAATACTATCTATAGCCACTAATACTAACTATAGTCTCTAATACTATCTATAGCCACTAATACTAACTATAGTCTCTAATACTAACTATAGCCACTAATACTATCTATAGCCACTAATACTAACTATAGTCTCTAATACTATCTATAGTCACTAATACTAACTATAGTCTCTAATACTATCTATAGCCACTAATACTATCTATAGCCACTAATACTAACTATAGTCTCTAATACTATCTATAGCCACTAATACTATCTATAGCCACTAATACTATCTATAGCCACTAATACTAACTATAGTCTCTAATACTATCTATAGCCACTAATACTAACTATAGTCTCTAATACTAACTATAGCCTCTAATACTATCTATAGCCACTAATACTATCTATAGCCACTAATACTAACTATAGTCTCTAATACTATCTATAGCCACTAATACTAACTATAGTCTCTAATACTAACTATAGCCACTAATACTATCTATAGCCACTAATACTAACTATAGTCTCTAATACTATCTATAGCCACTAATACTAACTATAGTCTCTAATACTAACTATAGCCACTAATACTATCTATAGCCACTAATACTAACTATAGTCTCTAATACTATCTATAGTCACTAATACTAACTATAGTCTCTAATACTATCTATAGCCACTAATACTATCTATAGCCACTAATACTAACTATAGTCTCTAATACTATCTATAGCCACTAATACTATCTATAGCCACTAATACTATCTATAGCCACTAATACTAACTATAGTCTCTAATACTATCTATAGCCACTAATACTAACTATAGTCTCTAATACTAACTATAGCCTCTAATACTATCTATAGCCACTAATACTATTTATAGCCACTAATACTAACTATAGTCTCTAATACTATCTATAGCCACTAATACTAACTATAGTCTCTAATACTATCTATAGTCACTAATACTAACTATAGTCTCTAATACTATCTATAGCCACTAATACTATCTATAGTCACTAATACTAACGATAGTCTCTAATACTAACTATAGCCACTAATACTATCTATAGCCACTAATACTAACTATAGCCTCTAATACTATCTATAGCCACTAATACTAACTATAGCCTCTAATACTATCTATAGCCACTAATACTATCTATAGCCTCTAATACTATCTATAGCCTCTAATACTATCTATAGCCACTAATACTAACTATAGCCTCTAATACTATCTATAGCCACTAATACTAACTATAGCCTCTAATACTATCTATAGCCTCTAATACTATCTATAGCCACTAATACTAACTATAGCCTCTAATACTATCTATAGCCACTAATACTAACTATAGCCTATAATACTATCTATAGCCACTAATACTATCTATAGCCTCTAATACTATCTATAGCCACTAATACTATCTATAACCACTAATACTAACTATAGCCACTAATACTATCTATAGTCTCTAATACTATCTATAGCCTCTAATACTATCTATAGCCTCTAATACTATCTATAGCCACTAATACAATCTATAGCCACTAATACTAACTATAACCACTAATACTATCTATAGCCACTAATACTAACTATAGCCACTAATACTATTATAGCCACTAATACTATCTATAGCCTCTAATACTATCTATAGTCTCTAATACTATCTATAACCACTAATACTATCTATAGCCACTAATACTAACTATAGCCACTAATACTATTATAGCCACTAATACTATCTATAGCCTCTAATACTATCTATAGCCCCTAATACTATCTATAGCCACTAATACTAACTATAGCCACTAATACTATTTATAGCCACTAATACTATCTATAGCCTCTAATACTATCTATAGCCACTAATACTAACTATAGCCACTAATACTATCTATAGCCATTAATACTAACTATAACCTCTAATACTATCTATAGCCTCTAATACTATCTATAGCCTCTAATACTATCTATAGCCACTAATACTAACTATAGCCACTAATACTATCTATAGCCTCTAATACTATCTATAGCCACTAATACTAAATATAGCCACTAATACTAACTATAGCCACTAATACTATCTATAGCCTCTAATACTAACTATAGCCACTAATACTAACTATAGCCTCTAATACTATCTATAGCCACTAATAGTAACTATAGCCTCTAATACTATCTATAGCCACTAATACTAACTATAGCCTCTAATACTATCTATAGCCTCTAATACTATCTATAGCCACTAATACTAACTATAGCCTCTAATACTATCTATAGACACTAATACTAACTATAGCCTATAATACTATCTATAGCCACTAATACAATCTATAGCCTCTAATACTATCTATAGCCACTAATACTATCTATAACCACTAATACTAACTATAGCCTCTAATACTATCTATAGCCTCTAATACTATCTATAGCCTCTAATACTATCTATAGCCTCTAATACTATCTATAGCCACTAATACTATCTATAGCCACTAATACTAACTATAACCACTAATACTAACTATAACCACTAATACTATCTATAGCCACTAATACTATCTATAGCCACTAATACTATCTATAGCCACTAATACTAACTATAGCCTCTAATACTATCTATAGCCACTAATACTATCTATAGCCACTAATACTAACTATAGTCTCTAATACTATCTATAGCCACTAATACTAACTATAGTCTCTAATACTAACTATAGCCACTAATACTATCTATAGCCACTAATACTAACTATAGTCTCTAATACTATCTATAGTCACTAATACTAACTATAGTCTCTAATACTATCTATAGCCACTAATACTATCTATAGCCACTAATACTAACTATAGTCTCTAATACTATCTATAGCCACTAATACTATCTATAGCCACTAATACTATCTATAGCCACTAATACTAACTATAGTCTCTAATACTATCTATAGCCACTAATACTAACTATAGTCTCTAATACTAACTATAGCCTCTAATACTATCTATAGCCACTAATACTATCTATAGCCACTAATACTAACTATAGTCTCTAATACTATCTATAGCCACTAATACTAACTATAGTCTCTAATACTAACTATAGCCACTAATACTATCTATAGCCACTAATACTAACTATAGTCTCTAATACTATCTATAGCCACTAATACTAACTATAGTCTCTAATACTAACTATAGCCACTAATACTATCTATAGCCACTAATACTAACTATAGTCTCTAATACTATCTATAGTCACTAATACTAACTATAGTCTCTAATACTATCTATAGCCACTAATACTATCTATAGCCACTAATACTAACTATAGTCTCTAATACTATCTATAGCCACTAATACTATCTATAGCCACTAATACTATCTATAGCCACTAATACTAACTATAGTCTCTAATACTATCTATAGCCACTAATACTAACTATAGTCTCTAATACTAACTATAGCCTCTAATACTATCTATAGCCACTAATACTATCTATAGCCACTAATACTAACTATAGTCTCTAATACTATCTATAGTCACTAATACTAACTATAGTCTCTAATACTATCTATAGCCACTAATACTATCTATAGTCACTAATACTAACGATAGTCTCTAATACTAACTATAGCCACTAATACTATCTATAGCCACTAATACTAACTATAGTCTCTAATACTATCTATAGCCACTAATACTAACTATAGCCTCTAATACTATCTATAGCCACTAATACTATCTATAGCCTCTAATACTATCTATAGCCTCTAATACTATCTATAGCCACTAATACTAACTATAGCCTCTAATACTATCTATAGCCACTAATACTAACTATAGCCTCTAATACTATCTATAGCCTCTAATACTATCTATAGCCACTAATACTAACTATAGCCTCTAATACTATCTATAGCCACTAATACTAACTATAGCCTATAATACTATCTATAGCCACTAATACTATCTATAGCCTCTAATACTATCTATAGCCACTAATACTATCTATAACCACTAATACTAACTATAGCCACTAATACTATCTATAGTCTCTAATACTATCTATAGCCTCTAATACTATCTATAGCCTCTAATACTATCTATAGCCACTAATACAATCTATAGCCACTAATACTAACTATAACCACTAATACTATCTATAGCCACTAATACTAACTATAGCCACTAATACTATTATAGCCACTAATACTATCTATAGCCTCTAATACTATCTATAGCCCCTAATACTATCTATAGCCACTAATACTAACTATAGCCACTAATACTATTTATAGCCACTAATACTATCTATAGCCTCTAATACTATCTATAGCCACTAATACTAACTATAGCCACTAATACTATCTATAGCCATTAATACTAACTATAACCTCTAATACTATCTATAGCCTCTAATACTATCTATAGCCTCTAATACTATCTATAGCCACTAATACTAACTATAGCCACTAATACTATCTATAGCCTCTAATACTATCTATAGCCACTAATACTAAATATAGCCACTAATACTAACTATAGCCACTAATACTATCTATAGCCTCTAATACTAACTATAGCCACTAATACTATCTATAGCCTCTAATACTATCTATAGCCACTAATAGTAACTATAGCCTCTAATACTATCTATAGCCACTAATACTAACTATAGCCTCTAATACTATCTATAGCCTCTAATACTATCTATAGCCACTAATACTAACTATAGCCTCTAATACTATCTATAGACACTAATACTAACTATAGCCTATAATACTATCTATAGCCACTAATACAATCTATAGCCTCTAATACTATCTATAGCCACTAATACTATCTATAACCACTAATACTAACTATAGCCTCTAATACTATCTATAGCCTCTAATACTATCTATAGCCTCTAATACTATCTATAGCCTCTAATACTATCTATAGCCACTAATACTATCTATAGCCACTAATACTAACTATAACCACTAATACTAACTATAACCACTAATACTATCTATAGCCACTAATACTATCTATAGCCACTAATACTATCTATAGCCACTAATACTAACTATAGCCTCTAATACTATCTATAGCCACTAATACTATCTATAGCCACTAATACTAACTATAGTCTCTAATACTATCTATAGCCACTAATACTAACTATAGTCTCTAATACTAACTATAGCCACTAATACTATCTATAGCCACTAATACTAACTATAGTCTCTAATACTATCTATAGTCACTAATACTAACTATAGTCTCTAATACTATCTATAGCCACTAATACTATCTATAGCCACTAATACTAACTATAGTCTCTAATACTATCTATAGCCACTAATACTATCTATAGCCACTAATACTATCTATAGCCACTAATACTAACTATAGTCTCTAATACTATCTATAGCCACTAATACTAACTATAGTCTCTAATACTAACTATAGCCTCTAATACTATCTATAGCCACTAATACTATCTATAGCCACTAATACTAACTATAGTCTCTAATACTATCTATAGCCACTAATACTAACTATAGTCTCTAATACTAACTATAGCCACTAATACTATCTATAGCCACTAATACTAACTATAGTCTCTAATACTATCTATAGCCACTAATACTAACTATAGTCTCTAATACTAACTATAGCCACTAATACTATCTATAGCCACTAATACTAACTATAGTCTCTAATACTATCTATAGTCACTAATACTAACTATAGTCTCTAATACTATCTATAGCCACTAATACTATCTATAGCCACTAATACTAACTATAGTCTCTAATACTATCTATAGCCACTAATACTATCTATAGCCACTAATACTATCTATAGCCACTAATACTAACTATAGTCTCTAATACTATCTATAGCCACTAATACTAACTATAGTCTCTAATACTAACTATAGCCTCTAATACTATCTATAGCCACTAATACTATCTATAGCCACTAATACTAACTATAGTCTCTAATACTATCTATAGCCACTAATACTAACTATAGTCTCTAATACTATCTATAGTCACTAATACTAACTATAGTCTCTAATACTATCTATAGCCACTAATACTATCTATAGTCACTAATACTAACGATAGTCTCTAATACTAACTATAGCCACTAATACTATCTATAGCCACTAATACTAACTATAGTCTCTAATACTATCTATAGCCACTAATACTAACTATAGCCTCTAATACTATCTATAGCCACTAATACTATCTATAGCCTCTAATACTATCTATAGCCTCTAATACTATCTATAGCCACTAATACTAACTATAGCCTCTAATACTATCTATAGCCACTAATACTAACTATAGCCTCTAATACTATCTATAGCCTCTAATACTATCTATAGCCACTAATACTAACTATAGCCTCTAATACTATCTATAGCCACTAATACTAACTATAGCCTATAATACTATCTATAGCCACTAATACTATCTATAGCCTCTAATACTATCTATAGCCACTAATACTATCTATAACCACTAATACTAACTATAGCCTCTAATACTATCTATAGTCTCTAATACTATCTATAGCCTCTAATACTATCTATAGCCTCTAATACTATCTATAGCCACTAATACAATCTATAGCCACTAATACTAACTATAACCACTAATACTATCTATAGCCACTAATACTAACTATAGCCACTAATACTATTATAGCCACTAATACTATCTATAGCCTCTAATACTATCTATAGCCTCTAATACTATCTATAACCACTAATACTATCTATAGCCACTAATACTAACTATAGCCACTAATACTATTATAGCCACTAATACTATCTATAGCCTCTAATACTATCTATAGCCCCTAATACTATCTATAGCCACTAATACTAACTATAGCCACTAATACTATTTATAGCCACTAATACTATCTATAGCCTCTAATACTATCTATAGCCACTAATACTAACTATAGCCACTAATACTATCTATAGCCATTAATACTAACTATAACCTCTAATACTATCTATAGCCTCTAATAAAATCTATAGCCTCTAATACTATCTATAGCCACTAATACTAACTATAGCCACTAATACTATCTATAGCCTCTAATACTATCTATAGCCACTAATACTAAATATAGCCACTAATACTAACTATAGCCACTAATACTATCTATAGCCTCTAATACTAACTATAGCCACTAATACTATCTATAGCCTCTAATACTATCTATAGCCACTAATAGTAACTATAGCCTCTAATACTATCTATAGCCACTAATACTAACTATAGCCTCTAATACTATCTATAGCCTCTAATACTATCTATAGCCACTAATACTAACTATAGCCTCTAATACTATCTATAGACACTAATACTAACTATAGCCTATAATACTATCTATAGCCACTAATACAATCTATAGCCTCTAATACTATCTATAGCCACTAATACTATCTATAACCACTAATACTAACTATAGCCTCTAATACTATCTATAGCCTCTAATACTATCTATAGCCTCTAATACTATCTATAGCCTCTAATACTATCTATAGCCACTAATACTATCTATAGCCACTAATACTAACTATAACCACTAATACTATCTATAGCCACTAATACTAACTATAGCCACTAATACTATTATAGCCACTAATACTATCTATAGCCTCTAATACTATCTATAGCCTCTAATACTATCTATAACCACTAATACTATCTATAGCCACTAATACTAACTATAGCCACTAATACTATTATAGCCACTAATACTATCTATAGCCTCTAACACTATCTATAGCCCCTAATACTATCTATAGCCACTAATACTAACTATAGCCACTAATACTATTTATAGCCTCTAATACTATCTATAGCCTCTAATACTATCTATAGCCACTAGTACTAATTATAGCCACTAATACTATCTATAGCCTCTAATACTATCTATAGCCACTAATACTAACTATAGCCACTAATACTATCTATAGCCTCTAATACTATCTATAGCCTCTAATACTATCTATAGCCACTAATACTAATTATAGCCACTAATACTATCTATAGCCTCTAATACTATCTATAGCCACTAATACTAACTATAGCCACTAATACTATCTATAGCCTCTAATACTATCTATAGCCTCTAATACTATCTATAGCTACTAATACTAACTATAGCATCTAATACTAACTATAGCCACTAATACTAACTATAGCCACTAATACTATCTATAGCCTCTAATACTATCTATAGCCTCTAATACTATCTATAGCCACTAATACTAACTATAGCCACTAATACTAACTATAGCCACTAATACTATCTATAGCCTCTAATACTATCTATAGCCACTAATACTAACTATAGCCACTAATACTAACTATAGCCACTAATACTATCTATAGCCTCTAATACTATCTATAGCCTCTAATACTATCTATAGCCACTAATACTATCTATAGCCACTAATACTAACTATAGCCACCAATACTAACTATAGCCACTAATACTATTTATAGCCTCTAATACTATCTATAGCCACAAATACTAACTATAGCCACTAATACTATTTATAACCTCTAATACTAACTATAGCCACTAATACTATCTATAACCTCTAATAATATCTATAGCCACTAATACGATCTATAGCCAATAATACTAACTATAGCCACTAATACTATCTATAGCCTCTAATACTATCTATAGCCTCTAATACTATCTATAGCCTCTAATACTATCTATAGCCACTAATACTATCTATAGCCACTAATACCATCTATAGCCACTAATACTAACTATAGCCACTAATACTAACTATAGCCACTAATACTATCTATAGCCAATAATACTATCTATAGTCTCTAATACTAACTATAGCCTCTAATACTATCTATAGCCACTAATACTATCTATAGCCACTAATACTATCTATAGCCACTAATACTAACTATAGTCTCTAATACTATCTATAGCCACTAATACTAACTATAGTCTCTAATACTATCTATAGTCACTAATACTAACTATAGTCTCTAATACTATCTATAGCCACTAATACTATCTATAGTCACTAATACTAACGATAGTCTCTAATACTAACTATAGCCACTAATACTATCTATAGCCACTAATACTAACTATAGTCTCTAATACTATCTATAGCCACTAATACTAACTATAGACTCTAATACTATCTATAGCCACTAATACTATCTATAGCCTCTAATACTATCTATAGCCTCTAATACTATCTATAGCCACTAATACTAACTATAGCCACTAATACTATCTATAGCCACTAATACTAACTATAGCCTCTAATACTATCTATAGCCTCTAATACTATCTATAGCCACTAATACTAACTATAGCCTCTAATACTATCTATAGCCACTAATACTAACTATAGCCTATAATACTATCTATAGCCACTAATACTATCTATAGCCTCTAATACTATCTATAGCCACTAATACTATCTATAACCACTAATACTAACTATAGCCACTAATACTATCTATAGTCTCTAATACTATCTATAGCCTCTAATACTATCTATAGCCTCTAATACTATCTATAGCCACTAATACAATCTATAGCCACTAATACTAACTATAACCACTAATACTATCTATAGCCACTAATACTAACTATAGCCACTAATACTATTATAGCCACTAATACTATCTATAGCCTCTAATACTATCTATAGCCTCTAATACTATCTATAACCACTAATACTATCTATAGCCACTAATACTAACTATAGCCACTAATACTATTATAGCCACTAATACTATCTATAGCCTCTAATACTATCTATAGCCCCTAATACTATCTATAGCCACTAATACTAACTATAGCCACTAATACTATTTATAGCCACTAATACTATCTATAGCCTCTAATACTATCTATAGCCACTAATACTAACTATAGCCACTAATACTATCTATAGCCATTAATACTAACTATAACCTCTAATACTATCTATAGCCTCTAATACTATCTATAGCCTCTAATACTATCTATAGCCACTAATACTAACTATAGCCACTAATACTATCTATAGCCTCTAATACTATCTATAGCCACTAATACTAAATATAGCCACTAATACTAACTATAGCCACTAATACTATCTATAGCCTCTAATACTAACTATAGCCACTAATACTATCTATAGCCTCTAATACTATCTATAGCCACTAATAGTAACTATAGCCTCTAATACTATCTATAGCCACTAATACTAACTATAGCCTCTAATACTATCTATAGCCTCTAATACTATCTATAGCCACTAATACTAACTATAGCCTCTAATACTATCTATAGACACTAATACTAACTATAGCCTATAATACTATCTATAGCCACTAATACAATCTATAGCCTCTAATACTATCTATAGCCACTAATACTATCTATAACCACTAATACTAACTATAGCCTCTAATACTATCTATAGCCTCTAATACTATCTATAGCCTCTAATACTATCTATAGCCTCTAATACTATCTATAGCCACTAATACTATCTATAGCCACTAATACTAACTATAACCACTAATACTATCTATAGCCACTAATACTAACTATAGCCACTAATACTATTATAGCCACTAATACTATCTATAGCCTCTAATACTATCTATAGCCTCTAATACTATCTATAACCACTAATACTATCTATAGCCACTAATACTAACTATAGCCACTAATACTATTATAGCCACTAATACTATCTATAGCCTCTAACACTATCTATAGCCCCTAATACTATCTATAGCCAGTAATACTAACTATAGCCACTAATACTATTTATAGCCTCTAATACTATCTATAGCCTCTAATACTATCTATAGCCACCAATACTAATTATAGCCACTAATACTATCTATAGCCTCTAATACTATCTATAGCCATTAATACTAACTATAGCCACTAATACTATCTATAGCCTCTAATACTATCTATAGCCCCTAATACTATCTATAGCCACTAATACTAACTATAGCCACTAATACTATTTATAGCCTCTAATACTATCTATAGCCTCTAATACTATCTATAGCCACTAATACTAATTATAGCCACTAATACTATCTATAGCCTCTAATACTATCTATAGCCACTAATACTAACTATAGCCACTAATACTATCTATAGCCTCTAATACTATCTATAGCCTCTAATACTATCTATAGCCACTAATACTAACTATAGCATCTAATACTAACTATAGCCACTAATACTAACTATAGCCACTAATACTATCTATAGCCTCTAATACTATCTATAGCCTCTAATACTATCTATAGCCACTAATACTAACTATAGCCACTAATACTAACTATAGCCACTAATACTATCTATAGCCTCTAATACTATCTATAGCCACTAATACTAACTATAGCCACTAATACTAACTATAGCCACTAATACTATCTATAGCCTCTAATACTATCTATAGCCTCTAATACTATCTATAGCCACTAATACTATCTATAGCCACTAATACTAACTATAGCCACCAATACTAACTATAGCCACTAATACTATTTATAGCCTCTAATACTATCTATAGCCACTAATACTAACTATAGCCAATAATACTAACTATAGCCACTAATACTATCTATAGCCTCTAATACTATCTATAGCCTCTAATACTATCTATAGCCTCTAATACTATCTATAGCCACTAATACTATCTATAGCCACTAATACCATCTATAGCCACTAATACTAACTATAGCCACTAATACTAACTATAGCCACTAATACTATCTATAGCCAATAATACTATCTATAGTCTCTAATACTAACTATAGCCTCTAATACTATCTATAGCCACTAATATTATCTATAGCCACTAATACCATCTATAGCCACTAATACTAACTATAGCCACTAATACTATTTATAGCCTCTAATACTATCTATAGCCACTAATACTATCTATAGCCACTAATACCGTCTATAGCCACTAATACTAACTATAGCCACTAATACTAACTATAGCCACTAATACTATTTATAACCTCTAATACTAACTATAGCCACTAATACTATCTATAACCTCTAATACTATCTATAGCCACTAATACTATCTATAGCCACTAATACCATCTATAGCCACTAATACTAACTATAGCCACTAATACTATTTATAACCTCTAATACTATCTATAGCCTCTAATACTATCTATAGCCTCTAATACTATCTATAGCCATTAATACTATCTATAGCCACTAATACCATCTATAGCCACTAATACTATCTATAGCCACTAATACTATCTATAGCCACTAATACTATTATAGCCACTAATACTATCTATAGCCACTAATACCATCTATAGCCACTAATACCATCTATAGCCACTAATACTATCTATAGCCACTAATACTATTTATAACCACTAATACTATCTATAGCCTCTAATACTATCTATAGCCTCCAATACTATCTATAGCCTCTATTACTATTTATAGCCTCTAATACTATCTATAGTCACTAATACTAACTATAGCCACTAATACTAACTATAGCCTCTATTACTATCTATAGCCTCAAATACTAACTATAGCCACTAATACTATCTATAGCCTCTAATACTATCTATAGCCACTAAAACTATCTATAGCCTCTAATACTAACTATAGCCACTAATACCATCTATAGCCACTAATACTATCTATAGCCACTAATACTATCTAGAGCGACAAATACTAACTATAGCCACTAATACTATTTATAGCCTCTAATACTATCTATAGCCTCTAATACTATCTACAGCCTCTAATACTAACTATAGCCACTAATACTATCTATAGCCACTAATACTAACTATAGCCACTAATACTATTATAGCCACTAATACTAGCTATAGCCACTAATACTAACTATAGCCTCTAATACTATTTATAACCTCTAATACTATCTATAGCCTCTAATACTATCTATAGCCTCTAATACTAACTATAGCCACTAATACTAACTATAGCCTCTAATACTAACTATAGCCTCTAATACTATCTATAGCCTCTAATACTATCTATAGCCTCTAATACTATCTATAGCCTCTAATATTAACAATAGCCACTAATACTATCTATAGCCTCTAATACTATCTATCGCCTCTAATACTAACTATAGCCACTAATACTATCTATAGCCACTAATACTAACTATAGCCACTAATACTATTATAGCCACTAATACAAGCTATAGCCACTAATACTAACTATAGCCACTAATACTAACTATAGCCACTAATACTATCTATAACCTCTAATACTATCTATAGCCACTAATACTATCTATAGCCACTAATAGCATCTATAGCCACTAATACTATCTATAGCCACTAATACTAACTATAGCCATTAATACTATTATAGCCACTAATACTATCTATAGCCTCTAATACTATCTATAGCCCCTAATACTATCTATAGCCACTAATACTAACTATAGCCACTAATACTATTTATAGCCTCTAATACTATCTATAGCCTCTAATACTATCTATAGCCACTAATACTAATTATAGCCACTAATACTATCTATAGCCTCTAATACTATCTATAGCCACTAATACTAACTATAGCCACTAATACTATCTATAGCCTCTAATACTATCTATAGCCTCTAATACTATCTATAGCCACTAATACTAACTATAGCCACTAATACTAACTATAGCCACTAATACTATCTATAGCCTCTAATACTATCTATAGCCACTAATACTAACTATAGCCTCTAATACTAACTATAGCCACTAATACTAACTATAGCCACTAATACTATCTATAGCCTCTAATACTATCTATAGCCTCTAATACTATCTATAGCCACTAATACTAACTATAGCCACTAATACTAACTATAGCCTCTAATACTATCTATAGCCTCTAATACTATCTATAGCCACTAATACTAACTATAGCCACTAATACTAACTATAGCCACTAATACTATCTATAGCCTCTAATACTATCTATAGCCTCTAATACTATCTATAGCCACTAATACTATCTATAGCCACTAATACTAACTATAGCCACTAATACTAACTATAGCCACTAATACTATTTATAGCCTCTAATACTATCTATAGCCACAAATACTAACTATAGCCACTAATAATATTTATAACCTCTAATACTAACTATAGCCACTAATACTATCTATAACCTCTAATAATATCTATAGCCACTAATACAATCTATAGCCAATAATACTAACTATAGCCACTAATACTATCTATAGCCTCTAATACTATCTATAGCCTCTAATAATATCTATAGCCTCTAATACTATCTATAGTCTCTAATACTAACTATAGCCTCTAATACTATCTATAGCCACTAATATTATCTATAGCCACTAATACTAACTATAGCCACTAATACTATTATAGCCACTAATACTATCTATAGCCTCTAATACTATCTATAGCCCCTAATACTATCTATAGCCACTAATACTAACTATAGCCACTAATACTATTTATAGCCTCTAATACTATCTATAGCCTCTAATACTATCTATAGCCACTAATACTAATTATAGCCACTAATACAATCTATAGCCTCTAATACTATCTATAGCCACTAATACTAACTATAGCCACTAATACTATCTATAGCCTCTAATACTATCTATAGCCTCTAATACTATCTATAGCCACTAATACTAACTATAGCCACTAATACTAACTATAGCCACTAATACTATCTATAGCCTCTAATACTATCTATAGCCACTAATACTAACTATAGCCTCTAATACTAACTATAGCCACTAATACTAACTATAGCCACTAATACTATCTATAGCCTCTAATACTATCTATAGCCTCTAATACTATCTATAGCCACTAATACTAACTATAGCCACTAATACTAACTATAGCCTCTAATACTATCTATAGCCTCTAATACTATCTATAGCCACTAATACTAACTATAGCCACTAATACTAACTATAGCCACTAATACTATCTATAGCCTCTAATACTATCTATAGCCTCTAATACTATCTATAGCCACTAATACTATCTATAGCCACTAATACTAACTATAGCCACTAATACTAACTATAGCCACTAATACTATTTATAGCCTCTAATACTATCTATAGCCACAAATACTAACTATAGCCACTAATACTATTTATAACCTCTAATACTAACTATAGCCACTAATACTATCTATAACCTCTAATAATATCTATAGCCACTAATACAATCTATAGCCAATAATACTAACTATAGCCACTAATACTATCTATAGCCTCTAATACTATCTATAGCCTCTAATACTATCTATAGCCTCTAATACTATCTATAGCCTCTAATACTATCTATAGTCTCTAATACTAACTATAGCCTCTAATACTATCTATAGCCACTAATACCATCTATAGCCACTAATACTAACTATAGCCACTAATACTATTTATAGCCTCTAATACTATCTATAGCCACTAATACTATCTATAGCCACTAATACCATCTATAGCCACTAATACTAACTATAGCCACTAATACTAACTATAGCCACTAATACTATTTATAACCTCTAATACTAACTATAGCCACTAATACTATCTATAACCTCTAATACTATCTATAGCCACTAATACTATCTATAGCCACTAATACCATCTATAGCCACTAATACTAACTATAGCCACTAATACTATTTATAACCTCTAATACTATCTATAGCCTCTAATACTAACTATAGCCACTAATACTATCTATAGCCTCTAATACTATCTATAGCCTCTAATACTATCTATAGCCATTAATACTATCTATAGCCACTAATACCATCTATAGCCACTAATACTATTTATAACCTCTAATACTATCTATAGCCTCTAATACTATCTATAGCCTCCAATACTAACTATAACCACTAATACTATCTATAGCCACTAATACTATCTATAGCCACTAATACTATCTATAGCCTCTAATACTATCTATAGCCACTAATACTATCTATAGCCACTAATACTATTATAGCCACTAATACTATCTATAGCCACTAATACCATCTATAGCCACTAATACCATCTATAGCCACTAATACTATCTATAGCCACTAATACTATTTATAACCTCTAATACTATCTATAGCCTCTAATACTATCTATAGCCTCCAATACTATCTATAGCCTCTATTACTATTATAGCCTCTAATACTATCTATAGCCACTAATACTAACTATAGCCACTAATACTAACTATAGCCTCTATTACTATCTATAGCCTCTAATACTAACTATAGCCACTAATACTATCTATAGCCTCTAATACTATCTATAACCACTAATACTATCTATAGCCTCTAATACTAACTATAGCCACTAATACCATCTATAGCCACTAATACTATCTATAGCCACTAATACTATCTAGAGCGACAAATACTATCTATAGCCTCTAATACTATCTATAGCCTCTAATACTATCTACAGCCTCTAATACTAACTATAGCCACTAATACTATCTATAGCCACTAATACTAACTATAGCCACTAATACTATTATAGCCACTAATACTAGCTATAGCCACTAATACTAACTATAGCCTCTAATACTATTTATCACCTCTAATACTATCTATAGCCTCTAACACTATCTATAGCCTCTAATACTAACTATAGCCACTAATACTAACTATAGCCTCTAATACTAACTATAGCCTCTAATACTATCTATAGCCTCTAATACTATCTATAGCCTCTAATACTATCTATAGCCTCTAATATTAACAATAGCCACTAATACTATCTATAGCCTCTAATACTATCTATCGCCTCTAATACTAACTATAGCCACTAATACTATCTATAGCCACTAATACTAACTATAGCCACTAATACTATTATAGCCACTAATACAAGCTATAGCCACTAATACTAACTATAGCCACTAATACTAACTATAGCCACTAATACTATCTATAACCTCTAATACTATCTATAGCCACTAATACTATCTATAGCCACTAATACCATCTATAGCCACTAATACTAACTATAGCCACTAATACTATTTATAACCTCTAATACTATTTATAGCCTCTAATACTAACTATAGCCACTAATACTATCTATAGCCTCTAATACTATCTATAGCCTCTAATACTATCTATAGCCTCTAATACTATCTATAGCCACTAATACTATCTATAGACACTAATACCATCTATAGCCACTAATACTAACTATAGCCACTAATACTATCTATAGCCACTAATACTATCTATAGCCACTAATACCATCTATAGCCACTAATACTAACTATAGCCACTAATACTATTTATAGCCTCTAATACTATCTATAGCCACTAATACTATCTATAGCCACTAATACCATCTATAGCCACTAATACTAACTATAGCCACTAATACTATATATAACCTCTAATACTAACTATAGCCACTAATACTATCTATAACCTCTAATACTATCTATAGCCACTAATACTATCTATAGCCACTAATACTAACTATAGCCACTAATACTATATATAACCTCTAATACTATCTATAGCCTCTAATGCTATCTATAGCCTCTAATACTATCTATAGCCTCTAATACTATCTATAGCCTCTAATACTAACTATAGCCACTAATACTATCTATAGCCACTAATACTATCTAGAGCGACTAATACTAACTATAGCCACTAATACTATTTATAGCCTCTAATACTATCTATAGCCTCTAATACTATCTACAGCTTCTAATACTAACTATAGCCACTAATACTGTCTATAGCCACTAATACTAACTATAGCCACTAATACTATTATAGCCACTAATACTAGCTATAGCCACTAATACTAACTATAGCCTCTAATACTAACTATAGCCTCTAATACTATCTATAGCCACTAATACTATCTAGAGCCACTAATACTATTATAGCCACTAATACTAGCTATAGCCACTAATACTAACTATAGCCACTAATACTAACTATAGCCACTAATACTAACTATAGCCTCTAATACTATCTATAGCCTCTAATACTATCTATAGCCTCTAATACTAACTATAGCCACTAATACTATCTATAGCCACTAATACTAACTATAGCCACTAATACTAACTATAGCCACTAATACTAACTATAGCCTCTAATACTATGTATAGCCTCTAATACTAACTATAGCCACTAATACTATCTATAGCCACTAATACTAAATATAGCCACTAATACTATTATAGCCACTAATACTATCTATAGCCACTAATACTATCTATAACCACTAATACTATCTATAGCCACTAATACTATCTATAGCCACTAATAATATCTATAGCCTCTAATACTAACTATAACCACTAATACCATCTATAGCCTCTAATACTATCTATAGCCACTAATACTATCTATAGCCTCTAATACTATCTATAGCCACTAATACTAACTATAGTCTCTAATACTATCTATAGCCACTAATACTATCTATAGCCACTAATACTATCTATAACCACTAATACTATCTATAGCCACTAATACTATCTATAGCCACTAATACTAACTATAGCCTCTAATACTATTATAGCCTCTAATACTATCTATAGCCTCTAATACTATCTATAGCTACTAATACTATCTATAGCCTCTAATACTATCTATAGCCTCTAATACTATCTATAGCCTCTAATACTATCTATAACCTCTAATACTATCTATAACCACTAATACTATCTATAGCCACTAATACTAACTATAGCCACTAATACTATTATAGCCACTAATACTATCTATAGCCACTAATACTATCTATAGCCACTAATACTATCTATAGTCTCTAATACTATCTATAGCCACTAATACTATCTATAGCCTCTAATACTATCTATAGCCACTAATACTATTATAGCCTCTAATACTATCTATAGCCACTAATACTATGTATAGCCTCTAATACTATCTATAGCCACTAATACTATCTATAACCACTAATACTATCTATAGCCTCTAATACAATCTATAGCCACTAATACTATTATAGCCTCTAATACTATCTATAGCCACTAATACTATCTATAGCCTCTAATACTATCTATAGCCACTACTACTATCTATAACCACTAATAATATCTATAGCCTCTAATACTATCTATAACCACTAATACTATCTATAGCCTCTAATACTATCTATAGCATCTAATACTAACTATAGCCACTAATACTATCTATAGCCACTAATAACATCTATAGCCACTAATACTATTATAGCCACTAATACTATCTATAGCCTCTAATACTATATATAGCCACTAATACTATCTATAGCCACTAATACTATCTATAGCCACTAATACTAACTATAGCCTCTAATACTATCTATAGCCTCTAATACTATCTATAGCATCTAATACTAACTATAGCCACTAATACTATCTATAGCCACTAATAACATCTATAGCCACTAATACTATTATAGCCACTAATACTATCTATAGCCTCTAATACTATCTATAGCCTCTAATACTATCTATAGCCACTAATACTAACTATAGCCTCTAATACCATCTATAGCCACTAATACTATTATAGCCTCTAATACTATCTATAGTCACTAATACTAACTATAGCCTCTAATACTATCTATAGCCAATAATACTATTATAGCCACTAATACTATCTATAGCCACTAATACTAACTATAGCCACTAATACTATCTATAGCCTCTAATACTATTATAGCCACTAATACTATCTATAGCCACTAATACTAACTATAGCCACAAATACTATTAGAGCCACTAATACTATCTATAGCCACTAATACTATTATAGCCACTAACACAATCTATAGCCACTAATACTATCTATAGCCACTAATACTAACTATAGCCACTAATACTATCTATAGCCACAAATACTAACTATAGCCACTAATACTATCTGTAGCCACTAATACTAACTATAGCCACTAATACTAACTATAGCCACTAATACTATCTATAGCCACTAATACTATCTGTAGCCACTAATACTATCTATAGCCTCTAATACTATCTATAGCCACTAATACTATCTATAGCCACTAATACTAACTATAGCCACTAATACTAACTATAGCCACTAATACTATCTATAGCCACTAATACTATCTATAACCTCTAATACTATCTATAGCCTCTAATACTATCTATAGCCACTAATACTATCTATAGCCACTAATACTATCTATAGCCACTAATACTATCTATAGCCTCTAATACTATCTATAGCCTCTAATAGTATCTATAGCCACTAATACTATCTATAGCCACTAATACTATCTATAGCCACTAATACTAACTATAGCCACTAATACTAACTATAGCCACTAATACTAACTATAGCCACTAATACTAACTATAGCCACTAATACTATCTATAGCCACTAATACTATCTATAGCCTCTAATACTATCTATAGCCACTAATACTATCTATAGCCACTAATACTATCTATAGCCACTAATACTAACTATAGCCACTAATACTATCTATAGCCACTAATACAATCTATAGCCACTAATACTAACTATAGCTACTAATACAATCTAGAGCCACCAATACTAACTATAGCCACTAATACTATCTATAGCCACTAATACTATCTATAGCCTCTAATACTATCTATAGCCACTAATACTATCTATAGCCTCTAATAATATCTATAGCCTCTAATACTATCTATAGCCACTAATACTATCTATAGCCTCTAATACTATCTATAGCCACTAATACTATCTATAGCCTCTAATACTATCTATAGCCTCTAATACTATCTATAGCCACTAATACTATCTATAGCCTCTAATACTATCTATAGCCACTAATACTATCTATAGCCTCTAATACTATCTATAGCCTCTAATACTATCTATAGCCTCTAATACTATCTATAGCCTCTAATACTAACTATAGCCACTAATACTATCTATAGCCTCTAATACTATCTATAGCCACTAATACTATCTATAACCACTAATACTAACTATAACCTCTAATACTATTATAGCCTCTAATACTATCTATAGCCTCTAATACTAACTATAGCCACTAATACTATCTATAGCCACTAATACTTTCTATAACTACTAATACTATCTATAGCCTCTAATACTAACTATAGCCTCTAATACTATCTATAGCCTCTAATACTATCTATAGCCACTAATACTATCTATAGCCACTAATACTATCTATAGCCACTAATACTAACTATAGCCAATAATACTATCTATAGCCACTAATACTATTATAGCCACTAATACTAACTATAGCCTCTAATACTAACTATAGCCACTAATACTAACTATAGCCTCTAATACTATCTATAGCCACTAATACTATCTATAACCACTAATACTATCTATAGCCACTAATACTATCTATAGCCACTAATACTATCTATAGCCACTAATACTATCTATAGCCACTAATACTAACTCTAGCCACTAATACTATCTATAGCCACTAATACTATGTAAAACCACTAATACTATCTATAGCCTCTAATACTATCTATAGCCACTAATACTAACTATAGCCACTAATACTATCTATAGCCACTAATACTAACTATAGCCACTAATACTAACTATAGCCTCTAATACTATCTATAGCCACTAATACTAACTATAGCCACTAATACTAACTATAGCCACTAATACTAACTATAGCCTCTAATACTATCTATAGCCACTAATACTAACTATAGCCTCTAATACTAACTATAGCCTCTAATACTATCTATAGCCTCTAATACTAACTATAGCCACTGATACTATCTATAGCCTCTAATACTAACTATAGCCACTAATACTAACTATAGCCTCTAATACTAACTATAGCCACTAATACTATCTATAGCCTCTAATACTATCTATAGCCTCTAATATTATCTATAGCCACTAATACTATCTATAGCCTCTAATACTATCTATAGCCACTAATACTATCTATAGCCACTAATACTAACTATAGCCACTAATACTATCTATAGCCCCTAATACTATCTATAGCCACTAATACAATCTATAGCCTCTAATACTATCTATAGCCTCTAATACTAACTATAGCCACTAATACTAACTATAGCCTCTAATACTAACTATAGCCACTAATACTATCTATAGCCACTAATACTATATATAGCCTCTAATACTATCTATAGCCACTAATACTAACTATAGCCTCTAATACTATCTATAGCCTCTAATATTATCTATAGCCACTAATACTATCTATAGCCTCTAATACTATCTATAGCCACTGATACTATCTATAGCCACTAATACTATCTATAGCCACTAATACTAACTATAGCCACTAATACTATCTATAGCCTCTAATACTATCTATAGCCTCTAATACTAACTATAGCCACTAATACTAACTATAGCCACTAATACTAACTATAGCCACTAATACTATCTATAGCCACTAATACTATCTATAGCCACTAATACTATCTATAGCCTCTTATACTAACTATAGTCTCTAATACTATCTATAGCCTCTAATACTAACTATAGCCACTAATACTAACTATAGCCACTAATACTAACTATAGCCACTAATACTATCTATAGCCACTAATACTATCTATAGCCACTAATACTAACTATAGCCTCTAATACTAACTATAGCCACTAATACTATCTATAGCCACTAATACTAACTATAGCCACTAATACTATCTATAGCCTCTAATACTAACTATAGCCACTAATACTAACTATAGCCTCTAATACTATCTATAGCCACTAATACTAACTATAGCCTCTAATACTATCTATAGCCACTAATACTAACTATAGCCACTAATACTATCTATAGCCACTAATACTAACTATAGCCTCTAATACTATCTATAGCCTCTAATACTAACTATAGCCACTAATACTAACTATAGCCACTAATACTATCTATAGCCACTAATACTAACTATAGCCTCTAATCCTATCTATAGCCACTAATACTATCTATAGCCACTAATACTATCTATAGCCACTAATACTAACTATAGCCACTAATACTATCTATAGCCACTAATACTATCTATAGCCACTAATACTAACTATAGCCTCTAATACTAACTATAGCCACTAATACTAACTATAGCCACTAATACTAACTATAGCCACTAATACTATCTATAGCCACTAATACTAACTATAGCCTCTAATACTATCTATAGCCACTAATACTAACTATAGCCTCTAATACTAACTATAGCCACTAATACTATCTATAGCCACTAATACTAACTATAGCCTCTAATACTATCTATAGCCACTAATACTAACTATAGCCTCTAATACTAACTATAGCCACTAATACTATCTATAGCCACTAATACTAACTATAGCCACTAATACTATCTATAGCCTCTAATACTAACTATAGCCTCTAATACTAACTATAGCCACTAATACTAACTATAGCCACTAATACTATCTATAGCCACTAATACTATCTATAGCCACTAATACTATCTATAGCCTCTAATACTAACTATAGCCACTAATACTATCTATAGCCTCTAATACTATCTATAGCCACTAATACTATCTATAGCCTCTAATACTATCTATAACCACTAATACTATCTATAGCCTCTAATACTAACTATAGCCACTAATACTATCTATAGCCACTAATACTAACTATAGCCACTAATACTATCTATAGCCTCTAATACTAACTATAGCCTCTAATACTAACTATAGCCACTAATACTATCTATAGCCACTAATACTAACTATAGCCTCTAATACTAACTATAGCCACTAATACTATCTATAGCCACTAATACTAACTATAGCCTCTAATACTATCTATAGCCACTAATACTAACTATAGCCTCTAATACTAACTATAGCCACTAATACTATCTATAGCCACTAATACTAACTATAGCCACTAATACTATCTATAGCCTCTAATACTAACTATAGCCTCTAATACTAACTATAGCCACTAATACTATCTATAGCCTCTAATACTATCTATAGCCACTAATACTAACTATAGCCTCTAATACTAACTATAGCCACTAATACTATCTATAGCCACTAATACTAACTATAGCCACTAATACTATCTATAGCCACTAATACTAACTATAGCCTCTAATACTATCTATAGCCACTAATACTAACTATAGCCTCTAATACTAACTATAGCCACTAATACTATCTATAGCCTCTAATACTAACTATAGCCACTAATACTAACTATAACCACTAATACTAACTATAGCCACTAATACTATCTATAGCCACTAGTACTATCTATAGCCACTAATACTATCTATAGCCTCTAATACTAACTATAGCCACTAATACTAACTATAACCACTAATACTATCTATAGCCACTACTACTATCTATAGCCACTAATACTATCTATAGCCACTAATACTAACTATAGCCACTAATACTATCTATAGCCACTAATACTAACTATAGCCTCTAATACTATCTATAGCCACTAATACTAACTATAGCCTCTAATACTATCTATAGCCTCTAATACTAACTATAGCCACTAATACTATCTATAGCCTCTAATACTATCTATAGCCACTAATACTAACTATAGCCTCTAATACTATCTATAGCCTCTAATACTAACTATAGCCACTAATACTATCTATAGCCTCTAATACTATCTATAGCCACTAATACTATCTATAGCCTCTAATACTATCTATAACCACTAATACTATCTATAGCCTCTAATACTAACTATAGCCACTAATACTATCTATAGCCTCTAATACTATCTATAGCCTCTAATACTATCTATAGCCACTAATACTATCTATAGCCACTAATACTAACTATAGCCACTAATACTAACTATAGCCACTAATACTAACTATAGCCTCTAATACTATCTATAGCCACTAATACTAACTATAGCCTCTAATACTATCTATAGCCTCTAATACTAACTATAGCCTCTAATACTATCTATAGCCACTAATACTATCTATAGCCAATAATACTATCTATAGCCACTAATACTAACTATAGCCTCTAATACTATCTATAGCCAATAATACTAACTATAGCCTCTAATACTATCTATAGCCAATAATACTAACTATAGCCTCTAATACTATCTATAGCCACTAATACTATCTATAGCCAATAATACTAACTATAGCCTCTAATACTATCTATAGCCACTAATACTATCTATAGCCAATAATACTAACTATAGCCTCTAATACTATCTATAGCCTCTAATACTATCTATAGCCACTAATACTATCTATAGCCTCTAATACTAACTATAGCCTCTAATACTATCTATAGCCACTAATACTATCTATAGCCAATAATACTATCTATAGCCACTAATACTAACTATAGCCTCCAATACTATCTATAGCCACTAATACTATTATAGCCACTAATACTAACTATAGCCAATAATACTAACTATAGCCTCTAATACTATCTATAGCCTCTAATACTATCTATAGCCTCTAATACTATCTATAGCCTCTAATACTAACTATAGCCTCTAATACTATCTATAGCCACTAATACTATCTATAGCCAATAATACTATCTATAGCCACTAATACTAACTATAGCCTCCAATACTATCTATAGCCACTAATACTATCTATAGCCACTAATACTAACTATAGCCTCCAATACTATCTATAGCCAATAATACTATCTATAGCCTCTAATACTAACTATAGCCTCCAATACTATCTATAGCCTCTAATGCTATCTATAACCACTAATACTATCTATAACCACTAATACTAACTAGTGCAAAGAATGACAGTAGATCTACATAACAATTTCATGATTCCTATGAAATGCTTACAAAGTAAAGGATTCTGTTTTACTTACAGCAATAAGGTTCATTACTGGAAGTTTCCAGATACATTTTCACATTTGTTTCTCCCTTGGGAGGTTTATATTGGTCAGCATGGAGTCCCATATGTGCCCCAGCCATTGGAGAGCATTTCTGAGCCTGATGTGAGAGAATGAGTGAGAGAATGGGAGAGGTGGATGGTGAGAGAAAGAAGAGGAAATACTCAGGACGATATATGTCAAACATATATCAAACAGGCATAATACATGCGTCAAACTTTTGTAAAATATGTATTAATTGTTCATCAAACATGTATAAAACATGTATCAAAATATATCAAACATGTATTAAACATGTATTAAACATGTATCAAACATGCCTCAAACATGTTTCAAACATGTGTTAAACATGTGTTAAACATGTATCAAACATGTCCCAATCAAGTATTATACATCTGTCAAACATGCATCAAGCATGTATGAAACATGTATAAAAATATAAAAATGGATAAAAACCAAGGAACAAATATGTATGAAACATGTATCAAAATGTATTTAACATCATCATCATCATGATCATGGTCTCTGTTGGGACACTGCAATGCTGACCACTGCACCAACTGCTTCCATCTCTGGTGGTCATGGGTGAGTGCTTGGTTGTGGAAAAGTTCTTCCCCAATCCCCTCAGCCATGTTGTCAATTCACTGCTTCCTCTATCTGCCCTACCGTCTCTTTCCTTACAATGTTCCTTGGAGAATCGTCTTAGAGAGTCCATCTGATCTTGTCACATGCCCTTATCACCTCAACTATTACAATGTATCAAACATGTATCAAACAAACCTGAAAATCCTCATAACTGTTACATCTGTAACTGAGAAAACCACAGTTACTGTTGATAGATTCAGAGAAGTAATGGACAGCTCTCATATGGTCACAGGCCACAAATTTGGTCAAACCTACAAAAACAGTACACAGAATAAAACAAACCAAAAAATAAGCCCCCGACACACACACACCTAAAAAAAAAACTATGTACTGATAAAAAAATATATATTTGGGCTTTTAACCCTTATGATATCAACTCACCTGAAACTGCCCCTTTTATAGTACAAAACTATGTTAATGTTTTTATTTATCTAAAAACCTTCCATTATAATTCTATTCAAGGCAGTGGATTGGCAGTATCGGTGGAGGGTCGGACGACATGCTTTCCAGCATAGTTACGTCCCTTTACGATCTGAGTTCAAATCCTGCTGAGGTTGACTTTGCCTTTCATCCTTACAGGGTCGATAAAATAAAGTACCAGTAATGCACTGGGTAATTGCCGGCCTTGTGCCTAAAGTAGAAACAATTATAATTCTATTCAAATTAATGATTTCTGATTTAGACGAAAGGCCAACTATTTTTGGAGAGGGGAAAGTTGATTAAATTGATCCCAGTGAGTTACTGGTACTTTATTTTATCGACCCCAAAAGAATGAAAAGCAAAGCTAACTGTAGTGGGATTTGAACTCAGAAGGTAGAAGGATGTAACTATATGCCGCAAAGTATGTTGCCCAACACTGCTGATACTGCCAATCCACCACCCCCATCATCATCATCATCATTTTACGTCCGCTTTTCCCTGCTTGCAGGGGTGGGATGAGTCCTTTTCAGCACAGAATCTCTCCACTCGTCATGGTTCTTCATCATATCCTCTGTTAGTTTGCCTGCTATCCCACTACACCTCTTGTACACCCAAGATTTGCATTGTGTACACTCCTTTTCTGTATATCAAGCATGGCCATTTCCCTGATGGAATCAGAGTCTTGTCCTCTTTCCAACTTATCAATACTTATCAATACTCATCAAATAATAATGAGAAAGTAAGTTATAATTCTAAATCCGTTCAGATTCTTGATTATTTTCAACATTATATGAAAATTTTAGACAGTGGCTATTATTAGAAATATTGTAACAAAAGGGTTTAAATGTTTATATTTATCTAAATACCTTCCATCATGAAAGGGGTGCACTCGTTTTTTTGACATTTGTGTTTGTAATTATGGAGGTTGTATATGTTAATTTACTCTGGCTGAGATTGATCTCAGGAAACCTGGAATCACAACAGATTTCTGGTATGTGACAATGTTAGAAATCTACACCATTATTATTATTGTTTGTGTTTTTCCTCTTCCTTCAGTTTTGTTTCCATTTCTTGCTGAGTGTCTTCTCGGCACCTCAGGCAGAGAAACTCATTGTATTCAGTGATAAACCACAAAATTAAATACACCAAATTGTTCACGTCATACACTTTACACAGTTACAAGTGTATCATTTGCTTTGTATATGTGCACATTATCTGTTTAAAATCATATTTACAACAAAATGATATTCAACCATACCAGAATGCTCGATTATTTACAACTTACATAATTATAGAATATAATTAGATAAAATTATGTAAAAAAATTAATTAGATGATTATCTTTCTCACAGTGATAGTGCTCTTCAAAAGAGTCTGCATTTCTGAGTGTCAGAAGTTTTGTAGATCTTATACTTCACTGAATTGGTAGCAACAGCTTGGTCTTATGCAGCAATTATAAAGCTTTCAGTGTAACGCTTCAAATCATCTTGCTTAAGCCATGTCCATGATGTTTTATCCTTGATATCCTGTGAATTCCTGTTTAATTGCCCATGCATTCTCATTTGCAAAAGATCTTTTCTCTTCAACTCTTTGGTTAAACTCTTACTTTCCAACCATTTCTGCTGCATTTATACTCATATCTTCTGCTGCATATTGCAACAATTCTTCGTCATTGTTTACCAAATATTCTGCAAGCTTTCTCCTTTCACTCTATAATCCACACTGATGAGATCTCTACCACCATCTTTCTCTTTGTGTATAGTCTATTAATATTTGCTCTGTACAAATGTCATTAACTTTCTTGTCTTCCTATCCAACTTCTCTATTTCTTCTTCAGTTCACCTGAGAATGGCCGCACTAATCACTGCAACTGCCTAGATATTCATTGCAGTCAATAGATTTATTGCAATCACGCTGGATTTTAAAATCCTTTTTACTCCCTTTAGATATGTCTCTCTAAACTTTTCTTTCATTTCTGAATCTAAAATGTCATCCTTTTCTAAAATCCCCAAATACTTCTATCCACTATCTTCCAGTTCCCCCATGGTTTCTCCCCTTAATCCACTACAGGCTGTTTCTTCTTCTTCTTCTTCTTCTTCTTCTTCTTCTTCTTCTTCTTCTTCTTCTTCTTCTTCTTCTCCTCCTCCCTCCTCTTTTTTGTTAAGGAGTGGATTGGCAGTATCATTAGAGCATCAGACAACATGCTTTGTGGGATAGAGTTACGTCCCTTTACGTTCTAAGTTTAAATCCCACCAACGTCAACTTTGCCTTTCATCATTACAAGGGTCGATGAAATAAAGTACCCGTAACGTACTGGGGTTGATTTAATCGACTTTCCCCTCCTTCAAAATTGCTGACCTTGTGCCTATATAAGAGACCAGGATTGGCAGTATCGGTAGAGGGTCAGACATCATGCTTTGACGCATAGAATTACGGGATCGATAAAATAAAGTACCAGTAATGTACTGGGTAATTGCTGGCCTTGTGCCAAAGGTAGAAACAATTATTATTGCTATTGCTATTGTCCCCTGTATGTAGACCCTTGTGGCCAATAAAGAATGGACTATTATTATTATTTATTGTTTATACATCATCAGTAAAAATGGAAGTTTACTCACCTCCTTCTATTCCATTAATAGCAAGAAAAGAAAAGGGATCTTTGCTACAACCTGGCTGATGATTTCCTCCATTTGGATAATAATCCACATGACCACAAGCTTGCATCATACCAAAACCTGAACAATATATAACAGTTACACTATAGGACATTTGTCATCATCACCACCACCACCATCATCATCATCATCATCATCATCATCCTCATTATTACCACCACCACCACCACCACCACCATCATCATCATCCTCATTATTACCACCACCACCACCATCATCATTATTACCACCACCACCACCACCACCACCACCACCACCACCACCACCACCACCACCACCATCATCATCATCTTCATCATCACCATCAACATCATCATCATCATCATCATCATCATCATCATCATTACCACCACCACCACCACCACCACCACCACCATCATCATCACCATCACCATTATCATCATCATCATCATCATCATCGTCATCACCATCATCTTCATTATTACCACCACCACCACCATCATCAAGTGGAAGAGACCATAGCCTCGGGGTGACTCAGCCCTTGTAAGGGAAATTGGGCAGATGGAAACTGTTTCGAAGCACATTGTATAGACTTTACCAGTAATTCATAGAGGTCAGCCTATGAATTATATTAAAGATATACAGAATCTCTACAGAATGCTCAGTCACTTACATGCTAATTTCACATGTAGGCTGTGCCATTGATTATCAAACAACTGGAACACTCATCGTTAAAACTAATAAAGGTTCATTCCATTCCATATTATAAGTTATGATATGAAATGTATGCAATATAATACAATATGAGATGTGTGCAATATGCAATAATAATGTGAAATGTGTGCAACATGCTATAATATATTGCAAACATTTCATACTATTATAGCATAATCGGCATAGCATGCATACTATATTATAATAGTATGAAATGTGTGCAACATGCTATAATAATAGGAAATGCATGCAGTATATTACGATATATTGCAAACATTTCATACTATTATAGCATAATAGGCATAGCATGCATCCTATTCTATAATAGTATGAAATGTTTGCAATACATTATATTAGGCATTGTGCCCATGTTAAAAATCAATATATTATAAAATATGGAAAGTTTATAGTATATAATACTTGACACATGCAAATATACAACAAGAATATGGAATTTTTGCAATGTTTTATAAATTACAAAATTATTGCTGCTATTCCATTATAATACTTAAAATGTTTGCAGTATACTGTATTATAAAAAAAAAAATGAATTATTTGTGATGTACCACACAAAATATGAAAACTCTCCAGTTACTATAGTGGTGTTAAATATGAAATGTTTGTAGTATACTATATTATAAAATAAGAATTATTTGTGATGCACCATACAAAATATGAAAACTGTCCAATGACTATAGAAGTGTTAAATATGAAATGTTGACAGCATAGTAACTATCAACCCCATAGTTAACATTTAAATTGCAGTATTTAAATTACTGCTATGGAGTTGGTTAAGTCTGCTATACAATGTTTTACCTTTAACTACAAAAGTATTTTGTTTTACTTAAATTATATGTTGTACTTAATGTTACTTAAACTTTTATGTATTAGATAAAATACAACTATGTCTAAAAAATGCAAATTGTTAGCAAAATGTGTATGTATATATGAGTGTATGTATGTGTATGTATGAGTGTATATATGAGTGTATGTATGTATGTGTTTGTGTGTGTGTGTAAGTGTGTACATCTGTTGTGTGTGTATGTATGTGTGCGGTTTGTGTCTATATGCATGATGTTATGTATATGTGTGTGTATGTTTGAGGTTGTGTAAGGTGGCATAGTGACATGATGTGTGTATATGTGTTTGTGTGTGGTAGCAAGGGGTGTATGTGCGATGACATGCTGTGGGTGTGGTGGTATAGTTTTCGTATGTATGTGTGTGTGTATGTATATGTATGTGTGTGTATGTTAATGTGTGTGTATAGATGTGTGCATGTGTGGTAAGGTGTGTGCTATACAGAGAAGTCCATCTCACCTAACCGTAAGATGTTTCGTGCATCACTATGAATGTTGTCCACAAAAGTAGCATCTGTATCGTCCAGTCTTACAATTGTAGATGTTCCTCCGAAATAGGGTCCAGCTGGGTCAAGACCTGAGAGAAATAAGAAAGAATAACAATAGTCACTATTACCATTATTTTATATCTGCTTTCGATGCTGACAAGGCTTGGATGGGTCATCATAAAATAATGAAAATGTAATGAAAATTATTGTGTACAATGCTCAGGTGCACTAATTGATCTGAGAGAAGACAGGTTGAAAAACTACATCCATATTTTGGCATGGTTTCTATGATTAGATGCCCTTCCTAATGCCAACCACTTTACAGTGTGTAATGGGTGCATTTTATTGTGGTACCAGCACTACCACTTTACCAAATGTATATTGTGCTATCATCTTCTTCTTGCTCTTGCTTGACAAGGCCGGGGTCACCCTAAGCCAGTGATCCCGTGTGCGATCACAGTGTGCTGGGTGTATTTTAATGTGGTGCCAACACTACCATTTCACATATTTTAGTATGCACATTTTATTGTAGCTCTAGCACTATAACTTTACAGAGTGTAGTGGGTGCATTTTATTATGATTGACTGTGTGTATCCTCCAAATTTCTGAAATTGTATCATCACCCTTATCAACATCATCTTCACTTGACTGTTGAGTCCTTTCAACCCTTTGTTTGACATGGTTTCTATTACTGGATGCCCTTTCTAATGTCATCCACATAACAGAGTGTATTGGGTGCATGGTATCTATGTTACAAATCATTTATTGAGGGCAATAAGTTATTCCACGTCAGAGATGTTAGATTAGTAGGTAAAAGAATTAAGAATAATATTATTACAGAATAACACATATATACATAGATAGAGAGACAGATTGATAGAGAGGGAGAGAGAGAGAGAGAGAGAGAGAGAGAGAGAGAGAGAGAGAGAGAGAGAGAGAGAGAGAGAGAGAGAGATTCAAAAGGTAGGTGAGTTAAAAGATAGATATATAAATAGGTGCACACATATACAAGCACACGTATACACACACACATATATACATACATAGACACATACACACATACATACATACACACATACATACATGCATACATACACACACATCCATCATTGTATTGTTTCATTTCCCTGTGTTTTCTTTTAGTCTTTTCACACACACACAGCAATATTACTAGTACTTCCACGATCACTAAAACCACTAATATATATACACTTATTGCAAACACCACCACCATCACCATCACTGAAGCCACTAATATATATACACTTATCACAACCATTACCACCACCACCATCACCACCACTAAAAACACAACCATCATCATCAGCAGTATTAGCAACATCAGCACCACCAGCAGTTACTGACCTGTTATACGTTCCAGTCCAGGGAGTTTGGCTCCTGCATAACCAGCAACATGGGCCCCCAGGCTGTGACCAATAATATGGGCATTAGTTCTTTTGAATTTTGCTGTCCCCTGTAACAAGGAATACAAGAAATGAGAGTTAGTGGAGAATAATAATGATGAGGAGGAAGAGGAAAGAGACTGCCAGCATTGTGTTATTGAATATAAGTTAGCTTTCATGGCTCTCTCTCTCTCTCTCTCCTCCCTATATATATATATATACAGAATAAAAAACAAGTAATCTAATCAGGAGAAGAGAAAAGTGATTAGTTATACAGATTACAAGCCAGAAGGTTTGAGTGCTCAATGCATATAGATTGCGAGACTAGCGAGCCAGGTGAATAGATGGAAAAATTGATAGTTTAACAATCGTATTATAAGCAGAGCAAAAAATCATATTTAGAATGCTGGAGAGAACAGCAAAGATTTATGAATACATGAATATTTAATGGCTGACAAATTGTTTCAAATACTGCACAGTAAAAATGCACATAAGTGGTTTGGATATCGAATATAAAACGATATTAGTACATTGAAAATAAATAAATGTGTATGTCAGTATTTTCATCAGAGCCTAAAAAAATCCTTTATAACATATTAACCCATAAAAATTTCAAACCAACACAAAATGGCTGCTATTATGGTTTGTAACTTCCACCTTTTTAACATCAACATTCCACATTTAAAATAGGCTTTTCACTTTGCTGCTATGTTCCGAAGAATTTTTTATTAGGCTCTGATGAAAATACTGACACACACATTTATTTATTTTCAATGTACTAACATCGTTTTATATTGTCTCCAGCATTTTAAATATGATATATACATATATATATATATATATACAATGGAAACCGCGGAGTGAGGAGACCCAAGAAGACCTGGGATGAGGTGATAAAAGCCGACCTTACCCAATTACACCTCTCAAAGGCGATGACACATGACCGTGACCTCTGGCGTCATGCAGTAATGCAGAGTACCCGACCTCCCATGGGTATAAGCTGAAGCATATAGACAATATGCCCTCACACCCTCCCACTGCAAAGTGGTCATGGAGGTGCCACGGCAAAAAAGTACCCACCACTCACTGTAAATGAGGTTGGTGTTAGGAAGGGCATCCAGCTGTAGAGATCAAGCCAAAATCAGTTCCTGTATGAGCAAGGCATGGTCAGCCGACCAGACACTGCCCACAACAGGACAACCCGTCTAACCCATGCTAGCATGGAAGAACGGACGTAAAACGGTGATGATGATGATGATGATGATGATGATGATATATATATATATATATATATATATATATATATATATATATATATATATATATATAAATATATAAATATATAAATACATATATATAGGGAATGTAACGTCCAGTCACTACTCAATAAACGTAATGAAGACATGACAAATCGTCCTTTTCATTATCATTATTATTATTATTATTATTATTATTCTTTGAGTCTCAGTCATTGATGTTATTTAACTGGAAAGTTTGTTGAAATGAATATCAAGCCGCTACCTGCAGCCTCAGATATTCAGGACGTATCGGAGGGTTCTTGCTGTTCCCAGCAAGCATGCATTTTGAAGTGTTCCAAAAAGCGGGGCTGGACTAATTTTCTTTAACCATCCTTGGAAACTCTTTGAGATAGTACCTAGTGCGCCTATGACAATCGGGACGACCTTGATTTCATGGCAGTTCCAAATCCTTTTTAACTCCCACTTTAAATCCTGGTATCGGTTAATTTTCTCCCTCTCCTTTTCTTGCACTCTCGTGTCAAATGGGCAGGCTACATCTACAATCAGGCACAATCTTTTTTCCTTGTCCAAAACCACCAGGTCAGGCTTATTGTGTTCCAGTTTCTTGTCTGTCTGTATCCTAAAATCCCATAACTCCTTCACCTGATCGTTTTCTATCACCGACTCTGGCTTATGCTCATACCACTTCTCAGAATGTGGTAAATTGTTTACTTTGCATAGATACCAGTGGATCACCCTGCCTATCACATCATGTCTGCAGCCTTTTATTATTATTATTATAGTTGCATTTATCTTGCTTTATGTTCATACGAGTTATCACCAAGTCACAACCAGTGACCTCAAGAGACATGTTCAAGAAAGAACATACATACACACACCTGCATCTTTAGGTGTTTAGACTTGTGATGTACTTATATTGACAGAATCTTCCTTAGTATATGGGCAGTTCCCATTAGTACTATCTTTTGTATTTCTCCTATGCACTGGTTTCCTGGGATTTGCGATAAGTAATCATTTATTATTATTATCATCATCACCGAAGAGGTAAGTGCTCCTCTTCAGCCCTTTCAAACGTGTCCACCATACTATCTCTTTCACCATGGCCACGAGACAGGCAATTTTTATCTATCTGGTGGCCATGGCGAAAGAGATAGTATGGTGGACACGTTTGAAAGGGCTGAAGACGAGCACTTACCTCTTCGGTGATGCCCTGATTAACTTTTTCAAATTTCATTTGAAAAGGAAAATCAGGGTAGAGAGGGAAGTGCTCTCTTCCCAGCATTTTGTTGAAAGATGGGTGAGAGAAGCAAGTATGGCCCGAGTGAATGGGCCTACTCTGAGTATGTGTCTGTAAATCAAAGGTGGAAAACTGGGAGAGGGCACTTGCCCTGGTGGTCAGGGTCACTGTGGCCTTTTAATGGGCTTTCTCCACAAATGTCCCTCAGAAGTCTCACCCCTATTGGGGAATTTTTTCATTGTTATTTTTTTGTTATATCCTCTGTTTTTGTTTTTTTACAAGCAGAAATGCCCATTTGTACCGTCCTGTATTGTCCTGTACTGTCCTTAATGTCTACTTTATGTAAACCCTTGTGGTTAATAAAGAAAGCATCATTATCATCATCATCATCATCATCATCATCATCATTATTATTATTATTATTATTATTATTATTATTATTATTATATATATATATATATGTGTAAACCTTCTGTGTCCCAGGTTTGAATCTACACAGAGAGAGATAATTATAGGTAAGTTGACAGACAGAGAAGCGAGAGAGAGAGAGAGAGAGAGAGAGAGAGCAACAAGAAAACTATCAAATGCTAAAAAATATAGATATAGCAAACCTCTAAAAATTTAATGAGATAAACAATTTCTGCTCCGACCAATCGAGTATTTCCAGTTGCCTGGACATAAGGTGGTTTTGAACCACTGCCCCAGTCAACAATGAATACGTTTAAGTCTCCAAACTTTAGGAATTCATCCTTCATATGCTGAAAAAGAAAATGGAGTTTATTTATGTTAATTATAGTTAATAATGTTTTTTTTTTTAATTTGGAATATAAAAGCTAAAAGAAGAAATAAAAATACATCAAAAACTATAAGAAAATCAGTGTGTGCATATGAAGGTCTAAATCAGTGGTCTCCACCTTTTGTGCACCCTGCCCCACCTCCACATGCCAAAAATTGCTATTGCCCCCTCCCACCATAAAAATTTATATGAAAACAGCAATGATCAATTGTAAAGTATGAACAAATTTCTTATATAGTTGGTACCAGATACACACAGTAACGTGTGTGAAGGAGGAGGTGAGACAGGAGTTTCTGACAGTAATGTGTACCATACAGGTGGTACCAGATACACACAATAACATGTGTGAAGGAGAAGGTGAGACAGGAGTTTCTGACAGTAATGTGTACCATACAGGTGGTACCAGATACACACAGTAACGTGTGTGAAGGAGAAGGTGAGACAGAAGTTTCTGACAGTAATGTGTACCATACAGGTGGTACCAGATACACACAGTAACATGTGTGAAGGAGAAGGTGAGACAGGAGTTTCTGACAGTAATGTGTACCATACAGGTGGTACCAGATACACACAGTAACATATGTGAAGGAGAAGGTGAGACAGGAGTTTCTGACAGTAATGTGTACCATACAGGTGGTACCAGATACACACAGTAACGTGTGTGAAGGATAAGGTGAGACAGGAGTTTCTGACAGTAATGTGTACCATACAGGTGGTACCAGATACACACAGTAACATGTGTGAAGGAGGAGGTGAGACAGGAGTTTCTGACAGTAATGTGTACCATACAGGTGGTACCAGATACACAGAGTAACATGTGTGAAGGAGAAGGTGAGACAGGAGTTTCTGACAGTAATGTGTACCATATAGGTGGTACCAGATACACACAGTAATACATGTGAAGGAGGAGGTGAGACAGGAGTTTCTGACAGTAATGTGTACCATACAGGTGGTACCAGATACACACAGTAACATATGTGAAGAAGGAGGCGAGACAGGAGTTTCTGACAGTAATGTGTACCATACAGGTGGTACCAGATACACACAGTAACATGTGTGAAGGATAAGGTGAGTCAGGAGTTTCTGACAGTAATGTGTATCATACAGGTGGTACCAGTTACACACAGTAACATGTGTGAAGGAGAAGGTGAGACAGGAGTTTCTGACAGTAATGTGTACCATACAGGTGGTACCAGATACACACAGTAACATGTGTGAAGGAGGAGGTGAGTCAGGCGTTTCTGACAGTAATGTGTACCATACAGGTGGTACCAGATACACACAGTAACATGTGTGAAGGAGGAGGTGAGACAGGAGTTTCTGACAGTAATGTGTACCATATAGGTGGTACCAGATACACACAGTAACCTGTGTGAAGGAGGAGGTGAGACAGGAGTTTCTGACAGTAATGTGTACCATATAGGTGGTACCAGATACACACAGTAACATGTGTGAAGGAGGAGGTGAGACAGGAGTTTCTGACAGTAATGTGTACCATACAGGTGGTACCAGATACACACAGTAACATGTGTGAAGGAGGAGGTGAGACAAGAGTTTCTGACAGTAATGTGTACCATACAGGTGGTACCAGATACACACAGTAACGTGTGTGAAGGAGGAGGTGAGTCAGGAGTTTCTGACAGTAATGTGTACCATATAGATGGTACCAGATACACACAGTAACCTGTGGAAAGGAGGAGGTGAGACAGGAGTTTCTGACAGTAATGTGTACCTTATAGGTGGTACCAGATACACACAGTAACATGTGTGAAGGAGGAGGTGAGACAGGAGTTTCTGACAGTAATGTGTACCATATAGATGGTACCAGATACACACAGTAACCTGTGGAAAGGAGGAGGTGAGACAGGAGTTTCTGACAGTAATGTGTACCATACAGGTGGTACTAGATACACACAGTAACATGTGTGAAGGAGGAGGTGAGACAGGAGTTTCTGACAGTAATGTGTACCATACAGGTGGTACCAGATACACAGAGTAACATGTGTGAAGGAGGAGGTGAGACAGGAGTTTCTGACAGTAATTTGTACCATACAGGTGGTACCAGATACACACAGTAACATGTGTGAAGGAGGAGGTGAGACAGGAGTTTCTGACAGTAATTTGTACCATACAGGTGGTACCAGATACACACAGTAACATGTGTGAAGGAGGAGGTGAGACAGGAGTTTCTGACAGTAATGTGTACCATACAGGTGGTACCAGATACACACAGTAACATGTGTGAAGGAGGAGGTGAGACAGGAGTTTCTGACAGTAATTTGTACCATACAGGTGGTACCAGATACACACAGTAACGTGTGTGAAGGAGGAGTAGAGACAGGAGTTTCTGACAGTAATGTGTACCATACAGGTGGTACCAGATACACACAGTAACCTGTGTGAAGGAGGAGGTGAGACAGGAGTTTCTGACAGTAATGTGTACCATACAGGTGGTACCAGATACACACAGTAACGTGTGTGAAGGAGGAGTAGAGACAGGAGTTTCTGACAGTAATGTGTACCATACAGGTGGTACCAGATACACACAGTAACATATGTGAAGGAGGAGGTGAGACAGGAGTTTCTGACAGTAATGTGTACCATATAGGTGGTACTAGATACACACAGTAACGCGTGTGAAGGAGGAGGTGAGACAGGAATTTCTGACAGTAATGTGTACCATACAGGTGGTACCAGATACACACAGTAACGTGTGTGAAGGAGGAGGTGAGACAGGAGTTTCTGACAGTAATGTGTACTAAAGTTGCCTCAGTGTCAAAGTAACAAGGTAAAACCTGAAGTTTGTTCTCATTAACATCATTTTCAAAAGACCCCTTTAAATATTTAAATCGCCCCCTTGAGGGGTGTGCACCCCATGTTGGGAATCACTGGTCTAAATGTTTGTTTGCATGAATGAATGTGTATAAGGAGCAACTCCTTAACAAATTTTCTTTGGTTTTAGGAGGACTGTATACAGATGACATATTACTATTTCTATATGAAATTATCAAACAGCAAATAGGCAAATTGCACAAAAAGAACTCAGTTTCCCTATCACTGTAGTAACGTGACTAAAAACTGTCAATTTCCTAGATGTCAACTTGAACTTAAATACATCATTACATAAACCCTATAAAATAGAGAATGAAAAAATACAATACACACACCAATCCTCCCATCATACTAAAAAAATATAGCAAACTTATTCAATCTTCTTTTCCAATGAATCAGATTTCAAACAAAGAGACACTGTCTATAATAATTCCTTACAAAATAGTGAACACAATAACAAAATACACTACAACACTACACCAACAGTGAAAAAGTATATAAGTAAAAATAAAAATAGAAAAATGACCAGGTACGACCCAATATGCAAGTCCCCACACTAGTCACAACAATGTTTTTCAAGCTACCTAAAAAACACTTTCCCAAGGACTAAAAGTACCATAAATTAATCAACAAACACAATACCAAACTTTCAACCACAAAAAACTTTGAACAAATCATTGCCAATACCAACTAATATAATTTAACCAAAGCACAAAACACATATAACCTGCAAAACAAAGGAAACCCACCAAACTGTAACCGTATCGACAATACAACTTGTCCATTTAACAGAAACACTTTAGCTAATAATATTGTTTATAGCACCAAGGTAACAACCGACACTAACACACAAACACCTTTGATGTCCTACCAACCAACTCACACTTTTCAAAGCATAAACAGAAAGAATTACATCTTTATCCTGCTATATCTAGTTCTTGAAATCTAAGAATATACTCTACAACATAACTTGGAAAACTATAGACCACAACCCAACTTACTACATAAACTACAAACCCTGCTAACTAGGTACAACCAAATCTTACAAAATTCTCTTCTCCAAAGTAAAACTCTTCAAATGCAAACCCGAACTTAAATCTTCTTGCAAGCACAAAATCTTTATTTAATCCTACAATTAACCATCTTAACAATTCCTTTCTACTACATAAATACAATATATGTTTGTATGTGTTTATATATATAAATGAATGTGTATTTTTATGCATGACAATCAATAGCTATGGGATACGGCTGTAAATACATTCAAGATTGTATATGCATGTTTATGTATACGAGGGTTAGCTCAAAAGTCCATAGGGTGATAATGAAGGATTGATGCTAAAGCTGCGAAATCTTCCATCCATTAATATATGCTTCAAAAACCCATCAAAACACTTCTAACAGAATTGTTGTGCAGTGTAATCAGAAATAATGAGAAAAAAACAGCTTTAATAAGGGAGGTAACCTACCAGAATCCAAGGTTTGAATCCATTGTCTGTGAAGCCATGTACAAGGAACTTAGTTGGGTTGCTGCTGTTGAAATGGGACATAGTCAGTGTCAGTGGGTAATCAGCACGAACTAAAGTATCTTCCTTCATATTCTGTCTGGTGAACAAACGGAACTGAGTGTTCACTGTTTCTCGAGACTCTGGAAGGAAGTTGATGGGTCTGTAGATACTGAAGAACCCATCAGAGCTGAAACAACCAAGTTTTCCATAGCATGCACTTGATCCTGTATAAAGACATAACAATACAATAATGTACACATAGAAATATAATATAATATAATATAGTATAATATAATTTAATAATATTATATACTACCTGAGGTACCCGGCTTCACCCGGGAGAACAGTTAATAGAAGACGGATAAAAGAGAAAACGACTGTATTGGATGTGTTGTCTGGTTTACAGTATGATGTGAGACCGTAATGTGTGTGTGTGAGAGAAATAGAGAGAGAGACATAAAAAAACAATCATAAAACTTCCTTATTAGGCTGGGTGAGTAAACTGGTAGCATTGACCTTGGATTTTAAATGCTGTGAAATAACCATAGTCAGTATGATCTTTTTCAGCTCCAAAGTACGTCATCTGAAACGCAGCAATATACCGTATAACCTTGCTTCTGAAGTATTTAGCTTCATTAGTATGGTCTGTAGGCACTATGCGGATAAAAGCTGGAGGGTCCTCTATCAGTGGAAGTCAGACCTTTCCTCCTATGCCAAGTGTAACATCCATGCTATCAATCGCAACTTTAGGATAATTTCTATAATTCTTCGATGGATCATATGAAAATGCAGCTCTTAGCCAGTTTATTCTGCCTTGAAGAGTCGTTTTTGAACTGTCATTGCCTCTTGGTCATTTTCATATTGAACCTCTGTTTATTGCGATAGTCTTTCTACTTGTCTTAATATTTGTATCCTGTCTCAGGTTCTTTCACAAAGTTGCGATTATCTTTCTTGTTGTCTTAAACTTTCTGTTTCCCATCTCATATTCTGAATTAGCTCAATAATAATATGACACTATCCTCAAAAAGCTAAATTAATATACACCAGTCTTTGGTTTTACACCAGTCTTTGATTTTATAAAAAAAATAAAATTAGAATTTTATTTCTTGCCCTAGCACAGCTGATACATAAATCTAAGTATGCACACAATCACACATATATATGTATACACATATATACATATATCGAACATTAATGATAATGTTAGATTCATTTGGAAACAAATGCCCCAATTTGAAGCTGTGACTGAAAAATGTGGTTTATTTCAAAAAAATTTGAAGCTGTGACTGAAAAACGTGGTTTATTTCAAAAAAAATTTGAAAAATAAGTAGTTGTTCTATATGACCGACTTAAGAAAAGACAGGAGATTGGCAGAATTGTTACGGTGTAGGACAAACTATTTTGCAGCATTCAATTATGACCCTTTTGCATTTTGAGTTCAAATGCCACCATGCTAAACTTTACATTTCATCCTTCCGAGGTTGATAAAATATAGTACCATAGTACCAGTCATGTACAGAGGTCAATGTAATTGACTTTCATCTCCCCTCAAATTATTGACCTTGTGTCTAAATTGGAAATCAATGAATATGATAGACTAAAAAAGGTGGTGCCTCAATAAAAAAAATACGTTTTATCATTTTAATCCAGATCTGCTAGTGTGTGTCCTCATATAGATACAATATCACCAGAGGTTACAATATGCAAATAAACAGGACTCACAATATTTATAGTAATATTGGTCATATTTGAAAGAAAACAAATAAAAAAACACATTGCTGGGAAGAATAATAAAAATAAGAATACATAAAACTACCATATTTGGAATGTGCTATATCGATTGACAATATATTATGTTGCCATCATTATTATTACTGTGGCATCGAGTTACATCCCTTTACGTTCTGAGTTCAAATCCCGCCGAGGTTAGCTTTGCCTTTCATCCTTACGGGGTCGATAAAATAAAGTACCAGTCACACACTGGGGTTGAGTTAATCGACTTTCCCCTCCCCCAAAATTGCTGGCCTTGTACCTATATAAGAAACAATTATTACTACAGTGGATTGGCAGTATCAGTAGAGTGTCAGACAACATGCTTTGCTGCATAGAGTTGTGACCCTTTATGTTCTGAGTTCAAATTCCGCTGAGATTAGTTTTGCCTTTCATCCTAATAGATTCAATAAAATAAAGCACCAGTAATGCACTGGGGTCGATTTAATTGACTTTCTCCTCCACTAAAAAATTGCTGGCTTTGTGCCTATAGTAGAAACAATTATTATTATTTTCATTTTATGTCTGCTTTCAATGCTGGCATGGGTTGGATGTGTTGTCACATTTTACTCATATGTTTCATATTTTGTATTGTTTCAACCACTTTAAAGAGTGTATTTAGAAACCTCACAGAGGAGACAATGAAGGAATATATCAAGTAGAGGTAAGCGGAGATAAATCTGTCCAACCCATACTAGCATGGAAAAACGAAGGTAGATGATGACGATGATGGTATTTGGCACAGGTAGTATGCCGCTTGGTAAATCTGAAGAATGGTTGTTATTGAGGAGAGAGAGAGAGAGTATGTCTGTGAGCCAGTTGTAATATTTTTTTGCCAATAGCTGAATGGTTTTTTTATTCTATGATATCTGCATGTGCAACAACAACATCATAAGTTATGTGAGTAATAGTTCAAAATGAGTCTCACTTCAGTTTTGAAGAAACATACATTCCCCATCAAGGCCGTATCTCAGGCCTTACTCTAAGGCCACTGCTGTCTTTCACCTCCTTCCTTGGCAAGGATCAAGTAGCTCCCCCAACTCTTGCTCCCATTCATGACTTCCTAGCCTGACCAAAGATGTCACAATGTCATTCACTCTCTTTAAGGCCACATTTCTTTTTCATCCCCTTCTATTTGCAAGTTACCTCACTCTCACACCTATTCCTTGGCAAGCAATGTCTGTAACTGGCCACTCATACTGATGTTAAGGTATTGTTCTAAAAACAAATAATATCAAAATCTCATAGATTCGATATTATGTTAAATATTATGTGAGGTAAAGACTTTACCATGAAAATACAATAGTAAATAAAGAATAATGTAAATGATAAAGGGTTAATGTGGTTGTCACTTTATCATGTCTGCCAGTCTCCCACCTTTTATTTCCTCATTTGGCATCATCATCATCATCAGCAGCAGCCACAGCAACATCAACATCATCACCACCATCATCATAATCATTTAACATCTGCTAGCAAAGGGTGGACATAATACTTTTTAAAATATGTCACAACTTGTAAACCTGGTTGTTTTTGTAAAACTACAACAAATAACTTGGTCAATATTTCTCAGTTCCACTAGTCTCCTTATAATATATAACCAGCAATTTCTCTGTCTGTCTGTCCGACAGTGGAAACACGTGCGCGCGTGGTTGCTATCTCTCTCTCCCTCCAGCTATCCCTCTCTTTTAGTCTGTCTGTTTCTCTCACTCTCACTCTTTCTCTTTGTAACACACTAACATTCCTCCCCTCTATCGCTGTGACGAATGGGGAGATGGAGGAGGAGGAGAAGGAGAGAGTCACTTCGTCACTTCACCTCTGCCTTTCTTTCTCTCCCCTCTCACTCCCTCATTACGTACAGACATTAGGGTGGTGGATTGGCAGAATCTGTAGAGAGTCGGACACCATGCTTCATAGCATGGAGTTACGTCCCTTTACGGTCTGAGTTCAAATACCGCCGAGGTTAACTTTGCCTTTCATCCTCATGGGGTCGATAAAATAAAGTACCAGTAATGTACTGGGTAATTGCTGGCCTTGTGCCAAAAGTAGAAACAATTATTAGAAACATTGCTTCATTTTTACATATCTAAGCATTAGTAAAATAACTAATAATTTCAAAAGTAATTTTTCAATTCCAATTGTTATGAACAGCAAAACATTAATTTTGTTCTAAGAAATATATATACATTTCTGTGTGTGTAATATATATATATATACACACACAGAAATATATATACATTTCTGTGTGTGTAATATATATATACACACACAGAAATATATATACATTTCTGTGTGTGTAATATATATATATATACACACACAGAAATATATATACATTTCTGTGTGTGTAATATATATATACACACACAGAAATATATATACATTTCTGTGTGTGTAATATATATATACACACACAGAAATATATATACATTTCTGTGTGTGTAATATATATATATACACACAGAAATATATATACATTTCTGTGTGTGTAATATATATATATATACACACACAGAAATATATATACATTTCTGTGTGTGTAATATATATATATACACACACAGAAATATATGGGCATTTCTCTGTTTGTCTGTCTGTCTGTCTGTCTGTCTGTCCTTCCCTAAAACTCAAATGTAGGTGCTACAGAAATATTACCTTCCCCTTGCTTTCTCCACTTTGGTACTACCAAGAGAAACACTGTCGCTATAGAAACATTACCTTCCCCTCTCCACTGACTTTGGTCACTGAGGCCGAGGGAATTGCTGGTTGCACAAGCCAGAAGTAACCAGTTCGAGGTGGTTCTGACTTGACACCATGCCAAGGACCATTTGAAGATATATTTCCATCGTTATATCATAACGTTTATGTATCATAACGTTTATATTTCCGTCACTAATCTCTTTTTCTCCTTTTTCGTTTTAACATATATTTATTTCAAAGATTTCACCGTATAGATAACATGTATATTTATACATGCATAAAAGACACACCGAGAGACGGTGAACATGTGGTGCCGAAAACATTTCTCATCCAAATCTCAACAATATCAGTATATACACTAGATTTGCTAGCAGAAAACCGCCCACCGGGTGGTTTTCTGTTAGTCTATATATATAAAACTGAGGATGTCTGTCTGTGTGTGTGTGAGTTTGAATCCCTAAAACTCGAGAACCACCCAACCGACTCTTTTCAAACTTTACACATGTAATACTTATGTTTCAGGGAGTGTTCTGAGCAAAAAAATTTCAAATTTTCAATGCCCTAGGGACCGCATTAGGCGATTTAGCGATTTCTCTCTATAATTCTTAGTCTTTCTCTTTTTAGATAGATACATATAACATTGCGCCCTTATAATATCTGTCTGGATGTCTGACTGTCTGCATTACGTCACTTCCCACAATTCCCTCTCCGTCCAGAACGCACCCTTATAATATCTGTCTGTATGTCTGGCTGTCTGCTGCCCACATTAGGTGAAAAACTTCATTTTTTTCAGCTTTTTAGGGCTTTTTTGAGGCGTTACGCCTAGCCGATTTTCCTGAAATTTCAAGGCATATTATGCACATAAAAAAAATTCATTTTCTTGATCCCCTAGGGCCTGCATTAGATGAAAACCTGCATTTTTCCTGCTTCATCAAGGAAAATCTTAAAGATTATCCAGCCATCAGAGTATTCGGTTTATTTTCTTTACATATTGTCCAGGCCTGCAGTTTTTCAACGATTAGGTCTGTTGGCGGCCTGCGTTCTAAAATACCTTATCCCATGCAACGCCGGGTACCACTCCTACTTTGATATAAAACTGTTAATGTAAATAACTTTTCATTTTATCATTAAAGCTTGTATTATTGAATTATTTGTTTGGTTTTCGGTTTGTTTTTATGCTCCGCTTCATTTCAAGGATAGATGTTTTAGATAGATTATTTTAGTTTGGTTTTGTGTTTTCTTTCTCTTTCGTTTGTGTCAATTAGTTTCCAAAATGTATCAATTGTTTAGAAAGACGTCAGTGTTGTGATGGAATTGGCTTCAACACTCTTTTTGTAAGTAAATACAGGCATCCCACTTTACTTCACTTTACTTACATAAGTAAGAGTAAAAAACATGAACATAACGCTATTTCTATACAAAAGGCATGGAGATAACATATTACTTCTCTATTGAAAGCACAAAGAAAAAGTTATTTCTGTACAATTGTGGGATCTTTGCTGTTTCATAACTATATTTCTAATGAAATGCACTGCCTATAATTTTCAAATCATTTTGAAATGAATCAATAATTTGGAGGGATTTAGCAATATAACTAACTTTCTCATTATTAAGCTGGTGTTTGGAACACAACTTAACAAAATTCTTGTATAAAATTATGATAGAAAGTTTTGATATATTGTAGAACCAAGGGCAGTTTCAAATGGTTTGATGTTAAAAGGGTTAGGTTTAGAAAACAAAACAAAACAAACAAACTAATAAATATATAAAAAAAATAAAAATTCACCACTTTTCCCTCTCTGTGCTACTTATAGTGAAATGTACTTGGTCATTTGGTTCACTGGGTAACACATCCTGATCACTGACCCTTTTGAACACCTGTGATGGGGGTTCAAAACTTTCACTGCCTATTAACTTGGTCAGTTGTAACTTCACATGAAGTTTGGCCTCCAACTGCTCACTTCTCCCTCAAACCAGTTATATAAAAAAGGACGCCTCAAATCTTGATGGAGTCATAGAGGTCTTGGGTATTTTAAAGCTGGTGGAGCCTATTCTTCACTATGTTAGAACACAGTTGATTTCTTCCAGTGAAAGAAAGAGAGAAAGAGGAAGAACCAACTTCAGTACTTGACTATTATCTTATTTATTGACCTTCACGGAATTTGAACTTAGAGTACAGAGAGCCAGAACAAATACTGAGTTATCTTTAATTCAACGCCCCCTAACAACTCTGCTAATTTGCTTATTCTTCTTCTTGGCCTCTTGGCCATTGACACATCTGGGTACCTGAGATGGAATATGTACAATGTATCCAAAATTCAGTGGTCTCACAGCCTATTGACTTGGTCAGCTGTAGCTTCTCCATGAAGTTTGGCAAATCATCCAACCACCAGCCCTCCCAGACCAGTTAAATAATCTATAATATTCTCCTTGTTGGGAGGTATATTTAAATGTCACGCTTTTAACAACCTTACCTATAGAATGACACCAAAGCCATAATTGAGATGTTTAACACTTTAGCATTTACACTACTCTACATATATGATTGTATTTTTTTAGTAAAAGCTTTACCTCACGTAATCATCTCACATAATATTGAATCTACGAGATTTTGATGTTATTTATTTTGAGAACAATACCTTAAAATCAGTATAAGCGGCCAGTTATGGCCAGTTTGAACAGAAAGAGGTGAGAGAATTCTGGTCAGATATGGACGGTTTAAATGTTATAGGGTTAACATAATGAAATAATTTTGAGGTTCATCATCATCATCATCATTTTACGTCTGCTTTTCCCTGCTTGGGTGGGACGAGTCCTATTCAGCACAGCATCTCTCCATTTGTCACGGTCCTTTGTCATCTCCTCTGTGAACTTCAGTGATCTGAGGTCAGCTCTCACCACTTCTGCCCATGTTTTTCGTGGTCTTCCTCTACTGTATCTTCCTTCTATTGGGATTTCTTGGCACTTCTTTACCGAGCGGTCATCCTCCATGCGCATCACATGTCCATACGAACGCAGTCTTCTCTCCCACACACTTATACACAATTTCTCTCTCAACTCGTCTATGCTTAGTCGTTCATGCACATTGACATTGCACATCCAATGGAGCATGCTTGCTTCATTTCTCTCCAGCCGTCACATATCCTCCACAGTTGCTGCCCATGTCTCACTACCATGCAGCATCACGCATCTCATACAGTTGAAATCTTTAACATAGTGAAACAATGTTTTGAAGACCTTTAAGTTTATGACTGTGGGGCTGGGGGCCTTGCTGGAATTATACGGGTCAGTAACGTCATAGGGCTTAAAGGCCTTTCTGGAAGCAGTAAGGAAAGTGACATCATGTAAGAGGAAGTAGCTGGAGCATGGTGTGCCTCTTGGCTATTAGTCAGTTGGGAAGAGAGGATGTGTTCTTCCCACATGTGCTAGGGTTATATGTTTATACATTCTGGCCTGAGGTTTGGAGGGTTGGGCATTCACGAATATACCCTATTCTGGAGAAGATCAACCAGTGAGACATCCAATGAGGCAGGTGAGCTACTCTTCCCCATCCTTAACAACATATACAAATAACATCATTTATAAAATATGGAATGTCTGCAGGTCCGACTAGTCTATATAATTTTATGTGAACAATAAGCTGTATCAGGATCCCACTATCCCCCGCTCCATATGTATTTGAAGACTTGAACTAAACACTATAAGCTATATTGTTATAGGTGGGAAATTACACTGCATGACACTAATTTTTTAGCAAACAATTCTGTAGGTTATATCAGTTAATTTAAGGGTGCTCTTTATGAATATGAAATTCGTTTTGCTCAATCATGTCTACATTTTAATCTACAAGATATCCCACATATACTATTCATGTTAATGTAGAATATGGTTGTTAAATGATAATGATGATGATGATACTACATTTACAGAAAAAGTGTCTAATCTTGTGAACATTGCAAGTAATTTATTCATCTACTAAACTACAATTAATCACTGTTAATGAAGCAAGTAATGTTCTTGTTGTGGTTAGAAAAAGCTATCTCACTTACCGCTTTTCATAGGCGCCGCTAAATCCCATGGCTTGTTTCTCCTCTTCCACGTGCGTCCAATCCAACTCGTTAACTCGGAGCTGCAAAACTCGGGTTCGCCACATTCCAGATCACCACCAGAGAGAGGCCGACCTGCTGGCCCTTCCGGTCGAGCACCCTTCCGGCCAAGCACCCTTCCGGTCAAGCACTCTTCCGGACGAGCACTCCCCAGCTTCCGGCCACCGCACACCACACCATACCCACATGCCCCCCTGATCTCAAGGATCAATTTCCCCCTCGTCCTTCTGCATATGAAAGTCTGCTGTCCAGCTTGGTGGTTTGCAACTTCTTTGCGATCTCCGCAGTGTTGGGGCGGCACTTTGAGTTTCCTCTTCCTCGGAGTCCGTTGACACAGTGATTCTATGGACATCCAGGACATGACGTGGTACTCCGTCCACGGACACATTGTTCTGGGAATATACGGCCGTCACCGATCTCCTTCCCCATTGAGATGTGCAACATGCATCTGGGGGCTTAACCCAGGCTTCTTCGCCCACCTGTACAAATGCATTCTCTCTCCCCACTGGCCGTTGTGGTGGCGTGCACGGGTGCCACCACTCGTATTTGAATACTGCTCTGTGTGGCACCAATCCCTCAACCTGTCCCACCCGAGGGGACATGTTGTACCAGAACACCACCTCCATTAGTGAGATGTGGCCCCACTCCGCCATTGCTTTGATCGTCCGGTGGTGTCACTACACGATTCCATTTCCGCTCGGCCTGTACGCTGCTCTGAAGAAACGGTCCACCTTCCATCCATCGAGCATCTCCCTCAGCGCCTCCAAGCGGAATGCTGCGCTGTTGTCCATCAGCAGTTCGTCCACATAGCCCCACTCCAAGAACACCTCTCTCAATGTCCGCATGATTTCCTCGGCCGTTCCAGTCTTCATCTCCCTCCATATCGCCATCCGTCCCGGTCCACAGTCGACCATCGAGAGGTACGTTCCCTGTCGGTAGTGCGTTACATCCATTGCCAATCACTTCCAGTCGCGATCCACCGGGAGGCTTCCCGTTTCGTGTACACCCTGGGCGGGATCAATGGACTGACATCGGACGCAGCCTCTAACCACTCTTTGAACACTGTGTCTGTTAACGTCTGAGTTGATTCTCCTGGCTAGGAACAGGCTCCTATCCACTCCCATGTGGTGCATGGGGTGCAACCCTTTCAGATCCGACTCAGTCAGCCGACACATGGCAGCTATCTCCTCTTCCACATCCTCCGGCACTTCCATCCAGGCTTTCTTCACCCTGGTTAAGACGTCCGCCCTATTTTTCTCTGAGGGCATGAAAACTACACTCAGCCTCAGGTCGAACTCAGTGGCCAGCTCTCCTAAAGTTCCCAGGCGGCGCTTTATCAGCATCTCCGCCGCCCCTCTCGTTTGCACTCTCTTCTCACTGGTGAGCACTGATCTCACCCATCCGAGTACAGTAGCCGAGTCGGTGCATATCTCGATGGTGCACAGTCCCCACTTCAGGCCGAGGTTCACCCCTCTCAACACTGAGTCCAGCTCGGCCAGGCTGCAGCCTCGACCTCAGCACCTCCTATCTCCAACGTGACACCCAGCGCTATGCTACTGGCATCGCACCATACGGTCCCGCTCTGTGATTTGGGAACATGCCAGCGTCCCCGCACTGGGTCGTCGGCCTTCACCCTCCCCACAATCTCCTGCATCATGGCCACCGTCCTCTCTCCCACTCTGTCACTCCAAGTCACCCCTCCCGCTCGTCTCTTGACATAGCTGCATGCCGTCCGGAGCTACCCAGCAATCGGGTAGTGACCCACCAACTTTCAACGCACCGAGAAAAGCTCCCGCCTACTCATACGTGGACCCAGTTCTGGAACTTCATTTCCCCTCTGGAATACTAAGACGCTCGTCCTCTCGCCGTAGCCTAAGTCCCAGCGCGGCTCCTCCCTCCAACGCTTCTGACGGCTTCGCAGCCAGTCCATACCCCTGTAAATGGCTCGTGACCTCCACCGCTGACACTACAGACTCGTCCACTAGGATGTCGTCAATGTAGGAATTAGTGGCCCTCTTCATCTTGTTGGCCTTTCCCAGAATGGTCTTGATGAGGACCGCCGCCATGGTCTTCGGTGCGGAGCCCAGCCCGAAACTGAGCCTGGTCAGGCAATATGTCCGGCCCTTATACCTGACCAGCTGATACTGCCAGAGCTTCTCATCTATATGCAATTGCAAGTATGCCGACTTTAGATCTACGATTGCGGAACCCCCCCGTCATGCGTCTCCACTCACGCTGGGTTTTCCCACAGACATCTGTGACCTCACCACCCGTGTGACATGACACGTGCTCGTTCAGCTCCCGAAAGTCCAGTACCGGCCTCACCTTGTTCTTCGTGGGTTGCGCGACCGCCATTAACGGAATACTCCGCACTTCACCTCCTCTTTCCAGGGAAGCAGTATGCCCTCCTCAATCCATCTCTCTACCTCTCGCTCGAACTCGCTCCTAATGTTTCCCTTCAATGTGTGTTGATAGCAGCCCACTTTGGTCTTCAGTGTTGGTGGTTCTCCCTTCCAGTACCACTCAACAACCGATCGCTGCCCATCGAACACTGCCTTGAAGTCTTTGTCCTGCACAGTGTAAGCAGGGTATTTCTCCTCGTGGGCCTTCTGGTTCTCCTGTCGCGTACTCACAGCACATACCGATGCAGCGCCGCCAAACGACACACCGAAGTTGTTCACTGTGACGCCTCCTAGACGGCCAATTGCGTCCATGCCCATAACCACGCCGATCCCATCCACCACGTTGTCGACTACGATGGCAGAAAGCCTTATTTTCCTTCCCCGTACCGCCATCTCCACCTCGCTGCAACCTCGGTATTCAATTTTCCTACCATCGACTGCCCTTACGCTGCTCTTCCCTCTCCACCTCTGCGCCACCCCCGCGGTCACCAGTGTCGTCGTACAGCCCGTGTCCACGAGGGCTCGCTGTGGCTTTCCCCTCACGAAAACTTCCACTCGTAAGGGGCAACTACTGGCGCAGTAGTTCCCCTTGGATCGTTTCCCTGGCCACAGTTAGTAGCGATGTGGCCTGGTCGCTTACACCGGTAGCATATTATTTCCGGCCTTGACTCTCTACAGTCTCTTGCCATGTGCGGCCTTTAAACGTTTGCGGGCGACCATGTGCCGTGGTTGCCTCCCTTTCACCATTTCGCTGCCAGCTGCCTTGGGCCTCTGTAATTACTATCGCCGCGACACTCTTCTTGGCATCTTCTGCTATGATGCGGGCTTGCTCCACCAGTACACGCATCTCCATTTCCTTGTAACCCGGGACTTGCTGCAGTTTCACCGCTATGTCATCTGGAAATCCATTTATGAGCGCCAACCGCACCGTGCGTTCGCATTCCACCTGATATCCAGCCAACATGGCCAATCGGCGTATTTCCGCTGCAAAAGTGTCAACGCGTTCACCGTTCTATCTAATTCTCGCCAGCTTAGCAAAAGTGGCTAACGGTCCCTCCACGAACGCTTCCATCATGTGCCTCTCAATCTTTTGTGCATCCCTTTGGCTGTGTTCATCCATTTCAAGGAAGAGCACCAATGCGTCCCCCTTGAGGTACAGTGCCATGAGGCCAGCCACATCTTCTATCTTCTGTAAACTTGCGACCAGCCGGACTTTTCGCAGCCAAACGACAACATCACCTTCACTGGTAAATGCCCTAATCACTTCGCTTGTTCGTAGTCTCATCGCCATATCCTAATTTGTCTTGTGTTATGTAATAAAAAAATAACAGACTCCTCTCTGTTTTTCCAGTAGCTTTTTTTTTGAGAAAGTTCTTTTTTTTTTATATTTTTTTTTTTTTTTATCAGATCTCAGTTTCCAGTGCCGAAATAGCTTGTGGTTAGAAAAAGCTATCTCACTTACCGCTTTTCATAGGCGCCGCTAAATCCCATGGCTTGTTTCTCCTCTTCCACGTGCGTCCAATCCAACTCGTTAACTCGGAGCTGCAAAACTCGCGTCCACCACATTCCAGATCACCACCAGAGAGAGGCCGACCTGCTGGCCCTTCCGGCCAAGCACCCTTCCGGCCAAGCACCCTTCCGGCCAAGTACTCTTCCGGTCGAGCACTCCCCAGCTTCCGGCCACCGCACACCACATCATACCCACACTTGTAATAAACCAAACCAAGTTCATCATGTGAGTTGAAAAATTTGACAAATTTCTTCTCTTGGTACCTGTACACTATTGTTTTATTTCCTCGGGCTAAGACACCAAATTCTCTGAGAATTGTTCCAACTAGGTATCATTCTTAGAAAGTCCTAAATTTTGAACAAAATGATTCAGTTGTTCATGAATGAAGAATTTCAAAATCCTTGTCATCCATTTGGTCTTCACATCCAATTTCATCACTGGAATCTTCATCTGACTTACTCAATGGTTGATTGCTTGGCACAGGAGGAATTTCATCTTCATATGGTTGTGGTCTTATGGTAGATGGCAAATTAGGATACTTGATATACTTTGCAGTTTTCTTATTGAACTCCTCAACATTAGTAATACAAAAGTAGCAATCAGTAGAATTATTGCTTTGTTCTCACCATACCAAAGCATGCCAATGCACCACAAGGATAGCTGATCATTGTAACCATTTTATACAACATCATCATTCATCATTTCATTTTACGTCCACTTTTCCCTGCTTGCAAGGGTGGGACGGGAACTGATTCTGGCTTGATTTCTACAGCTGGATGCCCTTCCTAACACCAACCTCATTTACAGTGAGTGCTGGGTGCTTTTTTTGCCGTAGCACCTCCACGACCACTTTGCAGTGGAATGATATGGACCTCAGTCCCTATCATCTCATTTCTACAGCTGAGTAAACTGGAGCAATGTGAAATAAAGTGTCTTGCTCAAGGAAACAACACATCACCCAGTCTGAGAATTGAACTCACAACCTTTCGATTGCAAGGCCAATGCTCTAACCACTAAGCCATGTGCCTTATGGAGCAAAATATTTATCTTAGTCTCCGAATTTCATTTTGAAGTAATCCTTGTATCATGCTTGTATGAGTGTCATGATGTTTCTCCTACAGTCCTTGAATACATATTCCCCACGGATGTAGCAAAAGTGATCTATCTGGGTCATTGCAAGAAACGTGGCTTGAAGCCATGCAAATTGAAGCAAATTGAAGTGGGGAAATAAAATCAGCAGTCCACAGTGAACAGGGAAACTACCAATTTGATTCAAGTCACAATAACATCCAAAACATGCATTTAAATTAAAGTGTTCTAAAAAATAGATATAACCTAATATGCATTATATCTACTTTTACAGCTCACTCATTAAAGGTTGTTACAAAAAGAACGATCAAAGACATACTTAAAAGACAAATAGGATCACATGACATAATGCATGCTACATTACATTTCTGTAAATTTGGTATATAGTTGGTATCTTGTCAATCAAAATCTGAATGTGGTGGAGAAAAACTGACTTCATATTCAGAAAGAGCACCCTACAATTAGTTAAAACCACCCTAAATTATCTCTTGCTAAAGAAACCTTTTTTTTCATTTTATCATGCAGTGTTATTAGAGTCGTTAGAGTACAGGAAAAATGCCTTGCATATTTGTTCTAGCTTTCTACATTCTGAGTTCAAATTCTGCCAATGTTAATATTGCTTTTTATCTTTTTGGGGGTTGATAAAATAAAGAACCGGTCTAGGTTGGTGGATTGGTGGAATTGTTAGAATGTTAGATGTGATGCCCTGCAATACTTGTTTTGGTTCTTTGTGTTATAACATCAAATCCCTCTGCAACCCATTTAGATGGTAGACTTAACCTGTAGCCTGGTTCAACACCATCACCTGACACTTAGATAGTAAACTCAATCTGTCACCTAGTTCAATACCATCACCTTACTCATGGGTGCCTTTAGCAGAGTGCAATCTGTTACAAGCATTCAAACCAGGTCTCTGATTTGAAGATACCTTTCTTCTACCCGTGGATGTGGATATAACACATAACTAGCAGCTAACCTGACATCATCACATCATTTGGTTAAGCCAACAAGTGAGCCGCTATGAGATCACATTTGACCTGCTAGAAATAGCAGCCAAAACTTCCACAAATTACACCTTACCATCTCAAAGAAGAAAGAACATATTGAATACATTGTACAATGTACTCCTAGATATACAAACATATGAGGTGTCTATAGCTGTAATACTTTGCTCAATCAAGAAAGATGTGAGTGGTGGCTAACCAACAATGGTTGTTTAGTTCCCCAACCTATCTATTCAGCCCAGAATGACTTCACACCTTACACATAATTGTTTATGATGCAACTGCATAGGATAATGTAAATACAGTATAGCCGAATAAAAGACAGGATGAGCTTGGCTGGAAGGGTATCATTGATCATAAGTTTTGCCTGATAATGACCCTCTACAAAGTTAAAGTGAAACCCATAATGGTGTACTGCTTCCACATTTAGAAAAGCTCCCGCCTACTCATACGTGGACCCAGTTCTGGAACTTCATTTCCCCTCTGGAATACCAAGACGCTCGTCCTGTCTCGCCGTAGCCTAAGTCCCAGCGCGGCTCCTCCCTCCAACGCTTCTGACGGCTTCGCAGCCAGTCCATACTCCTGTAAATGGCTCGTGACCTCCGTCGCCGACACCACAGATTCGTCCACTAGGATGTCGTCAATATAGGAGTTAGTGGCCCACTTCATCTTGTCGGCCTTTCATCAGTTTCCTTGCGTGTTTGGTTTTGATAGCTTTTTTAAACTGCCTCAACAAGTTGGCATAACACTCTCCATTGACAGTGTAGCCCTTTAGAAGATAGTCAATAAATATAAGGCCTTTTGCATCCTAAAACTGAAGCCAACACCTTCCCTGCAGATGAGGGGAACAGGTGAGGGGCGGGGGGGGGGGGGTCCACTGCATAGATTGTCTCTTTGTTTTTGGCTCAAAGTAATGAACCCAACACTCATCGTGGGTTATGAAACGTTCAAGGAAACCAGCTGAATCTTTCTCAAACAATGTCAGATTTTTCCCTGTTGTGATCAGCCTGGTGCACGTTTCATCAGGTGTCAGATGACGTGGCAACCAGAGCAGAAACCTTCGTCATGCCAAGTTCATTGTGTGGAATATTATCAACTCTTTCATGAGATATGCTAATAGCATTAGCTATTTGATTAGTAGTCAATCACCTGTCACCATGTGGTGAACATGATCAATGTTTTCCTCGGTGGGGTTTGTTGCAGGACATCCAAACTTTGGGCCATCTTCAAGACCCTCCTTTCCCCTCCTAAATTTAGCTGCCCACTTTTGCACTGTTGATAAGACTGGAGTGTCATCCCTTAATGTAGCAACCCTGTCAGCCTGAATGTCTTTGGGGGCTAAGCCCTTTTTCTACAGGTACTTGATAACACCATGATGCCAATTTTGTCCATTTTCAAGAGAAGTCACTTTTGAAGTTACTTTTGAAGTCTTGTTTGAACAGTCAAGTATCAGTTTACCTGGAGAGAAGCAATGCAGTTATTAATAAGAGGAGTTGAAATTAATGAATGCAAGATTTCACAGCTTCAGCAGTATTCCTTCATAGACAGCCTATGAACATTTCAGCAACTATCATGTGTGTATGTGTGTGTGTATATATGTGTGTATATATATATATATACACATATATACACACACACACACACACACACACACACACACACATATATATATATATATATATATATATATATATATATATATATATATATATATGTATATATATATATGTATATATATATATACAATGATATTAAATAAATGGAAACTATATTTAAAAAACCATATTTATTCTATTATATATATTTCAAGGGTACCACCAAAACTTTGGTACACTCTCATCAGATAATATACAAAGTTTGTTTTATAAATATTGACATAACCAAGAAAAGATACCTTCACAGTTCAAATCCAAGAAAAACTTGAACCGTTAAGGTATCTTTTCTTGGTTATGTCAATATTTATAAAACAAACTTTGTATTTTATCCGATAAGAGTGTACCAAAGTTTTGGTACCCTTAAAATATATATAATAGAATAAATATGGTTTTATAAATATAGTTTCCATTTATTTAATATCATTGAATATTATACTCCAGAAAACTTGTCGAGTGCTCTGAATCAGTTATAAACTGTTGAATTACAAATTGAATATCCCTTTTGCTTATATATATATATATATATATATATATATATGAAATAGTCTTTTAAGACTATACAGAGCATTTGATGTTATTCCAAATTGAAGGATAAGTGTTTCAAACTTTATTTTATCATGAGTTAAAGGTCTATAGATTTTTCCCTGGATTTTACTAAATTCTGTGGATGAATTTATATCCTGATTCTCTTTTGAGATGAGTTTGAGTTATTTTTCCTAAATCTTTCGTTAACTACTTTTCCCATCTTGACGTTATAGTCGCATATATGTTATAGAATGCCGTTAGCTTCTTGCTAAAACAATCTCTATACCTCTCATTTATATTTATACTCGGATTCTTTTCCTAGAGTGCTTAAACTATCTGTGACTAATCCCGGTTTTTTTCATAAAAACTGTGATAATTATTGCTATTTTGCTGAACTCCTTTGTAGAGTTTTTTTTCAGAATGTATTTGACTGCTATTTCTTGTAAATAAACATTCACTTCCATCCTGACGTCACTAGCCCCGTTTTTTCCTCATGTGCTTTTTCATAAATACACATGAAGGCGAACTAGCCAGTTTTAGAATTCCCTTTTTCGGATTATATTACTGTGAGAGCCCTGGTTTTCTGTTGAGCTCTGCTGATGATTGAAATTCCAACCGTGACCATCTCCACTGAAAGTTTTCATGAAATAGTCTTTTAAGACTATACAGAGCATTTGATGTTATTCCAAATTGAAGGATAAGTGTTTCAAACTTTATTTTATCATGAGTTAAAGGTCTATAGATTTTTCCCTGGATTTTACTAAATTCTGTGGATGAATTTATATCCTGATTCTCTTTTGAGATGAGTTTGAGTTATTTTTCCTAAATCTTTCGTTAACTACTTTTCCCATCTTGACGTTATAGTCACATATATGTTATAGAATGCCGTTAGCTTCTTGCTAAAACAATCTCTATACCTCTCATTTATATATATATATATATATTTGAAAAGCGAAGTAAGGTTCTATACAAAACAGTGGATATAGAGAAAAGGTGAAATTGGAAATAGCACGGAAAATATATTTAAGGGTCTGTTTTTCTTCTTTTTTTTTTTTCCTTTCTTTGATTCGTCAAAGTGACATTATTGAAAAAAATGAGAGGGACAATTCTTTTAAAAAAGAGTTTTATAATGTATATAAAGTATATAAAGTATAACCGGTTTCGATGTATTAGTAAAATTCATCTTATCAAATATTGAGTATTACAATTAAAAAGAATTAATAAGAATTAAAAACTAAAAATTAAAGATTTAAAATTAAGTGTTAAGCGTAAGTTTTTTTCATCTTCCTTGTTGAGAAGGAGACTGGAAAATGAACTCTTGTGTATATATAGAGAGGTGTGTAGTCATGATAGTAGCAGCAGCAGTGGTGGTAGGTGTGTTTTTTCACATAAAGCAAAATTGTTTTTTAGGGACAAAGGAAATATTCTATAAATATATGTGTGTATCTCAGTTGTGTTAAAGGACTGGTCAGGAGTTCAGATGGGGGTGGCGAAGAGGGGAATGGTAAGCTATAGACAAATTCTATGGGATTGGCAACAGTAGGGTTGTAAAAGAAATTCTATTTTTGGAATATGGTTTTAGAGAGTGGGAGTGTGTACGTGTGAGAGTGTATATATAAAAAAATACACACCTGTGATAATAGTGCAACTCATGTTTTTCATTTACCTGACAGTAAAGTAAAGTAAGAGTAGGAAATGAGCTTAGTGAGGAATTCATTGTACAGGTTTATTAGGGATTGATCCTCAGTCATCTTCTGTTTATTATAGTTCTTCAAGCTATAACAGAGGAGTTTAAGACCAGCTGTCCACAGGAACTTCTATATTAGCATATGCTGATGATCTGGTTCTTATAGCTAAATTTATGGAAGAACTAGAGAAGAAATTCCTACTATGGAAACAGAACTTAGAATCAAATGGGCTAGAGAAAACTTGTTAGCGATCTAAGTTTTTGTATGTAGGAAAGAAAGCAGGAGCTTGATTTCACCAAGGAAGTGGATTTGGTTGATATGTAAAAAAGAAGTTAGCAGAAAAGGATGTGCAAAATGTAAATGTTGGGTACATGAGAGGTGCTGTGTGATACAAGACAGAAAAACAGGAAAAGCAGATGTATGTAGTATATGTACAAGAACAGTTGGTAGTAAAAGCACCAGTGAAATAAACTTTTTGATCTCAAAGAGTACACATTATTTACATTCTAAAATTCTAGCTGTAATATGAGAAAAATGTTTACATACATTGAGGCAAGAAGAGGCAGAGTTGTTAGAATGTTGGATAGAATGTTTTGCAGTATGTTCTGGCTCTCTTTCTCTGAGTTCAAATCCTGCCTTTCATCACTTTGAGGTCGATAAAAATAGTTCTAGTTCAGTATTGGGGTCAACTCTTTCTCTATATCTTTTCCTCACATCCTCTCTATCGCTCCTTCTCCTTTTCTTAAAGAAATTGGCTGTGTCCAGACATGGAGACAGGATGGCCTCCAACAGGTTAAAAATGCCCAAGACATGCTGTATGTCACTAGAACTCCATCAGGAGTTACAGATCCATTCATACATTATGCCTCTGATACTGTATGAACTAAGATCCTCATTGAAAGGTCTGAGGTATGAAGAGTTTCTCTTTTGTTAGAATTAGTTGGTGTAGTATTAATATAGAAAAGTTTTAATTGAGGTAGGAATAGAATGTTTTTCATTTTTAACCCTTTAGCATTTGTATTGCTTTTTTACCTCACATAATTATCTCACATAACATCAAATCTTTTGAGAACAATACCCTAACGTCGATATGAGTGGCTGGTTACAGCTGGTTTGAACAGAAAGAGGTGAGAGAATTCTGGCCAGATACGGCCTGTTTAAATGCTAAAAGGTTAAAGTATGTTTCATGTAAGTGGAATATGTTTTGTTAGGACAGTGGGGTAGAATAGATTACCTACATTAATTTTTGTATTTTATTTACACTGTTAGGTTTGTTAGTATGGGTATGATATAATTGTTTCTACTTTTGGCACAAGGCCAGCAATTAACCCAGTACATTACTGGTACTTTATTTTATTGACCCCATAAGGGGTATGATATAATGTTAAATGATTCGTTTTAGACAATTAATTAATTGCATTAAAAATATTTTGTAGCTGAATAATTATATTTTGGGTGGAGGGTCATGGTTGTTTTGGTTTTGTTGTATTTATTTACTACGTTGGGTGGGGTTACAAAAGAAAAAAAAAATAGATATATATATGTATATATATATCATCATCATCATCATTGTCATCATCATTACCATCACTGTTTAACACAATGTTTCATGCTTCTTGCCTGGGAGATCAGTAACCTTGAATTTACTCACCAAAAGTTCGGCCAATTTGACCTTCCTCTTTTTGAGAAAAGCCATGCAGTCACACTGACAAATTTCCTGCTACAGTGTCTTATAGTAACAGGATCGAGTTAGATACCCCGAAACCAAAAACCTGCCGACGAAGGTATATTCTTGTTCCATCAAATGATGCATCCATAACATTATACATCTTGTTTTTGTGTAACAACACACAAAAACAAGATGGTGTAGGACAGAAGAAATGAGAGACACAAAATAACAAATTAGTCACTAAGGAGGTCACGGAATGTGTGGCGAAAGAGCTTTGACAATAGACAACCAACCATCCGGTTATTAAACCAACCAACTGGAAATGTGTAATAAATTGAAGTGAAAACCAACAGATGCATGTGTTTTTATTGGCAATATGACCCTCCCAAATTACAACAATATATATATGTATATACATATATATATATATATATAATATATATAATAATGGTTGCTTTCTAAAGGGTACGTCAAAGCTATTTGTAAAACTGTTATATATTGTATTTTGTCTGATGAAGGCATACCATAATTTAATGTGGTATCCCTGAAATATGTATAATGAAATAAATATGGTTTTATAAATATAGTTTCCATTTATTAATATCGTATATATATATATATATATATATAAAATAATTGTTTCTACTTTAGGCACAAGGCCAGCAATTACCCAGTGCATTACTGGTACTTTATTTTATCGACCCCGTAAAATAATGGTAGTTAAGACGGGATTAATTCACGATAATTGTTTATTGCATGATAAATATTTCTGTTACATAGTTATTCATGTGACTTCATCAGATGCTTACGCAATCATAAGTGCAATCATGCAACCATTGAGATATGCTGGTGGCCATCTACAAATATATATATTTTTGCAAACTTCTATATTCTAAATAAACATAAAAGCAAGAAAAGATTTGACACTGTTTAACAAATAATTGTTTCTACTTTTGGCACAAGGCCAGCAATTATACCAGTGTATTACTGGTACTTTATTTTATCGACCCTGTAAGGATGAAAGGCAAAGTTAACCTCGGTGGGGTTTGAACTCAGACCATAAAGGGAGGTAACTCTATGCTTCAAAGCATTGCGTCCGACCCTCTACCGATACTGCCAATCCACCATTCACTGTTTAACAAATAATGTAAACATATATTCAAGTTTCAAACTCTGATTATGCAATAGTGTTGTTTATTTTGTCAGATTTCTCCCACCCCCAGGATATATATCACAAGGTCAGATGGTTCTTATCTCCTAATTCTTTTTCTCAGATATATCTGGCAGTTATATTCCCACGCATATTTATGATAGTGTACAACATTCTCGTTAGCATGAGGGTGGTTAGAATGATATTCATGGTGGGAGAACTGTTAAAAATTGTTACTTGCATTGTTGGTAAGAAAAGTGTTATTCTGTTTATTCATGGTGGGGATGATGGGTGTTGAGTGTTCCTGTGAAACTACAGCCTTTGGTAGTTATAATTGTGATTGATTCATTAACATATGAATATCTATTTCAGTACTGTATAAGACAGTTGGCGCTACCCCCCACAGGAGTGGGGGGGGGGGGGGGGGTGAGAAGGTCCAGGAGGGTGTTGCGGCCTAAGGGGATGGTAGAGATGATATAATAGTATATTAAATATCAAATGATACATATTATATATAGATATAGTAAAATAAAAAATATATGATATTCATTTATACATAGTATATATATATGAATTGGCAGTATCAGTAGAGGGTCGGACGCCATGCTTTGACGCATAGAGTTACTTCCCTTGCCAGTCTGAGTTCAAATCTCGTCGAGGTTAACTTTGCCTTTCATCCTAACGTGGGTCGATAAAATAAAGCACCAGTAATACACTGGGATAATTGCTGGCCTTGTGCCAAAAGTAGAAACAATTATATTATTTATTATATATAAATTAACGATTCTATTTATTATATATTATTTACAATTTGCGTGTAGGCGGGTCTCTCTAGAAATATGGTTGGGGTACTCTAAGGGTATTACATGGCTGTAAGGGGAGCGGTGGCCCCAAAAATTTGAGAACCTCTGGTATAAGACGTATGATATATATAATCATCCAGCCCACACTGAAATGTGGTAATGCTGATGTCACAATAAAATGCACCCAGTTCACTTTGTAAGATGGTAGTGCTGGTGTCACAATAAAATGCACCCAGACCATTCTGTAAAGTGGTAGTACTGGGGCCATAATAAAATGCATCCAATTCATGCTGTAAAGTGGCAGTGCTGGAGCCTTGTTATGATGCACCCAGTACACTCTGTGAAGTGGTAGCATTAGTGCCATAATAAAATGCATCCAGTACACTCTGTAAAATGGTTAGCATTAGGAAGAGCATCTAACTGTAGTAATCATGCCAAAATAATGTCTGAGCAAGATGTGGTAAAATGATTAGGATGAATATAGAGTGTACTGGATGCATTTTATCATGACATCAGTACTACCACTTTACAGAATATAGTGGATGCATTTTATCATAGCATCAACTCTATCACTTTCCAGAGTGTACATGGATAGTAGTAAGCTCTCTTACAACTACCCATGGATCCCAAGTAAATAGAATTGTTTCTACTTCAGGCAATTTGAAGGGGAGGTGAAAGTTGATAAAAATCAACTCCAGTACTTACTGGTGCTTTATTTTATCAACCTCGTAAGGATGAAAGGCAAAGCTAACCTTGGCGGGATTTGATCCCAGAACGTAAAGGGCCGTAACTCTAAGGAGGAGGAGGGGGAGGAGGAGGGGGATGGGGAGGAGGAGGAGGGGGAGGAGGAGGAGGAGAAGAAGAAGAAGAAGAAGAAGAAGAAGGAGGAGGAGGAGGAGGAGGAGGAGGAGGAGGAGGAGGAGGAGGAGAAGAAGAAGAAGAAGAAGAAGAAGAAGAAGAAGAAGAAGAAGAAGGAGGAGGAGGAGGAGGAGGAGGATGAGGAGGAGGAGGAGGAGGAGGAGGAGGAGGAGGAGAAGAAGAAGAAGAAGAAGAAGAAGAAGAAGAAGAAGAAGAAGAAGAAGAAGAAGATACCAACTTGTCCAAAACCACCTGTAGTTCTTTGACACAAAACTATTCATATTCAAATTAAAACCTTCCAGCATAATTTTACTTTTGTTATGTTACAATTGCTGTCTCAATAATAAAATAATCATTTTAGTAAATCCCGCCTATTTCTTTGATAGCCAGTTCAAATATAAAGAATTCCATTAGAAATTCAGTAACAAAAGAGTTAGTACCATTCTCATTACCAAAGCAAGGGTAGGCTCTGCAGCCCCTGTGACAAGTTTAACCATACCCACCATGGGATCCTTTTTTAACCAATATTTTATAACTGGATGCTATTCCTGGCACAGTGACCCTTTTAGTCACCTCATACACAATGTAGAGATATGGTGTACCTACAGTAAATGTTCTAGGTGTGTGGCTTAGTAGTTAGAGTGTTGGGTTCACAATTGCGAGTTTTTTTTTTTGTTGTGTCCTAGAGCAAGACTCTATTTCATGTTGCTCCAATTAACTCAGTTGGAAAAAATGTATTGCAGTGTCACTAATGCCAAGCTGTATCAGCCTTTGTCTTTCTCTTAGACAACATTGGTAGTGTGGAGATGGGAGATTGGTATACATGGTCTTCCACAAAAACACCTTGCCCAGACTTGTTCCCTTGAGGGGCACTTTCTAGGTGCAAATCCTTGGTTTTTCATGGTCAAAGGGAGCTCTCCTGACTATGAATATTCTACACATGAAAAACAAATATAAATGTGTTTATATTTAAATGTGTTTATACCTAAATGTGTTTATTATTAAAAGGCAACTGGGCAGTGGATTGGCAGTATCAGTAGAGGATCGGACGCCATGCTTTGCAGCATAGAGTTACAGCCCTTTATGATCTGAATTCAAATCTCGCCAAGGATAACTTTGCCTTTCATCCTTACGGGGTCGATAAAATAAAGTACCAGTCACACACTGGAGTCAATTTAATCGACTTTCCTCTCCCCCAAAATTTCTGGCCTTGTGCTTATATAAGAAACCATTATTCAAAGGCAACCATACACAAAGCTGTAAACAGTATTCATGAAAGGCAAAGGCTGACGCCAAGATATTATAAACACAAAGGGTAAATTATTTACTAGTGTAACATATTTATATGTTTGGTGGTTAGTTGCTGATGTGTTGGTTATTATCATTTTAGCAGATATGTAGTTGTTATTGAGGTAGTGTTATTGAATGATGTGTTGTAATGTGGTGTACAAGTTGATTGGTGTGGTTGAAAAATGAATACAGCCAACTAACAAGGAAACCAAACTGATAATTTTGATACTTTTATTTGTACCATGATATATGATGACCCCATTTAGCAAAATGTAAAACAACCAGAATATGTAAAGGGTTTGATACACAGAGAATGTTTCATTAACAGGTTGCTAAATGTAGTGTTGGTAGGTAAGAGTATTTTTGTTGATATATTGGAGTTTGTGAGTGAATGTGTGAATGCAGAGATGTTGATTGAGATAAAACAATGCCTTAGTGGATGCCATGCCTTGACTTGGCTGTGGCAGTACTGATTATCAATGACTGTCACAGCCAAAGTCTCTTTTTCGGTGTCTGAGAGAACAGAGTGAGCATGAACAGTGCCGAGAGGAAAGCAAAGTTGAATTTTAGCTGGGCTTAAATACCTGTATGTTTTATGAGAGCTGTTTCTGATGATGACAGTAGTTATTTTAGCCTATGTTTTGTAGCTGCAATAATTTTGCTACATATGTATATACAATATATTGAATAGTCAGTATATTTTGTAACTATATAACAAAATACTGGCAACTCTTGCTACAACTATATCTCCACTAGAGATCATATTGATTTTCATATTGAATTTATAGCATATACATTTTTACAACCTACACTGGTAAACTTTTGAATTTGTTTCTTGTTTCATTTAGGATGTGTGAATATTTTCAATGTATCTTATACAACAATTTTTAATAAATCTGACTAAACACTCTGTTTTTTTTTGTGCATCTAATACTAAAGAAAAGTCAGTGCATGAGAGTTACTTTTCCTGGGATTTCATTGCCCATTATTAGGGGCGCACATTATACACAAGTTAGTATTATTCAATAATAAAAAGGTATATATATATATATATATGTGTGTGTGTGTAATAGTAGACATTATAATCTTGTGGTTTTCTGTCAATATTGGAAATCCTTGTATTTTGGAAAAGTGAATGTAAGGATTCGTGGCACCAGTTCTACTACTTTAAAAGGTGGACTGGGTGCTTTATGTTATGTTATTAGCATGACCATCTTACAGGATGGACAAGGTGCTTTTTGTCATGGGGCCAGCACTACAACTTTACAGGGTGGACTGGGTGTGATTTATCATGTACCTCATTATGAGATTTGGATGCTCAGTGTGTGCCCAGGAGGGGAGCCAATGATGAAAGTAATATAAGAGAGCAAGTATCAGGCTACATGTTGCTTGCTATGGGGAAGGGGGAGAAAGAGCAATCGATGTGACATAACAGTGGCAGTATATTGTGGAATGTGTCCATGCTGTTTGTTGTTCTAGAGGTTGAAATTAATTCTTTTATAGTTGTTCGAAGTGGAGTTTGCAAGCTATCCAAATGTGCGAGCTACGTGAGGTGGAGTGGCTGTTCCAGCATGTCTCCCTCACCATCCTCCGGGGCAATGTCTTCTCTATCCTGTCTACTGGCACCACGAGGCAGACAGACCATTAAATTTCATTTATGGTAGTGGCATGTGGAATAAATTTACTTGACCCTTTAGCATTTACATTATTCTATTTATACTATTATATTTTTGAAGTAAAGGCTTTACCTCACTTAATTATCTCACATAATATCAAATCTATGAGAATTTGATATTATTTATTTTGAGAACAATACATTAATGTTGGTATGAGTGGTCAGTTTCAGCCAGTTTGAACAGAAAGAGGCACGAAAATTCTGGCCGGATATGGCTGGTTTAAATGCTAAAGGATTAAGCTTATGTTTCTGCTTTGTTGACCATAGAACTTTGTTTTGTCTCCAGTACTGGTGTTGATTTGAGGACCTTCACCAGTCAAACTGAAACACAATCAGTTGTCAGTAGATGGGGACTGTCCAGTTCGAGTGGAGTGTTATTGTTTTATGTTAACCCTTTAGAATTACTCTATACTTACTATTATATTTTCATGGTAAACATTTTACCTCGCATAATTATCCCACACAATGTTGAATCTACGAGATTTTGATATTATATTATCTATTTTGAGAAAAATAATTTAACATAAGTATGAGCAGCTACTCTATACATTATATTCTAAAAATATTAATGTATAATTACATATATGCTGCTGGTCAATAAAGTTAGTAGTTTTTGTTATTAAAAGCATTTTTATTTGCTTCCAAATGTATGCCCCACCCTGTATATCCACACTATGGATAGATGTATAGTTAAAAATGCGCCAAAACATCTGTGACTCGTAGTTAACTACTGACGAAGGGAGACTGTCCACCTCTTGTTTTTGTCTCCTTACCTTCTATGACCCGTTATCAGTACCCACACATCCCTCCTCGCCTCATCCATATTATATATATATATATATCATCATCATCATCATCATCATCATTTTACGTCTGCTTTTCCCTGCTTGCAAGGGTGGGACAGGAACTGATTCTGGCTTGATTTCTACATCTGGATGCCCTTCCTAACACCAACCTCATTTACAGTGAGTGCTGGGTGCTTTTTTCCCTGGCGCCTACACGTCCACTTTACAGTGTGGGCTGGGTGCTTTTTTTTGCCGTGGCACCTCCACAACCACTTTGCAGTGGAATGATAGGGACCCTAGTCCCTATCATCTCATTTCTATAGCTGAGTAAACTGGAGTTATGGGAAATAAAGTGTCTTGCTCAAGGAAACAACACATCACCTGGTCTGAGAATTGAACTCACAACTTTTCGATTGCAAGGCCAATGCTCTAACCACTAAGCCATGTGCCTCCATATATATATATATCAACTAGAAATTGATTGACATATATATATGTGATGATGATGATGATGATGATGATGATGTCAATCAATTTCTAGTTGATATAAAATGCTCAGATCTATTCATTGGAATCTTTGAGCATATTATGCAGTGGATATGGTGCATCTCTCTCAGACATGACACCCTTAATTTAATTTTGGATATATATCTATACATATATATAAAACAGTAGTTGTCTGTGTGTGTGTCCTAATTTTGGCAAAGTCTATGCATATCAACATTTCTACTCCGATTGACTTCAAACTTGCATTTATATATTCCTTGTGGTCTAAAGATATTAACTGCAGCTTTTATTTTTCAATTTTCTGTTGTTAAAGGGTGTTAGGCACCGGTTATCGATCTCTGTCGCACCCTTATAATATCTGTCTCTATGTATGGCTGTCTCCATAATGACATTATGACCAACACGTCATTGCTGACGTATTATCTTTGCCACATTCATACACACACACACACATATATACATATATATCCATATACATATGGACACTCAACTTTGTGATATCCTCAGAGCTGCTGCCAGGAAAACAGCCACTTATGTTTTTATTGCAGGAGACTTCAATCACCCTGAGATTGACTGGGAAACCTTTCATTGGCCGCCAAGTGCAAATGACTTCCTTGAGCTAGTGCTGGACTCGAATTGGTCCCAAGTAGTCACCTCCCCAACAAGAGGTGCCAACACTTTGGACCTACTCTTCACCACTACTCCTGGAATGGTCATTAGTGTTACTACTGAGGAACCTTTAGGTGACTCTGATCATGCTATGGGCAGTAACAAGAACCACAACCATCTCCAAACTGTTCACTTTGACTGGAATAAAGCAGACTGGAACTGTTACTGCACCGAGCTGCAACGTCCAAACTGGCTTGAGTTCTATGACTCTGAAGATGTCAACACTGTACTACAGAACATCCTGAGCTCAATATGGACAGCATGTGCAGCATCGGTACCACGTAAGCGGAAAAAACATCCCAAAAGTGCAATTTGGGAGACTGCAGCAGTCCGTCTTGCCAGAAAAGAACGTTGTAATGCTGAACGTGAGTACAAACTGCACAAATCAGACATCAATAGGAAGAAGCGAAATAAATCGTCCAACCACCTCAAACAGGTGACAAAAAAGGCAGTGCTTCAATTTGAGCAGCGCATAGCAACCAGCCCTGACAGTAAGGTGTTCTGGAAGTATATTCACTCAAAGCAGAGGCCTCACTCTCCAGTTGGTCCTCTTCACAATCCTCACACAAGCCAGGTTACTGACAACCCCAAGGAATGCACAGAGCTCATTGCTGAATGCTATGCAGGCATTTTCACTATTGAAGACCAGAGTGTACCGTCTCCACCACCTATGACACCGGACTCTATTACAATCATGGAATTTACACCTGCAATGCTGCGACGTCACCTAAAAAATAAATGCAACCACGCCTCTCCTGGTCTTGATGGCGTTATGTACCTACTTCTTAAACGTGGTGGGTACTTTCTTCTGCCCCAGCTATTACGCTTTTTCCAATTCTGTCTGAACAACGGTGCTACTCCAGAACAGTGGAAAACTACCACTGTCATTCCTCTGTTCAAAAAGGGTGACCGCACATCACCTGTGAACTATCGTCCAGTCAGTCTTACTAGTTGCATTGCCAAACTGATGGAATCCTGTGTCAGAGAAACGCTTTGGAACTTCTGGAACTCTCACAGTCTTATCCGGCCCTCGCAATTTGGATAATCCCTAACTCCAGCTGCTGTGATCAACTTATCAAGTTTCTTGAGGACATCACCCGGATCACTGATGGTGGCTCATGGGTGGATGTTGTTTACCTTGACTTTGCGAAAGCCTTCAATTCTGTGCCACACAAAAGGCTTATGGCAAAACTCTCTGCAATGGGTGTGAAGGATGATCTTTTTAACTGGTTGAAGTCCCTTATTCTCAGTCGAAGAGACGTAGTCACGGTTCTGGGACAGCATTCTTCACCATATGAGATGTCATCTGGTGTACCACAGGGATCTGTTCTTGGCCCCCTTTTGTTTGTGGCATATATTAATGACATAGATGCCAACTTAAAGAATGCCACAGTACTAAAGTACGCAGATGACATCAAGCTGTACCTTGAGATAAAAAGGACAGATCCTGAACACTATAGATCTTGCTTGCAGTCTGACCTGGACGCAATGCAACAATGGATCTCAGACTGGCAACTCAAGCTAGCTGTGGACAAGTGCACCACCATGCATTTTGGGAGTAAAAACCCAGCGTCCACATACTCCCTCCACAGCACTAATATCAAGAAGTCTTCTTGTGAACGTGATTTGGGCATTACGGTCAGCAGCGATTTGCGTTGGACGAAGCACGTCTCTAAAATTGTCAAGAGGGCTGAGGGTGTCTTAGGATCACTCAGCAAGACCTTTGTCAGCCGCTCTCCAGCTATCTATTTAAGGCTGTACATGGTTATGGTGCGGCCACACTTAGAATTTGCATCACCAGTCTGGACCCCTATCTTGCTCAGAACATTGACCGCTTGGAAACTGTTCAGAGACGTGCAACCAAGCAAATACCCTCCATCAGGCATCTACCATACTCTGAACGCCCTGCTTCCCTGGGCATGGATATATTGAAGCTCCGATGCCTGGCAACTGACTTGGTAAACACCCACAAAATTGTTAACCATCTTGCCAACAATAACCCTGAGTACCTTTTTGATTTCCATGTGTTTAACACACGTGGACATGCCCACAAATTCAGAAAACAGCACAGTTCCCATGACTTTCGGAAACATTTTTTCATGCTCAGAGTTGCTGAAGCATGGAACAAACTACCTGCATCAGTTGTTAGCTGTCGAGACACTGCATCCTTTAAAACCTCCATGCTTCCCGAGATTCGCCAACACTACACCTAATTTTCCCCCTCCATACACATACATACATGTATACCATGACGCATACACTATTCACTTCCTTGACATTTGTATATTATTCTATGTACTATACATGCACCTTTGACGAGTTGTAGTGCACCTGAGCACTTTACACAATAATTTCATTATTATTATTATATATATATATATATACACATATATACACATATACATACATATATATATATATATATATGTGTGTGTATATATATACATACATATACAAACACATATACACATATATATATATGCACATATACTTATATATAAATATACACATAAAATATATATATATCTATCTAGGGCGGGTAAAATTCCTGAGATCCATGGACGAGTTCTCTTCAGGGTGGGTTTTGGCCGTATAATAAAGGTTATAACAAGAAGATAGAAATATCAAAAAATTCAAAAATTCTCCAATAGAGGGTAACTTCCAAGGGAGGGTCACTTGTGGCAAAAACCACACAGAAGACCATGGCCACCCTGACCACCAGGGCAAGCACCCTCTCTCAGTTTTCCACTCCTCAGTCTACATGCGCATAATCAGAGCGGTCCCGATCAAGCGCCGGACAAGTCCAGATCCTCTGCACCGCTTTCAAGGAATATGAAGCAGTGACAGGAGCAAAGTTAAACCAGGAAAAGTCGGTGAGTTTGCAGCTCAGCACCTGAAGAGGCACGTCCATGCCACCTGACAGCATCGTGGGGCGCTGGACGGAAGGACCGGTTAAATTGCTCGGGGTCTGGTTTGGTCCGGACCTCCAGATGGAGAAAAACTGGAGCGAGGTGATGAACAGGGTGGCCTCTCTCACCCAGAAATGGGTCGAGAGGAAGCTGTCCCTGAAAGGTCAGGCAGAAGTGGCGAATGCGTTCATCGCATCCGTCATCTGCTACCGCCTAACCGTTGTGCCTTGCCCCGGCCCAACTCTGACAAAAATGGAGCGCCTCCTCTTCTGCTTTTTATGGAAGGGACGTGCTCCCATGGTCAGACGATCCATCTGCGGTCAACACCCATTGCGTGGAGCGCTGGGCGCGCCGTGGCTGATGATGTGCAAACACGCACTGAGGCTGCGACATCTCTGGTGCTTCCTTGACAGTGCAAAATTGAGGACACACACACAGACAATTTCACTTTTATATGTATGTATAGATATACATACATATACAAACACATATACACATATACATATATATAAATATGCACATAAAAATATATCTATCTATCTCAGCCTGTAGATTGAGGAAAAGGAGGAGGAGAGGAAAGGAGTACAAGCTCTTCGTACTCCTGGAGATGAGGGTTGCACATTTTTTCGGGGGTATGTGTTACCCATATAAACTGTCTCCCTCTATTGGGGAAAATCGACTAACTTTTAAATTCCATCTGTGATAACATTTTACACGTTTTTATTGTATGTAAACTTCCCCCTTTGTATTTGTCCCCTTCTTTTGTGCCCCTGTGGCTAATAAAGAAATATATCTAGGGCGGGTAAAATTCCCGAGATCCATGGACGAGTTCTCTCCAGCGGTCTCTGTCCCTCATTATCGCTGCCATGTCCTGCGTCTCAACAGACCAGTGTCTGTCCTTAGGGCATCAACATATGTTAACTGTGGTCTTCCTCTTCCAGTGTGTCCATGCAGGGGCTCCCACAGGAGCACTGAGTGCAGTGTCAACTCTGGATGTCGGTGAGCATGTCCAGTTCATGAGTTTTTAACAGGAACTCACAAATAAATGTTTCTCATTGGAGGTGCCATAACCAATATTCTTACCCATGCAACACCGGGATACACTGCTAGTATATATATATATAAATGTGGTGAGAGAGTGGAGGCTATAGAGTTCGGCAACTGAATGGAGGACAATGTAGATTTTGAGAGGATTCTTTTACTGATGTGTCAGTAAGTATATTCTGTAACATGGTATTGCTGGTGTCATGAAAAAGACACCTAGTACACCCTGTAAAGTAGTTGGCATTAGGAAGGGTATTCAGCTGTGGAAACCATGTGAAACATGGAACATAGTGAGCTAGATTGGTCGCTCTGACCCATCTGGTCTTGGAAAGTAACAAACCATCTAACCCCTGTCAGTATGGAAAACAGACGCAAAAATGATGATGATGAAATATGTGTGTGCGCACGCGCGTGTGTGTGTGTTAATGTCTCATAACTTCTGAGTTTGACAAAAAAAAAAAAAAAAAAAGGAATCAATAAAATAAGTACCAAACTTTAAAGAGTTCTAGGTTTGATGTGATCATCTAGAATCAAGTTGGTGCCCCAACATGGCCACAATCTAACAACTGAAACCAGTAAAATAATAAAATAATAATATGGAAAAACAGACAGACGACAAGGACTTCCTAATCATTGCAGGAGATTTTAACGGACACGTAGGTAAACACTGCGACGGCTTCAATAGAGTACATGGAGGCCATGGAGTTGGCACAAGGAATGAGGAAGGATTCAAACTTCTAGAATTCTGCGACGCCAATGACATGTCGATATGTAACACAAACTTTAAAAAACCCGACAACCACCTGATCACCTATAGATCAGGGGAGCACTCTAGTCAGTTAGATTTTATCCTCATCAGAGGACGTGACAGATGGACGGTCGTAAACACAAAAGCCTTCCCTAGTGAGGAATGTACATCCCAACATAGCTTAGTTGTCAGCGACCTCACGGTCAGAACTAGACGAGCCCTGAAACAGAGGCCAACCTGGAGAAGAAAGATCTGGAAGCTGAAAGTCCCCTCAACCAGTAACAGATTTAAAGATATTTTACTCAACGCCTACGACAGTAAAGAAGAACAGATAGAGACATTTAACGTAGAAGAGAACTGGGAGTTCCTAAAAAATAACTTACTAGAGGCGACGGATGAGGTTTGTGGCTGGAGTAAGACCTCAAGCAGGAGGAGAGTGACTTGGTGGTGGAACAATAAGGTAGATGAAGCAGTCAAGGCCAAGAGACAGGCATGGAAAGAATGGAAGAATGGGGGGAGCAGGGTACATTACATAGAGACCAAGAGGGAAGCTAGGCGACAAGTATACTTAGCTAGGAGGGAAGCAGAGGATAGAAAATTCAAGCATGTTTTACAACGTGAGGACCAGAAACAGGAGGTATTCAAGATTGCGAGGCAGTGTGTCAGAGATAGTTGTGATGTCATTGGAGAGAAGTGTATCCGGAATGATAAAGGTGAGCTTGCCCTCACAAGTGCTGAGAAGAAAGATGCATGGAAGAGTCATTATGATAGATTACTAAATGAGGAGAATGCATGGGAAGAAGAGACCCTACCCCACGTAGACCCTATAGAGGGACCAGCAGTACAAGTCAGCGGCAGCGTAGTAAGTAAGGCAATCAGAGATATGAAGATAGGGAAGGCAACCGGTCCATCGGGTATAGCTGCCGAGATGCTGAAGGCATCTGGGTCTGTAGGTCACACTATAACCACACGTATCGTTAACCAGGTAATACTAGAGGGGGCCATACCAAAAGATTGGTGCAGTAGCATCATTGTCAACTGCTACAAAGGTAAAGGCGATGCACTAGATAGAGGAAACTATAGAGGTATAAAGTTGATGGACCAGGTCATGAAAGTAACAGAAAGAGTTATAGCACAGCTGATTAGGGACCGGGTGAATATAGACGAGATGCAATTTGGGTTTGTACCAGGGAAAGGCACCACTGATGCCCTCTTCCTTGTGAGGCAATTACAGGAAAAGTACCTAGCTAAAAGTAAGCCACTCTACTTGGCATTTGTCGACCTTGAGAAAGCCTTTGACAGAGTTCCACGTGCAGTAATCTGGTGGGCTCTTAGAAAACTAGGAGTAGATGAATGGCTTGTGAAAGCGGTACAAGCCATGTATAGGGGAGCAGTCAGCAAAGTTAGGATTGGCAATGAGTATAGCGAGGAATTTAGCGTACAGGTTGGGGTCCACCAGGGCTCTGTTCTTAGCCCTCTCCTGTTCATCATAGTCCTGCAGGCAATAACGGAGGAGTTTAAGACCGGATGCCCATGGGAACTCCTGTATGCTGATGACCTCGCACTCATAGCTGAATCTATGGTAGAACTAGAGAATAAATTCCAAACCTGGAAGCAGGGACTAGAGAGAAAGGGCCTCAAAGTCAACATGACAAAGACTAAGGTCCTTATAAGTAGACGAGAAAACAGAACCCAGATCCCCTCAAGGAAATGGCCTTGCTCAGTATGTAGGAAAGGTGTAGGTAGGAACTCCATTCTCTGCCCCAAATGCAAACAATGGGTACACAAGAGATGTAGCGGGATCTCAGGAAGCTTAATTAAGAATGTAGGATTCACATGCAGCAGCTGTGCTGAAACAGCAAGCAAACAGCCACAGGAAACAAGTACCACCAATCTCTGGGAGGGCCCTGTAGAAACAGTAGACAGCTTCTGCTACCTAGGTGACCGAATTAGCAACGGAGGTGGGTGCTCAGAAAGTACAATAACTAGGGTAAGAACGGGATGGAAGAAGTTTAGGGAACTACTACCACTGCTAGCTGCAAAAGGCTTCTCCCTCAGAATGAAAGGCAGACTGTATGATGCGTGTATCCGAACAGCGATGTTGCATGGTAGTGAGACCTGGGCGCTGAAGGTGGAAGACTTACGTAGATTAGAGAGAAACGAAGCCTGCATGCTCCGATGGATGTGTAACAGTAATATACGTGAACGACAAAGCATAAATGAATTGAGAGAGAGACTGAGCATAAGAGGAATCAAATGCTGCGTGCAGGAGAGGCGGTTACGCTGGTATGGACATGTGATGCGTATGAAGGATGACAGCTGCATAAAAAGGTGCAGAGCACTAGAAGTTGATGGAAACCGCGGAGTGGGGAGACCCAAGATGACTTGGGATGAGGTGATAAAAGCCGACCTTACCCAACTACACCTCTCAAAGTCAATGACACACGACCGTGACTTCTGGCGTCACGCAGTAATACAGGGTACCCGACCTCCCATGGGTACATGCTGAAGCATATAAACAATATGCCCCCCCCCCCCCCCACCGCAAGGTGGTCGTAGAGGTGCCACGGCAAAAAAGCACCCAGCCCACACTGTAAAGTGGACGTGTAGGCGCCACGAAAAAGCACCCAGCACTCACTGTAAATGAGGTTGGTGTTAGGAAGGGCATCCAGCTGTAGAAATCAAGCCAGATCAGTTCCTGTATGAGCAAGGCATGGTCAGCCGACCAGACACTGCCCACAACAGGACAACCCGTCTAACCCATGCTAGCGTGGAAGAACGGACGTAAAACGGTGATGATGATGATGATGATGATGAGACAGACATGCAGAATTGAAGAAGTAAGATAGTAGTAAGCTCTCTTACAGCTATCGATGGATCACAAGTAAATAGAATTGTTTCTACTATAGGCACAAGGCCAGCAATTTGAAGGGAGGTGAAAGTCGATTAAATCAACTCCAGTGCATTACTGGTGTTTTATTTTATCAACCCCATAAGGACGAAAGGTGGGATTTAAACTAAGAACGTAAAGGGCCGTAACTCTATGCTATGAAGCATGGTGTCCGATGCTCTACCGATAAATGTAATATTCCAGGTGTGTGGTGTATGAGAGTCATATAACAAGTATTAGGTTAGTATTACCTCACTGAAGCAACAGTGATAATGGATTTAAAATCTGTCATCAATAAGTAAAAAAAAAAAAGAAGCTTACTTACGTTTAACAATAAGATGTTTTGCTGAAGCTAAAGCAATGAAGATGAATATTGGGACAGCAAATTTAAACATTTCCTTCCACAATTGTTGCTTCCCGATCAAAAACAAAGGGACTGGCAAAAAAATAATAAAGGAGGGGAAAAACACACTATATATAAGTATAAATGTAAATATAACTTGATGGGTTTTTTTGTAGTCCCTTTGATATAATTGTATTTTATGTTTGTTGTATATATGTATATATGTATGTCTATATATACAAGTTCTACTGTACTTAAGGATGTAAGCTGATAGTTTGGATCGTGTAGTAAACACGGGTTGTTTTCAAAGTGGAAACTATCCTTATATAATAACATATGTTATTTTCACCAGAAATTCATCACCATCAACAATAACTTCAATGTGAGCATCTTAATATTGTACCCGCCTCCTTCTTCCCAATTTATCAGGCCTGAAGTAATTCTGGATTGGTGATTGGTGATTGATGTTTATGTGATGATAAGAGCACTTAATTTGACAGACATATATTATACTTCATTATCATGAATTTATTTCAGATTATTGATTATGTGTGTGTGTGTGTGTGTGTGTGTGTGTGTGTGTGTGTGTGTGAGTATGTTAGGAAAGGTGTTGGTAGAAATTCCATCTCCTGCCCCATATGCAAAATGTGGGTGCGCTGGAACAGTAAGAAGTAAATGACCACAGGAAACAAGTGCTACCAAATTCTCGGAGGGCTCTGTAGAAACAGTAGATAGTTTCTGCTACTTAGGTGACCGAATTAGCAGTGGTGGTGGGTGTTCTGAAAGTACAGTAGCCAGAGTAAGAACAGGATGGAGTTATGTTCAGGGAACTACTACCACTGCTGGCTACAAAAGGCTTATCCCTCAGAATGAAAGGCAGACTGTATGATGCGTGCATACATACAGCTATGTTGCATGGTAGTGAGACTTAGGTGCTGAGTGTAGAAGACTTGCGTAGATTGGAAAGAAATGAAGCCTGCTAGCTGAATCTATGGTAGAACTAGAGAATAAATTCCAAACTTGGAAGCAGGGACTAGAAAGAAAGGGTCTCAAAGTCAACATGACAAAGACTAAGGTCCTTGTAAGTAGACGAGAAAACAGAACCCAGATCCCCTCAGGGAAATGGCCTTGCTCAGTATGTAGGAAAGGTGTAGGTAGGAACTCCATTCTCTGCCCCAAATGCAAACAATGGGTACACAAGAAATGTAGCGGGATCTCAGGAAGCTTAATTAAGAATGTAGGTTTCACATGCAGCAGCTGTACTGGGACAGCAAGCAGCAAACAGCCACAGGAAACAAGTACCACCAATCTCTGGGAGGGCTCTGTAGAGACAGTAGACAGCTTCTGCTACCTAGGTGACCAAATTAGCAGCGGAGGTAGGTGTTCAGAAAGTACAATAACTAGGGTAAGAACGGGATGGAAGAAGTTCAGGGAACTACTACCACTGCTAGCTGCAAAAGGCTTCTCCCTCAAAATGAAAAGCAGACTGTATGATGCGTGTATCCGAACAGCAATGTTACATGGTAGTGAGACCTGGGCGCTGAAGGTGGAAGACATACGTAGATTAGAGAGAAACGAAGCCTGCATGCTCCGATGGATGTGTAATAGTAATATACGCGAACGACAAAGCATAAATGAATTGAGAGAGAGACTGAGCATAAGAGGAATCAAATGCTGTGTGCAGGAGAGGCGGTTGCGTTGGTAAGGACATGTGATGCGTATGAAGGATGACAGATGCATAAAAAGGTGAAGAGCACTAGAAGTCGATGGAAACCGCGGAGTGGGGAGACCCAAGATGACCTGGGATGAGGTGATAAAAGCCGACCTTACCCAATTACACCTCTCAAAGGCGATGACACACGACCGTGACCTCTGGCGTCACGCAGTAATACAGAGTACCCGACCTCCCATGGGTACAAGCTGAAGCATATAGACAATATGCCCCCACCCCCTCCCACTTCAAGGTGGTTGTGGAGGTGCCACGGCAAAAAAGCACCCAGCCCACACTGTAAAGTGGACGTGTAGGCGCCACGGAAAAAGCACCCAGCACTCACTGTAAATGAGGTTGGTGTTAGGAAGGGCATCCAGCTGTAGAAATCAAGCCAGAATCAGTTCCTGTATGAGCAAGGCATGGTCAGCCGACCAGACACTGCCCACAACAGGACAACCCGTCTAACCCATGCTAGCGTGGAAGAACGGACGTAAAATGGTGATGATGATGATGATGATGCTCTGATGGATGTGTAATAGTAATATACGAGAATGGCGAAGCATAAACAAACTGAGCAAGAAACTAGGCATAAGAGGAATCAAATGCTGAGTGCAGGAGAGGAGGTTGTGTTGGTATGGACATGTGTTGTGTATGAAGAATGACAGCTGGATAAAAAAGTTCAGAGCGCTCAAAGAGGAAGCCTTAGAGTGGGGAGACCTAGGAAGACCAGGGATGAGGTGATAAAAGCCGACCTTGCCCAATTGCACCTCTCAAAGGAGATGACACATGACCAGGATTTCTAGTGATACGCAGTAATACAGAAGACCTGACTTCCCACGAACACAAGCTGAAGCATATGTACAGTATGCCCCACCCCCCAGCCCACAGTGTAGACATGTAGAAGACACGGCAAAAAGCAACCAGCCCACACTGTAAAGTGGACGTGTAAAAGACACAGCAAAAAGCAACCAGCCCACACTGTAAAGTGGACGTGTAAAAGACACGATAAAAAGGACCTAGCCCACACTGTAAAGTGGATGTGTAAAAGACACGATAAAAAGGACCTAGCCCACACTGTAAAGTGGATGTGTAAAAGACACAGCAAAAAGCACCCAGCCCACACTGTCAATGTGGTTGGCGTTAGGAAGGGCATCCAGTCATAGAAAACCAGCCAGAAACACCCCTATATGAGCGAGACAACTTGCCTCTCAATGGGACCAGTCTAACCCATGCTAGCATGGAAGATAGACGTTAATTAATGATGATGATGATGATGATATGTATATGTATATGTATGTATGTTTATATATATATATATATATATGTATGTATGTTTATATATATAGATATGCATATAAAGCACTCAGCCCACACTGTAACATGGTTAGTGTTATTAAGGGCATCAAGCCATAGAAACCAAGCATGATGTTGTCACCTAACCTGATTTGTCTCAAAACATGACAACTCATGGAAAATACATGGAAGCATGGAAAATACACATTAAGTGATGATGATGGTGATTATGATGATTACGATATATATATATATATATATATATATATATACGATATGTTTAGCAGCATAGTATATAAATGTTATTGAGACACGAGTAACATAATAATGATGTCAACAGCAGAAATTAGAGATGAAATGTATGTTTATTTTTGTTGTAGCACAAATAATTGTCTCTACTTTAGGCACAAGGCCACCAATTACCCAGTGCATTACTGGTACTTTATTTTATCGACCCCGTAAGGATGAAAGGCAAAGTCAACCTCGGCGGGATTTGAACTCAGATCGTAAAGGGACGTAACTATGCTGGAAAGCATGGCATCCGACCCTCTACTGATACTGCCAATGTTTGTTATCTTGTATGGTTGAAGTTACACATAAAATGAGGTTACAAAAGGGAATGTGCCATTGTGCCAGGCCAAAGTGCAAAATCTCACCGTCACATGTTGTACGTGTTGCTTGTTCGAAGTTCAGGATGCAAGAGAGAGATTCTTTAAATCCCCGCGGGGAATTTCTCCCTCAGGGCGCGTAGGGATACATCCTCTTCTACTGGCGTTGATTGGCTGAGCTGAGCCAAATCACGCACAGAGAATGTATGTGAGCCCGTGGAATGTAGGTCATTACAATACTCCCCCTGTAGACGTAAGACGATACAGATTATTGAATCATCAGGAAAAAATGCTGAAAGAGCACATCAGTGAAAAAATAATTGAGCAGAATGATGCATACAAGAAAAAAAATGAGGCGCTAAGGGCCGTGTTGAGCAGCTGTGTCAAATGACTAGCTGTTTTGTAGTTTATACGTGACCACCAAAGGTCTAACAGAAAACGGATAAAGTCTAACATGGGCAAAGTTGCTGTTCTTGCATTAAATGTTAATGGAAAGTGTTGTACCAGTAGCTTGGATGAAGCTATTATGGTAGTTTACCAGTGCTGGCAAGAAGATGATGAGTAGGCGAGAAAATGGCCTCCCAGATGTATTGCCGAAAGTGCTAGGGAGCCAGGAAAAAATGGCTGATTGCTTGAAAAGAAAAAAGCAAGTTGAATCTGTAGGTGGGTAGTAGTTGCAGTGTAAATTCCATAATTCCGGCGAATCCACAGAAGTGGTGGAAATGCTGACAAGTCCAGTTCTATTTGTTGTTTTCCCAGTGAGTCGGGTAAGGTAACAAGATGGAGGTTGTTATGGACGATGAGTGTGCAACGAGATGCGAAACTGTTTGAGTTCAGCTGCAATTAGCATTCTTGTGTTGCGGTGCCTGTTTGAATCCAGGTGAATTAAGCTCTATGAGTCGCTAGCATGTGACGGCACCTCAACCAGGTGAAAAGGGATCTTGCAGAATATTACGTTTGAAGAACATATACTAAGAACAACAACATGTTGGTGGGTGACAAAGAAATGTGTGCATATGCAGGCATGTAATACACCAAAGAAAATGTGTGGGTGCAGTCATATATACAATGATAAAGAAAATGATGCAGTCATATATACAATGATAGAAAAAAATGAATTTCCATATAATACAGTTTTTAAAAAATAAATGTCCAAAATAAATGCCTGAAAAAAAAAAAAAGGAAGAAAGAAAGAATTGTTTCTTTTCTTTTAACAAAAAGTTCGCTTTTCTTTTCTTTGAAATTTTTTTGGGATCGCTCTTACTAGGGAGCTAGTAGAGTTGTTGTTGTTAAAGCAAAGTCACAATGAATCTTCTGTAGAATCGAAGTCGAGCGTTGAAGAGCCTAGAGTCACCAATATGGCAGTCACGTCTGACGCCATAGTGGTGAGAAGACTGATGTCTTAATTTCTCGAGTCCCTGTGGTAACGAGACAGAAGGTATAGTGGTTGCGTCGGTAAAGTTACAAGCTGCCACATCGCCATTCCCTGGTGTTGGTTAGTAGTTAGCCATGTGTTGCTGCTGATGGCTGGTAGTAGAGAAGTACTTGGTGGTAGCCGTTTTGAAATTTCCTCGTGGCGTAAAATTTTTTTTATACATACACTGCCAATTTTAATTTTATTTCAATAGGAATATTTTGAACTGAAAATATTCATCACGTCAGGGTCACCACTTTTAGCAGCATAGTATATAAATGTTATTGAGATACGAGTAACATAATAATAATGTCAACAGCAGAAATTAGAGATGAAATGTATGTTTATTTTTGTTGTAGCACAAATAATGTTTGTTAATTTGTATGGTTGAAGTTACATATAAAATGAGGTTACAAAAGGGAATGTGCCATTGTGCCAGGCCCAAGGAAAGCCGGCAGGCCAAAGTGCAAAATCTCACCGTCACATGTTTATGTGTTGCTGGTTCGAAGTTCAGAGTGCGAGAGAGAGATTCTTCAAATCCTCGCGGGGAATTTCTCCCTCAGGGCGCATAGGGATACATCCTCTTCTACTGGTGTTGATTGGCTGAGCTGAGCCAAATCACGCACAGAAAATGTATGTGAGCCCGCGGAATGTAGGTCACTACATATGTACAAATCTATATGTTTCTATATTTGCATATATATATATGTAGGTTTGTGGATTTTTGTTGTTGTTTACTATTTAGTCAGGGACAGTATGGCAGCATACATGACCTTTTACAGTGTCTTTTGACTGGTGAAAGAGAGATAATGGTATCACCAAACTGGAGACATGGTCTGAGTACTTACAATAGAGTGGACTTTCGTAAAGGTATTCAGAGACCAGATGATGGTATGAAACCCACTGTTGGATTTGGTCAATCACACAAGTAGACCATGGCACTATTTGAACTTAGAATGTTAAGAGCCAGAAAAAAAAAAATGCAAGCCATCTCATCTGTCAGTCTAATAATTCCATCAATCCACCATGTGGAACTGGTCCTTTATTTTATCAATTCCCAACAAAAGGATGAAAAGCAAAATTGATCTGGGTGGAATTTGAACTCAGAGCACAGAGAATCGTAACAAATACTGCAAAGCATTTTGACCTATGTTCTAATTATCTAGCTATCTTTTTTTGTTTATTTATGGATTTATTGGACCTTTAACCCATTAGCATTTACATTACTCTATACATACTATTATATTTCTGTGGTAAAGTTAACCTCAAATCTCGCCGAGGTTAACTTTGCCTTTCATCCTTACGGGGTTGATAAAATAAAGTACCAGTAACGTACTAGGTAATTGCTGGCCTTGTGCCAAAAGTAGAAACAATTATATTTCTGTGGTAAAGGCTTATCTCACATAATGTCAAATCTATGAGATTTTGATATTATTTATTTTGAGAACCATACCTTAACATCAGTATGAGTGGCTAGTTACAGCCGATTTGAACAGAAAGAGGTGAGAGAATCCTGGCCTTCTTAACTGCTAATGTGTTAAACAACCATTTTCCTTAACAGAATGTTTCAACAGCTGTTTGTTGCAACACTTTAGTGTAACACCAGTGATTTATAGATGTGCCACAAAATTAAGTCAAAACTGATAAATCTTTACAAAAGTTTTTCTGTAAAGTATAAATAAGATCTGACAACTCTATGTACAATAAAACACCTGACTGTTGATATGATATTTAATTGTTTATTTACTAACTAACCCTTTATATACCAAAATATCTGAAACTGTCCCTGGTTCAACGATATTAAGCTGTTTATTTCGAAGTGTTAATATTTATCTAAAAAACCTTCCATTATAATTTTATATAAGATCCTTTGTTAAGTTATGTTCCAAACACCAGCTTGATAGTGAGAAAATTAGTTACATTACTAATCTTACCAAATTCTTAGTTATTTTCAAAATTATATAAAAATCAAAATCTTTCATTAAAAATATATTATTATATTACTAAATCTCTCAAAATTCTTGATTATTTTCCAAATTATTTAAAAATCATAGGCAGTGTCTTTCCTTTGAAATATATATATATATATATATATACTAGCTGGCTCGTCCGGCTGGTGCCTGGCTACGTATACCGGCATTTTATCTTTTCAGGAATGCCCCCTACACTCCAGTGCAAAGATACTGCACGCCCACTCAGGTCAGTGGGGGGGGGGGGGGGGGGGGGGGGGGGGGGGGGGGGGGGGGTAACGTGCTCTGATGTTGGGTTTGAATAGTTTTTAGGATTCCCCAGTTCAGCAGCCAGTCCGTTAAAGAAAATTGATAGTTACAACAATAAAGGCTGAACAGAGAACAAATTTTTTAACAAACAATAATCTGTACAACCATAATCGAAATTCCAAGTAACAGAAAATATTTAGATTACATTGTTAAAGCCTCAGAGTATACAATATTTTTTGTTCGGCCCTCCGGAGAAAAGATCAAGAGATTGTTTGGCGAGCTAACCCTACAGCATCCTACATACAATTGACCATGGGAGAATCACTGATTTCGTAGCTCGTCTCACGGAGAAGTTCTGTAGACATTGACCTCTGGACACTCCTGTCAGGAGCAGGTAAGCTGTAGTGACTTAGAGGCCTACCACCAATCTCCAGGACACTGTTTTCAAGACAAATGAGCGCCTCATTGTGAACGACATCGTATGTTACGTTCGGATTGGGTCTGTGTGTGTGGTGGAGGATGTCCTCAGCTAGACTTTCATGGTGGTTGCTCCACAGTGCGAGAGGGTCGGCACGATCGCAGTTGTGCAGCATAATAGCAAAAAGTTTTCGCAGCTGAGAAGGGACTTTAGCAGTTGCTGCTTCTTGCAGGGTGAGGTGCCAATGGCTGTCATCGTGTAACATACCACGCATCTGGCAAACCAAACGGTAAGTGGAACATTGATGGCCATTGATGGTTCTCAGATCTTGGAAAGACTGTGGTCCTCTAACCTGGAACAGTAACAATGACGATAAGCCTTCTGTGCTTTCGTGAAATCAAAATTCAGTAGACAAAAATACCCTCACTTTTTACTTGGAAAAAGTTACATTTATGGTGCAAATTTGGTGCTGTTTGGTCCAGCCATTTGGCGGAAAGTTTGTTACCTACATACGGCCGTCAGTTTCATAGTATAGATATATATGCAAAAAGTAAACGGTAGCAACAAAGCAAACAACACAGTACAATGAAAAATATATTACTTTTACGCTTGATATGTATAGTAAGAAAAGTGTCTTTACATTTCAGACACCCCCATCCCATGCTTCTTAATTTTTCAGATTTTTTTCTAAGCCACCACTTATTAAATTTTATTGTAAGCGGTAGAATTCCTGTGACAATTAATTATCTTTATACATTAGAAAACATTATACATGACAAAAAAAATGTACATTAATAGAAATCCCATACGTTATAAAATAAACAGAGTGGGTTGGGAGGTCTTAAAATGTAAACTAAATGACTAATTTTTTTTTTTTTTTAAATCAACAGACATAGACAACCTTGAAAAATTACCAACTCCCCCACTTATTCTAAGCCCCCTGCTTATTCCACCCTAACTTATTATTTGGGACCTGAGAATACAATGAAACAGCTGAATGTTGATATATATTATGTGCTTTAGATTAAGTTTGGGTAAAGAAGATAAGCAGAATCATGTGCTTTTCACAAGAGAAAAACAAAGTGGTTGTAGCGATAAGATTTGAACTTACAAACCCTGAGGTCAGTATTTTCTGCATTTCAAACAAGTTATTGAAATATATTCTTAACCCTTTCATTACCATATTTCTAATTAAAAAACAGTGCCTATGGTTTTCTAATTATCACCCTGCCCCCACCACCATCATGGTTTAATTCTGCCTTTCCTGCTAGCAAAGGTTAGATGGGTCATCAACAGACAGGGTTAGTACTACAGCTGAGCCACTAAAACCTTGGATGGGCCAAGGGCCCAAATTTTGCTTACATATGTTTCGGCACTCTACTGAGTGCTAGGATGTGCCAGTGGCTTGCAACTTGCTTACATACAATCCCTCAGTCCATGACTGCATTCCATCATGACACCAACACTGGGGAGGACACCATGTCCCCAACACAGCTGAACTAGCATTCTCATTCTCAAGTTGGTGTTTGGAGCATAACTTAATAAAGGTTCTTACATAAAATTATGATGAAAGGTTAATAGAGAAATATGAGAAGTGGTCGTGTAGCAACACGGTAAAAAAGCTCCCAATCCACACTGTAAATGTGGTTGGTGTTAGGAAGGGCATCCAGCCGTAGAAAACCTGCCAGATAGTCCTATACGAACGAGACAAGGTCACCCGATCAATCTTGCCTCAAGTGGAACAATTCCCGTCTAACCCATGCTAGCATGGAAGATAGACATTAAACAATGATTATGATGATGATGATGATGATAAACATCTTAAGACAAAGAGTTTTCTATTGTAGAACATAGGGTGGTTTTAGTTACTTTGGTATCAAAAGAGTTAAGCCACCTTTGTTAATTATTGATTATTTATTCTATTCCCCTCCCCTTCACATTTGATCTTCCAATACAAAAAATGCTTCATCTTTATAAACTCTCAATAAATTTATATCAATTTAATTATATAATTCCATATAACATATAAACTGATCTGTTTTTCTACAATCGACTTCTTTTGTATTTAATCTTATCAAAAAAAAAACATTTGTTCCAAGTTGGTAAATATTTTCCTACACAAAAGAACAGCTGGAGGTTTTCAGTCTGATAAACAGAAAAACAATTGCAATAGAAATAAAAGATATTTGGCTTTGTCTTGAAGGTGTACATCCTATTATCTTTATAATAAAATTAATTTGAAGTGATCCATAATTTTTTCGGTCACCACTGGTAAAAAAATTGATATTTTACTTTTCCCTCTCTCTCTCTCTCTCTATATATATATATATATATATATATATATATAGGAAAAGTGTCAGGGGCTCTGACTCTTTTCCTATTACCCACTCTACTACCCTAAGTATTAAGTACCCTGGTGTGTTATGGTTCACCTGGTTCCTTACAACACTTCCTTCGTTATATATATATGTGTGTGTGTGTGTGTGTACAGTAATACCCCGTTTATCGCGGGGGATACGTTCCAGAACCAACCGCGATAAATGAAAATCCACAATATAGAGAGATCCTAAAGACAACCGTTGTTGCCTTAAATACCTCTCCTACACGCTTTAAATACATATAAACTCATTAAAACACACTTTTGTATTTAAACACCTAAAACAGCCAGTAACGATCGTATAGAAACTACCACCAACGATCGTACCACTAGTTACTAATGACGACCATTACCAGCCACATTAGCCGCTTGGTAATACACTGCACATCTCCCATCAATCCACGAAGAGTTTGTAGTAGATTAGAGAAAAACACAATCAGCAAAACAGTAATGGAATGAAAAATAAAAACAGTTGCCAGTCTGAGATCCATTTTTGCATTGTGTCCAGGTCAGATTGCAGGCAAGATCTATAGTGTTCAGGATCTGTCCTTTTTATCTCAAAGTACAGCTTGATGTCATTTGCATATTTCAGTACTGTGGCATTCTTTAAGTTGGCATCTGTCATTAACATATGCCACAAACAAAAGGGGGCCAAGAACAGATCCCTGTGGTACACCAGATGACATCTTATATGATGAGGAATGCTGTCCTAGAACCATGACTACCTCTCTTCGACTGAGAATGAAGGACTTCAACCAGTTAAAAAGATCATCCTTCACACCCATTGCAGAGAGTTTTGCCATAAGTCTTTTGTGTGGCACAGAATTGAAAGCTTTAGCAAAGCCAAGGTAAACAACATCCACCCATGAGCCACCATCAGTGATCCGGGTGATGTCTTCAAGCAACTCAATAAGTTGATCACAGGAGTTGGAGTTAGGGATAAATCCAAATTGTGAGGGCTGCATAAGACTGTGAGAGTTCCAGAAGTTCCAAAGCGTTTCTCTGACACAGGATTCCATCAGTTTGGCAATGCAGCTAGTAAGACTGACTGGACAATAGTTCACAGGTGATGTGCGGTCACCCTTTTTGAACAGAGGAATGACACTGGCAGTTTTCCGCTGTTCTGGAGTAGTACCGTTGTTCAGACAGAATTGGAAGAAGCGTGATAGCTGGGGCAGAAGGAAGTACCCACCATGTTTGAGAAGCAGGTACGTAACACCATCAAGACCAGGAGAGGCGTGGTTGCGTTTATCTTTTAGGTGACGTCGCAGCATTGCAGGTGTAAATTCCATAGTTGTAATAGAATCTGATGTCAGAGGTGGTGGAGACGGTACACTCTGATCTTCAACAGTCAAAATGCCTGCATAGCATTCAGCAATGAGTTCTGCGCATTCCTTAGGGTCGTCAGTAACCTGGCTTATGTGGGGATTGCGAAGAGGACCAACTGGAGAGTGAGGCCTCTGCTTTGAGTGAACGTACTTCCAGAATACCTTACTGTCAGGGCCGGTTGCTATGCGCTGTTCAAATTGAAGCACTGCCTTTTTTGTCACCTGTTTGAGATGGTTGGATGATTTATTTCGCTTTTTACTATTGATATCTGATTTATCCAGTTTGTACTCATGCTCAGCATTACAACATTCTTTCCTGGCAAGACAGAGTGCTGCAGTCTCCCAAATTGCACTTTTGGGATGTTTTTTCTGCTTATGTAGCACCGAAGCTGCACATGCTGTCCATATTGAGTTCAGGATGTTCTGTAGTACAGTGTTGATATCTCCAGAGTCGTAAAATTCAAGCCAGTTTGGACGTTGCAGCTCAGTGCAGTAACAGTTCCAGTCTGCTCTATTCCAGTCAAAGTGAACAGTTTGGAGATGGTTGTGGTTCTTGTTACTGCCTATGGGGGATAGATTGGTAATGATCATAGCATGATCAGAGTCACCTAAAGGTTCCTCAGTCCTAACACTAATAACCGTTTCAGGAGTAGTGGTGAAGAGTAGGTCCAAAGTGTTGTCACCTCTTGTTGGGGAGGTGACTACTTGGGACCAGTTCGAGTCCAGTACTAGCTCAAGGAAGTCATTCCCAGTCAATCTCAGGGTGATTGAAGTCCCCTGCAATAAAAACATAAGTGGCTGTTTTCCTGGCAGCAACTCTGAGGATATCACAAAGTTGAGTGTCCTGATGGTGTTTTGGGGGACGATAAATGACTCCAAGTAACAGTGTTGACATGGTCATACGTATATCGCAGAAAAATACTTCTTGCTGCGATTGGTTCAAATCAACACAAAGAATTGCTGAAAAATTTGACCGAACGTAGACTATTACACCACCACCACCACGATTAATGAGGTCTTTACTTTATTATTATTATATATATATGTACACACATATATATATATATATATATTGTACATATGTGTTTATGTAAAAGCAAATTTTCATGCCTTATTTTTTTTTTGGGGGGGGGGGTCTTTATTCTATTTCATTACTTTCTTCATAGATAATTTTAAAAATTATTTTATCATTTTTTATTACTTATTTCCCACTCTTTCTGTCCCTGCAAATTATATCTTTTCTACCTCTCTTCTTAGTCCAGTTGCCTTTTATTCACACCAGATAGCAGTAGAAATATTTTTACTGCAAGATGCAACAAACTTACCTCATACTTCAAAATCTTTCTGAAGAAATGCATTATTTAATGTATTGCTAATGAATGGGCATAATAATAATATTATTATTATGTAACTAGCATTATGTAGACTTGTCTTGTATTGAAACATATGTTAAAGAACAAACTTTTGATATAATTCTTCACTTTTTTCTATACTTCACGCCTAGTGTTTGTTTTTCCTATACATTTAAAAATAATTTTACTCCATGATCTTCCACCTGGATACTATACTCTGATCCCTCTTATTGGACTATTACTGTAACCTACAAGGACCATGTTGAGAAAAATACTTTGGTAAGTAATCTTACCAGTTTTATTTTTGTTTGTACACTTATCTACACAAACAAACTTTACTCATACATTTATTCATATATATATATATAAATCAGGAAGGATTCAGTTTGAAACTGGTTAGACCATTACTCAACAGAGTACTCGATACTTGGGGTAGTAGAGTATGGTCATATTATAAAGAGTCGGGACGCCAACAGCTGAGCTCTTGCTGTTTCAACAGCTAGTTCCAGACTGATTACCGAAGGCCTTGGTGTTTAACTGGCTGTATCATCAGGGCGTGTGGTTTGTCCAAATAAGGGCATACATTATCATCGTCACCGTTTTACGTCTGTTCTTCCACGTTAGCATGGGTTAGATGAGTTGTCCTGTTGTGGGCAGTGCCCGGTTGGCTGACCTTATCTTGTTCATACGAGAACTGATTCTGGCTTGATTTCTACAGCTGGATGCCCTTCCTAACACCAACCTCATTTACAGTGAGTGCTGGGTGCTTTTTTGCCGTGGCACCTCCACGTCCACTTTACAGTGTGTGCTGGGTGCTTTATTGCTGTGGCACCTCCATGACCACTTTGCAGTGGGAGGGGGTGGGGGCATATTGTCTATATACTTCAGCTTCGGATTGTACCCGTGGGAAGTCGGGTCTTCTGTATTACTGCGTGACGCCAGAGGTCACGGTCGTGTGTCATCGCCTTTGAGAGGTGCAATTAGTTAGGGTCGGCTTTTATCACCTCATCCCAGGTCTTCTTGGGTTTCCCCACTCTGCGGTTTCCATCGACTTCTAGTGCTCTGCACCTTTTTATGCAGCTGTCATCCTTCATACACATCACATGTCCATACCAACGCATCCGCCTCTCCTGCACACAATATTTGATTCCTCTTATGCTCAGTCTCTCTCTCAATTCGTTTATACAATGTTTATCCAATTGTAAATTCTCTTCACTTAAGTGTTGTGTGTATATGTATACATGTTTGTATATGCATATGCTGCTATGCTGGGGTGATAAAAACCTGGGCACAAACATACAATATGATCTGACCCATCAATGAGCCCCTCCCACCTCCTGTCCTCACCATTGCACTCTAGGAGCTATTCTCTCTACTTTATGTTCAGCCCCCTACAATTACTCTTTACCCTCTCATTTCCCACTGTACCACAACCCACCCTCTATCAACTGCATCCCCCACACTACTACATTAACTACCCTATACCTTACTCATCCCTTACCACAACTGTTCTTGGATTTCAAATAAAGAAGGCTTTGGAATCAGTGGGGGGGGGGGGGGGGCTGGAATAAGTAGGAGGAGGAGGAGTTGGAATAAGCGAGTCAGGGGTGGGGGGAGGGGTAATTTTTCTAGGTTGTCTCTATTGATTTTTTTATAAAAACCAGAATTAGTTGTTTAGTTTACACATTGAGACCCCAACTCATCCTATTTAGTTTATAATGTATGAGATTTCTAGTAATGTACTTTTTTTGTCATGTATAATGTTTTTTAATGTATAAAGAAAATTGTTGCAGGATTGCTACCACTTAAAATAAAATCTTGCTGGAGATAGCTTAGCAGGGGTGGGGTGGAATAAGAGTGGAGTGGGAGGATCTGAAAAATTAATAAGTGGGAGGGGGCGATTATTCGAGACCCGAGAATACATATCTCTCCATCACACCACCTCTACCCAATACTCATTGCCTTGCCAAATACCCACATACATCTATAACTTCATACTAATCTCTCTCCCCTGAGCTGAAAGAACTCTACAGGTGGGTCTATGACCAACAATCCCTCTGGTGATGGTTATATGAAAATGCACCTAGTACACTCTGTAAGGGTGGTTGGCAATAGGAAGGGCACCTCGCTGTAGAAACCATGCCTGAGAGGTTTGAGCAGACCCTTTAGCTGTGTCAAAGACACAACAACCTCTCTAGTGTTGGTGATCTACATGATAAGTGGTTGGTGATAGGAGGAGTATCCAGCCATAGAAAGCTTGCCAAACAAAGGGTTGGGAGGACCCTTTAGTTATGTCAAGGACAAGACATCTTCCCTAGTGTTGGTAATCTACACAATAAAATCTCCCAGTACATGCTGCGAAGTGATTAGTATTAGGAAGGGCATCCAGCTGTGAAAAGCTTGCCAGACAAGGGGTTGAGGGGACCCTCTGTTGTGTCAAAGGATACAACTCCTCTATTCTCAATATGATCGTACATAAGCAGGATGGTAACCCCTTGGCCTGTCTGGGAGGTCAGTAGCCCTGCTTCAGTTCTGAATTGATCTTTGTAGATCCATCCAACTCTTGTTAGCCGAAAAAGCATAAGTTAATGATGATAGTGATGATGATGATATCTGTGTGTGTATATGTGTAAGCCATGGTAAGACAGACTGTCTAGGAGGGTAGTCACTCTGAATAAACTAAGACTGCACAGGGCTGACTTGGATCTAGGAGAGCAGTCACTAAATATAAACTAAAGCAGGATAAAGAGGACTCATAAATCTGGTTAGACAGCCTCTCTAGTGCTGGTGGCACAAATAATGTACCCAGTCCATACTGTAAAGTGACTGGTGTTAGGAAAAATTGCCAAAAACCGTGACCAGTACAATGTATATATTAAAGATAATTGTATTTATTTGACAAACAGTTATCATGTTAGTGCTATATACAGTAGTTGGGTGGCTAACCTAATCATGTGGCCACTCTGAAAGGTAGATTTTGAGAGGTGACAAGTAGTAAATGTGTGCTGTGTCAAAGAAGTGAAATGGGAGGGAGACTCCACACAGACAAACAGCTTGGATGTAAATTTTTCTAGGTAAGAAATGTGAATAGGGTAGTTGGAGTAAAGATCCCACTAGCCGAGAAGTGGATAGAAAGGTAGTTGGAGTAGTTAGAGTAAGTGACAGAATTTTGAAGCTCAGAATAGTTATAGGAAATAGATTGATGATTATCTCTACCTATGCATCACAATCAAGTTTAAGTAAAGAACGAAGGGACTGTTTCTATGAGGAACTCCTACAGACAACCTGTGTTATAGATGACGGACACCTCATTATTCTGACTGGTGACTTCAATGGACATGTTGGACATTATTATGATGACCACACTGGAGTACACGGTGGCTATGGTTATGGCTTGAATCAAGAGGCTACTAAAATTCTGTGATGCAAATTAACTATTTGCAACACTAACTTCAGGAATCTAGCCAGCCACTTGATCACAAACCAATCAGGTGAACATACAAACCAGATTGACTTTTTAGTTGTTAGAAAATGGAATAGGCAGATGGTTTTGAATACTAAGTTCTTCCTCAGAAAAGAATGCACTTCACAACATAAGTCAGTCATTAGTGACATCAGAATAAACACAAGATAGAACAAGAAACATAAGAAAATCTGAAGGAGGAGAGTATGGAAGCTAAAGAACAACTCTGTTAAATATAGGTTCAGAAATACCCTACATGACACATATGACAAGAGGGAGGAGGAGTTAAATATATGGCATAGAAGACAACTGAAAGTTTCTACATGCTACTGATGAGACTTGTGATGGAGTAAAGCACCAGCCAGACAGAGAAGAAACTGGTGGTGAAACAGCACTGTTAAAGCCAAGAGACATATGAGGAAAATGTGAAAAAATGGGGGTAGCAAAGAAGGAGTAAAAAAGAAGCTAGATGATAGGTATTCTTCGCATACAAAGAAGCTGAAAGCAATAGGTTTGCATGAGTATCAGAAAATAATCAGCATGCTGTTGAGGAAAAGAATGTCCAAAATAACACTGATGATGCTGAAAAGAAAGAGGCATGGAAATGATATTGTAGTTGAAGAATGTGGAGTATGAATGGGTCCATCAGAAATAGTCCCCGAGATACGAAATCTTCAGGGGAAGTAGAAGTTGAATTAGTTACCCCCATAATCCATCTGGTAACACATGATGGAGTCATCCCAAATGATTCATGGAGCTGTATATTCATTATTTATTAGAAGGGAAAAGGTGACGCATTAGAAAGGAGCAACTACAGAGCCATAAAACAGATGGATCAAGCACAGCTAATTAGGGAAAGAGTCAAATTAGATGAGACACCGTTTGGTTTTGTACCAGGGAGGAGCACCACAAATGCCTTCTTTTCAGAGAGATGACTACAAGAGAAGTTCCTAGCTAAGTGTAAGCCTCTATATCGGGAGAAAGCCTTTGATAGAGTACCATGATCTGGTGGTCCCTAAGGAAACTAAGTGTAGAAGAATGGCTTGTGAGAGCAGTGCAAGCCATGTACAGAGGAGCTATCATTAAAGTGAGAGAGGATGAGTTTAGTGAAGCCCTCCATGTGCAGGTGGGTGTTCATCAGCAATCAATCTCAACCCACTCTTGTTTCTTATAGTTCTCAAAGCCATAACAGAGATGTCCATGGGAACATCTATACACTGACAATCTACTTCCTATAGCTGAATCAGTGAAGAGCTAGAGAAGTAAATTCAACTTTGAAAACAGAAATCAGAATCAAAGGCTTAAAGTAAACTTAGGAAAAACTAAAATTTTAGTAAATAAGAAAGGAGACAGAACTATGATTCCATTGTTTGATGTGTAGAAAAGGTGTAGGTAGTAATTCCATATGATGTACACAATGTAAATCTTGGGTACACAAGTGATGTAGTGGGATAGCAGGCATACTAATACTAGAAAAGGTAGACTTAATATATAGCAGATGCACAGGGATAGTTGGTAGTTAGAGCATCAGTGAAATAAATGTTTTCCAGTCCCATGAAGGGTCCATAGAAGTGGTTGACAGTTTCTATTACGTAGATGATTGAATTATTAGAGGAGAAGGCTGCACTGACAGCATGTTAACACTAGACCACACAGTACACATTGTCTGTCTTCTCAACAGCCAACACTATACCACATTTTATCACACTACACATTGTCTACCTACTTCTCAACAGTCAACACTATATCACACAGTACACATTGTCTACCTACTTCTCAACAGTCAACACTATACAACAGTTTATCACACAGTCATTGTCTACTTACTTCTCAACAGTCAACACTATATCACACAGTAGTCAGTCTATCTACTTCTCAACAGTCAACACTGTACCACACTTTATCACACAGTAGTGATTGTCCATCCACTTCTCAATGCCAATCTTTCAATATTTTAACCCTTTCGTTACCATATTTCTAATGAAATTGTTTTCAAATAATTTCGAAAATATTTAGCAATATAACTAACTTTTTCATCATTCAGCTGTTGTTTGGAACATATCTTGACAAATGTTCTTCTATAAAATTATGGTGGAATGTATTTAGATAAATATAAACATCTTAAAAAGAAAGTCTCATATCATAAAACTATGGCAGAATTCAGGCAGTGTGGTATCAAAAGGGTTAATGCTTCAATACAGACCAAAACATTCACTAAAGATCAATACAAACAGACAAATTGTCAGAAATCAAGACAGATTAGGCAACAAATTATCTTTTAATCACAATTAACTCAAATATAATGAGTTCAGTAAAATTGTTATAATCGTGTTTTTTAAAGTTAAAAAAGTATTCTTTACTTTGCATTAGCGTTCTGAGATTATTTTATTAGTATTATCATTATTATTATAACAATAATAAAAATGTCTTTCTTTAGCACAAGGCCACAAATTTTAGAGAAACAAAGTCAACCCACATCCCTGACTGTTACTTAGTTTGAACTGGAAATGTGGAAGATAATGACTCTTGCACAATGAATGGGTGTAAAGGAGGGAGCAGGAGAACAGTTGATTGAATCAACCCCAGTGTATTACTGGTACTTTTATTTTATCAACCCTGGAAGGATGAAAGTCAAAGTTGACTTCAGCAGGATTTGAACTCAGAATGTAGAAAGTCATAACTAAATGCCACAGTGCATTTTGTCCAACACTCTACTGATACTGCCAATCCAGCATCATCACTGTCATAGTAATAATAATAATGTTTCTACTTTTGACACAAGGCCAGCAATTACCCCAGTGCATTACTGGTGCTTTATTCTATCGACCCCATAAGGATGAAAGGCAAAGTTAACCTGTCGGGATTTGAACTCAGAACGCAAAGGGCCATAACTCCTATGCTGCAAAGCAAGCATGGTGTCTGACGCTGTACCGTTACTGCAATAATAATAATAATAATAAATAAAGTTCGCTAATTTAGGCACAATAGCAATTTTCTTGGAGGGGGGGAGGGATAAGTCGATTAAATTGATCCAGGGAAGAAGAAAGACAAAGTTGATCTTGCCAGGATTTGAATTCAGAATGTAACATGCTGTTATTAAATTTGGAGGGGAAGGCAAAGTCAATTATATTGACCCCCCCAGTACTTGACTGTTACTTTATTTTACTGACTTCAGAAGGATGAAAGGCAAAGTTGACTTCAGCAAGAAAATAATAATAATTGTTTCTACTTTAGGCACAAGGCCAGCAATTACCCAGTGCATTACTGGTACTTTATTTTATCGACCCCATAAGGATGAAAGGCAAAGTAAACCGCGGTGGGATTTGAACTCAGACCGTAAATGGACGTAACTATGCTAGAAAGCAATGGTGTCCGACTCTCTACCGATACTGCTAATTCACCGGCCTTAATAATAATAACAATTAAAAATAATAATGATAATATTAATAGCACACAAGTTATAAAAACAAAACAAAAGCAACCTAAAACTGATTAAATATATCTATATTAAATATTTCTTCATGTGGAGATATTCAAAATCACCACTCCAAACCCCAGATTCATATCAAATGAAGGGAGCAAAGCTGAGATTTTTGAGTTCTTTGAGTTCTTTGTTAGTATTTCCCTTCATTTTTAACAGAAACTAATTTAATGAGGATGGAGAGAGGGTAGTTCTTTTTATTCAGTCTTCACTCTACACTACAATAAGTGGGTGAGTGATAGGAGAAGGGCTTAACAAATAGAGCAGAGTTAAATTAAGCACAAATAATAGTAATGGTAATAATTTCATTTAAAAAAACCCCAGAAAACTAATAAGAAAATATATAATATTAAATTAGATATTTATATGAGTTATGCTGATAAATTATATGTACACATACATACGTGTACGCATACATAAGTGTGTATATATACATACATGAATATTTACACACATACATGTTTACAGATCTATGTATATACATGTATGTATGTGTGTGTGTGTGTATATATATATATATATATATATATATATATATATATATATAATGTTTGTATAAACAGGTTGACTCAGATTTACATTACTTCAAATTTGAAAAAGATGAGAAAATGCACTGTATGTCATTAGCTTCAATACTATTCTATATATACCTTACTGAAACTCTTTAAGAATATCAGAATTCCAAACAAGAATAAAAGAGACAATTTCTACTCATCGTGCTGAAGTTCCTACTTAGTAGCAGTTAGTAACAATTTAGCCAGCAGCAAATGATCTCATCACATGGTCTCAACCAGGCAACAAGGATTAGCCTTTCTCAACAGTCAATCCCCATCCAATGGCAAATCAATTTTATTTAGAAGCTGTGAAAACTTTCTCACACAGTATTAGGCCTCCGAATGATCAGCAGTGAATTTTTCTTATATCTGTGAAACTTTAAGTAATGCAATCTCAAATCAAACTCTTTATACAAACAAATAATTATAAATTAAAACATACTGAGTGTGCATTTCTTTTATTTTTATACCCATCTATCTATATCTATATATATCACCATCATCGATTAACATCTATCTTCCATGCTAGCATGGGTTATATATATATATTTATATACACACACAAAAGCACACATCCATATATTCATACACACAAACACAATTGTGTATATGTATGTATATACACCAGTAGCTAGCTCCAGAAGCTGATATATGTAAAGTGCAAGTCATCTATTAATGTAGTTATCACTGTTTATATAACAACAGATGTTTGAAATCACAGCTAAATGCCTGGAATACGGCTTCGTAGAGCAGCAAGCTGAAAAAGACAGAAATTATTATTATTGGTCAATAAAAGAAATTGTTATCATTATTAATAAATAATAAAATCATTATTATTTCTTTAACAGTTTCATGCAAGTTTCTACAAAATCGTCTGGTGCACATCTATTCCTGGAGTGTGTGCAGTATTGTTTTTATTTTTGTAGATGTTGGAAGAATATAGATTCCTATTGTCAACACCAATCGTATCTGTATATATTCAGACTATTCAGACTTGGCAAAGAGTGAGCAGCCAGAGATGATGTAGTTCATTGTCTCATTATGCTGGTTGCATAAACTGCATTAGGTGTTAAGATATGTTGTCATTATTGTGGATTGGCAGTATCGGTAGAGGGTCGGACGCCATGCTTTCCAGCATAGTTACGTCCCTTTACGATCTGAGTTCAAATCCCGCCGAGGTTGACTTTGCCTTTCATCCTTACAGGGTCGATAAAATAAAGTACCAGTAATGCACTGGGTAATTGCTGGCCTTGTGCCTAAAGTAGAAACAATTATTTTGATGTAATTGTTTGTGGCTCAACCTTTGCAATCGAAAGGTTGTGAGTTCAATTCTCAGACCGGGTGATGTGTTGTTTCCTTGAGCAAGACACTTTATTTCACATTGCTCCAGTTTACTCAGCTGTAGAAATGAGATGATAGGGACTGAGGTCCCTATCATTCCACTGCAAAGTGGACGTGTAGGCGCCACGGAAAAAAAAGCACCCAGCACTCACTGTAAATGAGGTTGGTGTTAGGAAGGGCATCCAGCTGTAGAAATCAAGCCAGAATCAGTTCCCACCCCACCTTTGCAAGCAGGGAAAAGCGGACATAAAAAAAAAAAAAATGTCATTATTTTGATGTAATTGTTTGTGGCTAGATATTGATCCTATGCAACAAGAATAAGTCCTTCTGTTTCTGCTTATAATCTAGAGCTTTTGACTCATTGCTGATGGTTTATTTCTTCTCTGTCAAACCTTAGGGACTATTAGCTGTGGAGTGATTTTTCTCTCCATTTTTTCTTTAGCATGATTTGTTATTCAATTTTCATTTTGTTTTTGTCTCTTTAACAATTTTTCTGTTATCTAAATTTATTGTTTCAGTGTAGTTTGTATTCTATCATTTCCTTGTAAATAGAGAAAAGTTTTTATCAATATTATTACTCACAAACTATCAACATCGTTTTTACTTTTTCCATGCTAAGAAGCAACCTTTAATTGCCTCTTATAACGTGCAGGATACAGTGTACCTGTACTCAAACCAGGGTACACGGGTATATAATTATCATTACCAACAGGATGGATTGTGAAAATCTGTAGAGAACTGAACAAAATGGTTTATGAAGAGTCCCCATGACAAGTTTTCTATGGCTGGATGCCCTTCCTATCACATACCTTATTTCCTATACAGACCATACAGAGATATGGAATTCATACTCTTCTTATTGCATTTTCATCATTTTTCTTGTATTTATATGAGGGGGAAGGGGTAATGACCGAAAGAATATCATTGCAAATACAAGAGGCCAAAATAGGGTCTCTTTTGAAGGGTTTCTGAAATAACATTACTCAACAAGGACATAGCTCAGAGATTAAGGAGTCCTAGAGCTACTATTTCTTTGTATTGAGAGATTATAGTTTTGGTATTATGGACATGTAGTTAGAATGTCTAAAAAAAGAATCATAGAACAGATTTTATGGGCAAAGCCAACTGGCAGGAGATACAGAGGGAGACCACAAGTTAGATGTTGGCTAATATCCACAACCTCGGTTGGTTTCAGTTGGGGATCCAGCCAAATCAATTAGAATTGGTTGCTTCTGATAGCACTTTCTGGAAGGTGTGCCCTGGGATTCTGCCCTCATGACAATCAGAGGAATAAGTGGAAGAAGATAAAGATGTGTGTGTGAATACAAAATCAACAAAAAATACAAGTAAACTGACCTCTTTCTCTACCAGTTTCTTCTTTGTCATCATAATATGTGCCTTCTGTATGTCTCCTCTCTTGGCTAAAACTTGGGCTTCAACAGCATAAGACTTCATATCTTTCTCTATGTAGCCAACGTATTCTGAAACAAATAATAAAGTATATGATCATCATTTAATATCCGTTCTCCCTGCTAGCAAGAGTTGGGTGGGTTGTTGCAGACCAAGTTAGCACATAATTGGAGCCATCAGCCTCCCAGATGGTCTGGGGCTCACATCCAGGCCGGGAACTCAATTCCTGCCTTGATATGCTCCAGCACTCTACAAATTGCACCAAGTGCTTTCTATTGTGTCACCAGTACCAAGTAAGTTGTCATATTTTTGATATAAGTGAAGAGTCTTTCTGATGCTTTGTTTGGCAAGTTTTCTACGGTTGGATGCTCTTCCAATCATCATCATCACTGTTTAACGTCCATTTTTCCACGCTAGCATGTGGTAGACGAGTTGGCCTGTTGTGCGATAGGCCAGGTCAGGTGACCACGAGTTACTCTTTACAGTGTGGGCTGGATATTTTGTGGTACCAACATAACTTTACAGAGTACGGATGGAAGTGGGAGGGAGGTGGGGTGTATATTGGATTAACAGGTGTCTACTGAGTGTAGATTTAAGTCTGTACGCAAGGGAAGGCGGGTCTTCTGTATTACTGCACAGCACTAAAGATCTCGATCCTGTGTCATTGTCTTAGAGAGGTGCAAGTGTGCAAAGTTAGCTTTTATCACCTAGTCCCAGGACTTTTTTGATCTACCTACTCCGTAGCTTCCATCAATTGTGATCGCCCGGGGGTGAGCGGGAGGGAAATGGGTGACTTTAGGAGATGGAAGCATATTTTCAATCGTTAATTTCAATTGTGGGAAATAATAAATAATAATAACATATATATATATATGCGTGTGTGTATGTGTGTATGTGTCTACTTGTAAAGAAACACATAACTTTTTAAGTTTGAAGAAGTAATGTTTTTTTGAATTATAAAGAGATTTTACCTGTCCAATAAATCTACAAGAAGAAAATGTTGCAGTGAATTACATGTACAGCAATTGCACGAAGAAATGAGGTCTGAATTTCTATCTAATAATGGGTTTTAGCAGATAGTATTTCATACTTCTGTTATGTATAAGATTGGCAGAACAACAACAAAACAAAGATTATGACAGCAATCATTTTATGACCATTTTCCATGGTATAAATTGGATGTGTCATCCCAGTCCAAGATTAGATGGGCCAGAGGACCACATCTTGCTCATTCACTTCATATTTTGGCATGGTTTCTATGACTGGATGTTCTTCCTAATGTCGCCCACTTCACACTTCACAGAAGCAGTAGAGAAGCTTTCAAAGGTTCTTTCCAGCCTACAAACAATATCAAATAACAAGAACAACATAAAAAAAAGAGAAGTTACCTTTCCAATAGTTTGTTCCTCCAGTTTTCATGTGTTCCTGCTCCCTCAGTAATTTCTCTTGTAACAGCTTACTTTTGTTGGTTAGCGCTTGTAACTGGGACGGGTTTAAATTATCCTTTAGATGAGAAATCTGTAACAAACCAACACAATGAGTATATATATCATCAATTTATATGCCTTGGTATATATGTATGTATATATATATATATAAAGTTTTTGGTGCTGAAACCGGGAAGACCACAAGTCAGGGTAGAACTCTATGCATGGGAAGTAGCAGACTGGGTATAAAGCAAGGCGTAAACCTAATCATGACACCTTCAGAAGGCTTGCAACATACAAGCCGAAACCGCTAGGGATCGCGGTTGGGTTTATACTTTCCTTTATATTAATGTATATATACAGGGTGTCTCAAGGAGGCACATGGCTTAGTGGTTAGAGCATTGGCCTTGCAATCGAAACGTTGTGAGTTCAATTCTCAGACCGGGTGATGTGTTGTTTCCTTGAGCAAGACACTTTATTTCACATTGCTCCAGTTTAGTCAGCAGTAGAAATGAGATGATAGGGACTGGGGTCCCTATCATTCCACTGCAAAGTGGTCGTGTAGGTGCCACGGCAAAAAGCACCCAGCACTCACTGTAAATGAGGTTGGGGTTAGGAAGGGCACCAGCTGTAGAAATCAAGCCAGAATCAGTTCCTGTCCCACCCTTGTAAGCAGGGAAAAGTGGACGTAAAATGATGATGATGATGATGTCTCAAAAATGTATACACATATTTATTAGAATGCTGTTAAAGTGTGTATACATTTTTGGGGTACACCCTGTATTTATGATACAATGAAAGGATTGGGGTCCCTATCATTAAAACATCCAAGATAATTTCTATCAGATATACAACTTCATAGGGGACCTGGCTAAGCATACAAGGTGTGAGTCATAACAACATATATACACCATTAAATACATCTCTCTAGATGCCATGAGGCTTGTGAAGAGTGTATAAGGTACGGTGGAGAGGGCATTGTATAACTGACCAAGAAGTCAGTACCTTTCTTCATGGTTCAGATCACTCACCTGTAAGTAGGTATTTAGAATGGTAAATATAGCTAACTGTTGAAAGTAATGGTGGTAGCATTGTAAAACTGATGAGCAACTCATTGAAATACAGCGCTTAGTTCAGTACACACATACTTTAATATACATTTAACACACATATCTGTATGAATATAATATGCCTACTCAGACACCTCACACAACCACAAGTCTCTCGACTCAGACACCTCACACAATCCTAAGTCTCTCTACTCAGACACTCCACACTACAAGTCTCTCTACTCAGACACTCCACACTACAAGTCTCTCTATTCAGACACCCCACACTACAAGTCTCTCTATTCAGACACTCCACACAATCACAAGTCTCTCTACTCAGACACCCCACACTACAAGTTTCTCTACTCAGACACCCCACACTACAAGTCTCTCTACTCAGACACTCCACACAATCACAAGTCTCTCTACTCAGACACCCCACACAACCACAAGTCTCTCTACTAAAACACCTCACACTACAAGTCTCTCAATAGACACACCACACAACCAGAAATCTGTCCCAACTCACACACCCCAAACAAGTCTCTCTACTCTGACACTCCACACAACCAGAAGCCAGATAGTCTCCTTCAGTCTGTAGCCAGCCTCAATTTATCATGAAGAATGACCAACCCAAACATATATTACTTTAATCAAGGACTTCCTATCCCTGCTCTCATCTATCACATTTGGTGTATAAAGAGGAACACACACATTAAATGGTTCAACTTTAAGGAAAGTTACCTGTTTATCAAGTTGTTGTTTTTCAAACTTAAGAACCTCCATGGATACTGTACCCTTTCTGGAAAATAGGGGTAAAAAAACAGGGTTAAAAGAGAAAACAATTCATGAATATTTTCTTTGAAATAACAATAATGATATCAATGATAATGATGACACTGCTTTCCCTAGCAACATTATCAATATTACCACCACCATTACCATAACCAATCATAAACACTAACACCACCATCACCACCACCACCACCAATACCACCACCATCACCACCACCATCACCATCACCATCACCACCACCATCACCACCACCACCACCAATACCAACCATCACCACTACTACCACCATCACCACCACCACCACCAATACCACCACCATCACCACCACCATCACCATCACCACCACCATCACCACCACCACCACCAATACCAACCATCACCACTACTACCACCATCACCACCACCACCACCAATACCACCACCATCACCACCACCATCACCATCACCACCACCATCACCACCACCACCACCAATACCAACCATCACCACTACTACCACCATCACCACCACCACCACCAATACCAACCATCACCACTACTACCACCATCACCACCACCACCACCAATACCAACCATCACCACTACTACCACCATCACCACCACCACCACCAATACCAACCATCACCACTACTACCACCATCACCACCACCATCACCACCACCACCACCAATACCAACCATCACCACTACTACCACCATCACCACCACCATCACCAATACCAACCATCACCACCACCACCATCACCACCAATACCACCACCAATACCAACCATCACCACTACTACCACCATCACCCCTATCAACCATAACCACCAATAATGATTTCTAACATTAGCACAAAGCCACACATTTTTGGCAAGTAGCAATGTAATTAATCACAACAAACTCCATCCCAGCATTTAACTAGTACTTAGTTTTACACCTCCTCTACCTCTAATAATGAAATGCACTCTATAGGATTTTAACTGAACCACCAGAATTTCAGTCTCCCACCCCACATCCCCACCATAGGAAACTTTCCAAACAAACAAAGAATTGGGAGGACTCTTCAGCTGTGTCAAAGACATGTCAACTTCCTTAGTGCTAGTGCCATGATAAAATGCATTTTGTAGAACATAAGAATGTAAGCAAGATATGGCCTCACAGATAGGCCCCCAGCCTATCTGTGAGGCCAGCAGCTCTACTTAGGTACTGACTTGGTCTGTGAAAACCTGTCCAATCCCTGCTTGCAAGGAAGATGGATGTTAAATGATGATGATGACTATACTTTCAATAGTGAAGGTGTGTGACCCAATGGTTAGGGTGTTGGGCTCACAACCGGAATGTTTGATTCCCAAACCAGGTGGCATATTGTGCCCTTGAGCAAGGCACTTCATTTCACATTGCTTCAGTTCACTCAGCTTAAAATCAGGCTAACCTCATGATGGACTGGCATTTTGACAAGTGCGAAAACTTGTTACTTTCAGTTGCTTAATGCCCATGAAACTTGGATAAGCTCTGGCCTGATGGGTTTTTAAGCTTGAGCCAGATTTTAACTTTAACTTATTCTTTGAGTTGAAATTTACAACGAAAGAAAAAGAAATAAAAATCCTTTAAATCTGGTAAAGCAGAGTTTCCCAAATTTTATAGACTACCACCCATCCCTCCCCACCTCTGTAAAGGTGACAAAAAATTATACATTAAAAATTTTAATTTCATTTTGGCATTTATTGAATTATTAAAAAGTGACAGACGTAGACAGCTTGCCAAACAAGGTGTTAGGAAGACCCTTCAGTCTGTGTCAAAAGAAACTTCTGTGCACTCGATAGAATGTACATAAGAGAGATACAGACTCCTCAGCATGTCTGGGAGGTCAGTTATGGTACTGACTTGGTCGATGTAGACCTGTCTAACCCTTGCAAGCAGGGAAACAGACGTTAGATGATGATGATGATGACAGTTTTTCAAGCAAGTACTAATTTCTATTATTTCCCCCTTTTCTCCCTCACCACTCCTTGCTTCTTAACGACTTACCCTAACACTCCTTGCCTTCAAGCACCCCTCTTATGTCCCCTAATGCCCCAAAGGGGGCAGTAGCACCACCTATTTTGAGAATCACTGAGGTAAAGTAAAAGACAAAAGGAGAAAAGATAACAAAAATATTCTTTGACTTACTTCTGGATCACAATTGGTGCTGCCTGAAATGAAACGAAAACAGAAACATTAATTATGAACCAAATTAGATATGGTGTAGACATGGTTGTACACTTAAGAAGTTCGATTCTTAACCACATTTTCCACCTTCAGTCCCCCTGTGTGGCACCTTGAGCAAGCATCTTTTACTAGTCCTGAGCCAACCAATGTCTTGTGAGTAGAATTTGGTAAATGGAAACTATAAGGAAGCCCATTAACCCTTTAGCATTTAAACAGGCCATATCTGGCCAGAATTCTCTCACCTCTTTCTATTCAAACCAGCTGTAACTGGCCACTCATACTGATGTTAAGGTATTGTTCTCAAAATAAATAATAACAAAATCTCATAGATTCAATATTATGTGAGATAATTATGTGAGGTAAAGCCCTTACCACAAAAATACAATAGTAAATATAGAGTAATGTAAATGTTAAAGGGTTAAATATGTGTGTGTTTGTATTTGTATACCACTCACTATGAACATTGTGTCGACACTGTTTATATAAAAAAGGGACCAATGACATTGTTTGCACCTATAAACAATACATCCTTCAGCATAGTGGTGCAAGAGGCGTTTAGCAGTGTATACCATAAGCAAAGAAAATAAGGCACGGGTCATAAGCACTGTCCTTTCCTCCCCAACAAAGTTGTAAAAAATACATCTATATTGTTAGACTTTTCCCAAGATAAGAATTCAACAAAAGCAATGTATGTGTGAATGTAAAAAGTTACTTACATTTGATGGTGCATTTGTATTACTGTCATCTGTTTTCTGAAAGATGGTGAAACAAAAACAACAATTAATTAATAGACAAAATAAAAAGAACCACTGAAGTTCACACACACACAAAGTTTACACATACACACACATATATTGTGTGTGCAAGCAGAGTTATGTACCTGGAATAAACCTCTGTAGGTCTCCACAATGGGTGTTCTTGTTTGATCAACACAACAGCCTGCTTGTAAAATTAACAAGCAATTGGTTGAGCAATTCTAGACATGTGTACTCTTAATGTACCGTATATACTCGAATATAAGCCAACCCCACTATTTTAAGTCTAAGAAATGGGCAAAATTCCAAACCTTATTTACATAGAATTTGAGTACATAAAGTAATTCACTGTGGCAAGGTTGACCCTTTCAATAACAGGTACAGTCCATCAAATGGGCTTTCAAACTGTTTCCATCTATTCAATTTTAATCCCAAAGCTCAATCAACCTAAGCCACGATAAATGACACTTCCCCAAGATGTCATGTGGTGGAATCAAACCTGTGACCGTATGATTACAATGTGAGCTTCTGTACCATTTTACCATGCTTCATCTACAAGTAATATAACATGCCCCTAGAGAAGAACTTAATGAATGTTGAAGTTTTAAATCAATCATTTCTCTTTTAATGCCATCACCCCTGTTAAAGCAGGGGTTAGCCTTGTAGGCCTTATGACAAGCATTTCCACTTTTCTCTATCGTTTCCACACCACCCAATCCCTTACTTCCATTTCATTATTTTTAGCCACATCTTTTTTTAGTCTACTCCATTCTCTACTTCCTTCCACATTCATTTTGATCATGCCTCTCATCTAGTCACTTTCATCCTTCTCCAACTCATGATTCAACCATCTCATTCCATTTCTCACAATATTCATCACTGTCTATTATTCACATCACCCAATCACTTTCATCCTTCCTCAACACATATTTCAAGCATTTCATTCCAGTTCTCTTCACAATACTCATCACTGGCTCTATTCCCATCATACTCTGCTATTTCTTGTTTGTCTTCCTCATTCTGAACAATACTCTGCTGAAAACCTGTATAAAGGTATGGAAATGAAATATATACTTACTTTTCTCAAGAACTGATCAATAATCAACAATTTCTCCTTAATTTCTTCAACCTGTTTGTTCTTTATGGGATCACGTAGTCGCAGTTTTACTTCTAGCCTGCCACCAACTGATTTACGGCCATCCATTAACTAAACAGGCAAAAACAGTGGACGTTTTGTTAATTCTTTTGTGTGTATGTACAAGTGTGTAAACATTAGAGATGACATGAGGAGGGTAGATGAGTGAATAGGGTGAATATGGGTGTGTTCTGTACACAGCATAACAGTTGAGTCATCAGAGAAGTGTTGGATTTGTTCTGGCTCTCTACATTCTGAATTCAAATCCCACCGAGGTAAACTTTACCTTTCATTCTTTCAGAGTAAATAAAGTACTAGTCCATGGGCATTGGATTAGCGAATTGTTAAAGAGTTGAATGGAATGTTTTGCAATGTTGGTTCTAGCTTTATGTGTTCTAAGTTCAAATTCCACCTTCTGCCACCAGAAAAGCGTTGACACTTCTACCAACAACTGTGACTGGCAGTTAGTATCAGCTCAGCAAAGAAAGACCAATGGAAACAGTTTCCGTCGTTCAATTTAACAACTGGATGCTCTCTCTTTCTTTTTTCATTTAGTAGCAGCAGCAGCAGCAGCAGCAGTAGCAGTAGTAGTAGTAGTAGTAGTAGTAGTAGCAGCAGCAGCAGTAGTAGTAGAAAGAAAAGGGGGGTGAGAAAGAAAGAGACAGACACAAAAGAAACAGTATCCATGTGTTAATGGTTGCAATGTGTGAGATTTTGTTAACCTTTCTGATACCAAACCACTTCTGGTTCTAAAACCACAATTTAAAAGTAAATTAAATCTAAATTGTAACATTTCATCATAATTTTATCCTATATTTTAGAACAGGCATGCAGTGTGAGGCAAAGAAAAGTGTTGACAACTAGAAGGGCATCATGTTAAAACTCTGCCTCAAAAAAATCAAGCCTAACCAATGCCAGCATGGAGGAAGAGATGTAAAAATCATGATGAAGAACCTTTTAAATTATGTTTCAAACATTGGCTTAATAATGCAAAAGCTAATTATTTTACTAAACCTACACCTAATTCTTGATTATTTTCAAAATTAATTGGTACACTGTCTGACTATTTCAATGGAAATATCATTTGGAAAGGATTAATCCATTGGATGGCCTTTTGTCAATATGAAATGTGTGTAGGATGACTGCATCTGTAGGATGAGCACATCAGTAGAACATGTGCATCTGTAGAATACAGACATCTGAAGAACAAGTGCATTGGTAGAATGATTGGTTAGTGAAAGGAAGGATATCCAGCCATAGAAAACTTGCCAAAGAATTGAAAGGACTGTTCTGGTATGTCAAGAATATGACACCCTCCTTAGTGCTGGTGCTATAATAAAATGCACCCAGTACACTCTAAAGTTTGGGAATGTATGTAGCAAAATGCAGCCCCTGACTCATTAAGAGGTTAGTTGTTCCGATTAAGTTACTAGCATGGAAAACAGATGTTAAATAATGATGATAGTAATAAATATGATTATGAATTAATAAACAAGTATATAATGTGGTAAACTTACATCATAGGAGTCATGGACTGTGCATTTGTTCTCTAAGGACTGAAGTTTGATGTTTACTGTACCCAACACTTTATCACTTTTAAGGAAGCCCCTGGAAAAAATGTAAAAAAAAAAATTGATTGTAAAGTTTGATATGTTGAGCTATTAAAACACATAGTATGCATCCAGTATATACTACATCATGCCTGCATGGGTTGGACGATTTTTCTCAGCACAGCATCCTTCATCATCTCCTCTGCCAGTCTTAGCTATTTGAGGTCCACTCGCATAACCTCTACCCAGGTCTTTCTTGGTCATTCTCTGTTGTCGCTTCCTTCCAATGGGATTTCCTGGCATTTCTTCACCCATCGGTCATTGTCCATGCACATCACATGTCCATACCAACGCAGTCTTCTCTCCTGCACACCATCTCAGATTCCTCTTAAACTCAGCTTCTCCCTCAGCTCATCCAAACTCTGCCTTTCTCTCACACTTACATTGCACATCCAACAAAACATGGTTGCTTCATTTCTCTCCAGTCTACGCATGTCCTCTGCAGTCACAGCCCATGTTTCACTACCATGCACAAAGCACACTACACACAGGCATCATACAGCTGCCCTTTTGAGCATAGGGAGAAACCTTTTGTTGTCAGCAGTGGGAGCAGTTCTCTAAACTCCTTCCATCCTATCTTTATTGTAGCTATTATACTCTCGGTGCACCCTCCTCCGCTGCTAATTAGGTTCCCTAGATAGCAGAAGCTATCTACGCCATCTATGGATCCTTCCTGTAATTGGAAAAGGCTTATATCATTAGCATGATGTTTCAGCAAAGTTATGTTGCAAAAAACTGAATAAATAAAGGGTATGACATCTTCCCTAGTATTAGTGCCATAGTAAAATGCACAGTCTGTGACAACAAGTCCAACTCTTGCTAGCAGAGAAAATAGATGTTAAATGATGATGATGTATTTTCTATGCAGAAGATTCTGAGGCAAGAATCATAGAAATTGTCAACATACCTACGATAATAGACTTCAAATTTCAAAGACTTTTTCTCAAAAATTCGCAACATGGCCCTTGATTTCCGGTTGATCTGTAATCTAATAGACTCATTGTATTCTGTGGAAACAAAAACAAAATCAGAAATTATATAGTTTGACGAGTAATCTAGGATTGAACATGGAAATTTTATAACTAAATTTCAATATAAAGAGGTAGAATAGAGCATCCAGAACGAATATTTTATGTGTGGTGTATATATATATTTAAAGAATTCAAAGTTTGAAAGCCACGACAATGTGGGTTTGGATGGAAAAAAATCAATCGTAAGAACCGGGGGTTGTTTTATTACCTTCATTTATTCCTATGTCCATATATTTCGAGATTAATATCTTCTACCGAGGAAAATAAAGGATCTATTCCAGTGTCCGATGTGGCTTGGAGTATATATGTGTGAGTGTGTGAATATGTGTGAGTATGTAAAATGTGTAAGAGTATATATGTGTGTATGTGTGAATGTGAGAGTGCATGTATATTTGAATGTGTAAATGTGGCTGTAAAAACTCCGGTCAAATTTAGTCCCGTCGGAACAAGGTACGGCATGGCCAATTCTGGCCAGACTTGTCTCTCAATGTGGACATCAACCCGTCTAACCCATGCATCATCATCATCATCATCACCATCATCATTTTACGTCCACTTTTCCCTGCTTGCAAGGGTGGGACAGGTCTTATTCAGCACAGCATCTCTCCACTCGTCACGGTCCCTCGTCATCTCCACTATGAGCTTCAATGATCTGAGGTCTGTTCTCACCACCTCCGCCCATGTTTTTCGTGGTCTACCTCTACCACGTCTTCCTTCAACTGGCAATTCCTGGCACTTCTTCACCCATCGGTCATCCTCCATGCGCATCACATGTCCATACCACCTCAGTCTCCTCTCCCGTACACTACATTCTATCCCTCTCAGATACAGTTTCTCTCTCAACACATTTATGCTGGGTCGTTCACGCACATTTACACTGCACATCCAACGGAGCATGCTTGCCTCATTTCTCTCCAGCCGTCGCATATCCTCTGCAGTTGCTGCCCATGTCTCACTACCATGCAGCATCGCGCTCCTCACACAGGCATCATACAACCGGCCTTTCGTACGCAGGGAGAAACCCTTCTTCGTCAACAGAGGAAGCAGCTCCCTAAACTTCTTCCAACCCGTCCTTATTCTAGATACTATGGCCTCGGAACACCCTCCTCCCATGCTAATCTGATCTAGGTACCGGAAGCTATCCACCACTTCTATAGCGCCCTCTTGCATTTGAAAAATGTGTCTATCAGTGCGACTTCTACTGTCTAATTTCCCTGTACATCTACTGCATACATATTTCTCCCTACCTGTTAGTTTGCCTGCTATCCCGCTACATCTCTTGTGTACCCAGGATCTGCATTGTGTGCATTTTATAGAATTTATGCCAGTTCCTTTTCTGCATACCGAACATGGCCATTTCCCTGACGGAATCAGGGTTTTGTCCTCTTTTCTACTCATCAACACTTTTTTCTTAGCTAGATTCACTCTCAGTCCTCTTGCTTCCAACTGCTGTTTCCATAGCCAGAATTTATTCTCTAGCTCCTCTACTGATTCTGCTATAAGAACCAGATCATCAGCGTAGAGAAGTTCCCATGGACAGCCAGTCTTAAACTCCTCTGTTATGGCTTGGAGGACTATAATGAACAAGAGCGGGCTGAGGACCGAACCCTGATGTACTCCTACTTGTATCTGGAATTCCTCACTAAACTCCATTCCTACCCTGACTTTACTGAGAGTACCTCTGTCCAAAGTTTGCACTGTCCTCACAAGCCATTCCTCAACACCTAGCTTCCTTAGGGACCACCAGATGACAGATCGGGGTACCCTATCAAAGGCCTTCTCTAGGTCAACAAAGGCTAAGTATAGTGGCTTATTCTTCTCTAAGAACCTCTCTTGCAATTGTCTCACCAAGAAGAGGGCATCTGTTGTACTCTTCCCAGGCACAAAACCAAACTGCATCTCATCTAGTTTGACCCTTTCTCTAATTAGTTGTGCTAAAATCCTTTCTGCCACTTTCATAACCTGATCTATCAGTTTTATACCCCTATAATTGCTCCTCTCCAAAGCATCCCCTTTACCTTTGTAGTAATTTATGAGAATACTGCTACACCAGTCTTTGGGTATGACACCACCATATATAGCCTGATTGATGATGCGTGCAACCAGTTTAGTGCCTACGTCCCCTGATGCCTTCAGCATCTCAGCAACTATTCCCGATGGTCCGGCAGCCTTACCCTTTTTCATTTCCCTTCCATGCAAGCATGGAAAATGGACATTAAACAGTGATGATGATATATATATATATATATATATATAAGAGGGTGTTAAAGTTTGCTTGAAGCATTGTGAAATGTGTAAAAATACGTATTTAAGAAAGCCACAACAATGCAAAGGGAAATCTCGAGGTAGGAAGTGAAATATAGATAGGAAAAACAGGTGAAAGTGAAAGTTGAGAGAGACAAAGATGAAAACAAAACAAAGGTAGAAGGGTTACCGTAGTAGAGATTTTAATCCCAATATTTCGGGCTCACGCCCATCAACGGGGGAAAAGTTCCAAAAGGGGGGAAAACAGGCCAAGCGGAGAAAGTGGTGATGTCGTTAAGACAGGAATGCCGTTATGGGGAGAAAAATATTTAAAATTTAAACGAGGGAGAGAATGCGCGTGCGCGTGATAAGCTGTGGCAAAAGCTACTGACCAAATGGGTTAAATCAAGAGGGTGCGTTAGCGTGTGAAAGCCTTAAGATATGTGTATGTAAATATATATGTGTGTGTGACTGTGTGTGTATAAGTGTAAGTGTGTATATGTGTGAGTGTGTGTGTGTGTGAAAGATAGTGGGCTGTAGAAGTTGGAAATCAGAGGGTGTGAAAGGTGGTAGGTTGTAAAATATGTGTGCGTGTATAAATATAGAAGTGTGTGTGTGTAAGCGTATGGGTATACATGTGTGTGTGTAACTGTGTATGTATATGTGTGAGTGCGTTTGTGTGTGAAAGATAGTGGGCTGTAGAAGCTGGAAATCAAAGGGTGTGAAAGGTGGTAGGTTGTAAAAACATGTGTGCGTGTAAAATATAGAAGTGTGTGTGCATGCGTATGGGTATGCATATACGTGCGTGTGTGTGAATATAGCAGGCCGTAGGCTGTGAATGGTCATTATGGTTAAATTAGCCATGTCAGCTCATTTCTCTCAGCCCGGTTGTTAAGTGGGGGTCTGAGGTTCTTAATAACAAGTGCTTCCTTTATCCTTAAGGATCCGATGCTGCGTTCAGTCGCTAGGACTGTGACCAAGGGTCTACCCTGTGGGTTTCCGCATTTGAGGATATGTTTACGGAAGGAAGATGCGTTGGTGTTGATATGTTCCTTGATACGAACATGTAGGGGTCGGATGGTGCTACCTATGTAAAACTTGTTACATTTATCGCATTGAATCTTATATACGACATAGGTGCGTAGGCAATCTGCCCCCCGTATCGGGCAGTTGCTGAGGGAACAAGTCCTATCTGCCTCGTAGGGTTTGTTGGAGAGGCATCTTCGCAGCGAAGGTCCTGTGTGGGCCAAATGTATGTCAAGTCCCTCCGTACGTATGGCCCTGCGGATGGCGTTCGTGGTATATTCACTCAGGTGGGGGATTTTAAAGAAGCACCTGCTAATATTAAGTTTTCTAGTGGGTGTCGGTCTACTGGGTCTGGGGTCTCTAATTCCGTTAATCAGTCGCTTGGGATAACCATTAGATCTGAGTAGATTACGGAATTGCGTGGTATGGGTGAGACCACCCATCGGGTCGCTGCATCTGTTAGTGATCCGTGTCAGTTCATTTAGGACATAGCCTCTCTTAGCGTTGTTGGGGAGGGCTGAGTTATAATGCACAAATAGGTCCTTGCACGCTGCTTTGCGGTAGAAAGTGGTGTTTATGTCTCCTTGTTCCGAGATGTTGATACGGAAGTCGAGGAGGGCGAGTGACCCGTCTTCTCCCGGGTGTTCGATGGTGAAATCGATGTGTTGGTCAGTATCGTTGAAGATTTGGTGAATTTCATTCGCCATCTCCCGGGAAGAAGTAAGTATCAGGATATCATCAACGTATCTGGAGTAGAAGGCGATGGCGTTGGGTTGGCAGGTATTGAGTGCCTTGCGTTCCAGGTGGTCCATGTACGAGATCGCAAGTATGCCGGACAGACTAGAGCCCATAGGTAGCCCAGAGATTTGTTTGTACGTGTGGCCGAGGAAATTGAAGAGTGCATTATCCACAACGAAGGAGAGGAGTTGGTGGATGTCCGTGTGTGTGAGTCCGAAGCAGTGTAGGTTAGATGCTCGGACTCGTTCGGTCAACAGGTCGACAGCTGGGGATGCTGGTACGGAGGTATAAAGGGAGACCACATCAAGACTGAAGGCATAACCGTTGTCCTTTCTGGTGTTGGGCGCCAGATGGTGTAGTCGCTCCAAGACTTCCATTGAGCTGCAGACGTGGGCTGGTAGTGTGTGTAGAATAGGTTTCAGTAGTGTGGAGAGCAGCCACGATATTTTATAGAGTGGGCCCTCCACGCTAGAGACAATGGGCCTGATTTTCAAATCGGGTCCTTGTTTATGTGTTTTGACCAGGTGGTAGAAGGTGGGTAATTTGCTGTTTCGAGTCATTATGTTGTTTTTTACCTTCTTTGGCAGTTTTCGTTGGACACAGATGTTAGTCCATATGGTGTTAATGCCTTCCTCGATTAGAGTCGAGGAGGTCCCTGTGACTTTCGAGTAGAGGCTGTGGTCATTAAGATGTTGGAGAGCTAAGTTGTTGTAGGTCTCTCTCGAGATGACACAGAATTCTTTCCCCTTGTCAGAGGGAAGGTACACAAGGTTCCTGGATCTTAGGTTGGTGAGAGTATTAAATTGTGCATTGGTGAGGTTGCGTTTATTGTGTGTGTGTGTGTGTTGGGAAAGGATGTTAGAGATAGAATGTTTCAACCTGAGTAGTTTAGTGTCAAGTTCGTGGTTGGTGGGTGGGGGGTGGAGTGGGTTGTCGAGGTGATACGTGGGGAGTGTGGGGTGGGTTGTGGGGTTGTAATCGATCTCGGTGTTGTTTTGGATGGCGGTTAGCCATTTCAGTTGATAAGCTGTCCGACAGAAGTTGGTTTCGATGTCGAGTTTCAGTCTGTCATCGAGACGCTGTGTAATGATGAACTTGGGTCCGAGGCGCAGAAGTTCGAGTTCGTCGTTGGTGAGGGTACCGGTTAAGTCGGTAACGAGGTGTGAAGCATCGTTGGTAGGTAGATCGATGTTGGGGGGTGTAGCGGAGGGTGTTGTACAGCTGCTGCCCCTGGTGTGGTTGTAGTCGGTCCGTCTGTGGGAGCGGATGTTGTCAATGTAGTATTTGTTTACAGTCCATTCGTATTTCCGTACAAGGCGCTGTTTATCAAATTTGACTCTGGTGTGGTAACACTGATCTATAGCTTTGTGTAATTCCTGGACCTGGTGGTCAGGGGTGAGGATTGGAGCTATACGATCTACGTGCTCAGAAAGCGTTTGTATATGGAGTCGCAGTTGGTGGTGGTGGTGTCGTAGTATTTTCTTGATAAAAGTGCGTTGAATGTGGCGGATGGTGTTTTCGAAGGATGGTGATCGTAAACATTCGGGTAGATGTATATTCCTGATGGTGGTTGGAATGATGTTGTTCTTTAGGCAGCGTTTTAAGAAGGTAATTTGGCAACCGAGTTTGGCACGATTCTCCGATAGTCTGAATAGGTTCCTTATGGGTGCAAACAAGTCCTGGCTCAGGTGTAATGATAAGAGGGTGTTAAAGTTTGCTTGAAGCATTGTGAAATGTGTAAAAATACGTATTTAAGAAAGCCACAACAATGCAAAGGGAAATCTCGAGGTAGGAAGTGAAATATAGATAGGGAAAACAGGTGAAAGTGAAAGTTGAGAGAGACAAAGATGAAAACAAAACAAAGGTAGAAGGGTTACCGTAGTAGAGATTTTAATCCCAATATTTCGGGCTCACGCCCATCAACGGGGGAAAAGTTCCAAAAGGGGGGAAAACAGGCCAAGCGGAGAAAGTGGTGATGTCGTTAAGACAGGAATGCCGTTATGGGGAGAAAAATATTTAAAATTTAAACGAGGGAGAGAATGCGCGTGCGCGTGATAAGCTGTGGCAAAAGCTACTGACCAAATGGGTTAAATCAAGAGGGTGCGTTAGCGTGTGAAAGCCTTAAGATATGTGTATGTAAATATATATGTGTGTGTGACTGTGTGTGTATAAGTGTAAGTGTGTATATGTGTGAGTGTGTGTGTGTGTGAAAGATAGTGGGCTGTAGAAGTTGGAAATCAGAGGGTGTGAAAGGTGGTAGGTTGTAAAATATGTGTGCGTGTATAAATATAGAAGTGTGTGTGTGTAAGCGTATGGGTATACATGTGTGTGTGTAACTGTGTATGTATATGTGTGAGTGCGTTTGTGTGTGAAAGATAGTGGGCTGTAGAAGCTGGAAATCAAAGGGTGTGAAAGGTGGTAGGTTGTAAAAACATGTGTGCGTGTAAAATATAGAAGTGTGTGTGCATGCGTATGGGTATGCATATACGTGCGTGTGTGTGAATATAGCAGGCCGTAGGCTGTGAATGGTCATTATGGTTAAATTAGCCATGTCAGCTCATTTCTCTCAGCCCGGTTCTTAAGTGGGGGTCTGAGGTTCTTAATAACAAGTGCTTCCTTTATCCTTAAGGATCCGATGCTGCGTTCAGTCGCTAGGACTGTGACCAAGGGTCTACCCTGTGGGTTTCCGCAGATTTCCAACTTCTACAGCCCACTATCTTTCACACACACACACACTCACACATATACACACTTACACTTATACACACACAGTCACACACACATATATATTTACATACACATATCTTAAGGCTTTCACACGCTAACGCACCCTCTTGATTTAACCCATTTGGTCAGTAGCTTTTGCCACAGCTTATCACGCGCACGCGCATTCTCTCCCTCGTTTAAATTTTAAATATTTTTCTCCCCATAACGGCATTCCTGTCTTAACGACATCACCACTTTCTCCGCTTGGCCTGTTTTCCCCCCTTTTGGAACTTTTCCCCCGTTGATGGGCGTGAGCCCGAAATATTGGGATTAAAATCTCTACTACGGTAACCCTTCTACCTTTGTTTTGTTTTCATCTTTGTCTCTCTCAACTTTCACTTTCACCTGTTTTTCCTATCTATATTTCACTTCCTACCTCGAGATTTCCCTTTGCATTGTTGTGGCTTTCTTAAATACGTATTTTTACACATTTCACAATGCTTCAAGCAAACTTTAACACCCTCTTATCATTACACCTGAGCCAGGACTTGTTTGCACCCATAAGGAACCTATTCAGACTATCGGAGAATCGTGCCAAACTCGGTTGCCAAATTACCTTCTTAAAACGCTGCCTAAAGAACAACATCATTCCAACCACCATCAGGAATATACATCTACCCGAATGTTTACGATCACCATCCTTCGAAAACACCATCCGCCACATTCAACGCACTTTTATCAAGAAAATACTACGACACCACCACCACCAACTGCGACTCCATATACAAACGCTTTCTGAGCACGTAGATCGTATAGCTCCAATCCTCACCCCTGACCACCAGGTCCAGGAATTACACAAAGCTATAGATCAGTGTTACCACACCAGAGTCAAATTTGATAAACAGCGCCTTGTACGGAAATACGAATGGACTGTAAACAAATACTACATTGACAACATCCGCTCCCACAGACGGACCGACTACAACCACACCAGGGGCAACAGCTGTACAACACCCTCCGCTACACCCCCCAACATCGATCTACCTACCAACGATGCTTCACACCTCGTTACCGACTTAACCGGTACCCTCACCAACGACGAACTCGAACTTCTGCGCCTCGGACCCAAGTTCATCATTACACAGCGTCTCGATGACAGACTGAAACTCGACATCGAAACCAACTTCTGTCGGACAGCTTATCAACTGAAATGGCTAACCGCCATCCAAAACAACACCGAGATCGATTACAACCCCACAACCCACCCCACACTCCCCACGTATCACCTCGACAACCCACTCCACCCCCCACCCACCAACCACGAACTTGACACTAAACTACTCAGGTTGAAACATTCTATCTCTAACATCCTTTCCCAACACACACACACACACAATAAACGCAACCTCACCAATGCACAATTTAATACTCTCACCAACCTAAGATCCAGGAACCTTGTGTACCTTCCCTCTGACAAGGGGAAAGAATTCTGTGTCATCTCGAGAGAGACCTACAACAACTTAGCTCTCCAACATCTTAATGACCACAGCCTCTACTCGAAAGTCACAGGGACCTCCTCGACTCTAATCGAGGAAGGCATTAACACCATATGGACTAACATCTGTGTCCAACGAAAACTGCCAAAGAAGGTAAAAAACAACATAATGACTCGAAACAGCAAATTACCCACCTTCTACCACCTGGTCAAAACACATAAACAAGGACCCGATTTGAAAATCAGGCCCATTGTCTCTAGCGTGGAGGGCCCACTCTATAAAATATCGTGGCTGCTCTCCACACTACTGAAACCTATTCTACACACACTACCAGCCCACGTCTGCAGCTCAATGGAAGTCTTGGAGCGACTACACCATCTGGCGCCCAACACCAGAAAGGACAACGGTTATGCCTTCAGTCTTGATGTGGTCTCCCTTTATACCTCCGTACCAGCATCCCCAGCTGTCGACCTGTTGACCGAACGAGTCCGAGCATCTAACCTACACTGTTTCGGACTCACACACACGGACATCCACCAACTCCTCTCCTTCGTTGTGGATAATGCACTCTTCAATTTCCTCGGCCACACGTACAAACAAATCTCTGGGCTACCTATGGGCTCTAGTCTGTCCGGCATACTTGCGATCTCGTACATGGACCACCTGGAACGCAAGGCACTCAATACCTGCCAACCCAACGCCGTCGCCTTCTACTCCAGATACGTTGATGATATCCTGATACTTACTTCTTCCCGGGAGATGGCGAATGAAATTCACCAAATCTTCAACGATACTGACCAACACATCGATTTCACCATCGAACACCCGGGAGAAGACGGGTCACTCGCCCTCCTCGACTTCCGTATCAACATCTCGGAACAAGGAGACATAAACACCACTTTCTACCGCAAAGCAGCGTGCAAGGACCTATTTGTGCATTATAACTCAGCCCTCCCCAACAACGCTAAGAGAGGCTATGTCCTAAATGAACTGACACGGATCACTAACAGATGCAGCGACCCGATGGGTGGTCTCACCCATACCACGCAATTCCGTAATCTACTCAGATCTAATGGTTATCCCAAGCGACTGATTAACGGAATTAGAGACCCCAGACCCAGTAGACCGACACCCACTAGAAAACTTAATATTAGCAGGTGCTTCTTTAAAATCCCCCACCTGAGTGAATATACCACGAACGCCATCCGCAGGGCCATACGTACGGAGGGACTTGACATACATTTGGCCCACACAGGACCTTCGCTGCGAAGATGCCTCTCCAACAAACCCTACGAGGCAGATAGGACTTGTTCCCTCAGCAACTGCCCGATACGGGGGGCAGATTGCCTACGCACCCATGTCGTATATAAGATTCAATGCGATAAATGTAACAAGTTTTACATAGGTAGCACCATCCGACCCCTACATGTTCGTATCAAGGAACATATCAACACCAACGCATCTTCCTTCCGTAAACATATCCTCAAATGCGGAAACCCACAGGGTAGACCCTTGGTCACAGTCCTAGCGACTGAACGCAGCATCGGATCCTTAAGGATAAAGGAAGCACTTGTTATTAAGAACCTCAGACCCCCACTTAACAACCGGGCTGAGAGAAATGAGCTGACATGGCTAATTTAACCATAATGACCATTCACAGCCTACGGCCTGCTATATTCACACACACGCACGTATATGCATACCCATACGCATGCACACACACTTCTATATTTTACACGCACACATGTTTTTACAACCTACCACCTTTCACACCCTTTGATTTCCAGCTTCTACAGCCCACTATCTTTCACACACAAACGCACTCACACATATACATACACAGTTACACACACACATGTATACCCATACGCTTACACACACACACTTCTATATTTATACACGCACACATATTTTACAACCTACCACCTTTCACACCCTCTGATTTCCAACTTCTACAGCCCACTATCTTTCACACACACACACACTCACACATATACACACTTACACTTATACACACACAGTCACACACACATATATATTTACATACACATATCTTAAGGCTTTCACACGCTAACGCACCCTCTTGATTTAACCCATTTGGTCAGTAGCTTTTGCCACAGCTTATCACGCGCACGCGCATTCTCTCCCTCGTTTAAATTTTAAATATTTTTCTCCCCATAACGGCATTCCTGTCTTAACGACATCACCACTTTCTCCGCTTGGCCTGTTTTCCCCCCTTTTGGAACTTTTCCCCCGTTGATGGGCGTGAGCCCGAAATATTGGGATTAAAATCTCTACTACGGTAACCCTTCTACCTTTGTTTTGTTTTCATCTTTGTCTCTCTCAACTTTCACTTTCACCTGTTTTTCCTATCTATATTTCACTTCCTACCTCGAGATTTCCCTTTGCATTGTTGTGGCTTTCTTAAATACGTATTTTTATATATATATATATATATATATATATATATATATATATATATTAGAAAGAAAGAGAAAGAGATTGCATGTATATATATATATGTGTGTGTGTAAGTGTATATGTCAACGTACAAAATCTTAATTTTTTAGAGCAATAACTGATCCACTTGGTCTTATCACTCTTACAAACACACAAAGCCACTCACACATTCAGAAACACAGATACACACACAGATGTATATAAAGAAGACTTACCTGGAGAATCTGTATTTTTTATTGTTTCACAAGTGTGTGTTTGAGGGTCATCCTTAAAAATAACAACAATAACAAACATTAATGAGAACCATAGAAAAAAAAAACCTCACTACAAACCCGTTTTAGGCAGCTTGGTATGAAAAGAGTTAAATATAAATTCTACATCCTTACAGTCCCTATATAGAATTCTTAATACTATTTAATTCTTTTTATATCAAACCTCAGATTAAACAAAGCATCACATTCAACCCTTTAACCATTACACCATCCCACTGCCACTAAATGGTACCATATTTATTCACCACAAACGGATGAAAGGCAAAGTTGATCTTAGCAGGATTTGAACTCAGAGCAAATGGAGTCAAAACTAATAAAAAAGCATATAATCTAACTCTGTAACCACTCTGCCAACTCCCCACCAATTATTCAAAGTAGGGAAATCATTATCCTTTTTACATCAATTTTTCCATGCTTGCATGTCATAGGTCATTTCCAGCACAGCTTCCTCCATTCATTGCATTTCTTCACCTCTTCTGTAAGGTTCATGGGTGTTAAATGATGATGAATCAATAGATGAAAGCAGCAAACTGGTAGAATCATTAGAACATCGAATGAAATGCCTTCTGGCATTTATTCCAGCTCATCGCATTTTGAGTTAAAATCCTGCCAAAGTCATCTCTGCTTTTCATTCTTTTGAAGTCAATAAAGTAATGTACCAGCCCAGGGTGGTGGTGGTGTAGCAAAATTGTTAGTGTGTTGGATGAGCTGCCTAGCAGTACTTGTTCTGCCTCTTTGTCTTCAGGGTTCAAGTCCTGTTGTGGTCTATGAATAATAGACTTAATTTGTTGCCCAGTTAGCTCTTGCATGCCCTTAGCAGGGTCCACTTTATTGTAAACATTTAGACCAATTCTTTGGTTTGAGGATACCATTTCTCCTTCCATACTTATCCCATCCACCAGTTTTGAAGGCTCTTCTTTCTCTGACTAAATAGTGGAAAATAATTTTTTTTTTTTAATTTTAAAATGTTAGAACTCAATATTTAGATTCCACCTGGCATGACTGATAGACCTTCAGTGGATAGAAGAAATTTTGAGGTGAAAGGAAAGGGGCTTTGAATGGTTCACCACAGATTTATGGGTCAGGGTGTTGAACCCTTAAAAAATAAAAGAAAAAGGAGAGAAGGATGGCACAGGAACCATCAATATGAAAAGAAAAGAAATTTCCTGAAACATTACTTACTGTTGGAAATGGAAATTCTAACTTGATATAAGTATCCAAATCCTTGGGAGAGTATGCTGAAAGATGGAAGGAAAGTGAATAAGAAAAAACAAACCAGAATGATGAGTGTGAGCTAACCTACCTCTCTCTCTACTTCACTGCCAGTCTCTCTCTTTCTCTCTACTGAACTATTAGTGGCTACAACATGGTTAAGGAGTATGCTTCGCAATCATTAGGTTCTAAGTTTGATCTCATTGTGTGGCATCTTGGGCAAGTGTTATTTACCATAGCCTTGAGTTTACTCATGTCTTGTGAATGAAATTGATATCTGATGGGCTTCCAAAAAGCCCATCAGATAGACTGTACATGTAATTCAAAGGGCCAACCTTATTACACACTGTGTCAAGCTGAATTTCCCTGAGAAATACATAAAGGGTACACATTTCTGAGGAATGCTCAGCCAATTTCATATAAATTTCAGAAACATGCTGTTCTATTTATCGAACAACTGGAACATTCATTGTCAAAATCAACTAGACTCTTTACTAGACTCTCATTCCATCTCCTAACTCAATTGCCAGTCATTGTCTCTAGCAATCTATCTATACAGTATTAAACATCAACAATTACTTACAGCTTGGAGGATTATAATTGATCCCTCTAACAACTGTCAGCTCAAGATCATTATCACCGAGATCAGAGTTGCACCTAACACAGCAAAACAAAAAAACAAACAAAATTTTTTTTTAATAAATAAGTAAATAAACAATAAATATCTATCTCCTTATAAAAAGGAAGTTTGTTTATACATTGACTGCTAATAACACTAAATAAATTTGATTAATAATTGAGGTTTTTCATGTGTTTTCAACTAATTTGACCTTCATCAAGCTCGTGGTCAACTTATTTTCAAAAAATGGAATGATGGGGGGCTGTTAGGGGAGAATTCACTGCTATTTCCAGCACAGTGATACTTTCTGGTCGTCCCTCATGCTATCTATAAAAAGAAAGTGAAATAAAACTTCAGCTTTCACTTTGCAGTGGAATGATAGGGACCCCAGTCCCTATCATCTCATTTCTACTGCTGACTAAACTGGAGCAATGTGAAATAAAGTGTCTTGCTCAAGGAAACAACACATTACCCAGTCTGAGAATTGAACTCACAACCTTTCGATTGCAAGGCCAATGCTCTAACCACTAAGCCATGTGCCTCATATATATATATGGGAATCGTGAAGAAATTTTTTTACCTAGGTTTTATCATGTTTTCAACTAATCTGACCTGTGACATGCTTGCAATTGCCTTCTTTTCCAAAAACGGAATTGGGGGTTGGGGCCTTGGAATTTTTCGGCCTCAGAGATTTCTTCAGTTTGAAGAAATCTAGCCATTAGAAATAGCAAAATGTTTCACCTTCGATGGAGGGATGACTCAAGAAGCAAATAATATGAATTATAGACATTGATGAAAAATAGAAACATATGTAGCCCCACTCCTTACCACCATCAACATCATAAGAGTAGCAAACCAATGCTGGAAACCTATAACTCACAATACTATTGTTTAAAAATTGCAATATAAAATGAACAGATATAAAATAAACCACAAAGTAATGATTATATCATCATCATATTATATTCCTTTTTCAATGCTGGCATGGGTTAGACAGATTGTTACATACTAAACCAGTACTTAATCAATGATACTATCTTCCTAGACTGGTAGGGGCACCATGTCTTCAATATATTCCATTTTCAACATGGCTTTGATTGCTGGATGTCCTTCCTAACGGCAACTACTTTACAGAGTGTACTGAGTGCATTTCATCATGTTGCCAGCATTAAGGAGGTTGTCATATCCTTGATATAACATGACTGGAAATCTTTTTCTACAGCTGGGTGCCCTTCTTAATGTCAACTGCCTTACAGAGTGTACTGGGTGCATTTCATCGTGTTACCAGCATTAAGGAGGTTGATATGTTCTTGATATAATATGACTAAAAAGTCTTTTACTGCTTTTTTCAGATGTTTTTCCTAATGCCAACAACCTTACAGAGTGTACTGGGTGCATTGCGTTGTGGCAAGAGAAAGTAGAAAGGAAAGAAAAAGTTATTTTCAGAAGAAATAAGATAACTTACTGCACCATGCTGAAAGATGTTGTTTCATAGTGAAACCTGGGGACAGGGTCACCGTGATGTAAAGCATTTTTGAGAGAATCCAAATCTTTCATATAACTTTGTTCTAAAGTTTGAAACCTAAAAAGGAATAATTCATCATCATCATCAACAAGAATACTATAATATTGAATACTACAATGAAGATAAATAACACCCATGTCATCATTACCATATTCCTCATAATATACACTGCATTTGAATTAATTTATGAAGAATTTTAAAGAATTTATTAAAATTATTAATGATACCATTAATCCCACTACCCCACCCCATCAACACCACCCCTTTCTCTGTAAAGTTATGTTGGTACCACAACATCCAGTCCTAAATAAATGAGGTTGTATAAGTGTCACAACAAAAAAATACAGTCCACGCTGTAATGTGGCCGAGTAGGTAATACGGTAAAAACCTCCCAGTCCACACTGTAAACATGGTTGGTGTTAGGAAGGGCATCCAGCCGTAGAAAACCTGCCAGACAGTCCTATACGAGCAAGACAATCAATCTTGTCTCAAGTGGGACAATTCCCATCTAAACCCATGCTAGCATGGAAGATAGCCGTTAAACGATGATGATGATATTATACATAACATATTGTATATATTCGAATATAAATATGACAAAAAAAAAAAGCGATGGTAAAATGGGTTGCTTATATTCAAGATAAATATTTTGCCGATTTTCACCACTGACGCAACTGAAAGATGCTTTCAACCCTTTGGCATAATTTCTACAGCAGGGTACCCTTCCTCTTATCAACCACGTTACAGCGTGTCCTGGGTGCATTTTTGTGGCACCCTATGGCCTTACAAAAAGGAATGGCACATTGGAAAATGTAGGCCCAAGTAGTCTCTGAATACAAAATACGATGGGGATAGCTAGAACATGTTTGATTATAGGTCAACTTGATCAGCACCGACTGGGAATAAACAATAACAATTGGAAATTTTAACATCAATAGAGATAAACAAACAATATTTCTCCGTGTAAGGGAGAAAGCCAAAACTAAATACTTTGAATTTGCCAGCTTACTTTATTCTGGTATTGACAATCATGGTAATCATCATCACCATTTAATGACTATGATTAGTGCTTGCATAGGTTTCACAACAATGTCTGACCATATCCCATCATTACTCTACTGACATTGAACTGAGAAACTCTTTTGATACAAAACCATCTGAAACTGCCCCTGGTTCTATGACTGCTTTTGTTTTAAAATGTTTATATTTATCTAAAATCCTTCCATCATAATTTTGTTCCAAACTCTAGCTTAATAATGGGTTATAAATATCTTCAAATTCTTGATTAGTTAAAAAAAAATGTTGAAAATCACCAGCAGTGTATGTCATTAGAAATATAGTAATGAAAAGACTAAAGATGAAATAAAAAAAGAACTTACCTTGATGCTGACAAGACATCTCCTAGTTTTGTAAAATGTTTGTTGTTCGTAGAACACATCTGAAATTATAACAATTTATCAGTCTTTTTATAACAATTTATAAGTCTTTTTCATCTTTTTTTCTTTATTTTTTTTTCATTTTAATAAGTGAATTAGTTAAAATGGGATTTAGTATACCATTAAGTTATCAAATTTTAAGGAGTAATAATGCAGTACACTCTGTAGAGTGGTTGGCATTAGATTAGGAAGGGTATTCAGCTATAGGAACCATACCATGATATGGAAAGTATGAACAAGACATGATTCTCTGACACATCTAGTCTCAGACCGTGATGATTCGTCCAACCTATGCCAGTATGAAAAAATGGACATAAAAGATGATGATGATGATGATGCTCTTGATGAATAATGCTTGGTTATGTTTGCTTAGCTCATATATAATTGAAACATTTGACACTTGGCCCTAGGAAGGCCTTTGGTACTAGGAAGGGCATCCAGCTGTAGAAACCAAGCCAAAATCGGTTTTTTATGAACAAGACATGGTAACCTGACCTACTATTGCTCACAACAGGATAACTCGTCTAACCCATGCCAGCATGGAAAAATGGACGTTAAACGGTGGTGGTGATGATGATGACACCTCTCACTTGCAAAGACTCCCTTCTATATGAACAGTAAACATTTAAAATAAACATTTATGAGGTCTAACTACAGCTAAAGAAGTACAAGGATTAACACTGTGATTCAACTGATTAATGAAGAATTTGGAGGGACTTACTAAAATTATTAACTTTTTCATTATTAAGATGGTATTTGTAATATCAAGAGACAATTTTTTATTTATATTATATTATGTTGGTAAGTTTTAACATAAATAGGAACTCTTCAAAATGGTTGCTTTTGTTTCATAAAAACAGAGTGGGTTGGTATCAAAGGGATTGCGTGGCTTTACTTGCAAGGCACAAACAAATTGAAAGACCTCTACTATAATAAAATCAGCAATGCTTCTTTTCTTGAAATAAGAGCATTAAACTGATATTTCTTTTTAAAGTGGTAATGAGCAGTCTGAGACAAAAAAAAAAGGGTAAAGAGGACTATTTGGTCCTGTTGAGGACTTGTAAACCTCTCTAGTGTTGATGCCACTACAGTGCACCCAATACACTCAGTAAAGTGGATGGTGTTAGGAAGAATATCCAGCTATAAAAAACCATGTAAAAATATGTAATGTATCATATAATAATGTATGATGTGGTTATGCAACCCATCTAGTCATAGACTATGACAACCTATCCATCATGTCAGCATGGAGAGTAGGCATAAAAAATGATGATGTTTAACCTCCACAAACTACCTTGAGAATAGAAAAAAAAATGGGGAGTAAAAAAAACTTACTTTAATTTGAGAAATGAGACTCTCTTGTAATTTCTTAAAAACTGCTTCACGGTCTCCAGACAAGGTACAATCTTCAGGATTTACAAACATAAATTTATCTTCCCTATCTTCATCTGTAATTAATGGAGGTGGTACCTACAGGAAAATATACAATATATATACACACACACAGATATATATATATAATAGTGTACTTAATACAAAACACACAAGCGATCAGAGTTTTCTTCCCCAAAGATAACTCCGATCACTCATTTGTTTTGTCTTGGACAGTTTCAGCTTCACATCTAAAGGAGGGTATTAGCCCTGAAATATATTAATCTTTAGCATGCTAGAACTTTTTATGAATTGCTTCCCTTGACACTGCATTATGTATTAAGGGGAGATTACTCTATTGTCGCAATATGTGCCGACAGCACATTAAAGGTTTAAATACATCACTTTGTTTTGTTTTATTTCATTTTTCATCATTTGCTCTTTGCATATTTCTATCACATTATACTGAATTTAAAAAAAAGAAAATTATTGGCCTTCTAATGTGGAAGATGGACGTTAAACGATGATAATGATATATATATATATATATATATATATATTATACTCTCAGGTCCCAATGAATTTTTTTAAACCCACAATTAGTTGTTTAGTTTATATATTGAGACCCCACACATCCTATTTCTTTTCCAATGAATGAGATTTCTTTTTTTTTTGTCATGTATAATGTCTTTTAATGTCAAAAGAAAATTGTCACAGGAATGCTACCACATAAAATAAAATTTTGCTGGAGATAGATTAGCAAAATTTAATAAGCGGCGAGAGGGGAAGTCTGAAAATTGAGAGATAAAAGGAAATAAATGGAAAGACAGATGAGTAAGAAGAGGAAGAAATTGCTCAATGGATTAACCATTAAGCAAAACAAGTACATTCTTAGAGTATCAATGGAAGATAGGCATTGTTTTATTAGATGTAGTTGTCATAAAAAAAAATGTTGCATGGGAGGGGACCATTATCTTTTAAGTGCTTAGGGCCTCAAAAGGATTTAATCTGGTCCTGCTGCATGTCATAAGAGGCAACAAACAGGTTTGGTGCCAGGAAGAGCATCCAGCTATAAAACATTTCCTCAAGAAAGACCCTATGTGAGTATGAAGTCTATCATGGGGGTTACCTTGCTTTGGCAGAGCATATAGCCATAACATACGTTTTGTTGTCTTTGGGTTCTGATTTCAAAATGACTGTATTTGATTTTATCTTGCACAACTCCAGGGTTGATGAAATAACAACAGTCAAGTATCATAACAAGTGTCAGTCTGGCACATGAGGCAAAATTTGATAATACACACATTTTACAATCAATTTTCACAAGGGCACAAACAACAGTAAATGTCTTTGCAAGATTTTTAGATTGATAAGGCCCATCTCAGGTATGGAGAGTACCAGTCAACATTATTTTCTGTATCTCTTGCAGAGATGGCTTTCCAGGTATCTGGTTGAAATATTTTTCAGTACTCTTTTTTATCATTCCAACTGAACCAACTATCATGATATTGTACAGGCTTTAAGGTACCACATTTTCTCAATTTCAATTGTCAGATCTTTATACTTATTGAGCTTTCGAGATGTTATGATCTGATGAAATGCTCATGTCAATTAAGAGACATGTTTTCTCTTTATGGTCCTTCACAATTACATATATCAGCTCTGTTGGCCTTGATGGTTCTGTCAGTGTCCACAAGGAATATTATTATTATTATTATTTGAGATTTTCAAATGTGAGATGTGAACACTTACCTTTGAAAGGTCAACTGGTAACCCTCCCTCAGCAGCTTCAATCATTGGTTCAAATCCCTAAAAAGAAATTGAAAATTCAATTAACCCTCTGCTATCTTATTTATGATGAAATGCATTTCCTGAATATTTCACTTAATTTTGAACATGATCAAAAATTGGGAGTCATTACTAATCTATTTGAAAGATGACTTAACAAAAGGTTCTTACATAAAATCATGCAAACTAAAAATATTTTGTATCATAGAATCAGAGACACTCAAGTGGGTTGGTATTAAGGGAATTTAAATAATTAAGAGTTAAATGTTAGAAATATAAAGTGGAAGAAAATTCGATGAATTTCTTTTATTTCTAACAAATCATAATAGTTTAAGTATGATGGTAAATTCAACCTGGCTCAGGTGTGATGAGAACAAAGCAGTATAAATGTTATAAAGCATTGTGAGCTATGAGGTTATGATTGCTCTGGGAAAGTTAGTACATTTCAAATTAGAAGTACAAGAATGATAACTAGAGTACAGTAAAGAAAGAAAAATAAAACAAAACAATTGTTTACACTTTTACCTTAAATGTTCATATTTCAAGGTTAGAATCCCATTTTCAATAGAAAAGAAAATGGAGTGTGGTGGTGATAACAAGCAGCAATTATAACATCAAGATATGAAATATAAGGTAAACATTTAAACTGATGTTTTGTTTTGTTTTTCTTATTTTACTCTACACTAGCTTTCACTGTTGTTTTTTTTTTATTTGAATTGATAACAATTATACAACTTAATCATCATCATCATCATTTTACGTCCGCTTTTCTCTGCTTGCAATTTAAAATTTTATTTTCATTTTAAAAATATGTATTGTTCAGCACTGTTTTCATCTTACAAAGAATTGATCAATCCAATTCTACAGAAGAAAACACTGTGTAGTGAAATCAAATCTGAAACCATATGATTACAAAGTTCACTTTGTAACCACATAGCCATGTTTACAGATATAAACAGTATTTACCTTCACTTGACGGAGATAAGCTTTAGCTAATTCCATGTTTTGATTCTTTCGTGCTTGAATTGCTGCCTGTCGATACTCAGCCATCCGTTCCTTCAAGAACGTAATATGTTGTTCTTGTCGTGAAGAAATACTTCTTCGGGCAACTGAAATCAAAAGAGATACACTTTATACTCTACTTCAGCTTTAGATCTGTAAGACAGTAGTGATTGTTTGATCAGTTTAGGGGATATTTGTGATTATACCATCTTCTTTTCTGGCATATTATAACTTAGTATGAGTTGTCCAGTATATTCATATAATGTGAAGAGAATTCTTCAGCTTTCCAGGGCATAAGGCAGCCTCACTACTACTGATGCTATGATCAAAGGCACCCAGTACACTCTGCAGGGTAATGAGTGAACAAACAGAGATAATGTAGAGTAGAGAAGACTTTTTAGTCTTCTGAAAACATAACAACATCTCTAGTGCTGGAACCACAATCAAATGCACTCAGTACAGTTTGTAAAATGTTAAGCATTAGAAAGGGCATCCAGCTATGCCAAAAAAGAAAATGGAATGTATAAACGATGTGTAATCCTTGACCTATCTAGAAATACACTAAGTCCTAATAAGGAGTTACTCAGACTGTGATACACCAGTCCAACTCATGCCAAAAAGTGGATATATGATGATGATTCATCTACTTTTAAGATGGTAGAGTGATCTATAAGAGAAATTTACCTGCTGTTTCTAAGATATACCCACAGCTGGCATGTCTTTTGGAAGAACATAAAGAAACACTGTTTTTAAGATGGCAAATTGGCAGAAACAATAATGCATCAGATTAAATGCTTTGTAGTATTTGTTCTAGCTTTTCATGCCCTGAGTTGAACTTTGTCTTCCATTCTTTCGGGGTTGATAAATAAAGTAGTAGTCCAGGGTGTTGAACTAGTATAACCGTTGGAGTTCCAGACTGAATGCTAAGCAGTATCTGTTCTGTCTGTGCTCTGAAAACCTCTGACAGGATAGGATTAGGTCCCATATTATTAACCCTTTTGATACCAACTTGGCCCTGGTTCTATGAAACAACACCACCCATTTTAAAAGGTTCCTATTTAAATAACCAATCTTCCAACACAATTTCATGTAATAACCATATGTTAAGTTACTATCTTAGTCATGAGATAATTAATAATTTTAGTAAATTCCTTAAAAAGTCTACATTAACTAATTGAAAATATAGTATATTTAATTTGAAATCCAGTTACAAAATGGTTAAAACCCCCAAGAAATCTCCTATGAGATACAAACTCAATGGAGGCCAATGAAACTTGTCAAAAAGGCAAAACCCAGAACCTCTGAGAAAGCCACCTGTGATAGGTTTGCTAACCTAACTAGGGGAAGAAGGGTTTAAATCAGCAGTAAAACATATACATTGTACTTAGCTTTAGTTCTTTAGTAAAAGTAGAATAAGTAGAATTAGCTGTGTGGACTGTTACGAAATATACTTGACTGATCTGTCTAGAATGAATGAATATTGTACATTTAGGAGTTAAGAAACTAAAAGCAGAATCTCTGGTGAAATTATCTGCGATAGACTGGTGTTTTAACATCATTACTGTTTAATGTCTATTTTCCATGCTAGCATGGGTTAGAAAGGTTGTTACATTATGAGACTAGACTAGTCAGGTGACCAAAACTAGCTCACATGCTCCATTTTGAGCTTAGTCTCTATGGGTGGATGCCCTTTATAATGATAATCATTTTACAGTGTGTAATGGGAGCATTTTATTATGAGTCCAGCTCTATCACTTTACAGGGTAGACTGGTTGCTTTTGTCATGGTAAAAGCATTACTGCTTTACAGTGTGGAATGGTTGCTTTTTATCATGACACCAGCACTGAGGAGGCATTGATAGGGGAGGGGGAGGGGGGTAATACCACCAAGGGAGAGGAAGCATTGGGTTAGTGCATGGTTTCCTAAACTTTTTCAAACCCTTTTTGGTTTAGAAACTTTTGGGGGAACTCCAAAGTCTAATATTGTTATATGGTTGTAATATAAATATACTCCTCTACCTTTTTTCAGGGAACCCCAGACATTCCTTTGCAGAACCCTTGGGAACCACTGGATTAGAGGAAAGATTGGCCTTGAAGATAGTGAGTTGTGTCTGGTAATATATTTTGAGGCATGCCTGACTTTCCATCCTGGCATTGAGGAACAGCAATGTGAGTGGAAATAGGGAGTAGATGTTTTTCCATGATGACATGTGTACAAGGAACAGGTGTGGGTAGGGAAAACATCTTTCTTTGGTGCTGACATGAGTTGGACAAGGAAGGTGAATTGGGGATGTGAGAAGTTATGTTTGGATGAATAATTTTCAAGATATTTATTTGGCTAAAATGACAGTTTTTCGTAAGGTCTAGAGTCAGAAAAATTTGTGAAATTTTACATATCTTAAAAAATGTTGTCTCTCAGCTGTTTAACAGCATAAAAACCAGAGGAACTAAACATTGTTCATAGAAATATTTTGGGCTATTGCATACATTTCATATTATTATGAAACATTGGACCTTTTGTACTTACATGCTCGTTTGCGAATTTCTTGTTCAGAAAGGTCTTGCTGAGCTGCTGGTTGCTGCTTTGTCACTGGAGGTTGAGGAGGAGGTGGCTTCATAGGGGCAGGAGCTTGCTTTGTTCCTGAACTGGGGATCGAGGGTGGTGATTTAGAATCATTCAAAGGAATTGGTGGAAATCCTATGGAAATAGAAAAAAAAATTATATTAATAAAAAACAAAAACAAAGCAATACATTCTAACTCATTAAAATCTTCATAATCAAGTACCTTTTTGATTTCCATGTGTTTAACACACGTGGACATGCCCACAAAGTAAGAAAACAGCACAGTTCCCATGACTTTCGGAAACATTTTTTCACGCTCAGAGTTGCTGAAGCATGGAGCAAACTACCTGCATCAGTTGTTAGCTGTCGAGACACTGCATCCTTTAAGGCCTCCATGCTTCCCGAGATCCGCCAACACTACAGCTAACACATACACACATGTACTTCCCTGACATTTGTGTATTATTCTATGTACTATACATACACCTTTGACGAGTTGTAGTGCACCTGAGCACTTTACACAATAATTTCATTATTATGTGTATATCATGACTCATGCACTGTTCATTTTCCTGATGTTTGTACATTACCCTATGTACTATACATACACTTTTTGATGAGTTGTAGTGCACCTGAGCACTGTACACAATATTTCATTGTTATTATTATTATCATTGTCTATGGTTTAATGTGCATTTTTTCATACATGCTGATGTTTTGTTCGTCTACATTCTTAGTTCAAATACCACTGGAGTTGGCATAGCTTTGTATGCAAATAAGGTAAAACACATACCCTATCATTTACACCTAAGATGGTGAAATGGCAGAGTTGTTAGATCATTGGATAGAATGCTTTGTGGCATTTGTTCTGGCACTTTTCTCTCTGAGTTCAATTTCCACCAAGGTCAACTTTGCTTTTCATTCTTTTGAAGTTGATTAAAAATGTATTAGTCCAGTACTGGAGTCAATTCTTTCTCTATATATCTTTCTCACTGGAGAGAGATGACCTCTGCCAGGTTTAAAATGTCCAAGAAATTCTGTATGCTACTATGATGTCCCTATGATTCAATCAGGAGTTTTACATGACCATACCACATTATATACCTATGACTGGTTAGTGGTAGCAAGAGCCATACAAATGTCAAAATGACTAAAAAATAAACTGATTCTTAAAATGGCAAAATGGCAAAATTATGCTAGGTTTAAAAATAAAGTATGGATTTGCATAAGGAAAGGCATTTGGTCAAACTGCTTCAAAAACATTTCATCTCTCTGATGCCAACATGGAAAAGTGAATGCAAAAACGATGATGATGATGATCATCATCATCATCATCATCGTTTAACGTCTATCTTCCACGCTAGCATGGGTTTAGACGGGAATTGTCTCACGTGAGGCAAGATTGGTTGTCTTGCTCGTATAAGACTGTCTGGCGGGTTTTCTACGGCTGGATGCCCTTCCTAACACCAACCACGTTTACAGTGATGATGTATAAATGTTTTATTTGCAATATTTCTAAAGAAAGACTGCCTATGTATGATCTTCAAATAATCTTGAAAATAATTTAGTAAAATAACTTTCTCATTATTAGGCTGGTGTTTGAAACATAACAGTAAATTATGATAGAAGTTGTTTAGATAAATATAAACACTTTAAAATAAACTGCTTTCTAACATAGAACCGGGGGTAGTTTTATGAGGTTTGGTATCAAAAATGGTTATGGGGAAAAAATAATAAATAAAAACAAATAAAAACTGAAAAATTTTAATTCACATTTCTGATGAGGTGAAACAAGACGTACCTGGAGGCGTTGGTAACTCATCAAAATTCACTGTTTTCCCAGCTTTATACATTTTGATAGCATTTTCATATTCCTGAAATTTTTAGAAAAGGAGAGGAAAAAACAAATAAAATGAATTTTAAAATGTTGGGAACCAAAAGACAAATAATTTATGCTCCAAACACCACCATGATAATGAGTAAGTTAGTGAAATTACTAAATCTTTCCAAATTCTTGATCATAAAAAATTATTCAAACATCATAGACAGTGAGTTTCCTTAGAAATATGGCAGTGAAAAGGTTAATGAAAATTTGTTACATTGAATTTTTATATGAATGAATTCCCAGTGTAAAACAATTCTTATTTCATTTAATGTCTTATTAAAATGAAGGCTGTGAAGATTGTTAATAAAATATAGATATGGGTTCCGTGATTTTTTCAAACTAATATAAGTGTTCCATGACAAAATAAACTTGTTCTATGATAAAATAAACTTGGGAAACACTGATTTAGAATATGTGACAATGTACTAGTGAAAGAATGATGACTTGGAACACAATACAATGATACTTGCTAAAAACAGCATTTTCATCATCATTTAATGTCCATTTTTCATGCTAACATGGGTTTGATGTGTCGTCACATACTAAGTTAATACTAAATAGGAGTAACTGTCTTCCCAGACATGCCGAGAACTGCATTTCTCTTATATACTTTCCAGTTTGGATATGATTACTAGAGTTGGATGTTCTTCCTAATGCCAAACACGTTACAGAGTGTAGTAGGTGCATTTTTTTTGTGGCACCAGCACTAGAGAGGCTGTGATGTTCATGGTGTGACTGAAGAATTCACAACCCTTTTGAAATAGTTTCTACAGCTGGATGACATTTCTAATGCCAATCATTTTACAGAGAATACTAGGTGCATTTTATTGTAGCACTGACACAAGAGAGGGTTGGGTGTTGTTGACTTGGCTTTGACTGAAGCACCCTCACTATGCTATTTATATATACAAAACATTTCCTTAATTATATATATCATCATCATCATCATCATCATCAGGTTTAGCGTCCGTGTTCCACGCTTGCATGGGTTTGGACGGGGGTTTTCCCACTTGAGGCAAGAGTGGTTGTCTTGCTCGCATAGGACTGTCTGGCGGGTTTTCTACAGTTGGATGCCCTTCCTAACACCAACCACATTTACAGTGTGGGGCTGGGAGGTTTTTACCGTGTTGCCTACACGGCCACATTACAGCGTGGACTGTCTGGCGGGTTTTCTACAGCTGGATGCCCTTCCTAACACCAACCACATTTACAGTGTGGGGCTGGGAGGTTTTTACCGTGTTGCCTACACGGCCACATTTACAGCGTGGACTGTGTGTTTTTTGTCGTGACACCTAGGAAACAAGTACCACCAATCTCTGGGAGGGCCCTGTAGAAACAGTAGACAGCTTCTGCTACCTAGGTGACCGAATTAGCAACGGAGGTGGGTGCTCAGAAAGTACAATAACTAGGGTAAGAACGGGATGGAAGAAGTTTAGGGAACTACTACCACTGCTAGCTGCAAAAGGCTTCTCCCTCAGAATGAAAGGCAGACTGTATGATGCGTGTATCCGAACAGCGATGTTGCATGGTAGTGAGACCTGGGCGCTGAAGGTGGAAGACTTACGTAGATTAGAGAGAAACGAAGCCTGCATGCTCCGATGGATGTGTAACAGTAATATACGTGAACGACAAAGCATAAATGAATTGAGAGAGAGACTGAGCATAAGAGGAATCAAATGCTGCGTGCAGGAGAGGCGGTTACGCTGGTATGGACATGTGATGCGTATGAAGGATGACAGCTGCATAAAAAGGTGCAGAGCACTAGAAGTTGATGGAAACCGCGGAGTGGGGAGACCCAAGATGACTTGGGATGAGGTGATAAAAGCCGACCTTACCCAACTACACCTCTCAAAGTCAATGACACACGACCGTGACTTCTGGCGTCACGCAGTAATACAGGGTACCCGACCTCCCATGGGTACATGCTGAAGCATATAAACAATATGCCCCCCCCCCCCCCCCCCCCACCGCAAGGTGGTCGTGGAGGTGCCACGGCAAAAAAGCACCCAGCCCACACTGTAAAGTGGACGTGTAGGCGCCACGAAAAAGCACCCAGCACTCACTGTAAATGAGGTTGGTGTTAGGAAGGGCATCCAGCTGTAGAAATCAAGCCAGATCAGTTCCTGTATGAGCAAGGCATGGTCAGCCGACCAGACACTGCCCACAACAGGACAACCCGTCTAACCCATGCTAGCGTGGAAGAACGGACGTAAAACGGTGATGATGATGATGATGATGACCTACACGATCTCATTTGTTTCGGCCTGGATGTTGTGGGACCAACATAACTTTACATTGAAAGGGGCGGTGTGGGTGGGGTGGAGGTGGTGGGACGGGGGTGTGTTTTGATAGAGATGCCTACTGACTGTAGTAGGTTTTTACTTTGTATTTAGGTAAGGCGGGTCTTCTCTATTACTGAGTACCGCCAAAGGTCTCGGTCCAGTGACATTGTCTTGGAGAGGTGTAAGCGTGTGAGGTCGGAATTTATCAGCTCGTCCCATGTTTTTCTGGGTCTGCCTACTCCGTGGCTACCGTCTATCTTTATTGCCCTGCACTTTGTTATACAGCTGTCGTCTTTCATGCGCATCACGTGACCGTACCAACGTAGCCTTCTCTCGAGTAAACAACATCTGATCCCTCTTATTTCTAATTTTTTCCTTAGTTCGTTTATGCTTTGCCGTTCACGTATATTACTATTGCACATCCAGCGGAGCATGCAAGCTTCGTTCCTCTCTAGTCTGCGTATATCCTCTGCACACAATGCCCAGGTCTCACTGCCATGCAGCATTGCTGTTCGTATGCAGGCATCGTATAACCTGCCTTTCATTTTTAGGGAGAACCCTCTAGCGGCTAATAGTGGTATAAGCTCTCTGAACTTTTTCAATCCAGTTCTGACTCTAGCTACTGTACTTTCAGAGCACCCTCCCCCACTGCTGATTTTGTCACCCAGCTAACGGAAGCTGTCCACTATTTCTATAGAACCCTCTGCGCAGTTGAAGGAGCTAGTATTTTGTGGGCACTTGCTGCTACTTATTGCACCAGAGCACCGGCCACATGTAAAATCTATGTTCTTAGTTAGCTTACCTGTGATCCCACTACATCTTTTATGCACCCATACTTTGCATTTGGGACATAAAATGGAGTTTCTACCTATGCCTTTCCTACACACTGAGCATGGCCATTTCCCAGATGGGACCGCCGCCTTATTTTCTTTCCTACAAACTAGAACTTTAGTCTTAGCCAGGTTAATTTTAAGGCCTTTTGATTCTAGGCCGTGCTTCCATGTTTGGAATTTCTTCTCTAGTTCGGTCATTGATTCAGCTATGAGCGTTAGATCATCTGCGTATAGGAGTTCCCATGGGCAGCCGGTCTTGAACTCCTCTGTTATAGCCTGAAGGGCAATAATAAATAGTAGGGGGCTAAGAACAGAGCCCTGATGGACACCAACTTTTACGCTAAACTCTTCACTATATTCGTTGTTAATTCTAACCTTACTGACTGTTTCTTTATACATGGCTTGTATAGCTCTCACAAGCCATTCGTCAACACCTAGTTTTCTAAGAGACCACCAGATAATGGAAGGGGGGACTCTGTCGAAGGCTTTCTCCAAGTCGACGAAAGCTAAGTATAGGGGTTTACTTTTAGCTAGGTACTTCTCCTGTAGTTGTCGTACAATGAAAAGAGCGTCTGTGGTACTTTTGCCTGACACAAACCCGAACTGCATTTCATCTAGATCAATTCTCTCTCTGATTAGTTGCGCTATTACTTTTTCCGTGACCTTCATGACCTGGTCGATTAATTTAATGCCTCTATAGTTACTCCTATCTAGGGCATCTCCTTTTCCCTTATAGCAGTTAACGATGATGCTGCTACGCCATTCCTTCGGAACAACCCCATTCTGTACGACTTGGTTAACTATCCGGGTGACCATGGTGTGTCCCACCGAACCAGATGCCTTCAGCATCTCAGCAACTATTTCCGAAGGCCCAGCCGCCTTACCCGTCTTCATATCTTTGATTGCCTTACTTATTATACTACCTTCAACTAACACTGCTGGTCCCTCTATTGGATCGATCTGGGGGAGACTGTCTTTCTCCCATTTGTTCTCCTCATTCAGAAGCCTTTCGTAGTGACACTTCCAAGCTACCTTCTTATCAGCGTCGGTGATGGCAAGTATGCCATCATCGTTAAGTACACACTTCTCCCCGACAATATCACGGTTTTCCTTGACACATTGCCTGGCAATCCTGAACACCTCACGTTTTTGGTCCTCACGTTGTAGAACATGCTTGAACTTTCTTTCCTCTATATATATATATATAACATTATATATATAATGCAACAATTGTACATATAACAATATGTATTGACACACAAAAAATGATGCTTTAACAATACATACAATACAAAGCAATCATTCTACAACACATATAACATATACCCACATAAAACAGTACCATAACTGTACATATAACATGATGTATACAATACTATACTTTAACTATAAATATAATGTATAGTTATACAATACAAAAACAATACCTCAACTATACATATAACATTGTATATATAATACAAAAAAATGCCTTTACACATATATATATACACAAAACAATACCTAACTGTATATGTAACATTATATATACATACACACTAATACCTAAACAATATAAGTAACATTATGTATACAATACAATACTTTAATTATACATACAACATTATGTACACAATAGAAAAACAATACCTTTGCAATACGCCCCATTCGCCGAGCTTTACCACCATTACCAGCTTTCTTTGCTTCCTCTTCAACCAATCTATATTTATTCATTCTCTGTTGAAGGGCTTCTTCAACAGAAGATGGAGCATCTGGAGTCTTGTACAACTTTTTTAAAGCTGCAATAACATAAAACCATTTTCAGTAACTAGTTGTAACATTTTATAAAATAGTTAATGTACGATGTAAAAATGTTTTTAAGAGGCTTCTTATGACATGTAGAGATACAGTGTACAAATTGTAAACTAGATACACACAAACAGATGTTAACCATGTTATAATCATGGCAAAATTGGAAAGTTAATAAAAATCTGAACTTTTTAAGAAATACATATTTTAATGTAAAATATGTTTTGTCAATTGGAAATTGGAAATTCAAAACTGAACTAAAAAATGTTGATCTCAGTGGGATCTGAACTGAAAACACAAAGAGTTGTAACTAAATGCTGCAAACCATTTTGTCTGATGCTATAATGATTCTGTTATATATACCACTCTATAACAACAATTTTGGGTTTCTAATAATAATAATAACAATAATAATAATGAACAGAGTGGAAGTTATTCCAGTTGTTGTTGGGACCCTCGCTGTATGAAAAAGACTAGATCTCAAAGGTTAGTGTGGAAATTCAGACAGAGTTGCTGTAAAAGACAGAACACTTTGGAACAGCCAGAATTCTGAGACAGGTATTTCAAATGTAGCAAGTAGGGTGAACTACAGGGCCCTTGACAATTTGCTATAACATGTCCCTGTATATTGATTTTAACAGTATGAGATCTGCCTGAGTTCAAAATAATTGTTTCTACTTTAGGCACAAGGCCAGCAATTACCCAATACATTACTGGTACTTTATTTTATCGACCCCGTAAGGATGAAAGGCAAAGTTAACCTCGGCAGGATTTGAACTCAGACTGTAAAGGGACGTAACTATACTAGAAAGCATGGCGTCCAACCCTCTACCGATACTGCCAATCCACCGCCCTAATTCAAAATAATAACAACAAACAAAAAAATCTTTACCACTTGGTGAAAGTTTGGGAATTTCGTCACTTGAAGCTGAAGCAACTTCGTTTACAGAACCACCATGGTCTCCATGGTGAGAAACTGTGCTAATATTATTACTACTGGGTGATGGCAATTGTTTTGAAGCTGAAAAAAAAAAAAGAAATACAAGATACATAGACAAAAACATCTCTCAATTTAACAAAGAACAAGACTGAAATAAAATTTCAATGTGCAAAAGTTGTGTGTATAAGATGAATCATCAACCTGATGCTATTAGAAGATTTGTACTGGGCATCCCAACAGTTTCTTACAAACACATACATGCATATACATGCATACACATACACACACATACATCATCATCATTATTTCCATTCTGAGTTCAAATCCCGCCGAGGTTAACTTTGCCTTTCATCCTTACGGTGTCGATAAAATAAAGTACCAGTAATGTACTGGATAATTGCTGGCCTTGTGCCAAAAGTAGAAACAATTATTTCTTGTCTGTTTCCATGCTGGCATGGGTTGGAAGGGTCATGACATTTTGAGTCAGTACATATTCAGAGTTTCTGCCTTCTTAGATGGGTTGGAGGATCCTGTCAATATTGTGTGCCCTTTATGTAACTATAAACCCCAGATTATATATATAAGTTGTTTCATGATCAAATAAGCATCCAGTACAGTACCATGTTTTCTAATTACATCTAAGTGGATTGTACATACAAATGGTACAAATTTGCAGCTATGTCCACTGTAAAGAGTTGGGTCCCCTATGGCTGAGCTGTGGCAAATCTGGTACTAGCTGCTGAAACAGCAACAACTCAGCCGTCGGGGTCCTGAATCCTTCATATAACCCACTCTACTACCCCAAGTATCGAGTACTATGGTGAGTAATGGTCTAACAGATTTTTACTGCATCCATTCTGATTGATATATACATGCCCCCACCTCTCCCAATGCAAAGTGGTCGTGGAGGTGCCACGGCAAAAAAGCACCTAGCCCACACTGTAAAGTGGACGTGTAGGCGCCACGGAAAAAAGCACCCAGCACACACTGTAAAGTGGACGTGTAGGCGCCACCGAAAAAAGCACCCAGCCCACACTGTAAAGTGGACATGTAGGCGCCACGGAAAAAAGCACCCAGTACACACTGTAAAGTGGACGTGTAGGCGCCACGGAAAAAAGCACCCAGCACACACTGTAAATGAGGTTGGTGTTAGGAAGGGCATCCAGCTGTAGAAATCAAGCCAAAATCAGTTCCTGTATGAGCAAGGCATGGTCAGCCGACCAGACACTGCCCACAACAGGACAACCCGTCTAACCCATGCTAGCATGGACGAACGGACGTAAAACGGTGATGATGATATCATTATCATCGTTTAACATCCATCTTCCACGCTAGCATGGATTAGACTAGGAATTGTCCCACTTGAGGCAAGATTGGTCGGGTGACCATGTCTCGCTCGCATAGGACTGTCTGGCAGGTTTTCTACGGCTGGATGCCCTTCCTAATACCAACCACGTTTACAGTGTGGACTGGGAGGTTTTTACCATGTTACCTACATGGTCACATTACAGTGTAGACTGTGTATTTTTTTGTTGTGACAACTACATGACCTCATTTATTTTGGACTGCATGTTGTGGTACCAACATAGCATTACAGAGAAAGGGTGGTGTTGGTGGGAGTGGGGGGGTGGAGTAGGGATGTATATTTGGTTAAGAGGTGCCTACTGACTGTAGGTTTCGCTTTGTACAGAAGCAAGGCAAGGCAGGTCTTCTGTATTACTGCGTAGCGCCAGAGATCTCGGTCCAGTAACATTGTCTTAGAGAGGTGCAAGTGTGTAAGGTCAGAATTTATCAAATCGTCCCAGGTTTTCTGGGTCTACCTACTCCGTAACTTCCATCAATTTTGATTGCCCTGCACATTTTTTATACAACTGTCCTCTTTCATGAGCATCACGTGACCATACCAACATAGTCTTCTCTCGAGTAAACAGTATCTGATCCCTCTTATTCGTAGTTACTCACTTAGTTCATTTATGCTTTGCCGTTCACGTATATTACTATTACACATCTAGCGGAGCATGCATGCTTCGTTCCTCTCCAGTCTGCGCAGATCCTCTGCACACAATGCCCATGTCTCACTGCTATGTAACATTGCTGATCATATACAGGCATCATACAGTCTGCCTTTCCTTTTTAGAGAGAAACCTTTAGTGGCCAATAGTGGTATAAGCTCTCTGAACTTTTTCCATCCTGTTCTGACTCTGGCTACTGTACTTTCAGAGTACCCTCCCCCAACTGCTGATTTTGTCACCCAGGTAACGGAAGGTGTCCACTATTTCTATAGAACCATCTGGGCAATAGAAGGAGCTAGTATCCTGTGGGCACTTGCTACTTATTGCACCTTAGCATCGGCCACATATAAAATCTACGTTCTTAGATAGCTTACCTGTGATCCCACTACATCTTTTATGTACCCATACTTTGCATTTGGGACATAAAATGGAATTTCTGCCTACTCCATTCCTACACACTGAGCATGGCCATTTCCCAGAATACATGTGCCCTATTTTCCTTTCTACATACTAGAACTTTAGTCTTAGACAAGTTAACTTTAAGGCCTTTTGATTCTAGGCCATGCTTCCATGTTTGGAATTTCTTCTCTAGTTCAGCCATTGATTCAGCTATGAGAGTTAGATCATCTGCGTATAGAAGTTCCCATGGGCAGCCGGTCTTGAACACCTCTGTTATAGCCTGAAGGGCAATAATAAATAGGAGGGGGCTAAGGACAGAGCCTTGATGAACACCAACTTTGACACTAAACTCTTCACTATATTCGTTGTTAATTCTAATCTTACTGACTGTTTCTTTATACATGGCTTGTATAGCTCTCACAAGCCATTCATCAACACCTAGTTTTTTAAGAGCCCACCAGATAATGGAGCAGGGGACTCTGTCAAAGGCTTTCTCAAAGTCAACAAAAGCTAAGTATAGGGGTTTACTTTTAGCTAGGTACTTCTCCTGTAGTTGTTGTACAAGGAAAAGAGCGTTTGTGGTACTTTTACCTGACACAAACCCCAACTGTATTTCATCTAGATCAATTCGCTCTCTGATTAGTTGCGCTATAACTCTTTCTGTGACCTTCATGACCTGGTCAACTAATTTAATGCCTCTATAGTTTCCCCTATCTAGGGCATCTCCTTTACCCTTGTAGCAGTTAATGATGATGCTGCTACATCAGTCATTTGGTATGACCCCCTTTTGTATGACTATCCGGGTGACCATAGTGTGTCCCACCATTCCAGATGCTTTCAGCATTTCAGCAACTATCTCCAAAGGCCCAGCTGCCTTGCCTGTCTTCATATCTTTGATTGCCTTACTTATTATACTACCTTTAACTTGCACTGCTGGTCCTTCTATTGCATTGATTTGGGGCAGACTATCTTTTTCCCATTTATTCTCCTCATTTAGTAGTCGCTCGTAGTGACACTTCCAAGCTACCTTCTTATCAGTATCAGTGATGGCAAGTACACCATCATTATTACAGACACACTTCTCCCCGACAATATCACGGTTTTCCTTGACACATTGTCTAGCAATCCTGAACACCTCACGTTTTTGGTCCTCGCGTTGTAGAACATGCTTGAACTTTCTATCCTCTGCTTCCCTTTTTGCAAGGTACACTTGTCTCCTAGCTTCTCTCCTGGCCACTTGATAGTGTTCTCTACTTCCCCCATCCCGCCATACTTTCCAAGCCTGCTTTTTGGCCTTTTTGAACACTATCAAGTGGCCAGGAGAGAAGCTAGGAGACAAGTGTACTTTCAAAAAAGGGACGCATAGGAAAGAAAGTTCAAGCATGTTCTACAACACGAGGACCAAAAACGTGAGGTGTTCAGGATTGCTAGGCAATGTGTCAAGGAAAACCATGATATTGTCGGGGAGAAGTGTGTCCGGAATGAAGATGGTGTACTTGCCATCACTGACGCTGATAAGAAGGTAGCTTGGAAGTGTCACAATGATAGGCTACTAAATTAGGAGAATAAATGGGAGAAAGACAGTCTCCCCCACATCTATCCAATAGAGGGACCAATAGTTGATGGTAGTATAAGTAAGGCAATCAAAGATATGAAGACGGGCAAAGCGGCTGGCCCTTCGGAAATAGTTGCTGAAATATTGAAACCATCTGGAACAGTGGGACACACTATGGTCACCCGGATAGTAAACCAAGTCATACAGAATGGTGTCGTTTCAAAGGACTGGCATAGCAGCATCATCATTAACTGCTACAAGGGTAAAGGAGATGCCCTAGATAGGGGAAACTATAGAGGCATTAAACCAATTGACCAGGTCATGAAGGTCACAGAAAGAGTTATAGCGCAACTAATCAGAGAGAGAATTGACCTAGATGAAATGCAGTTCGGGTTTGTGTCAGGCAAAAGTACCACAGACACTCTTTTCATTGTACGACAACTACAGAAGTACCTAGCTAAAAGTAAACCCCTATACTTAGCTTTTGTCAACTTGGAGAAAGCCTTCGACAGAGTCCCCCTGCTCCATTATCTGGTGGGCTCTCAGAAAACTAGGTGTTGATGAATGGCTTGTGAGAGCTATAGAAGCCATGTATAGAGAAACAGTTAGCAAGGTTAGAATTAACAACGAATATAGTGAAGAGTTTAGTGTCAAAGTTGGTGTTCATCAGGTCTCCGTCCTTAACCCCCTCCTATTTATTATTGCCCTTCAGCCTATATCAGAGGAGTTCAAGACCGGCTGGGAACTTCTATACGCAGATGATCTAACTCTCATAGCTGAATCAATGGCTGAACTAGAGAAGAAATTCCAAACATGGAAGCATGGCCTAGAATCAAAAGGCCTTAAAATTAACTTGTCTAAGACTAAAGTTCTAGTATGTAGGAAGGAAAATAGGGCATTGGTCCCATCTGGGAAATGGCCATGCTCAGTGTGTAGGAAAGGAGTAGGCAGAAACTCCATTTTATGTCCCAAATGCAAAGTATGGGTGCATAAAAGATGTAGTGGGATCACAGGTAAGCCAACTAAGAATATAGATTTTATATGTGGCTGGTGCTCAGGTGCAATAAGTAGCAGCAAGTGCCCACAGAATACTAGCTCATTCTATTGCCCAGATGGTTCTATAGAAATAGTGGACACCTTCCGTTACCTGAGTGACAAAATCAGCAGTGGTGGAGGGTGCTCTGAAAGTACAGTAGCTAGAGTCAGAAAGAGATGGAAAAAGTTCAGAGAGCTTATACCACTATTGGCCGCTAAAGGTTTCTCTCTAAAAATGAAAGGCAGACTGTATGATGCCTGCATACGAACAGCAATGTTACATGACAGTGAGACATGGGCATTGTGTGCAGAGAATCTATGCAGACTGGAGAGGAACGAAGCTTGCATGCTCCGTTGGATGTGTAATAGTAATATACAACGGCAAAGCATAAATGAACTAAGTGAGAAATTACGAATAAGAGGGATCAGATGCTGTTTACTCGAGAGAAGGCTACGTTGGTATGGTCACTTGATGCGCATGAAAGATGACAGCTGTATAAAAAAGTGCAGGGCGATCAAAATAGACGGTAGCTACGGAGTAGGCAGACCCAGAAAAACCTGGGACGACTTGATAAATTCCGACGTCACATACTTACACCTCTCCAAGACAATGTCACTGGACCGAGATCTTTGGCGCTACGCAGTAATACAGAAGACCCGCCTTGCCTAAGTACAAAGCAAAACCTACAGTCAGTAGGCACCTCTTAACCAAAATACACTCCCATCCCACTACCCCTACCCTACCTCCATTTACACCACCCCTTTCGATGTAAAGTTATGTTGGTATCACAACACCCAGTCCTAAATAAATGAGGTCGTGTAGGTGTCACAACAAAAAAAACACACAGTCCATGCTGTAATGTGGCCGTGTAGGTAACATGGTAAAAACCTACCAGTCCACACTGTAAATGTGGTTGGTGTTAGGAAGGGCATCCAGCCATAGAAAACCCGCCAGACAGTCCTATACGAGCAAGACAACCAATCTTGCCTCAAGTGGGACAATTCCTGTCCAAACCCATGCTAGCGTGGAAGATGGATGTTAAACGATGATGATGATATACACACTATATATATATACATATATACACATACACACAAATAGAGAAGTCAATGTACAGAATGGTTTTCATAATGCAGACAACCAGACATACAGACATATTATAAGGGCGCGATGTTATAGCTATGTATCTATCTAAATAAACAGACTAAGAAAGAGAGAGGAATGTCGTATAACTGGAAGTGTTGACATTTAAAAATTTTAAAGAAGTGAATATTTAAATAATATCTTTAATCTTTTAACAAAATTTAGTAGACAAAAATACCCCCACTTTCTTACTTGGGAAAAAGTTACATCTATGGTGAAAATTTGGTGCTGTTTAGTCCAGCCGTTTGGCGAAAAGTTTGTTACATACATACAGGCGTCAGCTTTATTAGTATAGATATATATATAATCATCATCATCATCATCATCATCATTTAACGTCTATCTTCCACGTTAGCATGGGTTAGACGGGAGTTGTCCCAATTTGAGGCAAGGTTGGTCGGGTGACCATGTCTCGCTCGTATAGGACTATCTGGCAGGTTTTCTATGGCTGGATGCCCTTCCTAACACCAACCACATTTACAGTGTGAACTGGGAACTTTTTACCGTGTTACCTACACAGCCACATTACAGTGTGGACTGTGTGTTTTTTTGTCGTGACACCTACACGATCTCAATCTCATTAATTTGGACTGGATGTTGTGGTACCAACTTTACAGAGAAAGAGTGGTGTTGGTGGGAGTGGGAGGATGGAGTAAAGGTAGTGGATTGGGGTGTATATTTGGTTAAGATGTGCCTACTGACTGTAGGTTTCACTTTGTGCATAGGCAAGGCAGGTCTTCTGTATTACTGCGTGGCGCCAAAGATCTCGGTCCAGTGACATTGTCTTAGAGAGGTGCAAGTGTGTAAGGTAGGAATTTATATATATATATATATATATATATATAAAACTACATGATGCTGTTATTTACAGGTAGGTAGATTGTACCCTTATTTAGTATTTACAGTAAGGTAAATTGTCAAAGCTGTTAGAATATTGGATTAAAAGGCTTTGCTGTATTTCTTCAGGTTCTTTGTGTACCGAGTTTAAATCCCACTAAGGTCAACTTTGCCTTTCATGCGTTACAAATAATGTACCAGTCCAGGGACAGTGGATTGATGGAATAGTTAGAGCACCAGACATTATGCCACGTAGTATCTCTTTCAGCTCTTTGTGTTCTAAGTTTGCCTGTGACATCACTGGTGCTAGGATGTATCTGCCTTTAGTTTTCCTTTCGACAACATTGATTTGGAAGGGAGACTGGCATGAATGGCTCACTGATGGTTTTCAATAAAACACCTTGACAAGGTATGCAGCTCAGTAAGGAACTTACCAGATGCAAACCTATAGCCAGCCATGACTAAAATGGGCCTTTCAGACTCTACATATACATGGTAGCTAACAATTTAACTTTTTGTGATCATATTTCTAATAAAATACACTCTTATTTCAATTAATTAATGAAGAATTTTTAAAGATTTATTAAAATTATTAATTATTTCATTACAAAGGTAGTAACTTCACATATGGTTCTAATATAAGATTATGTTGAAAGATTTTAATATATATAGAAAGCCTTTGAAACAGATGGTTTTGTTTCAGTTTTGGGTGGGTTGGTATCAAAAGGGTTAAAGATCGGAGTACTGTACAACATAATAGCAATTTACAGGAAAGATAGTTTGTTGTTCATCACAATTCTCAATCACACCTAAATGTCAAGTGATTCAAAAATTAAAAAGAGAGAAAACAAACATCTTACAAACCTTTGTAACCAGGAGGTGGGGGTGGCATCTTTGAGAGGTCAATAGGTTTGTTCTCTCCAAGGGCTTTGATAACATTTTCAAATTGCTGGAATATGAAAAAAGTAACAATTCAGTAATGTTAATGTGCAGGTGGCAAATTGACAGAGTTGTTAGAAGGTTAGTTAGAATGGTTTGCAGTATCCATTTCGGCTCTCTACATTCTGTGTTCAAATCTTGTCATACTCAACTTTGCCTTTCATCATTTCGAGATTGATAAAAAAAAGTACCAGTCCAGTACTGGGGTCAATTCTTTTTCTATATCTATTTCTTACTTCTTCTTTATCACTCTTTCTTCTTCACTGGAAGAAATCAGCTGTGTTCAGACCTGGAGAGAGGATGAGCTTAGCTGGATTAAAAAAAATATATATATATATTCGCGGCATGCCATATGTCACTACAGTGCCCCTATGACTTCATCAGGAGTTATGGGTCCATACATACAATGTTAATGTGTATCAATAATCAAGCACCGACAAACTGAAAGAAAAACTGGGCAGAAGAGAAATCAGATGCAGTGTGCAAGAGATAGATTGTGCTGAGAAAGATACATGATGTGTATGGATGATGATTATTGGGTGAAGGAGTGCCAAGTGTTTCCAATGGAAGGAAGCTGCAGAAAAGGAAATACTGAGGAAAACTTGGATAGGAGTAATGAGAGCTGATCTCAGAATGCTGAACTTCAGGGGAGATGAAGGAATACAACATGTAAAAGGAATCTGTACTGGAAAAAAACCCATCTAAGCCAAGTAATCATGGAGAAGTGGATGTGATGATAATGATGATGACGACCAATATGGATTTGTGGAACAAGCCTCTTGCCTTGTTTTATTCACAGGTTGCACTTTTCTAGAAACTTGTATAAGTTGGAAGCTCCCTATATATTTTCTGAAGGGCTCATTATTCACATCTCATTTTTTTCTGTATTTATACAATATTTGTAAGAGTGGGCTATATATTTTTACTATTTAGTTAGGGAGAGAAAGGCAGTAGAGTAGCCATGATACTTTACAGAGCCTTCAAGAGGAGAGGAAGAGAGGAAAGTATCCTGAATCTGAAGACTTGACCATACCTGCAGAAGACCTGACAATGCCTACAGAAGAGTGGACTCTGCTAAAGATACTCAGGGTTAGATGGTGGTGTTAAATTGTGCAATGGATTAAGTCCACAACCAAATATCATAGCAAATTATCCTGTTTTGCAATAGTAGTCAGCTATATATCCCACATTACACAGGCGCAAACCTGTTGGCGTGTATTGAAGCTCACAGGGGAATAGGCATTCGCTTCATGAACATCATGTTTGTCCGTTCCCTTGTCACTTCAATTTTGGATTACCTCCTGATTGAAACCTTATTATGTAAAAAGCTGTCTGATGAGATCATGGCACTGGGTACTACACGGAATCACGTGGTCACTGTCGTCATCGAAATATGTATCACAGCCTTATCAATAAAGGACTTTAACATCTAAACTACTTTGTATTTCCTTATTCTAAAAATACTCCGGTGTTCCTATCATTTTATGTCCGCTTTTCCCTGCTTGTAAGGGTGCGACGGGTCCTATTCAGCACAGCATCTCTCTACTTATCACGGTCCTTCGTCATCTCCATCGTGAGTTTCAGCGATCTGAGGTCTGCTCTCACCCCTTCGTCCATGTTTTTCTTGTACACACCCACATATATGTAATATAATACAATACCTTTGCTACATGTGCATATTTCGTAGCAGCAGATATATCACCAGACTTCTTGGCATTGATAGCAACAGATTTATACTGGTCTCGTCGTTCACATAGCATATTATGAGTGCTGTTTCCTGAAAATAAATAAATATACTGTTGTATATTTATAATCAAAACAAATAAATATGAAAGGAGCCAATCATCTGACTGGACCAAGGAGACCATTTTTCCATTGGACTTTCCATTGTTGATACTATCTGCTCACACAGCACACCAAGTCCTTTTACTTTTCTGAAATACCTTGTGTGTGTATATATATATATATATATATATATATATATAAAAATAAAATTAGAATTTTATTTCTTGCCCTAGCACAGCTGATACTTAAATATCAGTATGCATACGTACACACACACGCACATATATATATACACACATATATGTGTGTGTGTGTGTGTATGTGTAAATACATATATATATATATATACATGCATATATACATATACATAAGGGTGATATCGAACATTGATAATAATATTCTATTCGTTTGTAAACAAACCATGATCCATTTGTTCAACACTGGCTTTGAGGAACAATCAACATGTTTCTGGGTCATTACCCTTCATCAGGACTGTATACTTCTGCCAATCTGTTGAATGGTTGAAAATATATAGTACTTTCTTAAGAACACATCGGCTGAGTAGCCTCATTTGCATACCGAGCAAGTTACGGCTGACCATGCTGAAAACTAAAAATAAAATTAGAATTTTATTTCTCATCCTAGTACATGCTAACGTGGAAGATGGACATTAAATGATGATGATGGTGATATATATATATATACACACACACACAATCAAACTCACTCGGTATGCAAATGAGGTTACTCAGCCGATGTATACTTAAGAAAATACAATATATGTTCAACTGTTCAACAGATTGGCAGAAGTATACAGTCCTGATGAAGAGTAATGACCCAGAAACATGTTGATTGTTCCTCAATGCCAATGTTGAACAAATGGATGACGATTTGTCATCGGCATGGCACAACTTTAATCGGGCCATTTGTTTTCAACAAATCAAATATTATTATTAATATTTGATAGGGAGCTCATAGATAGGACAACACACGGTTTTTCGTGGGGGTAAGTTTTTATTAATTTTCGTATTCTGAAAGACCAAAATACAACAATAATTTTTGCTCATTGGAAGCCGGGAAACGTTCTGATAAAAGCTGTGGAAGCTACAGAAATATTCCATATATTCTTCCTGAGCAATCTCTATTTAAAAATTTACATTTTACGCTTACTTGTCCGCCATTGCAAAAGGCCATAAATTCAAATTTTGAAAAGAGAGGAAAAGGGACAAGTGAACTATGAACTTGTACATCTCACTGCCCCCCGCCACCACAATAACAATAACATCTACACTTGCTCCCCACCATCACCCTATCTCAGCTGGCTGACCTGCCTGTTGACTGTTGACAAACTGCTAACTCCTTTGATGTATGTATGTGTATATATATATATATATTTGTATGTGTGTGTATATATGTATGTATATATATATCACAGTGGATGCGACCAGATTTCAACACAGCAACAACTACAACAGCAACTACAACAACAGCAGCAACAACACCATTGTCTGTGTTGAATGTGTGTGTATGTATGTATTTATATATATGTGTATGTATATATATGTATGTGTATATATCACACATGCGAAGCAAATGAATTTCAAAATTTCGACCCTGCGACTACAATAACAGCAACAACAACACCATTGTCTGCAGCAGCAGCAGCAGCAGTGAAATGATGAACAACAACGGCAGCAGCAACAACAACAGCAACAACAACAATAACAACGACAACAACAACACCCACTACCATCACTGGCTCCATTCCACCACCACCATCACAGTTAACATGATTTTGATTTTGTATCAGTACTGACGGTAATATATATATATATATATATATATATATATATATATATATATATATATGTATATGTTTGTGTGTGTGAGTGGTGTATGTGTTTGTATGCATGAGTGTTGGTGTGTGAGTGGCATGTGTGTATGTAGTTTATATGTCGATTTTAAGAATGTAAGCAAAATACTTGTCTTTCCGCAGTCGACCCACTCTAAGTGCGGAAATATGGAAAGTCTATGACAATGTCACAGATAAAGATAAAGATAAATTCACCTCCCACCGCAAGACGAGAATACAAGGACCCCTCTTTATTTCAGACACGAATGACCAACAAAATTCCGTCTCCCACACACCTCCCTGCCCCTCCATCCCACCTTCCCAACTTCAGAGTTGGTACCATGAACGTAGGCACATTGAAAGGTCACTCAAATGAGGTTGTAGAGATGCTTGAACGTAAAGAAGTTGATGTTTGTTGTATTCAAGTGACTAGGTGGAGAGTGGGGTCTGCTAGATTCATCGTGGGTAAAAAACGATGCTATAAACTTTTCTGGGTGGGAAATGACATCGGACAGGGTGGTGTAGGAATTATGCTAGCTGAAAAATGGGTAGATGAGGTAATTGACGTAAATAGAGTGAATGACAGAATAATTAAATTAAGACTAGTTCTAAATAGAACTACTGTGACAATAATATCCGCTTATGCACCCCAATCTGGTCTACCTGACGTTATAAAGGACAGGTTCTATGAGATGTTAATGCACACTACCTCCTAAATAACCGACAGCGACTACTTAATTATTGCTGGCGATCTAAACGGTCACGTTGGACAACATAGTGATGGCTATGATGGAATCCATGGAGGCTATGGGGTTGGAAATAGAAATGAGGAAGGCTTCAGAATCCTCGAATTCTGTGACGCAAATAGCCTAACTATCTGTAACACAAACTTCAAAAAACGTGAAAACCACTTGATCACCTATAGATCAGGGGATAGATTATATCCTTACTAGAAGACGGGACAAAGTGTCTGTTGTAAACACTAAATCCTTCCCCTGTGAAGAATGCACTTCCCAACATAGCCTAGTAGTTAGTGACCTCATAGTCAGAAATAGACATACTTGACGACAGAGGAGACCTACCTTGAGGAGAAGAATATGGAAGTTGAAGGACCCCATAGCCAGTGACAAATTTAAAAACTTATTACTTGATGCCTTTGACAATAAGGAAGAGGAATTAGAGACGTACGATATAGAGGAACAGTGGTAATACTTGAAAGTAAACCTGCTGAAAGCAATGGATGAAATCTGTGGCTGGAGCAGACCTATTGGCAGGAGAGTAACTTGGTGGTGGAACAGTAAGGTAGAAGAGACAATCGAGGCCAAAAGGCAGGCTTGGAAAGTATGGCAGGATGGGGGAAGTAGAGAGCACTATCAAGTGGCCAGGAGAGAAGCTAGGAGACAAGTGTACCTTGCAAAAAGGAAAGCAGAGGATAGAAAGTTCAAGCATGTTCTACAACGCGAGGACCAAAAACGTGAGGTGTTCAGGATTGCTAGACAATGTGTCAAGGAAAACTGTGATATTGTCGGGGAGAAGTGTGTCCATAATGATAACGGTGTACTTGCCCTCACTGATACTGATAAGAAGATAGCCTGGAAGTGTCACTACAAGAGACTATTAAATGAGGAGAATAAATGGGAAAAAGATAGTCTGCTCCAAATCAATGCAATAGAAGGACAAGCAATGCAAGTTAAAGGTAGTATAATAAGTAAGGCAATCAAAAATATGAAGACAGGCAAGGCGGCTGGGCCTTCGGAGATAGTTGCTGAGATGTTGAAGGCATCCGGTATGGTGGGACACACTATGGTCACCCGTATAGTTAACCAAGTATTACAGAATGGGGTCATACCGAAAGACTGGCGTAGCAGCATCATCATTAACTGCTACAAGGGTAAAGGGGATGCTCTAGATAGGGCAAACTATAGAGACATTAAGTTAGTTGACCAGGTCATGAAGGTCACAGAAAGAGTTATAGCGCAACTAATCAGAGAGCGAATTGATCTAGATGAAATGCAGTTTGGGCTTGCGTCAGGTAAAAGTACTACAGACACTCTTTTCCTTGTACGATAACTACAAGAGAAGTACCTAGCTAAAAGTAAACCCCTCTACTTAGCTTTTGTTGACTTGGAGAAAGCCTTTTGACAGAGTCCCCCACTCCATTATCTGGTGGACTCTTAGAAAACTAGGTGTAGATGAATGGCTTGTGAGAGCTATACAAGCTATGTATAATGAAACAGTCAGTAAGGTTAGAATTAACAATGAATATTGTGAAGAATTTAGTGTAAAAGTTGGCGTTCATCAAGGCTCGGTCCTTAGCCCCCTCTTATTTATTATTGCCCTTCAGGCTATAACAGAGAATTTCAAGACCGGCTGTCCATGGGAACTCCTATACGCAGATGATCTAACGCTCATAACTGAATCAATGGCTGAACTAGAGAAGAAATTCCAAACATGGAAACATGGCCTAGAATCAAAAGGCCTTAAAGTTAACTTGTCTAAGACTAAAGTTCTAGTTTGTAGAAAGGAAAATGGCCATGCTCAGTGCGTAGGAAAGGAGTAGACAGAAATTCCATTTTATGCCCCAAATGCAAATTATGGGTACATAAAAGATCTAGTGGGATCACGGGTAAACTATCTAAGAACGTAGACTTTATATGTGGCCAATGCTCAGGTGCAATAAGTAGCAGGTGTCCACAGGATACTAGCTCCTTCTATTGCCCAGATGGTTCTATAGAAATAGTAGACACTTTCCGTTACCTGGGTGACGAAATCAGCAGTGGTGGAGGGTGTTCTGAAAGTACGGTAGCTAGAGTCAGAACGGGATGGAAAAAGTTCAGAGAGCTTATACCGCTGTTGGCCACAAAAGGTTTCTCTCTAAAAATGAAAGGCAGATTGTATGATGCCTGTATACGAACAGCAATGCTACATGGCAGTGAGACATGGGCATTGTGTGCAGAGGACCTGCGCAGACTGGAAAGGAACGAAGCTTGCATGCTCCGTTGGATGTGTAATAGTAATATACGTGAACGGCAAAGCATAAATGAACTAAGTGAGAAATTAGGAATAAGAGGGATCAGATGTTGTTTACTCGAGAGAAGACTACGTTGGTACGGTCACGTGATACGCATGAAAGACGACAGCTGCATAAAAAAGTGCAGGGCAATCAAAATTGATGATAGTTACGGAGTAGGTAGACCCAGAAAAACCTGGGACGATCTGATAAATTCCGACCTTACACACTTACATCTCTCTAAGACAATGTCACTGGACCGAGATCTTTGGCGCTACGCAGTAATACAGAAGACCCGCCTTGCCTATGTACAAAGTGAAACCTACAGTCAGTAGGCCTCTCTTAACCAAATATACACCCCAATCCACTACCCTATCCTCCCACTCCCACAACACCACCCTCTCTCTGTAAAGTTGGTACCACAACATCCAGTCCAAATAAATGAGATAATGAGATCGAGATCGTGTAGGTGTCACAAGAAAAAAAAAACTACTCACAATCCACGCTGTAATGTGGCCGTGTAGGTAACACGGTAAAAAGTTCCCAGCTCCACACTGTAAATGTGGTTGGTGTTAGGAAGGGCATCCAGCCGTAGAAAGCCTGCCAGATAGTCCTATACGAGCGAGACACGGTCACCCGACCAACCATGCCTCAAGTGACACAACTCCCGTCTAACCCATACTTGCGTGGAAGATGGACATTAAACGGTGATGATGATGATTCGATATAACCCATACGTACATATGTATATGTATATATGTGTATGTGTGTGTGTGTATATATATATATGTCTGTGTATATATGTGTGTACATATGCATACTTATATATATATATACGTGTATCATCATCATCATCATTTTACATCCGCTTTTCCTTGCTTACAAGGGTGGGACGGGTCCTCTTCAGCACAGCATCTCTCCATTCGTCACAGTCCCTCATCATCTCCTCTATGAGCTTCAGTGATCTGTGGTCAGCTCTCACCACTTCCACACATTTCTTTTGTGGTCTTCCTCTACTGTGTCTTCCTTCCACCAGGATTTCTTGCCACTTCTTCACCCAGTGGTCATCTTCCATGTGCATCACATGGCCATACCAACGCAGTCTTCTCTCCCGCACACTACAGTGTATCCCTCTTATACACAGTTTCACCCTCAACTTATATACACACACACATATATATATATATATATATATATACACACAAACAGGGAGAAAGATAGAGAAAGACAAACAATACTGCACAAAGATGGTGCTGAAGCTGCTGTATGCAGGTGTTTCAGGACATCCTCGAGCATCTTGAAACTGATCCAGACTTGCTGGGGAGAGTCATCACTGGTGAGAAGACATGGATCGTTGAGTATAGCTCAATTTCCGGATGTGGATGTGGAAGCAATGAAGAGGGCTGTGACAATGGAGGTGCAGAGAATCCTGGGAGAATCCTTTCAGCAGTGCATGGTGGAAAAGGATAAGAAAGTGTTAGACTCGAAGGGGACTATTTCAGCCAAAGTCCTGTTTCTTTACTGACACAGTATATATACGAGGTGTGTCAGAAAAGTTCCAGGACTGATGTCACAAAAGATTTATTTCAAACCCAAACTTCATACTAAGAGTTTTCTCCTTCAAAGTAATCCCCCTGGAGTATGTAACTGTAATCTTAGCTCTCTGCAGCGATCAAACTTTTTTCTCCATAATTTTATATACATGTCCTTTGTTTCAGGTCGTCAAGCAATGAGCACAGAGCAACGATCAAACTTGAAGTTTCTGGTACGGTTGGGGCAAACTCCGCTGCAGCAAGTGTATGGAGATAAGACGATGTCACGCTCATGTGTTTTTGAGTGGTGCAAGAGGTTTAAAGAAGGTCGCGATAACGTGGAAGATGACCCCAGGAGTGGAAGGCCCTCAACAACCAGGACTGAGGTCAACGTTGAGCGCGTCAGGCAGATGGTGCGTAGCGATCGTCGGCTGACTGTTCGACTGATGGCAAATGAGCTGAGCATGAATCGGGACAGCATCTGGAAGATTCTCACTGAAGATTTGGACATGTGGAAAGTCTGCGCGAAGATGGTGCCAAAACTGCTGAACGATAACCAGAAAGGTCGACGCATGCAAGTGTGCCAGGACATCCTCGAGCGTCTTGAAACCGAACCAGACTTGCTGGGGACAGTCATCACCAGTGATGAGTCAGGGATCTTCGAGTACGACCTGGAGGGGACCCGTTTTGAAGATGTGAACGACATCAAAAAGGCCGTGACGACATAACTGCAGAGGATCGCGGAAGAATCCTTCCAGGAGTGCATGCAAGCGTGGCAGAAAAGGATGGAAAAGTGCATTAGACTCCAGGGAGATTACTTTGAAGGAGAAAACTCTTAGTGTGAAGTTTGGGTTTGAAATAAATCTTTTGTGACATCAGTCCTGGAACTTTTCTGACACACCTCGTATATATATATATATACACACACACACACACATATATATATATATATATATATATATATATTATTAGGTATAGGATTATCCTAGATGTAGTAATGGTTAATTACTACACTGGATATGGTTGACGTACGGTGAGAGATTACTCTACGAGTTATGGAAGAATTGTTGAAGAAACTTAGTTCCTGATCCTTCTGTATTCCGGAGTGTATATAAAGAATGAATAACAGGTGGACATCATAAAAAGCTAATTTATTCCGTGTGCTTACAAATGTTTCCACGGTGGTACTACAGCCTAGTTATGCTATGTGCAAATTTACAACTATTTGCAGAACTCAAATATCCAATGCTGTGACCACTGTATCCTCAGAGCAGAATGGTTAAAATGTACAATGTAAATACCCTTAAGTGGGGTTGTTGGGGAAGATAGAGTAGAAAAAGAAGAGAGAAAAGTAGGGGAGAGGGAGAGAGAGAGAAAGATATGCAGGGGTTGGAGAAATAGGAGAGAGTGGTTTGTAGATATCTTAATCAAAATGTTATGGTAGGGGTTTTATTATACTGGTTACTTTTGGAGAGATGCGTTGATAGTTAAGGTCGGAATTATTTATTGCCCCAGAGGGCAGGTTCATAGATGTGGAGAGGGAGGGAGGTAGGCCAAAGGCGAGAGAGAGTGTAATGGATGTAGAGAGAGAGAGATAGAGAGGGGACAGACGAAGTCTATGTGGTGAGTGAACTTTGGGTTCGTAGTAGTAATCTGCGAATTGCACTGAGTTACCATTTATAGTGATAAGCAAGGTATTGTCTTGTAGTGTGGGGGAAGAGAAGGTGGTTAGCTAGAAAGCGATGTTATAGTTACGGGTTCGAATGTTAAGCTATTTTATAGTGAGAGAATTTAGCTTTTAGTTTGTGGTTGCAGTATAATGATCGTTCAATTCTATCGTTAAGTAGTTTGTTTTGGGATTTTAATATGTAAAAGAGTTCAAGGTTACATAACCTACAGTACTTCAATCCACTCCGATATGCACTTGCGCTGGAAAGTATATCCCATTTTAAGGTGAACTGTTGGTTGCGTTCACGGAGTTGCCAGGTCTTGTTGGCGAGCGTGGTCACAAAACGGTGATTAAGATGTTTGATTGAGAATCGATGACGGTACCAGCGAGATTTAAACGAGGTGGTGGTAGATCCGATATAATACCATTTCTGGTCGTTCGATTCAACCGTGCATTGGTAAACAATGTTGGACTTTAGGCATTCATTCTTCAATGGACATCTTTCAGGTAGATGGCAGTTACATTCTTTGTTGTGGGTAGCGGGTATACCATGGATAGGTTATGATAGCAGTACAGGTGGATTGTGTAATACCCGCCTCCCATTTAGTGGTTGGGAGGCAGATATTACGTTCTGCCCATCTGTTATTAAAATATTTTGTTTTGTAGTGTTGTTTAATTGCTTTAAGTTAAGTTTTTTTATGTATGCTTCAAGGTTTGGTGCCGTGGAGTATGATAGTCTAATAGTTTTAGAGTTCAGAATTTTGCTGTATTTATGGGAACTAGGGAAATGTTTGTTGATTAACTTAAAGAATGAAAGAGATAGTTTTGTACTAATCGAGGCATTAAAAATAGGATTATACCAGATATACTTTCTACAACGTGATTTATTTGGTGGTGATTTTCTATTATTAGTATGTCTGGTGGTACTGTGTGTGTGCGCTTGTATTTTAGTCCCCCGGTTACGTATTCCTTGATTTCGTGTAGAGCTACGTGTGTTATGGAGATTCTTATCAATGTATTCTATTGTATCCCGGTGGTCGGCATTCCTTAATGCATTATTATAGTATTCAGCGTGTTCACTAAAAATATCCGTAGCCTTTCAAGATTTTGGTTATTCAAGTTATTAACTAATAAGAGCCCGTCATCTCTGTATATCCCCCCCTGTAGATTACTAAATTTACTATGTAGTATGTGGGCTATGTAAATTCCAACAAGATCCATGACCTCCGCTGAGTCGTTGGAACCCATGGTAATATCGAAGTTTGTGGGTCTGTCCTTACGTTCCCAGTAGCAGTTATCAAACTTAATAGTTTTTCTAGCCTCGAAAATAATATTAATTTCGTCCTCCGTTAGGTTGGAATTGACTTTAGCAAACGATAGGGCCTTACGTAAAGTGCTTGGTGAGATTGAAGAGTAGTATTCGTCTATGTCAAATTGTATAAACTTAGATTTATTCTTATTCTTAACGTTATTAAACCAGCGAATTGCTTCGCTAGTGTTGCCCCATAATTTAATTTCAATTTTCTTTTTCACTTGAGTTATTACTCTGTCAAGTATATGTTTGCTAATTTTTCCTATGTCTGATTTAGAAGGGCATATAAGTCTAATCTTAGGGTTAGAGTCAAAATTTACCTTATGGTCCTTCAGGTTGAAGGTGGGGGTAGCGGGCATAATCGGCTCGGTTCTATCGTCTATCTTGAGATTCTTCACCACTTTGTATGCCTCGTTGTTAATATTTGCTAGCATAGTTTCACTTGTTTTTCTATATTTTTTGTGTAGTTCGTTGCGTATGAAGTTATTGTACGTATCGATATCCATGGTATACACGTTAGAGATCTTGTCAGCTTTCACAACAATTCCATTGGTATTTTGCAGTCTTCGGAGTAGTGCTTTCATGTTGCTCTGCAGCTCATTATTTCTATGTTTGTTGAACTTAATGTTCATGGTCGTTTTCATTAAATCTTGTTCGAAAGCATCGAGATGAGGGTTTGTGGGTGGGTTTTTAGATGATTTAAAACCATATGATTCAGACGAGTGACTGGCGCGTCCTTTATCGAAATGGAAAGCTTTCCATCGTACACGCCGAATGAAGTCATTATTGCATTGAATCATACTAAGAATATATTCCCTTTTGTTAGGTATAGGTATGTTTTTAAGTGACATACCTATATGATGCCTTTCCATATTAATGCCGTGTGTCGGTGTGGTTGCTCAACTGTGTAGGAGGCGATTATTAGGTATAGGATTATCCTAGATGTAGTAATGGTTAATTACTACACTGGATATGGTTGACGTACGGTGAGAGGTTACTCTCTGATAGTGGTCACAGCATTGGATATTTGAGTTCTGCAAATAGTTGTAAATTTGCACATAGCATAACTAGGCTGTAGTACCACCGTGGAAACATTTGTAAGCACACGGAATAAATTACCTTTTTATGATGTCCACCTGTTATTATTCATTCTTTATATATATATATATATATGAAAGTAGTATAAGTAAGGCGATCAAAGATATGAAGACGGGTAAGGCGGCTGGGCCTTCGGAAATAGTCGCTGAGATGCTGAAGGCCTCTGGAACGGTGGGACACACCATGGTCACCCGGATAGTAAACCAAGTCATACAGAATGGGGTTGTTCCGAAGGACTGGCGTAGCAGCATCATCATTAACTGTTACAAGGGTAAAGGAGACGCCCTAGATAGGAGTAACTATAGAGGGATCAAATTAATCGACCAGGTCATGAAGGTCACGGAAAAAGTAATAGTGCAACTAATCAGAGAGAGAATCGATCTAGATGAAATGCAGTTCGGGTTTGTGTCAGGCAAAAGTACCACAGACGCTTTTTTCATTGTACGACAACTACAGGAGAAGTACCTAGCTAAAAGTAAACCCCTATACTTAGCCTTTGTCGACTTGGAGAAAGCCTTCGACAGAGTCCCCCGTTCCATTATCTGGTGGGCTCTTAGAAAACTAGGTGTTGACGAATGGCTTGTGAGAGCTATACAAGCCATGTATAAAGAAACAGTGAGCAAGGTTAGAATTAACAACGAATATAGTGAAGAGTTTAGCGTAAAAGTTGGTGTCCATCAGGGCTCTGTTCTTAGCCCCCTACTATTCATTATTGCTCTTCAGGCTATAACAGAGGAGTTCAAGACCGGCTGCCCATGGGAACTCCTATACGCAGATGACCTAACGCTCATAGCTGAATCAATGGCCGAGCTAGAGAAGAAATTCCAAACATGGAAGCACGGCCTAGAATCAAAAGGCCTTAAAATTAACATGGCTAAGACTAAAGTTCTAGTTTGTAGGAAAGAAAATAAGGCGCCGGTCCCTTCCGGGAAATGGCCATGCTCAGTGTGTAGGAAAGGCGTAGGCAGAAACTCCATTTTATGTCCCAAATCCAAAGTATGGGTGCATAAAAGATGTAGTGGGATCACAGGTAAGCTAACTAAGAACACAGATTTTACATGTGGCCGGTGCTCTGGTGCAATAAGTAGCAGCAAGTGCCCACAGAATACTAGCTCTTTCAACTGCGCAGAGGGTTCTATAGAAATAGTGGACAGCTTCCGTTACCTGGGTGACAAAATCAGCAGTGAGGGAGGGTGCTCCGAAAGTACAGTAGCTAGAGTCAGAACTGGATGGAAAAAGTTCAGAGAGCTTATACCACTATTAGCCGCTAAAGGGTTCTCCCTAAAAGTGAAAGGCAGGTTGTATGATGCCTGCATACGAACAGCAATGTTGCATGGCAGTGAGACCTGGGCATTGTGTGCAGAGGATATACGCAGACTAGAGAGGAACGAAGCTTGCATGCTCCGCGGATGTGTAATAGTAACATACGCGAACGGCAAAGCATAAACGAACTAAGGAAAAAATTAGAAATAAGAGGGATCAGATGTTGTTTACTCGAGAGAAAGCTACGTTGGTATGGTCACGTGATGCGCATGAAAGACGACAGCTGTATAACAAAGTGCAGGGCAATAAAGATAGATGGTAGCCACGGAGTAGGCAGACCCAGAAAAACCTGGGACGAGCTGATAAATTCCGACCTCACACACTGACACCTCTCCAAGACAATGTCACTGGATCGAGACCTTTGGCGGTACTCAGTAACAGAGAAGACCCGCGTTACCTAAATACAAAGTTAAACCTACTACAGTCAGTAGGCATCTCTAACAAAATACACCCCGTCCCACCACCCCCACCCCATCCACACCGCCCCTTTCAATGTAAAGTTATGTTGGTGCCACAAAATTCAGGCCGAAACAAATGAGATTGTGTAGGTGTCACGAAAAAAAAACACACAGTCCACGCTGTAATGTGACTGTGTAGGCAACACGGTAAAAACGTCCCAGTCCCACACTGTAAATGTGGTTGGTGTTAGGAAGGGCATCCAGCTGTAGAAAACCTGCCAGACAGTCGACGCTGTAATGTGGCCGTGTAGGCAACACGGTAAAAACCTCCCAGCCACACACTGTAAATGTGGTTGGTGTTAGGAAGGGCATCCAACTGTAGAAAACCCGCCAGACAGTCCTATGCGAGCAAGACAACCACTCTTGCCTCAAGTGGGAAAACTCCCGTCCAAACGCATGCAAGCATGGAACACGGACGTTAAACGATGATGATGATGATGATGATGATGATATATATAGGCACATGGTTTAGTGGTTAGAGCATTGGCCTTGCAATCGAAAGGTTGTGAGTTCAATTCTCAGACTGGGTGATGTGTTGTTTCCTTGAGCAAGACACTTTATTTCACATTGCTCCAGTTTACTCAGCTGTAGAAATGAGATGATAGGACTGGTGTCCCTATCATTCCACTGCAAAGTGGTCGTGGAGGTGCCACGGCAAAAAAGCACCCAGCCCACACTGTAAAGTGGACGTGTAGGCGCCACGGAAAGAAAGCACCCAGCACTCACTGTAAATGAGGTTGGTGTTAGGAAGGGCATCCAGCTGTAGAAATTAAGCCAGAATCAGTTCCCGTCCCACCCGCGCAAGCAGGGAAAAGTGAACGTAAAATGATGATGATGATGATGATATATATATATATATGTTAGAAATCGAGGACAGTGGATTGGCAGAATCATTAGAGCATCAGATTAAATGCTTTGCAGTATTTGTTCCAGCTTTTTACATTCTAAGTTAAATTCTGATGTCAACTTTGCTTTTCAGCTTTCTGTACCAGTCAAATACTGTGATTGATGTAATTGGCTTTTCATTTCCCCACCCAATTGCTCCTGATCTTTTGCCGAAATTAGAAACTATTATTATTATTATTAAGTTTGTGGATTGGCAGTATCGGTAGAGGGTCGGACACCATGCTTTGACGCATAGAGTTACGGCCCTTGCCATTCTGAGTTCAAATTCCGCCGAGGTTAACTTTGCCTTTCATCCTTACGGAGTCGATAAAATAAAGTACCAGCTATGCACTGGGTATTTGCTGGCCTTGTGCCAAAAGTAGAAACAATTATTATTATTAAGTTTATAGAAAATGTAGTAGGTTCAGATGCAGAAAATAACTGTAAGTACAGTTGGTTGCTATAAAATAGGGTAAAGACTCTTAGAGATGGAAAAAGAAGTTGTCAGCAGTTGCTATAAGGGATTAAACTTCATATCTTTCAAAGACTTACAGAGTTCTCTAGACGTTGAGATAAGGAACCTCTGAAAATATCTTACTGTCTGAATTAGGGAGCTGAATCTAAAAGCTCTCTAAGAGTCTTTACTCTATTTTATAACAACTCAGTGTATTTACAGTTATTTTCTGCACCTAACCATATTACATTTTCTATAAATTTTATATCTTTTTGGTACTTCATTAACTTGAGCTTTGTACATGTTTGTTTGCATTTTCCAAGCTGTTAGATTCAGCTCTCTATTTCAGACAGCAAGATGTTATCAAAGGTCCCTTAGCTTAATGTCAAGAACACGCTGTCTGTATTAGAAATATGAGGTTCAATCGTTCATTGCAGCTGCTGGCAACTTTTTTTCCATCTCTAAAGATCTTTACTCTATTTAATAAGCTATTTATAGCAACTGACTGTATTTACAATTATTTTCTACTCCTGAGCATACTACATTTTCCATTAACTTTATATTCTCTCAGAGCTTTGAAAAGTAAGTTGAAAAGTTTGAGCTTCATATACGATGTTCATTTAGATTATTGTTATCATCATATTGATTAAAAAAATGAAGACAAAAGAAAATAAAACTAGTAGAAATTATGATAAATATTTTAAAAGAAAACAAAATCAAAAAGAAGAAAAGAGGCAGACCTTGGGAAGATTCTTGGATCAGATGTTTCATCTGATCAGCTTTCATTGTACTCGGCTGCTGTGGAGGTGGAAACATATGAGCAGCAGGCATTGGAGAAGATGATGATGATAATGGCTTTACTGGACTGCATGAACCATGCGAAGGCTTTGGAGGCAGTGGTGGGAGTACGGAGACAGATCCAGCAGGTGGTAAATTGTGAGAAGGACTCTGAACTACTTTCCTTGGGGGAAGGACAGGAGCAGCACTTCTAATTGGAGACTCTTCTTGTCTTTGAACATTAGCTGGAAGTATGTAAAAATGTTAGTCATCAACATGTAATCAATAGATATTCTTTTATTCTATATATATATAGGTACTATGTGAAGAAATATTCTGACCTAGCTGTTTATATTAGTACCATGAGAGTGTTCACTCTGATCTAGCTGTATATATGGGTCTAATAAGAAAAGGTACACTCTAACCTCGCTGAATATATAAGTTCCATCAGATTATAGTCCACTGAGCAGTTAATAAGAGACCATGGGAAAGTATAGTATAGTTCACTTAACAGTATATAATTATCATGTAAAGGTGCAGTCTGACCTTACTATATAAAGAAATGGAATGGACTGCTATTTCAATGAGTATTTCAGTCATTCAATTAACAGAACAGCCTGCTCATAAAATTAATGTGCAAGTGGTTCACTATTCTTCAGACAAATGTACCCTTAATGTAATTCTCAGAAAGTTTCAATGTGATGAAGATGGCCCTTTGAATTGCAGGAACAGTCCATCAAATGGGCTTCATTTAACGTCCATTTTTCATGCTAGCATAAGTAGGACAAGCTGTCCTATTGTGAGAGATCCAGGTCAGAGGACCATGTTTTGCTCACACAACTGATTTTGGCTTGGTTTCTATGGCTGGATGCCCTTCCTAATGCCAACTTCATATATATCATATATATATATATATATATATATATATATATATGTGTGTGATGGTAGAATCTAAGCTGTAAATAAGTAACAGGAAGTGCAGCTTCACCTGGCTGTACACAACAAACAATTTCTTTGTTTAAAAGTTTATTGATTGAAAATTTCATATTCAACTGTATATACAGGGTGTCCCCCAAAAATGTATACACACTTCAACAGCATTCTAATGAATATTGCCTGGGGTCATCCTGTATTTACAAACAGATAGAAAGAATAAAAGAAAAAAAAGAAGGGAGGGAATAAAATACAAAAGGGCAGCAAACTCCACACACTTGGCTGGATGGTATATCTCAGCTGAGCCCCACTAAAAAAGGTGATGAAAGCAGTCATGAAGAACAGCCAGCAATACCTGCTGTTTTCCACCTTTTTTAGATACACTGCCCTCCTCTCAATTTTAACAGAGGAAAACGGCTGTCCAAGGACCCAAGGATACCAGAGGTATCAATGGCAATCAGTACAAAAAGGAAATGGCCAATCAATGTCTGGTATTTAGAAAACTTTTACTGAAGAAAACTGTAAGAATACAAAAATACACAAGGTAATACACACTTCTCTCGCATGTAGGTTTTAGAACTTCTGAAGGAGTTGGTTGATCTTCCACGTTAACTGTAGATGGTCCTTTCTTTCGAACAGAGACAGGAGGTGGGATAGAATCCTCTGCTATTGTATGGCCTGCTTTGGCATCTTTTAATAAGTCTTCTAATGTCTATAAAACAGTAGAAGTTAACATAAAAGTATTTATTATAACAACAATAATAATAATGGTTTCTGATTTAGGCACAAGGTCAACAATTTATGGGGAAGGGAAAGTTTATTATATCGACTCCAGTATTTGACTGGTACTTATTATATCAGACCTGAAACGATATAAGGCAACGTTGACCTTGGTGGAATTTGGCTGACACTGTAAGTATTCTGCCAATCCAATAATAATAATAATCATCATCATCTGTTTTATAGTGTCTGAATGATAGTGTATAACAGGATTGTAATCATATAAACATTTTAAAACAAAATTTTGCATCATATAATCTTCATATAGCTTCATGCTATTTGGTATCAAAAGGGTTAAGCAAGTATGCCAACAAATGGAAGTATTTCTCTAATATATTGCTCCTTACTTTAATTCCTCTGGTCAGCCTTCTCTTTTTACTTGGTTCAACTGTATTGGACAGAGCATTATTGTACATGGAAAGCCGTTCTTTTAGTAGTGTGGCAGGGTCTGAAGATGAACTGGATGGCTGAGGTTGAACGTCTGGTCTTGAAACTGGGAGTCGCTGTGTGGGCACTGGTATTGCTGGAGCAGGCCTTGGTGGAGGTTTGTCATCCATTAACTCATTGAGTTCCCTCTGAAAAAGATATGATAACAACATATGAAAGAACCATTTCACAAGAATATAAACATGTGTGTGTGTTGACTGTGTCAGTTCTGACGACAAGTATTCCAATTGTTACAACAATAGTACAGCCTGCTTATGAAATTAACATGCAAGTGACTAAGCATTGCAGACATGTGCACCTTTAACATAGTTCTCAGGATGATTCAGCATGATACAGTGTGTGACAAGTCTGTCCCTTTTAATTACAGATGCAACTCGTATTTGCTAGCTGAGTGGACTGGAGCAACATGAAATAAAGAGTCTTGCTCAAGAACACAAGTGTAAAGAAGAACAAGGTTGAGAATCACTCCTCCTTACTTTGTTTTAGTCATCAAGCTATGACCTTGCTACAGCACTATTATATTTATAGTATTAAAAAAATAACCTGTTATTACTACAAATGCCCTGTCATCAAAATTAAAATTAAAATTTATGCATTTCAAATATAGGCATAACTGTGTGGTTAAGTTTATTTTGCAGTCCCATGGTTCTAGGTTCAATCCCATTGCATAGAATATTAGACAAGAGTCTTCTATCATACCCTAAAGTTTACTAATGTAATTTGGTAGGCAAATTGGTGCATGTGAATCCATCAAACAAAATTACAATTTTTGAGACACACCCCATTACATCAAAAGTGGACATGGTCATTCAAAATATAGGAGAGAAAGAACTCTCTTCAGACGTGACTGGCCATATGTTATGCACCCATGATTGAATGACTGTGGGTTTGCCTCACAAAGGCCAAATCCTAGGTAGGGGTTTTGTGGAAAACCAGCAATAACCCATGATGGCAAATTTCTCTCCATGACCCAAATATTGTCTAAGGGAAAGGCAAATGCTGTTACAGCTTGGTACCAGTATCATCACAACTCATTTTTTTCCAATTGAATGGACTGAAGTCACATAAAATAAAGTATCTTGCTCAAGGACACAATGTGTCACATGGTTCAAGAACTGAACTCATGATCATAAGCCCAGTACCTTAACTACTAAGCAATGTACATTCCAATATATGTATGTATAAACCCATAATTCACGATGGAGTTGTAGGAATGTTGTTTTGACATACAGATCATTTTGGCTATTTAAAACCTGGGGAAGCCCATCCCTCTCCAGATCTGAACAAAGCTGACTTCTTCCAGAGATGGAGAGAATAAGAGAGAGGAAGTGAGAAAGATATAGTGAAAGAATCAACCCCAGTACTAGACAGGTACATTTTTTATCAACCTTGAAAGGATGAAAGGCAAAATTGACCTCAGCAGAATTCAAACTCAGAGTGCAGAGAGCTGGAACAAATACTGCAAAACATTCTACCTGAGATTCTTATGAGTCTACCAATTTGTTTCTAATATACAGGGATTGATAAAATATATACCAGACTAAGTATTAATGTTGAAATACTCAACCAAAAGCCTTAGGAATGGTGTTACAGCATGACCATAGTCCACAGACTAAAACCAATAACAGAAGAGAATAAAAGAATGGTTGACATACCAAAAGGTCAGGATCTTCACTTTCAGACATATCATCATCACTTGAGATGTCTTTCATACTTTGTGCTGCCATCTTGTTGATGTCCGATAGAGTTACAACACCTGTGTATCATCATGAAATAATATATATATATATATATATATAGAGAGAGAGAGAGAGAGAGAGAGAGAGAGAGAGAGAGAGAGAGAGAGAGAGAAGGTGAAGTTGGAAGTTGGAAATAGCACGGATAATATATTTTAGGGCCTGTTTTTTCTTTTTTTTCCTTTCTTTGATTCGTCAAAGTGACATTATTGAAAAAATGGGAGGGGTAATTCTTTTAAAAAAGAATTTTATAATGTATATGTGGGGTGGGGGTGGGGGTGGGGGCTGGGGGGGTCTAATGGGAGTGATTACGTATTTAATTTTGGTTTAAATTTGTTAATAAATAGTTTTTCTATATTTATTCTTTGTTGTTGAGTGAAAGAATCGGAGCACTTGTAAAGGGGGGAGATTTTCAAGTTGGGTAGAGTCATTCCTACACAATCTGCAATGTGGCTACTTAAGGGAATTTTTTTGTGTTTATGTCTCGGATTTGTTGGCAATGGATGGTCATTCTTTTGCGTAACAACACCCCCATCTGTCCTATATAGTTATGTCGACAGCAACCATATGTGATTACGTAAATCAAGTTCTCCAAGTTGCAAGTGAAGTTGTTTTTCACTGTGAAAATTTGGCCATCTTTAAACATGAATTTTTGTCCTTCAATTAAGTATAGGCATGTTCCAGTTTGTTCTTCCGCATTCTGTTACCGTAAGGTTGGAGATTGGTTTGTGTATCTTTGTTCCAGTGAGAATGTGTTTTAGTGATTTTGGTTGCCTTTTGCTTTTAATGATCTTGTGTGTTTCTAGGATTTTTTTCATCTTTAAATAGAATGGGGAGGTTTTTGTGTAGGAGGTCGAACATTTCAGTGTTTCTGGTAAGGTATTGTTTGTGGTTGTGTGCTTTGGATTGTTGGGTTGATGAAAATTTGTGTGTTTTGCTTTTTAAATTTTTTTAATTTCCCACCACAAAGGGACCTGTGACAGACAGGCTGAACCTCCCCCCCCCCCCCCCCCCACACATCTACCCAACTTGAAAATCTTCCCCCTTTACAAGTGCTCCGATTCTTTCACTCAACAACAAAGAATAAATATAGAAAAACTATTTATTAACAAATTTAAACCAAAATTAAATACGTAATCACTCCCATTAGACACCCCCCACCCCCCACCACAAAATAAGAGAGAGAAAATTACTCATTCCAGAAGTTCCTGTTTGAGAGCCACTACTGATACACTGCTGTTTTTTTTTGTTTTTTTTTATTAAAAAAATTTTTTTAATTTCCCACCACAAAGGGACCTGTGACAGACAGGCTGGACCCCCTTCCCCCACACACACGTGTATTGTTATATATATACACCCTCACACTATACGCACACTCCCTAAAACCATATTCCAATAATAGTATTTCTTTTACACCCCTACTACTGCCATAGAACTTGCCTCTAGCTTACAATTCCCCATCCCCATTTGAACTCTTGACCAGTCAATTAACACAATCAGATATACACACACATATTTACAGAATATTTCCTTTGCCACCAAAAAACAATTTTGTTCTATGAAGAAACACAACTACCAACACTGCTGCTACTATTATGACTACACACCTCTCTCTCTATATATACACAAGAACTTGTTCTCTAGTCCACTTCTGAGCATGGACGATGGGAAAAAATCTTACTCCAACACTTAATTTTAAATCTTTAATTTTTAGTTTTTAATTCCTATTAATTCTTTTTAATTGTAATACTCAACATCCGATAAGATAAATTTTAATAATACATCGAAACCGGTAATACTTTATATACTTTATATACATTATAAAACTCTTTTTTAAAAGAATTGTCCCTCTCATTTTTTCAATAATGTCACTTTGACAAATCAAAGGAAGGAAAAAAAAGAAAAACAGACCCTAAAATATATTTTCCGTGCTATTTCCAACTTCACCTTTTCTCTATATCCACTGCTTTGTATAGAACCTTACTTCCCTTTTCTAATATATATATATATATATATATATATATACACACACACACACATATGTATATATAAAAATACATACGTAAAAACATACACAGATATAATTGATAGCTGTCAGCAGTATTCAGCCAATAGCCATCAATAGTGAAAGCTACCTTAGATTCTCATTAAATTGATCGTAAAATGTAAATTGTAAACTTTATTACTTCAAATCTCACCATGTGCTCCACTTCTAAGGGCAACCAAACTTCTCTATATTAACATCTATATCTATTTATATGTATCTTGTATTCTAACTTGATTCCCTAAGTAATTAGTGTACGAGTTTGCTTAAACTTTAATCTGTTATTTTAAAATATATATATATATATATCTATATCCAAAATTAAGATAAATCAAAATGAATTTAATCTAAATCAAAATTATGGGTGTCATGCCAGAAAGACATGCGCCATATCACCCGTAAAATAAGCTCTAAGATTCTAACGAATAGGTCCGAGTATTTTATAATAACTAGAAATTGATTAACATATAAATAAACATGAATAATCACAGGAGATAATTATCTCCTGTGAGAAATGAGATGATAGGACTGGGGTCCCTATCATTCCACTGCAAAGTGGTCGTGGGGGTGCCACAGCAAAAAAAGCACCCAGCCTACACTGTAAAGTGGACGTGTAGGCGCCACGGAAAGAAAGCACCCAGCACTCACTGTAAATGAGGTTGGTGTTAGGAAGGGCATCCAGCTGTAGAAATCAAGCCAGAATCAGTTCCCATCCCACCCAGGGAAAAGCAGACGTAAAATGATGAGAGAGAAAGAGGGGGAGAGAGAGAGAGAGAGAGAGAGAGAGGAAAGAGAAGAATACACAAAAGAGTGTGTTTTGAATTACGAGGGTTAGAGAACCACTCACTCTAGTGGTTCTCTAATCCTCGTAATTCAAAACATACTCTTTTGTGTGTTCTTCTCTATATATTATATTATGGAGAGCCCGGTACTTATACCTTGAGCTCATTAAATTACAGGGGATTAACGTGAGTCTTTAACTCCATTTTTACATTTGATATATATATATATATATATATATATATATATATATATATATATATCATATTTTTACTCATTCCCATTAATAATTAGTTTATTTTATCAAAAAAGTTATATTTCTTTATATATGTAGTCTTCTCCATGTACATATATTTCTTATTCGCACCAAATTTCCTTAAGATAATATTGCCTTCTCAACTCATCATCATGTCACCATGATCTCCGAAAGTTTTCCTAGCTCCCACCTCCTATAGACATGTTCCACCTATAAGCTCTCCAGGGCAGACAGCATCCATGCTACCTCTCCCATGTAAGTACATACCTACATGCACTTTTATGGATGTATGTACAATGTACATCTGTATAGATTTAAAAGCATGCATATCTATATGTATATGCAATGCCCTCATAAACCTCGCTCCTAAACTAGAAGCCAACTTATATGCATTCACATAGATTTATGAACATTATCTTCATCATCGGCGTTGTTTTAACATATGCTTTTTCTCCTAGCAAGGGTTCATACAGACAAAGTCAGTACTGAAGCAGAGCCACTGATCTCCCAGGCAGGGCAGGGGTCTGTGTCTTGCTTATGTATGGTCTCATATTCGACCGAGTGCTCAGGAGAGGTTTGTCATGCTTTTGACATAATTGAGAGTCCTCCCAACCCTTCGTTTGACAAGATTTCTACAGCTGGATGCTCTTCCTATCACCAACCACTTTACAGTGTGCACTGAGTGTGTTTATCATATAAAGCCCCAACACTAGGGAGATTGTCATGCCCTTGACACAACTGATGGTCCTCCCAACCCTTTGTCTGGCAAACTTTCTATGGTTGGATGCCCTACCTATCACCAGCTATTTTAAAGCATGTACTGGGTGTATTTATCGTATAAATCACTGCTACAGGAGGTTGACATGTCCTTGACATGACTGAATGGTCCTCCTGACCCGGTTTGTTTCGTGAATATGTGTGTGGGGGGGGGGGGGGGGGGGGATTCACATATGCCTGATCCCTATGCCCTAAACTAGAAACATATGGGTATGATAGGTTAACTTCATAATGGAAGGTAACCCATAGGAAGCAGGGCCTGGTAGTAGATACAAAGTAATAATACATTACATTACACTATATCTTAGCAACCAAGTATGTACAGGTGATCCCAAAATGCTTTCAAGAGACAGCAGGCACTCTTATTTTCAAATCCACTGATTCAACATAAGCCCATGTTAATCACTGTATCATTCATTTGGTTTTTCCGTTGTAGGACTCCCATTTGTAACTTAAAATAAGAAAGAACTGCCTTAGGTAATCGGACATTGGAAATGTATATAAGGTGTCCCATCTGTCTCAGTTGTGCTTTGATTTCCATGCCTTCAATACTGAAATGCTTTGTTGGTCACTATGTCCTGTCATGTGCTCCTTAACCCATTCATTACCATATTTCTTATGAGTTACACTGCCTTAATTTTCAATTAACTTTGAATCAAGAATTTGGAGAGATTTAGTAATATAATTAACTTACTTGTTATTATGATGGTGACTTTGAAATGAACATTTTTGTATCATAAAATTAGAAGTGGTTTTATATCAAACGTATTAACCCTTTAGCATAACTGGCTGTATCCAACCAGAATTCTCCCACCTTTTTCAGTTCAAACTGGCTGTAACTGGCCACTCATACTGATGTTATAGTATTGTTCTCAAAATAAATAACATCAAAATCTCATAGGTTCGATTTTATGGTAGATAATTGGATAAGATAAAGCCTTTACCACAAAAATACAATAGTATATATAGAGTAACGTAAATGCTAAAGGGTTAAACATTGACCAGTAGATATTCAAAGTGGACATTAGCAGCACAAATCTCACAGGGTCACCATAGGTGATAGGCACTGGCTCTACAGCATCATCATCATCATCATAGATCAAGCTAGTACTTAAAAGGAACTACTGTCTTCTTGGAAGAGCTGGTGGCCACATCTCACTGTCACTTTTGGTGTGGTTTCTACAGCTTGATGTTCTTCCTAATGCCAACCACTTTACACAGTATACTGAGTACACTTTATCATAGAATTAGGACTCTTCTAAATCTATGATAAAGTGTACTCACCACACCATGTAAAGTGGTTATCATTCAGAAGGGTATCCATCCATAAAAATTATGTCAAGAGGTTGAAAGGATTCTTCTGGTGCCATGATGATGAAATGCATCCAGTGTAGTCTGGAAAGTGGTTGGCATTTGGAAGAACATCCTGCTGTAGAAACCATACCAAAAGTGGGAGTGAGACATGGCCACCAGCTCTTCCAGGAAGACAGTAGTTCCTCTTATGTACCAGCCACTTTACAGAGTGTACTGGGTGTATTTTATTGTGGTGCCAGGATAAAAAGTGAGAATTGAGCTCAAAACATTAAAAGAGGAAACTAAATACCACAAAGCCTGTCCACCAAATACTGTCTGCCTCAGTACAGAATCTAACAATCTACCAACTTCAATGAAATATCATCATATCCGTTTTACATTTTTTTCCATGCTTGCATGGGTTAGACAGGTTGACATTTTCTCAGATGACTGTGTCTTGCTCATATGTTCCATTTTGACTTGGTTTCTATGACTGGATGCCTTTCTTAACGCCAACCACTTAACAGCATGTATTGTGTATGTTTTATCATGGCACTGCCACTACCAATTGAAAAGGTGGACTAGGTGATTTTTATCATGGCATCAGCACTACTATTTTACAGAGTGGACTGAATGCATTTTATTGTGGCACCAGTACTACCATTTTTGACACTGCTGCACTTGTGTCCTTGGCCAAACTGGGGAGGCAGAGAAAGGAGTGGTAAGTGGGGAAAAGTGTTTCTAATTAAGGTACAAGATCACCAATTTGAAAAGGAGGGAAAGTCAATTAAATCAACTTCAGTACTAAATTAGTATTTTATTTTATCGAATCCAGAACATAAAGAGTCACAACAAATATTGCCAGGTATTTTGTCTAACATCCTAATTATTTTGTCAGTTCACTCCCCTAAACCCAATGAAATAATAAAAAGATTTTAATATTATCTCACCTTTCTGTTTAGTAACTTTAGGGGGAGAAACTTCATTATCCAAGGCTTCCAACTCAGCCAGAATGTCTGCATCATCATCATCATCATCAAGGTTACTTTGCAACATTGATTCAATATCATCTGTATTTATACCAAGTCCAAACTGAAAAAAAAACAAAAAAACTTACATTAATATAAATATATCCATAGAAAAAAAAAGAAAGAGGTATGGGTTTACAATTATCATAACACAGTAATAGCAACATGCATGCTCAGTGTGTAGGAAAGGAGTAGGCAGAAACTCCATTTTATGTCCCAAATGCAAAGTATGGGTGCATAAAAGATGTAGTGGGATCACAGGTAAGCTAACTAAGAATATAGATTTTATATGTGGCCGGTGCTCTGGTGCAATAAGTAGCAGCAAGTGCCCACAGAATACTAGCTCATTCCATTGCACAGATGGTTCTATAGAAATAGTGGACAGCTTCCGTTACCTGGGTGACAAAATCAGCAGTGGGGGAGGGTGCTCTGAAAGTATAGTAACTAGAGTCAGAACGGGATGGAAAAAGTTCAGAGAGCTTATACCACTATTGGCTGCTAAAGGGTTCTCTCTAAAAATGAAAGGCAGGCTGTATGATGCCTGCATACGAACAGCAATGTTACATGGCAGTGAGACCTGGGCATTGTGTGCAGAGGATATACGCAGACTGAAGAGAAACGAAGCTTGCATGCTCCGCTGGATGTGTAATAGTAATATACGTGAACGGCAAAGCATAAACGAACTAAGGGAGAAATTAGGAATAAGAGGGATCAGATGTTGTTTACTCGAGAGAAGACTAAGTTGGTACGGTCACGTGATGTGCATGAAAGACGACAGCTGTATAAAAAAGTGCAGGGCGATAAAAATAGACGGTAGCCACGGAGTAGGCAGACCCAGAAAAACCTGGGACGACTTGATAAATTCCGACCTCACACACTTACACCTCTCCAAGACAATGTCACTGGACCGAGATCTTTGGCGCTACACAGTTGTACAGAAGACCCGCCTTGCCTAAGTACAAAGCGAAACCTACAGTCAGTAGGCACCTCTAACAAAATATACCCCCATCCCATTACCTCCACCCCATCCACACCACCCCCTTAAATGTGAAGTTATGTTGGTACCACAACATCCAGTCCGAAACAAATGAGGTCGTGTAGGTGTCACGACAAAAAAACACACAGTCCACGCTGTAATGTGGCCGTGTAGGTAACACGGTAAAAACCTCCCAGTACACACTGTAAACGTGGTTGGTGTTGGGAAGGGCACCCAGCCGTAGAAAACCCGCCAGACGTGTAGGTGTCACAGCAATAAAACACACAGTCCACGCTGTAATGTGGCCGTGTAGGTAACACGGTAAAAACTTCCCAGTCCACACTGTAAACGTGGTTGGTGTTAGGAAGGGCATCCAGCCGTAGAAAACCCACCAGACAGTCCTGAGCAAGACAACCAATCTTGCCTCAAGTGGGACAATTCCCGTCCAGACCCATGCTAGCGTGGAGAATGGACGTTAAACGATGATGATGATATAGTAAGATTGCTTGGCCTGTTAGAAATAGTGACTCAATAATTGCAAGGATTACCCAAAGTGATCTAAACCTGTTGTGGATAGGATTATCATCTCAACTTAACCAACACTCACATCAGGTAATAAAAGCGACTTTGCACAATTACACCTCGCTCGCCAAGGTGATGACACAGGACTATGATCTCTGGTGCTATGCAATATTACAGAAGACTCACCCGCCCATATGCTCGAGCTGAGGCATATATCTAGTATTACAGTGTGTAAATGTTCCACCATTTTCTCCCCTCCATGCTTGAGAACCTCAGAAGATTTATTGTTGTTTAATTTCTATACAGCAGAAGCAATGACATTTCTATTTGGTTCTGATTCCATTTCATTGAAAATCGGGTAGCTTTTTATTGATTCGATATGTTGACATTAGAGGGCCTGTTAAGAAGTTCAGAGAAGTGTTCTACCCAGTGGTTCTGAATGGAGACAATATCAGTCGAGAGTGACTGACCATCTGCAGTTCTTACAAGTGCTATTGAGGAGGATTGTGAACTATACACTTCTTTAATCAAGGAGAAAAATGCCTTTGTGTCCTTGCAATCTACTGCTTCTTGTGCTTGTTTGGCTTTGTTGTGCCATCACTGCTGCTTCATATTTCTCAAAGCATTTGGTACTTTTCTTTTTAGTGCTTATAAAAGATATCACAATTAGGATTAATTGATTGAGAAAGAAGTTTTTGACAAAGATTTTGTTTGTCCCTAAGTAAATAACATATTTCAGGGTTACTATCTGTAAACCAGTCATTAGACCTTGATCTCACACCCACTGATGCTGATTGGAATACTTTTGTCTTAAAATCTTCCAAAAGGTTGCTCAGGTCAAGTGTGATATTATCTAATGAACTACGAAAGTTGTGGAGAGCATCAAAAGACTTGAAATTTGCCACATTAAGTTGTTTGGTACTTTATTCCCAGAGTGTCTAGTTTTGGGTTTTATAGTTAGATTGAGTTTGGCCCTGACTAGTTGATGATCAGTCCAGCATTCTGCTCCTCTCATTGTGTGCACACTGCATACATCTTTTGAATCACATTTTTTAACTATATAATCAATGAGGTTCCAATCCTTAGACCTTGGATGTATCCAAGTTGTTTTATACTTATTCTTCTGCTGAAAGAAAGTGTTTGTAATTGCAAGTTGATGTTCAGTGTAAAAAGTAAGGAGTGAAACACCATTTTCGTTACATTTTCCCACACCATGTTTACCTAAGGCCGGCCATGTCATGAGATCAGATCCGACCCTTGAGTTGAAATCACCCATAATTACCGGCTTATTAGCAGCTGGCACATTTCTCACCAATTCTTCAAGTTCACTGTAGAATTATTGAATAGATTCTTCTGGGTTTGACATTGTAGGAGCATAGACACTTATTATTGTGAGGTATCTCCTTTTTTTTAAATGCAGACGATATGATATAACAAGTTCGAGGGATCACTGGGATAATTTTCAAAAGATGAGATGAGAGAGTTTCTGACAGCAAAGCCAACACCTGATTCTCTCCTTTTACCTTCTCCTAGACCTTTCCAAAAGAAAGTATATTCCAAATCCACTTTCATTAAGCTGACCATCTCCATGAAGAGCTACTATATCCAATGAGTATCTTTTCAACTCACGAGAAATCAATCCAGTTCATCTCTCTGGTCTTTGTGTCAAATAGTCATCTACCAGAGTATGCACATTCCAACAAGCAAGTTTCATAGGATGTTTAAACTTTTTTTGTGTGTTGCCGATTGACCACAATAGTAGAATAACAACCGGGCCAACTACTGCGAACTGGGACACCTGTCAAGCAATATTTGTTCACCTGTTGTTCCCAGGTCTTTATTGTCATTTACTAATTCTGTTTGAGACATTTCAAAATATTTAAAAAAACATTTCAAGGTTCACCGTCAACCATATGACTGGTGTTTATTGAGGCCTGTATTGTACAAGAAGTACCTGTGCAGTTGAAAATATTTTGAGTAGATATAGCTTGCAAAGAGCTACCTCCACTACTTGACCACAGAAGATTTCATTGGTGTGACATAAAGAATGACAAGACCAAGAACTTCTGAGGCCTCAGGTTTTTATATCTGAGCTTGCCATCTAGAATAGTTGCCATAACCAGGTTATAGAGTCTAGTCTACTCTATGAGTCAGAGGTTACTGATAGTCTCACCGCATAATGGAGACCCCCAGTGATCAGAGACGTGGTATTATATCGGAGTTTTTAAAAAAAGGGCTGAAATATATATATAAACATACACACACATATATGTGAACGCGTATGGATTAGTGGTTGTGCAATCGTGAGGTTGTGAGTTCGATTCACGTTGCTCCAGTTTATTCAGCTGTAGAAATGAGTTGCGACATCACTTGTGCCAAGCTATATCGGTGCTGAGGAGAGACGGTAGTATGCATGGGTTACTGCTGGTCTTCTACAAACAACCTTGCCCGGACTTGTGTCTCGGAGGAGAGCTTTCAAGGTGCAAAACCCACACATACACACAGATATGCATACATACATACAAAGACATGCATATTGATCTTGTTGGATAGCCGTCTCATTACTCATTGTATATATACACTTACACATACTTCAGAGTTGTACATGTCTGGCAAGTGATTTGATCAGAGACTGTGTTGAAACTAAAGCAATTACGCAGAGGAAAAGTTATTAAAAAACACGAAAACTGCAAATTTTACATTTATTTCTTGACGTTAAACTTTCTGTCGCAGTTTGTGACATGGTCACTGACTCAGTTCCACTATAACTCCAATTGTGTCAGTGACCAGGTCGTAAACAATTGACGAACATTTTGACACCAAGAAATAAATTTATGTGAATTTAACTACTTCTGTATCTTTTGGATGGCTAAAATGACTCCTACGAAGTAATTGCTACTCATATACATACTGTCATGCCTAAACTATATTTAGAGAGAATAAGCCATTCATTATAACCACGGACAATATTAGTAACCAGGTATTATTATCGAGTGATCACCATAAACAACTTCACTTTCGTTGTTAATATTACTAAAGAAGTATATATATATATATATATATATATATATATATATATATATATATATATATATATATATATATATATTAAAGTTGTTAATATTACCAAACATCTGATTGCGTGTCATATATTTGTTTTTGTTTATGTCATAATAATAATGGTTATCGTGATCAATGAAATCACCATAAATGAATGTCTTGCTATTGTCATTATTACTATTATTCGTGAATGTTGCTATTTCGCAACTGTTGGGCAAGTGTAAATACCTGTTTCAAATTCAGGTACAAGGCCAGCAATTTGGATAGGGGAAAGTCGATTAAAACGATCCAGTGCTCGACTGGTACTCTACTTTATCGACCCCTGGAATATGAAAGGCAAAGCTGATCACGGCGGGATATGAACTCGGAAAGTAAACGAAGCAAAAGCCAAAAATATATAAATTAACAAATCAATCAAAATACCTGGTCCATAAGGTGTGCCCCTTTGCGGGGACCATCCGATTGTTTCTTTTTAGTCGGCATCTCTGCCGTCACATAGGGTCTTTGTAACTAAAATACGATATATATAAATATTTGCAGGTGACGTGTGGTTATATATATATATATATATATATATATATGTGTGTGTGTGTGTGTGTCTAGATGTAAATATGCCCTGCCTTCCTTTTTTTGTACTTCTCAATCCACTGTTGAGAAGGTTCGACCACAAGATCGATAGTACGAAAGCTTTTGGTCCTGGTATGCAATTCTGTTTACCATATACATATATATATTATATAAAATTATCTGTGTAAAATTATATATGTCTATATATATACATATAACTCTCTCTCTCTCTCTCTCTATATATATATATATATATATATCAATGGCAAAAATGTGACTAAAAGACAGTTCCTAAAGGGAAATTTAGTTGCAGGACTGATGTAAATATTATTAGTGATTTGACATCTTAATTGTTAAAAAAAAAAAAACTGAAGTCTCGTCAGTTTGGTGTTTCTCTGTTAATATCAACGTGATGTTAAACGAAGCATTACGAGAATTCAAGAACGAGAGAAAGGGTAGCCATTTTGAAAGTAAAAACAGCGATGTAGGAAGGGGGGAAACTGACAGTCGTCAGTCTATAGTATGGGTGACCAAAATGGTTGAAATTTTTTTTTATAGTGTAGTTGTTTACTCCTAAATCAGCTTAGGTTGAGCAGATCTATGAGTAAAGATATTTCCAGCCGTGACCACCTCGCCCAATTTCTATATCTAGGACTACATTATCCATCGTTTCCTTCCCTTTTTTAAACTATGGTTTGAAGGAAGTTTGGCTGCTATTTCTAGCATTTCAAGTGACAACATAGATATTCTCTTGTTGGTTTGTTTTATTGTTGCTCTTGTTGTGGTGATGGTTGTTGATGTTCCAACTGTTATGATATTTCTTTGAAGATGCATGGCTTAGTGATCAGGGTGTTCAACTCACAATCAGAAGGTCATGAGTGCAATTCCTGGTAGCCCTTTGCGTCCTTGTGCAAGTTGCTTTATTTCACGTTTCAGTCTACTCAGCTGGTAAAAATTAGTTGTACTAGTAATTCAAAGGGCAAGCTTCTTCACACACTGTATCATGCTGAATCTACCTGAGAACTATGGAAAGAGTGCACTTGTCTCTGGAACACACAATCACTTGCACATTAGGCATTCGAGCATACCATTCTTACAGTGAATTAGAAATGCTACTAACTTTTTCATTATTTAGCTGTTTTTTAGAGCATAACATAAAAGTTTTTACATAAAGTTATGATGGAAGGTTTTTAGATAAATATTTACAAATAATTTTGTATCATAAAACTAGAGATAGTTTCAGGCAGTTTGGTATCAAAAGGTTTAAAGGATTATTGCCTGCACTGGTCACTTTTGGCTATGGTTTTTACTTAGTGTTCCTATTTTCCTAAATGCATACATATATAGTAAATGCGTTCCAGACAAAATCACCATCCATTTCTCTTAAATAATTTGCCAAACCTTTCAATCTTCCTCTCTCCTGGAATATATCTTGATCTTTGGAAACATGCTACACTTTGTTCCATTTCCAAGAAGGGCAATGTCCCAAACCCTATCAACTATCCTATTGTTTTCTACTTCTAATACTTTCAAAGTGAATGGAGACAGTCCTTAACAATGAGTCTCTGCAGCACTGTTCCTCTCTCTCTCTCTCCCTCTCTCTCTCTCTCTCTCTCTCACCTTAATGAGCATCACTATGTCTTTTGTAAAAATAGATTTCTTGGAGATTTACTCTTTTATGTAACTCATTAATGCACTCTCACTCTCAGCAAAACTTTCGGCCATGTTTGACCTGCAAACTATCCCCCTACGAGCTCTATCCCTCATCTCTTGAGTCAGTATTTTCCTCCCAGATTGCATTTTTGTGTTTTCTCTTACTCCCACCCAGCCCATTCTATCAATTTTGGTATTCCACAGAGTTTTACCAGTCTCTACTCTATTCCTCCTAGAAATCAATGACCTACATGTCACATTCAACAATGTCCACTCTTGTACAGATGATACCACCTTTCATTGTTCTTTAACTATATACACCCAAGTATCATTCTCATAAAACCTAGACAATGCAAACCATATCTATACTGACTACATGAACCTGAAAACTTTCCATCATAATTTTATGTAAGAACCTTTGTTAAGTTTTGTTCCAAACACTAGCTTTAATAATTTATTCTAGAATTGGCACAAAGTCATCAGTATTTGGGGAAGGAGAAAGTTGATTATATTGACTCCAGTATTTAACAGATACATTATTTCATTGAACCCAAAAGGATGAAACACAAAGTTGACTTTGGTGGAATTTGAACTCAGAATGTAAAGAGCCAGAACAAATACTGCAAAGCATTTGTCTGCCAATCCACCACACTTATGCCAGCTTAATAATGGTTTCTGATTTAGGCACAAGACCAACAATTTTGGGGTAAAGGGAAAGTTGATTAAATCGACCCCAGTGCAATACCTGTACTTTATTTTATCAACTCCATAAGGATGAAAGGCAAAGCTAACCTCGGCAGGATGTGAACCCAGAACGTAAAGGGCCACACCTCTATTCCATTAAGCATGTTAAAATAATAATAATAATGAAATTATTGTGTACAGTGCTCAGGTGCACTACAACTTATGCTGTCTGATGCTCTACCGATTCTGCCAATCCACAGCTTAATAATGATTTCTAACAAAGCCAACAAATTTGAAGGAAGGGCAAAGTTAATTAAATCAACCTCATTATTTTCTATGGTCTGAGTTCAAATCCCGCCGAGGTTAACTTTGCCTTTCATCCTTACAGGGTCGATAAAATAAAGTACCAGTAATGTACTGGGTAATTGATGGCCTTGTGCCAAAAGTAGAAACAATTATTTTCTATGGTACTTTATTTTATCAACCCTGCAAAGATGAAATACAAAGTCAACCATGGAAGGATTTGAACTCAGAATGTAAAGAGTCAGAACAAATACCACAATAGTATTTTATCCAAAGCTCTACTAATTCTGCCAACCCACCACCCTGTATACTAGCTTTAATCAGAAGAAAGTTAGTTATATATATTCTTTTCAGTCATGACATTTTTCAAGATGGTTTGAAAATCATAGGCAGTAATCTTCCATTAGAAATATAATAATGAAATAGTAATAACAGTAGAAGTGATTTGAAGATTTGGCTCTTGTTTCTAGCATGTCATATAATTGTATAAAGACTTCCATATTGGTCTCAGTTATTGATACTGTTGCTATTTTTGTGTATATGGAATTTTTAAATGTTTGTCTGGAGTGTTGGGAGATCTTTGTTTAGTGAAAGGTCAGCCTGATTGAACAGATCTATGATCAAAGGCATTCCATCCATGTCTTTTTTATTTTTGCTCTGTACAGTGTACCTAGGACTCTACTGTCCAATGCACTGTTCTTTTCTTAGAATAGGAGATGCAAAGAGATTTGATCACTACAAATAAACTTATTTGTTGGCTTGGAAGAGATGGAGTATTATGATGGTGTTGGGCAGAGGCATAACAAGGGGAAATAGCGCTTATGGCAAGCAGTGAAATTACGCCCCTGCCCAGCACTGTATTTTTACCTATGGGCCTAATTTATATAAATGGTGTAATGATCCAGCCATCTTAGTGTTCTCACCCATGGTAATCAGAGACCAATCATATATCTGAAGGAGTTCCAATTATTACTCTTCGACAAGGCTTATTTGACTTTAATAGAACATGCTCCTTGTCCAGTGGCAAGCATGGCACATGCCATGCTTGCCATATCCTAGTTATGCCTCTGGTGTTGGGGTAGATGGACAGATTGGGAAGGACAGTGTCTTTATGATGATGCTGTAGTGGTGTTTGAACTGAGTATAGGTTATAATGTAGGGTTCTGTGGTGTCATAGATGTGTCTGGGCTGTGTGCCACAGATAGTGTTCTGATGTGTTCTGAGGAGTAGAAATGTTCCAGGAGTTTGTTTATAGTGTTCTGGAGTGTTGTGGTAGTGTTCTTCAGTGGTGTTGTAGTGTTTTGAGGGGTCAGATACAATTAGGGAACTAAGGAACTAGTGATAATGAGGATGATAATGATGATGATGATAATGGTGGTGAGGATGATGATATAGAGAGGAGGAGGACAATAATGATAAAGAGGAAGAGGATGATAGTGATGGTGATGATGATGATGATGATTGGCGACAACGAAGGGGAGGAGGGGGTGTTAACCATGTCTTCATATTGATATAGATATGAAAATAAATGTTCAGAAGGCAGATACTAACGTTTCTAGTCAGAAATCATTGTTTGGTCAACTGAACTACCTAGTTAGTGAATTAATAAAATTAAAATAAAAACTTGAAGAAATGCAATAATCATAGATGAGGAAAGTAATAAAGAACGAACGAAAATAACCTAAAAAAAACAAAACACACCTGAAAAAGCAGTTTTTTGTCGTTGTTTAATTGTGGCGATTTTGCTCTACCATAGCTGTAAATAGTTTCCTATTAGATCTGCCAGTACTGTATTTTATCTCGTCTATTATATTCTGTTCCACCACCAATCACGAAATCATTCAGTAAATTTAACCAATCAAAATCCCAACATCTTAACTTAGCAAGGGTTGACATTCATAATAATCAATTTATTATATAGCATCTACAAAGGTAAGATTCACACTTGTATTTTATTATTAAAAAATAAAAATAAGCCCCATTACATTTTATATCTCCATCGCAGAATTGTTTGGTACTCAAAAATGTCTAAATGATAGACGGAATAAAAGACGGCGACAAAGAAGACAATATGGAATAAATCGAGTACTTTGTAGTCCATGTTGCGGTTTGTTTTCTTTGTTTTCATTGGTGGGGTCGGTCAGTTGAATTGATTGGGTGGAGGTTTTTCTGACCAATTTATTGGTCCAAAGTTTGCTATTTGCTCAATTACTGGTGCTCTCCGTAGTGATGTGTAGTTGCTGCTAATTATCTTTTTATCTTATGTTTCAGTTTCTCTATCTCCACACATTCGATTTATTTAGAACTGTTGTCGTCAAGTTTTCTTTCTTGTTCTTTCTATGTCTGTATATTTATTTCTACAATCGTTTTGGTACCTGAGATCTTTTTGTGTGTTTAAATCTTGTCTTGCTAATTGTATTTCACTCGTGTCTCTCACACCTATGTTTATATTTATATATATATACTCGTTTAATTCAACATTTTTTTTTTAGTGTAGTGTTTTTTATTTCCGTTCCTGATTAATTTCCTGTGTATATTTCTCTACACCTATTTCAAGTATTTTGTCTACTAATGTGTTTCTGTTTAGCCCCAAGCCAATACTTATCGCGCAATCCTGTTATCAAAGGCATTCCAGTCGTGACCATCCAATCTTCTTAAAAAGCGTATGCAGGAAAACGACATTCTTATTGTCCTTACTTTATTTAAGACGATAAGAGTATGATTTAGGATAGATTTGGCTGTTATCTCTAGCAGGTCGAGCAACCACGTTGAGGCTTATATGCGCGCGCGCGTATATTATATATGTTTATTTCCCGAGTCAAGTTATGTGCAACGTGGTTGTATGTTGCTAATTATTTTGGTAAATATATTTTACCTTTACCTCAAGTTTATGTACATACATTTTTAAGTTAAATTTTTGCATGTAACGTATTATGGTTTGTTTTGGGTTGATAAATATTTTATCACTCGAGCGTGTATATATATTTATATATGTCGTCGTTGTTTTAACGTATTTGTCTGCTGGCAAGGGTTTGATGGGTCTACATAGACCAAGTCAGTACTGAAGCGGGGCTACTGATCTCCCAGACAAGCCATGGATCTGTTGTCTCTCTTATGTATGGTCTCACGTTCTACTAAGAGCACAGGAGAGGTTGTCTTTGACACTACTAAAGGTCATCCCAACCCTTTATTTGGCAAGCTTTCTACGGCTAGAAGCCCTTCCTATCACCAACCTCTTTACACCGCGTACTAGATGCGCTTATTGTGTAGATCACAATCATTAATTAGTGAGGCTGTCATGTTCTTGACATGACTGAAGGGTCCTCCCAGTCCTTTGTTTGGATGTCCTTCCCATCACCAGCCACTTCACAAGGCTAGGAATGTATGTGGAAGGGGATATGAGGTGTGTGCTATTAGTGAGTGGTAGTGGATGGGGGTACGCGAAGATAGTCAGGCCACATTGTATGTTGCAGGTTGGGTCTTTTTCAGCACCACATAACGTCAGTCCTTACAGTCTTTAGTCATTTCTGTTGTGAAGTTTAGTTTTTTAAGGCCAGTCTTCACAGTTTCATCCCATGCAATCACACTATACCTCTTGTGCATCCATAGTTTACATAGAGTGCACCCCTTTCTGACATATTTAATAAGCTCACTTTCCTGATGGTATCAGCATCCTGTCTCCTTTTCTACTTATTAGGACTTTGGTTTTCGCTAAATTGACTTTTAGGCCTTACAACTCTAGGTTCTTGAAATTTTGCCTCTAACTTTCTTATGGATTCAACTATGACTAGATCGTCAGCATATAGGACCTCTCATGGAATGTTAGTTTAAAACTCCTCAGTGATGGCCTGAGGGACAATGATAAACAGGAATGGGCTGATGGCTGATTCCTGGTGTACCCCCACCTGCACTTCAAGTTCATCACTGTACTCATTGCCTACTCTCACTCTGCTGGTTGCTCCTTTATACATGGCTCTCACAAGCCATTCTTTTACACCTAGCTTCCTAAGTGCCCACCAGATTATAGAGCATGGAACTCTGTCAAAAGCTTTCTCCAGATCTACAAATGCTAGGTACAGTGGTTTACTCGTATCTAAGTACCTCTGCTGTAGTTGCCTCACCAGAAAGAAGGCATCGGTAGTACACCTACCTGGCAGAAATCCAAACTGCGTTTCATTCCCTAATTAGTTGTGCTATAATTTTTTCAGCAACTTTCATAACCTGGTCCATCAACTTGATGCATCTCATTTGCTCTTGTAGCAATTCATGATAATGCTACTGCGCAAGTCGTTGGGTATGACACCGTCCTGTACTACTGGGTTAACTATGCGTCATATATATATATATATATATATATATAAACTGTCTAACCCATGCTAGCGTGGAAAATGGACTTTAAACGAAGATGATGATGATGAAAGTGATCAATATATAATATATAATGATCATGCGGCTCTATGATTGCTCAATGAGAGAATTGAAGCTAAAAATCCAAGACTTCAGAGTGGTTGCACAGCCAATATTATAAGAAACCACATATCTAATATTTTGCAGAGAACAGCATAATTAAGCTAAAAAAACAAAACAGAGAAACAGAATAAGTATTATATTTACATAGCCACAAGGTCTATATGGCACCATTTCATGCCAGCAAAAATTATCAACATTTATCATTGATTAACATCAGCAAATGGTGAAGTCAAGAGCTAGCATTCAACAGTAAGCATCTTATAATTCCAGAAAGATATTAGTTCCTTTATAGGGCTCCCAGTCGGATAAATTGTGCCAAAATGGTTGAAAAGATACAGTTATGAATCAGCAGTTTCTTTAGTGCTGGTTCCACAAAAAATGCACCCAGTACACCCATGAAGGTATTTGGTAAGGGGAGAATATCCACTTGCAGAAAGTATGCCCCCAAAAGAGTTCAAGAAGATTCTCCAGTTGTTAGATACCTGACAACCTCCCTAATATTGGTGGTTTATAGGATTAATGCATCCAGTATACTGTGTAAGGTTGGTAGAAAGAGCATCCAGCTGTAGAAAACCAATCAAACAGGGTCAGAAGGACTCTTCAGCTATGTCAAAAACAAGACAACCTTCATAGTGTTTGTAATCTACATGATAAACATTTCCAGTACACAGTTAACACAATTATGTGAAGAAGTTGATATGTTGCAGGCAAATGCCTGCCAATTGGCATTAGCTATAGAAATCATGGCAAAATATGGAGCACACTGGCAAGATGTATTTGCTACCTGTCTAGTCATGGAACATTACAACCCATGCTAGCATGGAAAGCAAACAAAATTATAATGTTAATATTATTCATGTATGGGCTTCTCTTGTTATCGTTTTATCATATTATTCTGTATTCTCATTTTTATCTTAGGTTTTAGTTTAATCACAATTTCTGTTGTGTCTCCATTCTTCTCACAGTTGTTTGTCATCCCAGTCAGTCACTGTTTTAGTATTTGTTGGCTTCTTTCAAGACAGGAAGCAGTTTTTAGTTTTGTTTGAGTTTTATAGCTCTGTGTTAATTTTCCATTGTTCTTTACTAGATATTCTTGTATTCTCATTATCATCATTATTAAGACTGGATGGGGTCGATAAAATAAAGTACCAGTAATGCACTGGGTAATTGCTGGCCTTGTGCTTAAAGTAGAAACAATTATTAAGACTGGTTGGGTAGAATCATTAGATTGTCTGACAAAATGCTTTCTCACATTTATGACTCTTTATATTTTGAATTCAAATCCTGTCAAGGTCAATTTTTCTTTTGATCCTTCTGAAGTTGATAAATGAAGTACCAGTTAAGTTCTGGGGTTGATTATTATTATAGAGGATAGTGGATTGACAGTATCAGTAAAGCATTGGACAACAAGCTTTGTGGAATAGAGTCATGGCCCTTTACACTCTGAGATAAAATCCTGCCGAGGTTAACTTTGCCATTCATCCTTTCGGGATTGAAAAAATAAGGTACCAGTAATGCACTGGTGTCGATTTAATTGACTTTCCCATCTTCCAGAATTTTTGGTCTTGTGCCTAAATCAGAAATTATCATAGAGGGTGGTGGATTGACAGTATCAGTAGAGCATTAGTCAATATGCTTTGTGGCATATTGTTATGTCCCTTCACATTCTGAGTTCAAATCCTACCAAGATTAGCTTTGCCTTTCATCCTTACAGGGTTGATAAAATAAAGCAATGAGGTTAATTTAATCGACTTTCCCCTCCCTCAAATTCGTTGGCCTTCTGCCTAAATCAGAAACCAGTATTGATATTATAGTTACAGTCCTTTATGTTTTGAGTTCAAATCCTGCCAAGGTGAGCTTTACCTTTCATCCTTACAGAGTCGATAAAATAAAGTACATTTTAATTAACTTTCCCCCTTCCCTTCAAATTTCTGGCCTTGTGTCAAAAGTCTGTATTGGTAGAGGGCCGGGCACCATGCTTTGCAGCATAGAGTTACGGCCCTTTATAGTCTGAGTTCAAATCCCGCCAAGGTTAACTTTGCCTTTCATCCTTACGGGGTCGATAAAATAAAGTACCAGCAATACACTGGAATAATTGCTGGCCTTGTGCCAAAAGTAGAAACAATTATTATGAGGCTGAATGGGCCTACTCTGACCATGTTTTGTTTGTAAGCAGGAGGAAAGAAACGAGAAGAGGATATTGTTAGTGCCTGTGAGGCAATAGAGTAATTTGGGGTTTTCTGTTGGGTTCTCCCTGGAATTAAAGTTTAATCCACATCCCTATTGGAGAACTGGCCCTATTTGACATTCATTATTGTGTTCCCGCCAAGATTAACTTTGCCTTTCATCCTTACGGGGTTGATAAAATAAAGTACCAGTAATACACTGGGATAATTGCTGGCCTTGTGCCAAAAATAGAAACAATTATTGTGTTCTGTTGTTATCATGAATATTTAAAAAAATTCCTATTATTGTTATACCTACTGTTTTCTCTTCAGTGGTGTTTCCTTTCCTTAACTCCATTTAAACCCCATTCTTTGTTGTTTTGTCCTTGTATTGTCCCCAATATCTTGGATCCTTTTGGTCAATAAATGAAATCCCCCTCGTCCTCCTTCTTCTTCCTATTATTGTTGTTATTTCTATTATTATTTTTATAGTGCATCATTACTGCTTTACTGAACACAGCTCTGTGCGCCTTGGTTATGAGCAGTGTCATTTTTGCTGATGTTGTTTCTATTGCATTGATAGTACTTTTCGTAATATGTGTGCAGTGCCTAGTAGTGCTATTTTTTGTATGCTGTATATATTTGTAAGTCCTGGGGTTTTAGTTATATATTTGTCTGTGTGTTTTTATCATTCCCAGAGCACCTATTATTATAGGTATTGTTTCTGTTTTCATTTTCCACATTTGAGTTATTTCTATTATCATCATTATTATTATTATTGGGTGCTCTCCCTGGGTGCCCTATAAGCGCAGGGTGGTTCAGGATTGGTGGGGTACCTGAGTCATCCCTGGGTCGTCCACCTCCTATAGGGGAATTTATTTTGTTATATTTATGCATAATTTATTATATATTTTTATATCTTCATTGTTAAATTAGTCTTGCCATTGTGCACTTTTACTCGACCTTATTGTAAACCCCCACTGTCCCTGTCTTTGTATTGTCCCTTGTGGCCAATAAATGAAATCATTATTATTATTATTGGTTTGGCAGTATCGGTAGAGGGCCAGACACCAAGCTTTGACGCATAGAGTTACGGCCCTTGCCATTCTGAGTTCAAATCCTGCTGAGGTTAACTTTGCCTTTCATCCTTACGGGGTGGATAAAATAAAGTACCAGTAATATGCTGGGTAATTGCTGGCCTTGTGCCAAAAAGTAAAAACAATTATTATTATTATTATTATTATTATTATTATTATTATTCAAGTAAATCATGTCTGGAAATGATCCTGTCTACCAACCAACGGGAGGTACAGCTTCAGGAATTTCCAATGAAGCCACCACAATGTTGCAGTCCTTTTGGCCCAATAGTATGGAAGGGATTAAAAAGATGACACAGGTGAGGTTCATGTATATTTTTTTGTTGTTTGTTGTGAGATATCCTGACGTATTTCACATACTGATAAATATTGTTTAGTTGATGTGTATTACAGTTATTTGTATGTCATCCTGAGATGGTATTACCGGTATGGATGCCTTTCCTAACGTCAACCACATTACAGTGTGGACTGGGTGCTTTTTGTTGTTTCACCAGCACAACCATCTTACAGAGTGGTCTGGGTGATTTTACATTTATGAGAAAGTTAGAAGCTTCACCGTATTTTTTTGACTACAGAAAAAGTCTAAATAAAAGGGCATATTAGTGGGCGCTAATATCGATTTTTTTTTCTCTTTTCTACATTACATCTAATTCTTCTTATAACCAGCTTTTCACTGAGAGGAATCAGGTGTAGTGTAAAAGGAGCAGTTATGTATCATAAAACCAGGAAGGTTTGGGGCAGGTTGGTATTAAATGGGTTAAGGGTGTTTTGGATGCAAGGCCACATACACAAACATATACTTACAAATGACAATGTATTGATTAGCCTGAACCAAGAGTAGAAAACACTTGTCCAAGGTGCCATGCAGTGGGACTGAACCTAAAATCACATGTTTTAGTAATCCACACACCATAGTCTACGCCACTGACATTTATATATATATATTGAGAGAGCATATCAGGAACAAAGTCATCAGCCAGAAGTCCGGCGTGAGAGATGTCATCACGGAATATATGCGCAGCAAGTTCAGATGGGCTGGACACGTCGCCCGGTTCACCAATAATCGGTGGACCCGCGCAGTTGCCGAATGGTACCCGCACGAGCGGAAACAACCACTCGGAAGGCCTCCACGAGGGTGGAGTTACGATTTTAGGAATACGATTGGGACTACATGGATGAGGAAAGCACGATCCAGAGAGGAATGGACAGTGTGCTGTGACCAGCGGTGCCGAATGGCGGCCCGACAGACTGGTCGGTCAAGGTGATATATATATATATATAGCAGGGAAAGAGGACATTAAAATGACAATTATATATATATATACTTAAAAATCTTAATCAGAGGTGTGTATGCAACACACCAATCAGTGATTGAGGATGCACTGAACGTCATGTGTTTGACAGTCCATGATGGATTATATGTACAATAATGATAATTGCGAAGGTCAGATGCAGATATTCATAATTTTATTCATAATCAGCCGTGGCACATATTTGAATGCTGTTCATGGTTACATGATATTGTGATCACACATCCAATAATGTGTCATCCTCAGACAGCATCTTATTTAATAAGGTTATGTTGCTAATGCAATACAAGTTATAGACAAGGGAACAGACCAATTTGATGTTTTCATTACCAAAGTTTGTTCTCTTGTGAACCTCAGTTTGACCCAACAGTTGTGTATAGCCATGGAAGTGGGGGACTAATTGATTACCCACCCCTCTCCCACACTCTGCAGTTGGTGAGATATGGTCATAGAGTTCGATTCAGCCTAAGAGTTTTTACTTTACAACTGGCATGCTTCTATGTATGTGTAATAGTAATATACATGAATGGCAAAGCATAAATGAATTGAGACTGGGCATAAGAGGGATCAGATGCACTGTGCAAGAGAGGAGATTGCATTGGTATGGTTATATGATGTGTATGAAGGATGATAGTTGTATAAAAAGGTGCAAGGCAATCAAATTTGATGGAAGCTATGGAGTAGGAAAACGTGGGATGAGGTGATTAAAGCTGACCTTGGACAATTGCATCTCTCAAACACAATAATACATGATCGAGATCTTTGGCATTATGCAGTAATACAGAAAACCCGCCTTCCTGTGTGCACGTACTGAAGCATACATCTAGTAGGCACTTCTTAACCACTATCCTTCCTCCCCTTTCCATACACTTCCCACGCCCTAACACCCCACCCACATCTGATCACACCACTCTTACACTGTAAAGTTGTCATGTTGGTATCACAACAAAAAGCATCAAGCTGACACTATAAAGTGGTCATGTAGGTGTCACAACAAAAAGCATCCAGCCCACACTGTAAAGTGGTTGTGTAGGTGTCATGACAAAAAGCACCCAGCATACACTGTAAATGTGGTTGGCATTAGAGCATCCAGCTGTAGAAACCAAGTGAGAAACAGTTCTGTATGATCAAGACATGGTCACCTGACCTAACTTGCCTCAAACGAGACAACCCATCTAAGCCATGCTAGCATATAAAATAGATATTAAACGATGACGATGATGATAATATATGAAAATGTTATAGTCACAAATGCAGTCAATCACTATAGATAATTGTTGAGAAAAAATATAATTTTAAAATTGCCTTATATTCTATTGGTGTCAGTCATTGGACCATAGCCATGTTAGGGTACCACATTCAATATAGCTGTAGTACCAAGTTAAATGAAGTAGTATTCCAATGTGAGTTTTACTTAAGCTTTGTAGAAGAGTATCAACAACTATGGGGTTACTATGAGAGTTCATCAGTTATTGTGAGGTCTAGAATTTATAGCTGGAGTTGAATAAGGCAGTCTGCTAGTAAATCAACTTAAGTCATAGATGATAGTGAAAGGGTTATGGGAAAATAAATGGTGCCAAATTTTTGGTTGGCTTGAATACAAAAGAATTTCATTTCTTTGTTATATTTCTCATGAAAGACTGGCTGTCATTTTTAAATCATTTTGAAAATGATCAAGAATTTGGGGAGATTTAATAATATAACTAATTTTCTTATTATTAAGCTGGTGCTTGGAACATAACAAAGGTTCTTAGATAAAATTATGATGGAAGGTTTTTAAATAAATATAAGCATTTAAAAATTATCAGGTGTTTTGGCTGTCAAAAGAGTTAAATTTACTTTGTATTGTAATAAAATGTTATCTATATGTGTCATTTTTTTTTTTATTGTTTCATAGAATGAATTCAAAAGCCAAGAACTTCCTCTAGCAAGGATAAAGAAAATTATGAAACTTGATGAAGATGTTAAAGTTAGTTCAACAAAGTCCTAATCTTTCTCTTGTCTGTCTCACTTATTGTTTTCTTATGTAGAATTATTATTATTATTGTTGTTGTTATTCATTTAAATACTGGATCATTTAATAAATGATCCAGTTAATACTGGATCATTTAATTATTATTTTTTTATTTTTCGTTTGATTTCCATTTTATTTCATCTTCCAACCAGTTCTCAACCAAGAGACTTTAGGCAGATGGAGAGAAACTTTCTAAGAAGGTGAGCGGTTGATGTCAGAACAATTTTTTTTAACCTTGTAGATTGCTGGTTTCCCTGGGATCTGGTCAAAAAATTTGTCAGTACCTTTCTTAACCATTCCCAGGACACCAACAACAATGGGGAGGATATTGGTTTTTAATTGCCATATCCTAGATATTTCAGTCACAAGGTCCATGATTTAGATAATTTCTCAAATTCTTTTGCTGAGATGTTTCTATCAGTAGGCACTGTCATATCAATTAAAAGGCATGTCTTTGTCTTAGGCTTTTGATGACGATGTCTGGGCCTGTTAGCAGTTATTTACCTGTCTGTATGTATCCCACAATCCTATAGAATGGTAACATTTTCTCCCTCAGTGACTGGGATATCATAGTGACAACATATGCTCCAGTGCAAGTATTGACCAACTTGATCATGCCTGGTTTTATATTCTATAGAAGCAAGGACTGAGCAACCAACAACAATTTGGTCAATGCTCTAAAGTTCGTTATTGTAAAGTTTGCACTTTGTGTCTACCCCATTGTGCAAGACATTAGCTTGATAGTTTCAGGTGAGGAGACTGATCTCAAGCCGCTTGAATAAATCCTTCTTTTTCAGCTTTCAAACCAGTGTTATGCACCCACTGATGGGTTCTTTTCATATCTATATCAGCTTCTTCAGCTTGTTTGGGGTATTGCCCATGCAATGGTTTTTCTTTTCATGCATCTCCTAGCTGTCTGGGATCTGGAGGCGGAGTAGCTGTGTTGTTTTGGAGAGGTCTGAATCTCATGATAGGGGCCATTTTCTTCGATCCAGAAGGTAAGTTGGTGGTGCTGAACATGATCAGCAGCGAAAGGCACGCCTTCAGGTTAGTGGCCATCTATGCCCCAACAGCCTGATTTCTTGTGCCTGGAGACCTTCCTAGGAACATCCTGATCTTTAGTGTTAGTGGGCAATTAAAATGGGATCTTTGATGCATGTTGGGACTGTGTGGGACTAGTGGATAGGGGAGGAGGGTATAAAAGCCTTGTAAACCTGCTCAAATACTTTCAAATGTCTGACAGGTATTGACTGGATTTCCCGAATGTGCCAATGTGGACATGAACAAACTGCATCAGGTCATCCAGGTAATGTGTAGATAGAATATTTTGTAAGGAAATAGATAAGTCTGGCATAGGTTGTCCACAATTCAAGGTAGTCGACTACACAGACCACAAATTTGTGAACTGTAGTTGATCTAGATAAGCTTCATAGTTAGGGACCAGGCTACTGGAAGCTGAATTCATTGCTCCCGGCATGCAAAGCCTACAGAGACCAAATTAGAGAATTAGAGTCCCTTTACATTCTGAGTTCATATCTCGCCATGGTTAGCTTTTGCCTTTCATCCTTACGGGGTCAATAAAATAAAGTACCAGTAACGCATTGGAGGCGATTTAATTGACTTTCCCCTCCCCCAAAATTGCTGGCCTTGTGCCTAAATCTAAAACCATTATTATTATTCTTATTATTTTTATTGTGTGCTGTTACTGCATTACTGATCTCAGCTCTGTGTGCCTTGGATATTGTTATTTCTATTGTATTGAAAGTATTCTTCGTAATATGTGTGCAGTGCCTAGTAGTGCTATTTTAAGTATGTTGTATATATTTGCAACTCCTGGAGTTATGATTATCTGTCTATGTATTTTTAGAGTACCTAATATTATAGGGATTGTTTGTTTTCATCATCTACATTCAGATTATTTCTATCTTCAGGTTTTTATATTTGGATAATTTCTTTATTTCCTTGGTAGATATATTTTCGTCATTGTGCCTTAATATCTATTTACATACCTTTACGTTCTGATTTCAAATCCTGCCAACATTGACTTTCATTTTTTTTAAGTGGATAAATTAATTGTTTCGTTACTATATTTCTAATGAAACACTGTGTCTATTATTGTCAAATAATGAAGAATTTGGAATGATTTAATTAACTTTCTCATTATTAAGGAAAATAACTTCATACATAAAATTATGATGGAAAGTATTTAGATGAATATAAACACTTTCAAATAGACAGCTAAGTATCATAGAACCAGGGGCAGTTTCAAGTGGTTTAGTATTACAAGGATTAAGTACCAGTTAAATACTGGAGTAGACTTAACTGACTCCACTCCTAACCAAAAAACATTTTCACTTGTGTCTACATTATAATTTATTTATGTTTTTCATCCTTGTATTGTCCCTAGTGTTATGTGTCCTTGCAGTGGTTTGGTGTCAAAAGAGCTAAATATGTTTTTTATATTAAGAATATACCTAGTTTCATATACTATTCCGATAAACATTGTGTCAACAACAAACTTATATTTATCAATATATTTACTGTTGTGAAGGCATGTGACATATTGATTTGCATGTTAGACTCACAACCTTAAGGTGATGGGTTCAATTCCTGGATTGGTCAGTGCATTGCATTTTTTAGGAAAACACTTTATTTAATGTTGCAGTTTCTGTTAGGAATTGCAACCAGCAAATAGTATCAGCAATGGAAAGATCAATGGTAACATTATTTCCTTTGGTCCAATCTGATAATTGACTCCTTTCTATTTCTTCTTTTCTATTGTTCTGTTTGTTAGTTTTTATATTTGCTTCTGATTTCTGATTTCCTTTTCTGTATTTTTTAAAAGTTTTTTTTTCTTTTTTCTTCTTCCTATTTTCATTTTTCATAGATTTTTATTTTGGTTTCTATGTTTGTTTATCTGTTGTATTATCTTTATCAACAGATGATCAGTGCTGAAGCCCCAGTCTTGTTTGCAAAAGCTGCTGAAATATTCATAAGTGAACTTTCTTTGAGAGCATGGATACACACAGAAGATAACAAAAGGAGAACATTACAAGTAAGATACACACACACACGCATATATATATGCTCTCGTCTAAGCCATGCTAGTATGGAAAAATGAATGTTAAATGGTGATGATGATGAATATATATATATATATATATTATAAAGTAAAATGACAGGAGCCATATATATATGTGATGATGATTTCATTTGAATGAAACAGTTCTAGTCCTGTAGAAGCCATTTCTATATTAAATATTGTATATACTCTACTGTGTATTGAGCACCTTACTTACTGTAGTTAACCCCGATTGAACCTGGGATACACACGCATATATATATGTGTGTGTATATATATATATATATAATTAGAAATTAGAAGTTAGGATTCTCTGTCATCAGTTGTCTACTAGGTATTTCTTCGCGTTAGAGACAAGATACCTCCGCCTAGGGCGATTCAATAACTAAAATAAGTTATTGGGATAAAAAGAAGTGGGTGGAGAAAGAAAGACATGTAAACAGACACAAAGGGTGAAGCAACGTAAAGAGAGGAAAATTAGGAAAAATATCAAGTCAATAATTCATTTCGAACATAAGAACAGGCGAATTTTGACGAGATAGAAAAAGACAGCGTCTTGACCGTAACAGTGTGAGCGAGAAGAAAGACCGCATACAGTGCTGGACGATGGAGGAAGTGAGAGAGAGGGTGAGTGAGTGAAAGTGCGAGGAAGAGGCTAGCCGAGAGAAAGTGACTAGCAGAGGGGGTGAGTGAAAGTAAGAGGGAGAAGGAGGGAGAGAGGATAGCAGCAAGGGAAGAGAAAATAGATGGGCACAGCAAAGGGGGAAGCTTATATGAATCAAAATGGCGAGCTGTGTTGTTGCAATTAAGTATAATGAAAAATTAGAAATTAGAAGTTAGGATTATCCATTTTCAGTTGTCTACTAGGCATCATATATATATATATATATACACACAGACATACATACAGATATATACATCCAATATGCATACTTTGCATGGATTCTCTACACACATCACATATGCAACTCAATACACTAATAGATAATTTTAAATTTTATCAAAAGAAAAACAGAGACACTATATATATATATCATCATCGTTTAATCATCATCATCATTTTTACGTCCGCTTTTCCCTGCTTCGAAGGGTGGGATGGGAACTGATTCTGGCTTGATTTCTACAGCTGGATGCTCTTCCTAACACCAGCCTCATTTACAGTGAGTGCTGGGTGCTTTTTTGCCGTGGCACCTCCACGACCACTTTGGAGTGGAATGATAGGGACCCCAGTCCCTATCATCTCATTTCTACAGCTGAGTAAACTGGAGCAATGTGAAATAAAGTGTCTTGCTCAAGGAAACAACACATCACCCGGTCTGAGAATTGAACTCACAACCTTTCGATCTCAGACCGGGTGATGTGTTGTTTCCTTGAGCAAGACACTTTATTTCACATTGCTCCGGTTTATATAAGAAATGTAAATCTGAGTTTTTCGAATATTAATAATAATATTCGATTCGTTTGCAATTATGCATATTAGAAGACTCACTAATCAGCCAGATTTTCTTATCAGCAGATAGGCTAGTCAGTTTTATGTAAACGAGCGATTAATGGCCGGCTTTGAGCAAAAATGACGGGGGTCATTCTACTGACATGGATTAAGAGGCTCTTTGGATAATTCATCATCATCATTATCATTTTACGTCCGCTTTTCCCTGCTTGCAAAGGTGGGGCGGGTCTTATTCAGCACAGCATCTCTCCACTTGTCACGGTCCTTCGTCATCTCCACCGTGAGCTTCAGCGATCTGAGGTCTGTTCTCACCACCTCCGACCATGTTTTTTGTGGTCTACCTCTACCACGTCTTCCTTCAACTGGCATTTCCTGGCACTTCTTCACCCATCGGTCATCCTCCATGCGCATCACATGTCCATACCACCTCAGTTTCCTCTCTCGCACACTACATTCTATCCTTCTCAGACACAGTTTCTGTCTCAACACATTTATGCTGGGTCGTTCACGCACATTGACATTGCACATCCAACGGAGCATGCTTGCCTCATTTCTCTCCAGCCGTCGCATATCCTCTGCTGTTGCTGCCCATATCTCACTACCATGCAGCATCGCGCTCCTCACACAGACATCATATAACCAGCCTTTCGTTCGCAGGGAGAAACCCTTCTTTATCAGCAGAGGAAGCAGCTCCCTAAACTTCTTCCAACCCGTCCTTATTCTAAATACTATGGCCTCGGACCCCCCACCCCCCATCCCATGCTAATCTGATCTCCTAGGTACCGGAAGCTGTCAACCACTTCTATAGCACCCGCCTGCATTTGAAAAATGTGTCTATCAATGCGACTTCTACTGTCTAATTTCCCTGTACATCTACTGCATACGTATTTCTCCCTACCTGTTAGTTTGCCTGCTATCCCACTACATCTCTTGTGTACCCAGGATCTGCATTGTGTGCATTTTATAGAATTTATGCCAGTTCCTTTTCTGCATATCGAACATGGCCATTTCCCCAATGGAATCAGAGTTTTGTCCTCTTTTCTACTCATCAACACTTTTGTCTTAGCTAGGTTCACTCTCAGTCCTCTTGCTTCCAACTGCTGTTTCCATAGCCAGAATTTATTCTCTAGCTCCTCTACTGATTCTGCTATAAGAACCAGATCGTCAGCATAGAGAAGTTCCCATGGACAGCCAGTCTTAAACTCCTCTGTTATGGCTTGGAGGACTATAATGAACAAGAGCGGGCTGAGGACCAAATCTTGATGGACTCCTACTTGTATCTGGAATTCCTCACTAAACTCCATTCCTACCCTCACTTTACTGAGAGTACCTCTGTCCAAAGTTTGCACTGTCCTCACAAGCCATTCCTCAACACCTAGTTTCCTTAGGGACCACCAGATGACAGATCGGGGTATCCTATCAAAGGCCTTCTCTAGGTCAACAAAGGCTAAGTATAGTGGCTTATTTTTCTCTAAGAACCTCTCTTGTAATTGCAAACTCATATTTACAAACTCTCTTGTAATTGCAAACTCATATTTACATTTCTTGTATTCAGCCATGTAGAGTGATAAAACTATTTGTTAGTTGTTTGATTATGGCAAAGCCAGCCATTAATTGCTTGTATACATAAAACTGTACTGATATGCAAATCTGGCTGATCAGTGGGTCTGATAATATGTAGATCTGACTGATCAGGCAGTTTGCTAATATGCAAATCAGGCCGATGAGTCATTGTATATTCCAGAAAATATATATTTTCACTATCTCTGACAGTTGTCAGGTAAACAGTATATGGCACTGATGAAG
>OZ024742.1:43262817-43270317 GCA_964016885.1 Eledone cirrhosa | reverse complement strand
TATGTAAGAACTTTTATGTTTTGCTCGAAACACTTGCTTAATAGAAAAGGTAGTTATATTAACTAAGTCACTCCAAATTTGTGATTATTTTCAGAATTATTTGAAAAATTATTAAAAATATGGAAGTGAAAGGGTTAAACATTTTCATTTATGATCATCATCATCACCGTTTTACGTCCATTCTTCCATGCTAGTATGGGTTAGATGGGTTGTCCTGTTGTGGGCAATGCCAGGTCGGGTGACCATGTCTTGCTCATACAGAACTGATTTTGGCTTGATTTCTGCAGCTGGATACCCTTCCTAACACGAACCTCATTTACAGTGTGGACTAGGTGCTTTTTTGTCGTGACACCTACACGACCACTTTACAGTGGAAGGAGGTGGGGGCATACTGTCTATATATTTCAGCTTCGGCTTGTACCTGTGGGAAGTCGGGTCTTCTGTATTACAGCGTAACACTAGAGGTCTCGGTCCTGTGTCATTGCCTTTGAGAGGTGCAATTGGGCAAGATCAGCTTTTATACCTCATCTTGGGTCTTCTTGGGTCTCCCCACTCTAAGGCTTCTATCAACTTTTAGTGCTCTGCACCTTTTTATGCAGTTATAATGTGATATTTAAAAAAATTAAATAAGAGGTTTTTTTTTTCATTCCTTTCTAGAACTCCGCACATGGATATGAATTTGTAGCCCTACCCAACTCCAGCATCATTCAAATTCCCACGTCACCAGTTCAACAAACAGCAGTGGTCACCCAACCTCCTCCGGCCCCTCCCACGCCAACGCCCACACAGACTACGGTGACACAGGCCATCACTCAACAAGCAGTTTCCCATCAAGTGCAAGAGGTAACACAACAGGCTCAGCAACAGCAACAACAACAAATACAGACAGCTCAGGTGATACAACAGGTCGTTACATCTTCAGGCGAGATTCAGAATTTACCGGTAAGACTTCACACCCAAAGTGTCTTTTTATGTTGTCCTTTATTTTGAAACCAACACTACCACCTCACAGAGTGGGTTGGGTGTTAACTGTTGTATATATATATTTATACAAGCATACACACATACACAAACTGATGAAGATTCCCTAATCCTAACAAACTCTAGCTCTTTCTTTAGAAAACAGTGCATATCAGTTAACTCTTAATGTCATGTACCACAAGACATTCTTGAAAAGTACAAAACAGCCTTATGGCTGTGTCACATTTAAAATTTGAAGTCTTTAAGTACAGCAAATTTTCACAATGGTCTGTCCACTAGTGAAGATACAATAAACATTTGAATTAATTCTTAATACCAGATAATAATTTAGTAGAGAATATTTAAATGTAGGAGGTTTATAAATTTAAATGTTTATAGTGCCTTCACTGGTGGACAGATCTTCAATTTTGTATGGTGATGCAGTCATAGTGCTATTTATATACTTTTCAAGAATGCCTTGTAAATGTGGTTTCATGTGGTACAGGAGATTAACAATTAAATCCTCTCACTTGTAATATCTTCATCATACTCTAGCAAATTTTGTTAACCTCTTCAGGACCCCAACTGTAATTAAAAGGACCTTTGGAGGGAAATATCAGATGTTAAGTCAACAAATTGGCTGAGTCGTTAGAGCATCAGATTAAATGTTTTGCAGTATTTTTTCTGACTCTCTGCATTCTTAATTCAAATCCTGTTGAAGCCAACTTTGCCTTTTGTCCTTTCAGGGTTGATAAATAAAGTACTGGTCTAGGGAAGTGGATTAGCAGAATTGTTAGATATTTGGATGAGATGCCTTGTGATATATGCTGTATTAGTACTGTATACTCTAAGTTCAAATTCTGTCTCCTGTCATAGGAAAAAGGGGACATGATAGGATTAGACTCTGCCCCTGGGTCTCCTGCCGGTTGGTTTTGCCTGTAAAATCTGTTCAGTGATTCTTTCCTGAGACCTCCTATGAGATACTACCTGATGGGAGGCCAACTAAACTTATGCTGACATGAGCCATGACAGCAACACATTAACAGATGTAGTAATAATAAATCCTAAGACCCAATCTTTGTAGATATGAAAGTGATAATATAATTATTCTTATACTAACACAAAGCCACACATTTTAAGGAACATTGCAGACAACATCATTGACCCTGATATTTGGTTGGGGCTTATTTTGCCAACTCTAGAAGGATGATAAAGAAAGTTAGCTCTTTTAAGATTTATGTACAAAATGGAAAAGGCTGTAACTTAGTACTATACAACATTTTTCTGGTACTCTACTGATTCTGCCAATCCACCACTCTCTAACAATAACAAGCATTTTATGGCCATTTTCCCTGCCAAAGCAGGGGGTTAGCCTTGCAGATCTCATGAAAAGCTTCTCGATTCTTGTCCTATTGTTTGCATTGATCCTCACCAATCCCTTTAATTTCTTCCTCCACCATCTTTACCCATGTCTTTCTTGGTTTTCACCTTCTTCTACTCCCTTCCATTTCCCTTCACAATATTCATCACTGGCTCTATTTCCACCACTCTTCTCACCCAGTCATTTTCACTCTTCCTCAAACATGGCGTAACCATCTCATTCTATTTATCTTTCATCACTGGCTCTATCTCATTAATTTCCATTCTTGTTAGTTTTCTCTGCTGCTCCACATTTATCACCCATGTCACACTTCTATACATCTCATAATGATAATAACAATAATGATTTGTAACATAGTTGTAAAGGCCAGTGTTTATAAAGAAGGAATATAGTCATAGTTATATCAACCCCAGCACTCAACAAGTACTGTTTTATTCTCCCTGGAATGATGAAAGACAAAGTCAGCCTTGAGATTTGGAATCAAAGCATACAGGATTGTAACTAAAAATACATCAGAGCATTTTGTTTACTGATTCTGTTATATATTGAGAGTCTCTGAGAGAAATATCACAAGGCATAACAAGACTACCTTGAGGCTGTAGGGTGTAGGAACTTTCCTCAATATTCAAGGGGGCTGAAAGGGTTTTCTTTTTTGAAGGGAAGTCAAATATTCATCTTCCAACTGTCTCTTTGGGATCTGGATTGATGAACCAGCTGAAGTCCCCTCCTATATGCCCTCTATAGTTCATCTCAAAATTCAAGAAGGTTATGAGGATTTATTTATTTTATTACCCTCTGTCCTTTTGAGCCAGGACTGAATTATCAGCTCGACTGCTTATAGATTGAGTGTATGCTACTTGTAAGAGGCTAGTAAAAGGGTTGGTGTCAGGAAAGGCATCAGGCTGTAAAACATCATCATCATCATTGTCATTTCTACGTCTGCTTTTTCATGCTTGCATGGGTTGAACAGGTCTTTCTCAGCATGGCATCCCTCCACACGGCGTAGTCCTTTGTCATCACCTCTGTGAGTCTCAGTGATTTGAGGTCAGCTCTTACATCCTCTGCCCAGCTTTTTCTTGGTCTACATCTACTGTGACTTCCTTCCACTGGCATTTCCTGGTACTTCTTCACCCAACGATCATTGCCCATGCGCATCACAAGTTCAAACTAATGCAGCCTTCTCACCTGCACACCACCTGAGACTCCTCTTAAACCCAGTTTCTATTTCAACTCGTTCAAGCTCTGCCTCTCCATCTCTCACACATAAATTACACTTCCAATGGAGCATGGTTGCTTCATACAGTTGTCCTTTTGTATGTAGGGAGAAACCTTTTGTGGTCAACATTGGGTGTAGCTCTCTGAATTTTTTCCATCCTATCATTATAGCTATTATGCTCTCAGAGCACGCTCCTCCATTGCTGATTATATTGCCTAGTTACAGAATGTATCAACCACTTCTATGGGTCCTTTCTGTGACTTGAATATGTCCACAAAGTCTTCTTTTCCTGTTAGCTTACTCGTTATCCCACTACATCTCTTGTATATACCCAAGATTTATGTTGTGTACATCATATTGAGTTTATGCTTACTACATTTCTACATATTGAGCAGGGCCACTTCCCTGAAGGAATCAGGGTCCTATCTTTTCTCCTACTCTCTAACAATTTAGTTATGGCCAAGTTTTCTCTCAGGCCTTTTGATTCTGACTTTTGTTTCCATAGTCGGAACTTATTTTTTAGGTCTTTAATGGATCCAGCTTTAAGGACCAGATCATTTGCATAGAGAAGTTTCCATGGGCAGCTGGCTTTAAACTCCTCTTTTATAGCCTGGAGAACTATAATGAATAGTAGTGGGCTAAGAACCAAACCCTAATGAACTCCTACTTGTACCTTGAATTCCTCACTACATTCATTTCCTACTCTCACTTTGCTGACAGTTTGTACATGACTTGCACTGCTTTCACCAACCATTCTTCTACTCCTAACTTCCTTAATAACCCACCAGATAATAGATCGGGGTACTATGTCAAACGCTTTTTCTTGCTAGGCATAGTGGCTTATCTTTGGCTAAGAACTTCTCTTGTAGTTGCCTCACTTAAAAGAGGGCGTCTGTAGTACTTTTCCCAAGCATGAAACCAAACTGCATCTTGTCAAATTTGACTCTTTCTCTAATTAGTTGCACTATAACTTTTTCCATAATTTTCATAACTCGATCCATTGTCTCAAAACATCTTGTCCAACCCATGCCAACACGAGAAAGTGAATGTAAAAATGATGATGATAATGATATACGCATAAGCTCTCTTATATACCATATAGGAGGAGTCCAGTGTTCTAAGGTTAACCATTTAACCCTTTATTATTTACATTAATCTATATATTAGCCGCTAAAGGGTTCTCCCTAAAAATGAAAGGCAGGTTGTATGATGCCTGCATACGAACAGCAATGTTGCATGGCAGTGAGACCTGGGCATTGTGTGCAGAGGATATACGCAGACTAGAGAGGAACGAAGCTTGCATGCTCCGCTGGATGTGTAATAGTAATATACGTGAACGGCAAAGCATGAACGAACTAAGGAAAAAATTAGAAATAAGAGGGATCAGATGTTGTTTACTCGAGAGAAGGCTACGTTGGTATGGTCACGTGACGCGCATGAAAGACGACAGCTGTATAACAAAGTGCAGGGCAATAAAGATAGATGGTAGCCACGAAGTAGGCAGACCCAGGAAAACCTGGGACGAGCTGATAAATTCCGACCTCACACACTTACACCTCTCCAAGACAATGTCACTGGACCGAGACCTTTGGCGGTACTCAGTAACAGAGAAGACCCGCCTTACCTAAATACAAAGTAAAACCTACTAGTCAGTAGGCATCTCTAACAAAATACACCCCGTCCCACCCCATCCACACCGCCCCCTTCAATGCAAAGTTATGTTGGTGCCACAACATCCAGGCCGAAACAAACGAGATCGTGTAGGTGTCACGACAAAAAAACACACAGTCCACGCTGTAATGTGACCGTGTAGGCAACACGGTAAAAACGTCCCAGTCCCACACTGTAAATGTGGTTGGTGTTAGGAAGGGCATCCAGATGTAGAGAACACGCCAGACAGTCCACGCTGTAATGTGGCCGTGTAGGCAACACGGTAAAAACCTCCCAGCCCCACACTGTAAATGTGGTTGGTGTTAGGAAGGGCATCCAGCTGTAGAAAACCCGCCAGACAGTCCTATGCGAGCAAGACAACCACTCTTGCCTCAAGTGGGAAAACCCCCATCCAAACCCATGCAAGCGTGGAACAGGGACGTTAAACGATGTTGATGATGATGATACTATTGTATTTTTGTGGTAAAGGCTTTATCTTACATGATTATCTCACATAATATCGAATCTACAAGATTTTGATGTTATTTATTTTAAGAACAATACCTTAACGTCAGTATGAGCAGTCAGTTATGGCTAATTTGAACAGAAGGAGGTGAGAGAATTCTGACCAAATACGGCTGCTTTTAAATGTTGAAGTATTAAATTGATATTTACATGTTTCTCTTTCAGATCCAGTTAACTGCTGCACAGTTGCAGGCTTTCCAGATGCAGTTGCAAGGTAAACAACCCAATCAACCAATCATAATCCAGGCAACTCAACAGAATGACCAAACAGTCATAGGAGCTGCACAACAACAGTTTGCCACATCTCAGGTACTTCCACCAATTATATTTATTTATTTTCATGTCTGGTATATATTTTATCGATCACTTTTTGTTGAAATGCTAAGTTACAGGACATAAACACAGACACGGTTACACATACAAGTCGTTGGCATTACGAAGGGCATCAAGCCATAGAAACCAAGACAAAACAAAGCATACAAGCAGGACCTTGTCACTTGACTTCTCTTCCCCTTCAGCAGCCATTTAACATATGCAAGCAGAGAAAATAGACATTAAACAGTAACGATGATGATATATATACGATGGGCAACTGCAGTTTTCATCTACTAAATTTCAGTCATGAAGCATTGGTTGACATGAGGCTATTATAGAGACATTTGCCTAAGGTGAGACTGAACCCAAAACCTCATGGTTGTGAAGCAAACTCATTAACTGCACAGCCATAAAGTTGTGATGTGTGTGTGTGTGTAAGTCAATGTTATGGTGAAGCTTCTATTCCTATATCATCGCCGTCACCACCGCTGCTACTACCTCCTCCTCCTTCCCCTCCTCTGCCTCCTCCCCAAGCAAGACCAGCTAAGCTCAGGGGCGTTATCCAACTCGTGCTTGGGGTCTACATTTGGTCTCCTGCCAGTTGGTTTTGACCATAAAATCTGTCCAGTAATTCTTTCCTGAGACAGTCTAACATGTCCATAGTATTGCAGCTGTGATCCCTCAGAGAAGTAGTGGCTCTACCTGGAGTCACTCATGTATCTCTATCGAGTAACATTTTAGTCGCTTGTATTCGTGATCGTATTCTTTCGGTCATTACCCAAGATTCATGACCATAGGTAAAGGTTGGCACAAATTCCACTATATATATATATCAGCATCATCATCATCATTACTTTGCGTCCGCTTTTCCTTTTTTCCTTGCCTGCAAGGGTGGGACGAGTCCTCTTTAGCACAGCATCTCTCCATTCATCACGGTCCTTAGTCATCTCCTCTGTGAGCTTCAACGATCTGAGGTCCACTCTCACCACCTCCGCCCGTGTTTTTCATGGTCTTCCTCTACTGCGTCTTCCTTCCACTGGGATTTCTTGGCATTTCTTCACCCAGCGGTCATCTTCTATGCTTGTCCCATCCTTGCAAGCAAAGAAAAGCGGACGTAAAATGATGGTAATGATGATGATGATCACATGGCCATACCAACATAGTCTTCTCTCTTGCACACTACATTTTATTCCTCTTATACACAGTTTCACTCTCAACTCGTCCATGCTTGGTTGTTCACGCACATTGACATTGCACATCCACGGGAGAATGCTTGCTTCATTTCTCTCCAGCCTTTGCATATCCTCCGCAGCTGGTGCCCATGTCTCACTACCAAGCATCATCACACATCTCACATAGGCATCATACAACCAATCTTTTGTTTCATCATCATCATCATCATCATCATTTTACGTCCGCTTTTCCCTGCTTGCAAGGGTTGGATGGGTCCTAT
>OZ024742.1:43042817-43247817 GCA_964016885.1 Eledone cirrhosa | reverse complement strand
GAGAGAGTGAGAGACATGTATATAGATATGGATATATATTTATATATATATATATGTGTATATCTCTATATGTATATCAGTGGTGAAGGGTAACCTGAAAAGTAGGGCATGCAGTCCAATTGCCATGGCGGAAAGTGGGGCTGTGCACCCTTACCCCCCCCCCCCCCATTCCCTCTAAATGACCCTTCCGGTCAAAGCCGCATGTAGTGTTATCTAGTATGTGTGTTATCTTTTTATGTGTCTACGGTTTAGTAAGCAGCCAAAATTCTGCTTGCTTCAACCGACACAATTGATCAACTCAAGATTCTATAATGCATGCACGGACCCTTCATCCCTGATGTATATATATATATGCATGTGTATATCTATATATATGTATATTTATATATATGTGTGTATATCTATATATATATGTAAAAGGTAAACAGAAATAACAACACAATTGGTACAGTATATGGAAGGGATATATAAGGTTAACACTTGATATAGCAGGAAGAGGGTCTTAACGTTTCGGACGCTAGTCCTTAAAGAATGAGAAATAAGATAAATTTAGGCGACGGGCAGGTTGGAATTGGAAAAATTGTCTTTAGATAAAAATAACAGGTCCATTCATGTTGACATCTCTTGCAAAACTGTTGGTGCTGGCGTTTTGTGTATGATTTATTTTTTAGAAAAGTGGATGATGGAGCGCGTCTACCTGAAATGGAAAAAAAAAACAGTTTTGTAAAAAGAGCTATACTTGTATGTATATAGATATGTACTTATCTATATGTGTATATATGTATATATATATCTATATGTGTATGTATATATATATGTAAAGTGGTTGTGTAGGTGACACAACAAAAAGCACCCACTCCACACAGTAAAGTGGTCGTGTAGGAGACACGGTAAGAAGGATCCCAGTCCACACTGACAATGTGGTTGGTGTTAGGAAGGGCATCCAGCTGTAGAAAACCTACCAGAGACAGCTCTGTACGAGCGAGACACGGTCTCCCAACCAACTCACCTCAAGTGGGACAAAACCGTCCAACCCATGCTAGCATGGAAGATGGACGTTAAACAATGGCGATGGTGACGATGTACATATGTATATATATATATGTGTGTAACAAACAGTTTATTGCTCGACATGGCTGAATATAATGTAACAGGTAAGACAATCCTCATACTAACATGGCTTTAAAGAAGCTGTTTGCATAATTGCAAACAAATTGAATATTATTTCATCCTTACGGGGTCGATAAAATAAAGTACCAGTAATGCACTGGGTAATTGATGGCCTTGTGCCAAAAGTAGAAACAATTATCAATATACAAAAAACTCAGATTACATTTATATATATATAGTACTTGTACTTGTGTCGACATTCACCCTGGACGGGTTGAGCCGGCTTCTTCCCTTGTCCTGACGGCATCCCCAAACCATGGTAGCCCACACACGACGGCCCTGGCTAGGTCACTGGAGATAGTGAGCCAGTCACGGTTCCATCGGCGCAGGCCGACCACCTGAGAGTTCAGGGAGGTCCTACTTGATCGTCGTTGCCAACGCGCTTGTGCCAGTTAGGGAGTGGAGGTGGGAGGAGAACATCGCGGATCAGCTCACCCTTAGGGCGGCGGGGCGCGTGACCAAACTATCTCAAGTGCCATTGCAGAAGCACTGAAGGAAGGGGTCAAAGACGAAGACTGGAGGTAGGTACTCGATCAACGCGGAGACAGTCATTGTCGAAGACCTCCAGCCCCCATTGATCGACTATCCTCATAGGCCATGTTTCACGGCCTGGTAGATTCGCCAAGGGGATCTCTCTTCTGTCCCACAGACACCGCTGTAGGCGGCCAAAAGCGGATCTGGCAGGACCTATGCGACGCTTGACCTCGGCTGCGCCCTGTCCCGTTAGAATCACTGTTGAGCCCAGGTAAACAAAGGACTCCAGGTCCACGCCCTCGAGAGATATTGGCTGCCAGGCATCAGGCGAGACCAGTGACCTCATGACCTTCGACTTGGCGGCATTGATTCGTAGACCAACAGTGGCGGCTGCAGTGTGCACCCTTTCGAGAGCACTTTGTACATCTGTCCCGTTAGCGCCCATCGGCATGATGTCATCCACGTAGGCCAGGTCTGTCACCACAACCCCTCTCTCGACCTCTACGCCCGGGTAATCCGCTGTGTTAAGAGTGTAGTCAATGGCGTAGTTAAAGAGAGTTGGCGATAGCGAACATCGAACGACTCCGCCTCCCCACCATAGACCCTCACTCGAGCCCGAGTCGACCGTTAGTAGCCTTGTATGAGACAAAGCAGCTTCACTGGGATGCCGCCCGCTTGCATTATACGCCATAGGGCTTCCCGATCTACCGAGTCGAAGGCAGCTGCAAAGTCGATGAAGCAGAGGATGGTAGGCTGTTGATGTGCCCACCGTTGATCCAGGACATGCTGGAGAATAAAGATTTGATCAACGCACCCCCTCCCCGGACGGGTACGGACACCACAGATGGCCTGGAACCTCTAGCAGAAGAATTGCGAAGGTCTTGGCAGCAACGTCAATTAAACTGATACCCCTGTAGTTGGAACACAGTTTCCTGTCGCCCTTTTTGAAGAAGAGTAGGCTCCGTTGCCCACACCGAGGAGAAGACTCGATGGAGCCAAGCTGCGAAGACATCAGGCTCGGCCTTGTAGACCTCAGCTGGAATGCCATCCTCGCCCGGCGCCTTGTTGTTCCGGAGATGTGTCAGGATACCACGTACCTCCTCGACCGTTGGAGGGGCAGTGCTGCACCCGTATTCTTCTCCGGAAGGCTGCATAGTCCTACTATGGGAGTCTCTTGAGAAGCTTGAAGCCTCATGGATAATACCAGGATTGGACTTATCCACAAAGTACGAGCGAAACTATCGATAGCCGGGACTAGAAGAACTTTGGTAAAGTTTATATCAACTAGAAATTGATGCACATATATATATATATATCTAAAATAAACATGAAACAATCACAGGGAATAATTTGTAAAAGTGTGTAAGCACACATAGCTATGTAGGTAACTAATTAAAGTTTAACTAGAACTTCAAAAATAGATACCTTATCAATTGATTAATCTTCCTTGTATATATTTCATTAAAGAAATATATTTCACCATTAATCGATCGGTAAACCCAGTGGCGTGAATAGGGTTATCGACAACTAGAAATAGCAGCCGAGTCCTTTCAACTGAGTTAGCTCTACAATTAAGGGGCCATGTATATATCGATAACCCTATCCACGCCACTGGGATGAAGCTGGTACGATGTGTGTATTTTTTTAAAATGCAACAGTCATTCGCAGATTTTAATTTGCTGTGTAAACACAGATAGTTAGATCTTCTCCCTTGTTGAAAATCCTGAATTTGGCTACTGTGTTTTACCGAACGATTGATGGTGAAATATATTTCTTTAATGAAATATATACAAGGAAGATTAATCCATTTATAAGGTATCTATTTTTAAAGTTCTAGTTAAACTTTAATTAGTTACCTACATAGCTATGTGTGCTTACACACTTTTACAAATTATTCCTTGTGATTGTTTCATGTGTTTATTTTATATATATATATATATACGTCAATCAATTTCTAGTTGATATAAATGCTCGGATCTATTCATTGGAATCTTGGAGCATATTCTACAGTGGATATGGCGCATGTCTCTCCGACATGACACCCGTAAATTTTATATACATATTTTCTTCAAACTTGCATTTTAGACTTAGCTCTGTTTGATTGATTGTCTAATTAATTTCTACGGGCTAACAAGAAAGACTAGGTAAATTTTATCTGACTGTTCCTCACAAGTCTGTGACATTTATCTGTTATTTCTTTGAAGTTACATTTTAAACTTAGCTCCATTTAAATGATTATTTATCTAGTTAATTTCTACAGACTAAGGAGAAGAAAAATTGGATATATTTTGTCTGACTGCTCTTCAAACTTATAATTTTATATATATGTATGTATATGTATATATATATGTATGTATATATATATATATGTGTGCAAGCAGGGAAAAGCAGACGTAAAATGATGATGATAATATATGTATATATCATCATCACCGTTTTACGTCCGTTCTTTCACGCTAGCATGGGTTAGAGGGGTTGTCCTGTTGTGGGCAGTGTCCAGTCGGCTGACCTTGTTTTGCTCATACGGGAACTGATTCTGGCTTGATTTCTACAGCTGGATGCCCTTCCTAACACCAACCTCATTTACAGTGAGTGCTGGGTGCTTTTTTTCCGTCCCGCCTACACGTTCACTTTACAGTGTGGGCTGGGTGCTTTTTTGCCATGGCACCTCCACGACCCCTTTGCAGTGGAATGATAGGGACCCCAGTCCTTATCATCTCATTTCTACAGCTGATCAAACTGGAGCAACGTGAAATAAAGTGTCTTGCTCAAGGAAATAACGCATCACCCGGTCCGAGAATTGAACTCACAACCTTTCGATTGCAAGCCAAATGCTCTAACCACTAAGCCATATATATATATATGTAGAAGATCACGCCATCTAGCGTCGACTGTGAAGCCAGTCGATTAACTGCCCTTAGTTCTGACGTCAGTTGCTGACACCACAACAGTCTGACCATGGCAGCTCGTAGACAACAGACGTGCTAGTCCCCGTGCAGGTCCACGCAGCGACATCACACCATGCGGTCGTGGCATAATACGATAATGAACCACTACCCAACCTTGGAGCACTGATGTGTTAACCAGTATTATGATTTGCTTTAATTAAAGTGTTCACGTAACATAATCTTGAGGTATGTTCTTTTTTGTTTAATGATATGCCAGCCAGTAAACAATAACCAATTAGACGGGATGACCGACGACCACCCCGCCTAAAGTGGTGACCTCATCTTTCGAATTTCTCACCATGCCTTTCGGGTTACGGAATGCTGCTAGCACCTTCCAGCGTTTTATGGATGAGGTCACTCGCGGCCTCGACTTTGTATACACCTACATTGACGACCTTCTTGTTGCGAGCTCTTCTCCAGAGCAGCATTTGCGCCATCTGGACCTTCTATTTTGTCGTTTAAAGAATTACAATGTTCGGATAAATCCGTCAAAATGTGTTTTTGGTTCTGAATCTTTGAATTTTTTGGGTCACGTCATTGACTCTGACGGTATTCGACCTACTCTTGAGAGAGTTAAAGCTATAGAGGATTTGCCTCCACCAACCTCACTTCGTCAGTTGCGCCAATTCTTGGGGCTGATTAATTTTTATAGGCGGTTTGTTCCTAATTGTGCTAAGCTACTTTTCTCCTTGACGGAAATTTTGAAAAATTGTCGAAAGAAAAATAAAGACATTTCTTTGAATGAAACTCAGCTCCAGGATTTTGAGAGCGCGAAAATTGTTCTAGCCAATGCATCTTTGCTGGCTCACCCAGTGTCCAACGCTAAGCTTTCGCTTTGTGTTGATGCGTCGGATACTGCCGTGGGCGCGGTTTTGCAGCAAAGTAGAAACGATCAACAGCAACCATTGGAATTTTTCTCCAGGAAGCTGAAACCTGCCGAAACCCGCTACAGCACCTTTGGACGGGAGTTGCTAGCAATATATTTATCGGTGAAACATTTTTCGCACATGCTTGAGGGAAGAACGTTTGCTATCTTCACGGACCACAAGCCGTTGACATTCGCCTTGCAAGCTAAGGCAGACAAATACTCACCTAGAGAAACTAGACATCTTGATCTCATCTTTCAGTTTACGAATGACATTCAACATATTCCGGGTTATATGAATACAGCGGCCGACGCCCTGTTTCGTTTACCGATTACTTCAATCTCGTCGTCCGATGACATAGATTTGAATCGCTTGGCAGCCGATCAGCCTCCCCTCGAATCGTTGGATGCTACATCACCTGAATTTGTGAATTGCAGGATGAAATACCTACCTTTACCAACCGCAGACGGACGGATCCTCTGCGACGTCTCTTTGGATACGCCACGCCCTTTTGTTCCGTTGAATCATCGTCGAACTGTGTTTCTTGTTTTGCAAGGCATTTCACATCCTGGATCTTCTGCCACAGTAAAACTCATAACGGCTAGATTCTTCTGGCCAAATATGAGACGTGAAATTACTGTCTGGTGCCGTTCCTGTGTTGCTTGCCAGAAATCGAAAGTTCATAGACATATTAAGACTCCTCTTGGTACCTTTAGTAACCCGGACGCCCGGTTTCGCCACATTCATGTGGACATCGTGGGACCTTGGCCCATCAGCAGTGGTTACAATTACTTATTGACTGTAATCGATCGTTTTTCGCGATGGCTTGAAGCCATCCCCTTGAGGGATATCACTGCTGAGACCACAGCGCGTGCCCTTGTGTCTGGATGGATCGCTCGATATGGAGTACCAACTACGATTACAACGGACCGTGGAAGACAGTTTGAATCGAACCTCTTCCAAGAATTGACGAAGATCATCGGCGCTAAACGCTTCCGAACTACAGCATATCATCCTGCCTCTAATGGAATGGTAGAGCGCTTCCACCGACAACTGAAAACCGCTCTACGGACTTCTTCTGACTCTACGCGCTGGAGCGAGTACCTCCCTATTGTGTTGTTGGGGATTCGGTCAACAATAAAGGAGGACCTTGGGTTCTCCCCGGCCGAATTGTTATATGGTGCTCCTCTAGCGTTACCTGGGCAAATGCTTGCCCCTGTCGATTTTGCTGAACAAGATCCGCTTTCCTACGTACCCCGTCTGCCTTCTTTTATTTTCAGGACCTGCCGACGATGGATACGAGGAAGCAAACTGTACAATTTGCAGTCCCGAGGGATATTGCCTCGTGGACCCATGTGTTTGTGAGAAACGATGCTGTGAAACCACCTCTCACGCTGTATTAGCTCGTTCAGAGAAACATTTCACTGTAGATATTAAGGGTTCCAGAGAGACGGTTTCGATTGATAGACTCAAACGAGCAAATTTGGATACAGATGCTATCGCACCTGAGCCACAAACGCCCCCGTCTTTTTCTTTCGCACACACACCTGCTTCTTCGCCCCCCCCCCAATCACCAAGATATAAGACTACGACCCGTTCCGGTCGGAGGGTTCATTGGCCCAAAAAACTGTGTAGCACGGTATATTTTTAAACTGCTATTGTGCGGTGCTTTAATCCTGTAGTGACTTTTGTAACTTTTAGGAAATTGTAATTACATCTCATTACATTAGTTTTTTTTTCCTTTCACGTTCTTGCATGCTTTTTTAATATGTATTTTTGAAATTTGTTGTGCCCTTCATGCTCGGTTGGGCTGATTGCTCCTTGGTTTGGGATTTTTGATGGTTGCTAATCGGTTTTTCTACATACATGATTCGATGAACCGATTTTTATTTAATTTTCTAAAAATCTGGTGGGAGACCATGTAGAAGATCACGCCATCTAGCGTCGACCGCGAAGCCAGTCGATTAACTGCCCTTAGTCCTGACGTCACGTTCTGACGTCAGTTGCTGAGAAAAAAACACTCTGACCATGGCAGCTCGTAGACAACAAACGTGCTAGTCCCCGTGCAGTTTCACGCAGCGACATCACACCATGCGGTCGTGGCATAATACGATAATGAACCGCTACCCAACCTTGGAGCACTGATGTGTTAACCAGTATTATGATTTGCTTTAATTAAAATGTTCACGTAACATAATCTTGAGGTATGTTCTTTTTTTGTTTGATGATATGCCAGCCAGTAAACAATAACCAATTAGACAGGAAGACCGACGACCACCCAGCCTAAATATACATGTATATATACATATACATGTATATATATATATATGATCAAACCTATTTATGAGGTCTGATAGTATACAGTTATATAACTGCCATAGATCAGACAATATGTGAATATGACCGACCCTCCGAAACAATCGTAAAACAATGATATGAATAGGTAAAGTAACTTTGTTGTTTTTATTTTCATTGTTAATTTAATACCTAATATCTGACTCTGTATCTAAGGAATTAACTCAGCGAAACACAGAACTTCTCTATGGATTTCACTGGATTACTTGCCATCGGATTACATTGAGTTCTATCTATGGTACAGCCCCTACCAGCAGAGGTAGACAACACTGAAAAAAAAGTATATGTATATATGTGTGTATATATATATATATATATATATATATATATATATATATATATATATATATATATATATATATGTATATATGTGTGTATATATATATATATATGTGTGTATATATATATATATATATATATATATATATATATATATATATATATATATATATATATATATATAATTGAAGTATTTCCGTAGGAAAGGTAAAGGAAAAGAGAGTGCTCTATGTAGGCTACAGAGCTTTATAGTTATGTAATAAACAACATAAGATAATTGTTTCATTTACCAAAGGTTTAACGAACCAGACGAGCTTGGCACATACGTCTGCCTTCAATCGTCAGAATGAAATAAATTTTATTGAAATAGAAATGAGGTATGGATTTCAAAACAGAGTCTAGGATAAATGAAAGTGAGGCTGAAATAAAATAACGGACAAAATGCAAAGGGGGAAAATTGCCTCAATTCTAAAACAGATCTTCAGAAGTTGTCCACACCTGAAATCACATCTCCTTTCCAGCTGGATTAACACACCTACGATCACTCAACCACCCTGAGCCTCCTATTTACATATTAACTTTTCCACTCACTACCCGGATCAGCACTTTACGAACACCATATTTTACCCATTTCAGCTTATATCACATACCTTCTACCATTTTATACAAGCATCTCCCTCTTGTCTATTTATTTCCTTTTATTTATACCCTCCCCCTTTTTATGTTTTATTCTTAGTACATACACACCCACCACCTTCATTCTGTCCACCCCTCTTAACCCTTTCTTATTCCACTACCCAGATCGCTTTATGAACACTTACATTTTATCAAGATCAATATATAAACAATTACCTTTTACCACAACTATTATATTATACACAATTTCTTCCCCACTTGTTCATTTTATTTTATTTATACCCCCCCCCCCCCTTTGTATTTTGTCCGTTATTTTATTTCAGCCTCGCTTTCATTTAACCTAGACTCTCTTTTGAAATCCACACCTCACTTCCATTTCAATAAAATTTATTTCGTTCTGACGATTAAAGGCAGACGTATGTGCCAAGCTCGTCTGTCTTCGTGAAACCTTTGGTAATAGTTACCTTATGCTGTTTATTACATAACTATATATATATATATGTATATATATATATATATATATATGTATATATATATATATATATGTATGTATATATATATGTATGTATTATAAGTGTATATATATATATATATATGTATTATAAATGTATATATATATATATGTGTGTATATATATAGATGTATATGTATATATGTATACATATATATATGTATGTATGTATATGTATATATATATATGTATATATATATATATATATGTATGTATATATATATGTAAATATATATGTATGTATATATATACGTATGTATATATGTATATATATATATAGGAAAAGTGTCGGGACCCCTATTACCCACTCTACTACCCTAAGTATTGAGTACTGTGGTGCATTATGGTCCACCTGGTATCTTACCACACCCTCTTTGTTATATATATATATATGTATGGATATAGATGACAAAGGATGATGATGACGAAACCCTGGGAAAATCGATGTATTTGTTTTACAAGTTTTTTTTATATGAAAGCATGTGTTGAAACATATATTGTTATATTTGGGGTGGGTCATGTTGTCTAAAATAATAATAAAAAACACCAACTCTTTGGTTTGGTTTTCACTTCAGTTCAGTGTATCTATATATTTTTATAAATAATCAATGTTGAGTATTGCAACTCTGTCAAAGCAGTACTATATATCAGCAAGGGCAGTGACATGGCTACCTTTGTTACTGACAAGGGACTCAATGATATTTGTCTGATTGAGGTCAAACAGTATCAGACAGGTCGATACATCTCGAGCAATGAAGTTATCTTGCAGATCTTTGGATTTGTAGCAAGAGTTGCCTCCCTTGTTATGACAATCACATCACCGTTCTCTAGACAGGAAGTAGCTGGAGTTACTTCCCATTGGGGTGGCAGAACCCTCTTTGTCACTTCCGTCCTGGGACCCTATAAAAGGGATAGCTCAGGGCTATCTCACTCTCTTCTAACTAGCCTGGCCCTTCGGTCAGGCGCGTTTTCCGAGGCTATACTCTCTGGCAACCTGAACAATGGTAATGTAAAGACCACTTGGTCTTTTGCGAGATGACTTCAAAACGGTAATACAAATAACTTTAATTCGTTCTTTCATCTAATCTTGGCATGTCAACTATTCTGCTCTGCATAACTCAACCTTGTTAAATAAACATTGTACATACAACTGAGTCTCCTGTTATATTCATACAACACAGTAACCCTGTTATAAGTGGTGGCCCGAGAAAAAAATAATAGGATCGGGTGTGGTGTGAATGTAAAAAAAAAAAGAAAATTAATTAGCAGTATTTCAAAAAGAAAAAATTCCTCTAACAACATTCCACATGGATTTTGTCTAAAACGAAAAATAGAAGTAATCTTTTTCTCAGCAGCAAACAAACAAGAAAAAATTTTTTTCTTCGCCTAACGTGTTTACATCGTTTAAATGTCGCTACTTTTTCATCACTTTAAAAAAAAGAAATGGAACTCTCGCCATATACAAAGAGTTTCCTTCTTTTTCATCATGTTTTCACGTTCACACACAAATTTTTCAAAATGGCTGCCAACGACCTGTTGCACTATCATTTTCGCGCCATTTTCTCGCGCAATAGAAATATTTTTTTTTCAACTTGACTTTAACCTTGTTTCGGCACGTGTGGGCAGCACACATCTCGACTCACTGAGATAAGACACGCCATAGATAATGTTTCTTGCCAAGGATTCTCCAGCCTTAAGCTATTTTCTCCTATTTGCCGGTTTAAAAATTTACCACGTAAATTTGCCGTTGAAAACTGCGCATTTATTCAGAATGCTTATTTCTTTGGTTGCTTGCCTCTTGACCCTTCCAGGTTAACGCATTCTCAACATCGACCATCAACTTTGGCTGTTATTTCTAGCACTTTGCGCAACTAATTTTTTCTGGGAAAACTTTTACTGTGAACGGAAACAATATCGAATAGGCTCACTCCGCGAGACAACAACTCATTTTTTCTGGGAAAAACTTTTACTGTGAACGGAAACAACATCGAATAGGCTCACTCCGCGAAACAACAACAACACAGCTTCATCAACAACCAAAACCAGCAGAACAAGACAGAGAATTTATTTTTGCAGCACTCTTCCTGTGAGAAAATCCCTTCGGAGGTTGGGAATTTCACGTTGTACCACAGTCCAGAAACCACCTGCATACATTCTCTGGAACACACTTTCTTTCCTGCTGTCACCTGTGAACTGTATTTTGAACATTTGAACCTTTTTTTTTTAATAACTATGTCTTTGCTCCTTTGACCTCTTCTTTTAGTTTGATTACATTGTATCTTTGAATGGTGGATAGATAGATGTCCAGTCGTTCTCTGGCCAAGAGCGGTTGGCTACCTTGATATCTATCATTGATTTTTGCATGCTTATATTTTGCTGTTTTCCTTTTATTGCAAACACTATTTTTGTTTTGTAATTCTCATGCCTGGACTTTGGTGTTACATGCTCGCCATCTTACTCCATACATGGTTCATTCGATTTTTAAAAATCTGGCGAAGGATAATGTAGCAAGAGTTGCCTCCCTTGTTATGACAATCACATCACCGTTCTCTAGACAGGAAGTAGCTGGAGTTACTTCCCGTTGGGGTGGCAGAACCTTCTTTGTCACTTCCGTCCTGGGACCCTATAAATGGGATAGCTCAGGGCTATCTCACTCTCTTCTAACTAGCCAGGCGCGTTCGCCGAGGCTATACTCTCTGGCAACCTGAACAATGGTAATGTAAAGACCACTTGGTCACTTGCGAGATGACTTCAAAACTTTAATTCGTTCTTTCATCTAATCTTGGCATGTCAACTATTCTACTCTGCATAACTCAACCTTGTTAAATAAACATTGTACATACAACTGAGTCTCCTGTTATATTCATACAACCCAGTAACCCCGTTATAGATTTGATATCCAACAACACCATCTAACAGTGGTCAACTTCGCCGTCCATCTAGAAAATGGATAGAGAGTGCACTTCACTGAGAACACTGCTCATCAGTTGACACAAGCATCACCTGACACTACTCTAACTGCTTTTTTAAAACTCTGCCAGAATGATGAATTTATTTGATCCCTCCTATATGCTGACATCCCAACATACTACACCTGGACCAAATGTAAGACCTGGTATCGAAGGAAGCAGGGTCATTTAGTGGAAAGTCATGAAGTCAACGTAAGTAATGCTATTGGGCATGTTTACAATGCCCAACCCAACAACAGGGATTGTTTTTATTTACGGGTACTTCTGCATATTGTTCAAGGACCAATGATGATCTCAGGTGCTTTGGAGGAAGAGTGTGCGAAACATACCAAGAGGCATCTAAAGAGTATGGACTCCTGCATGACAATGGACATTGGCAGAAGAGCCAAAAAGAAGCAGTAGTCACTTGAGTAACCAGTCAAATAAGACAGTTGCTTCCTACTATACTCACAGCATGTGGAGTTGATATAACGCTCATTTACTCTGGCAGGAATACAAAAACAATATGTCATACAACTATCTACACCTAGCCCAAAGACATCATGGCAATATATATATATGGAATATACCTCCAATATTTACAATCAAACTCTCTGTGACCTGTCACATCGAGTTCAGGCAATGAATAGCATTGCAGGATGCCAGAGCATGAAGAAATGGGGGTAACACAATAAGTTTTTCAAGAGACAAACTATGATGTTCAAGTATTGCATAAGTTTGTGAATAAAAATGAACCTCGACTGGTGGATGACCAGAAATATGACTACCACAACATCATGGAAAACATTCAAAATGACAGGAGACGACTTTTTTTCATCGATGCTCCTGCTGGCACAGGTAAGACAATCCTCATAAACCTCCTGCTTGCAAAAGTTTGACAAAAGCAACATATTTCCTTTGCCATGGCTTCAGGTGGCATTGCAGCAACGCTTCTTGATAGAGGAAGAACTGCACACTCCATGTTGAAGCTTCCCATAGACCTCACATGACCTGATGAATCTTTTTGCAACATCAAGAACTCACACAAGCTTCTGCAAACATGCGAGATGATAATTTGCTACCATGAGCCATAAATGAGCAATTGAAGTTTTGGACTGGACAATAAAGGATCTGAGAGAAAATACTTGCATAATGGGTGGAGTGACAATGGTTCTTGGTTTCAGACAAACTCAGCCTCTAATTCCCCGTGGGACCAAATCTGATCAGATCAATGCCTGTCTGAAAACATCCTGTCTCTGGCCTCACATTCAGCGGTTGAGCCTTACAATCATTGTGAAAAGTTAAGAAAAGTTAAGAAAAGTTAAGACAACAAGAAAGACGATCGTGTAGCAAGAGTTGCCTCCCTTGTTATGACAATCACATCACCGCTCTCTAGACAGGAAGTAGCTGGAGTTACTTCCCGTTGGGGTGGCAGAACCCTTTTTGTCACTTCCGTCTTGGACCCTATAAAAGGGATACTCAGAGCGATCTCTCTCTCATATGCCCTTTCGGCTGCTGGCCTTCGGCCAGGCGCGTTCGCCGAGTCTCTACTCTCTGGCAACCCTAACATGGTCTCTTGCGAGCTAACTTCAAAACGGTAACAAATATCTTTACTTCATATTTCATCTACTCTTGACATGTCAACAATTCTATACTACATAACTTCAACTTGTTAATTAAACTTTATATACACAACCTAGTGTCTTGTTATATTCATACACACCAGTATTCGGTTATAATCGCAACTTTCTGAAAGTGAACAGAACCTGAGACAGGAAACAGAAAGATTAAGGCAAGAAGAAAGACTATTGCAACAAACAGAGGTTCAATATGAAAATCACCAAGAGGCAATGAGAGTTGCGATGCAAACTTGACGACCACAAAGGACTCTTCAAGGCAGATAAAACTGGCTAAGGGCTGCGTCTTCATATGATCCATCGAAGAATTACAGACTTAGAGATTGAAATACACTTTATTCACAGTTGTATAAAAAGAAATATAATAATACAATGCGTACAGATCGAAAGCACAAAAAAATATAATATAAAAAGAAAAGGAAAGGGAAAACAAAAAAAGAAGAAAGCAAAGAGGAAAACAAACAAACAAACAAACACGGAAGCAGTTATCACACACATCTGGGACCACATACAACAAAAGGCAGGCGAAAGGGATAACCGAGTCGCTATCAGACTAAAAGATAACAGTATCGCGATGAGCACTGGGAAACCTCTCTAATAATTTTTGAGGCAAGCTAGCACTCTCGCGGCGTTACCTCAGGTGATACGCTGGAACAACCAAGCGTCCTCAAGAGCTTCACCAGTTACCTGTGCTAGGCAAGCTGCCAGTGAAGATAGGAATCTCTCAGTCAGTAGCCTGACTACCCCAAACGTCCCGAACGCCACTGTCGCGATTACTAGCATGGATATTATACTTGGCATGTGTTGTTTAGGAGGAAAGGTCAGACTTCCACTGATAGAGGACCCTCAAGCTTTTATCCATATACTGTTTACAGACCGTACTAAAGAAGCTAAATACTTCAGAAGCAATGTTATGCGGTATATTGCTGTATTTTAGATGACGTCCTTTGGAGCTGAAAAAGATCATATTGACTATGGTTATTTCACAACATTTAAAATCCAAGGTCAATGCTACCAGTTTACTCCCCCAGCCTAATAATGAAGTTTTATGATTGTTTTTTTTTAAATTTCTCTCTCTCACTCACATACATTACGGTCTCACATCATACTGTAAACCGGGCAATACATCCAATACAGTCATTTTCTCTTTTATCTGCCTTCTCTTATCTCAGCTAGAATATATATAAACAGCATGACTGAGCAATTTTATGCTATTGACAACTGCAAGTTGGCATTGTTATGATACTGATTGTGGCACTTGGTGGTGGATTGTCCCCCCCCCCTCTTCTTTTTCCTTCTTTTTCCTTCTTCTTCCTTTTCATTATCATTTTTGCTCATGATTTTATATTTTTGTGTCATTAAACATGGTTTTCACATACACATGTAATTTGTTTGTACTTTATTCTGTAGGCATTTTATACAACTGTGAATAAAAAACTTGTAAAAACAACTCAATAACCATTACAAAGCAGTATCGTTTGTTTTTTTAAAGTTTCCCCATAAAAAATCAGTTGAAGAAAAGTATAATGATATTATAAATAGAAAGAAAAAAAATATATATATATAATAATAATACTATGCTTACAGAATGTTTGTAGTGACCTACATTCCGTGGGCTCACATACATTAAGAACAGTACAGGACGGTACAAATGGGCATTTCTGCGTGTAAAAAAACAAAAAACAAAGGATGTAACAAAAAAAAAACAATGAAAAATTCCCCAATAGGGGGGAGACTTCCGAGGGCCATCGTGGAGAAAGCCCATTAGAAAAAGCCACGGTGACCCTGACCACCAGGGCAAGTGCCCTCTCCCAGTTTTCCACCTTCAATTTACAGGCAAGTACTCAGAGTAGGTCCATTCACTCGGGCCATTCTTGCCTCTCTCACCCATCTTTCAACAAAAAGCTGGGAAGAGAGCACTTCCCTCTCTACCTTGATTTTCCTTTTCAAATGAAATTTGAAAAAGTTAATCAGGGCATCACCGAAGAGGTAAATACTCGTCTTCAGCCCTTTCAGACGCGCCCACCATACTATCTCTTTCGCCATGGCCAACAGACAGATAAAAATTACCTGCCCTTCCCGGCTAGAGGAAGAGGGCGGGGAAATCCTCACGATGGACTCAGCTGATAGCCGGATCCGTTCTACACGTGACAGCAGGTGTTTGACATAAACCCACAAGTCAGCAATGCTCGGACACTGGACGAGTGCATGGAGGACGGTTTCATCGCTCTGCGCGCATCTCGGACATCCCTGGCTGACGGCACTTCCGTGCCTGTAGAGTTTATCCCGAACTGGCAAAGCTCCTCGGTAGCACTGCCAGGACAGGGATTTCTGGAAGTTGTCCATAGGCCCCGGCCCGAAAGTCCTTCCGAAGAGATTGGCTAGTTGATTTTCGTCGACGCCTAGAGTTTCCCCAAGTACGTCGTCGCTCTTCCCCTCCACTAATCCTCTATAGAACGCCAAGGTGGAGTTTCCACCGATCACATTGCCCGACCGGTCGAGGGCCGTGAGCGCCTGAAGACATTCCAGTCTCCAAGCGCTCTCTCTCGGTCTTCGCTTGACCCAGCACTGCAGCTCCGTCAAGGAGACGAGCTGGGGAAAGACGCGTCTAGCAAACGGTGACCACACCTGATCACCGTCGAGGAAGAGGTGGAGATGTCGTAGCCTGAGCGCATGTCTGCGCATCATCAGCCACGGCATGCCCAGCCCTCCACGTAGCGGGTGTTGACAGCAGATGGACTACCTGACCATCGGAGCGCGTCCCTTCCACAAAAAGCAAAAGAGCAAACGCTCCAGTGCAGTCAGGCGAGACTTAGGACAAGGCGGTAGTAGATGACGGATGCGATGTACGCATTCGCCACCCCCGCTCGACCTTTCAGGGATAGCTTCCTCTCTGCCCATTTCTGGGTGAGAGAAGCCACCCTGCTCATCACCTCATCCAAGTTTTTGTCCGTCCTCTCAACCAGGGGAACAGGGTAAGGCCATCACTTCTGGACAACCCAGATGGTTCCAAGATTGAGTGGATGTTCACCCGGGCCAAAGCTCTCTTGAAAATAAGGTTTAGCTCTGTGTGACGCGCGAAGCGACCGGCATTCAGGTGGCAAGAAAGACCGTGGAGGCCTGTGGAGTCGAGGAGTTTGCCACATCGACACCTCAAACTCATGCAGACGTCATCTCCCACTGTGAGGGTAATGGAGATACGAAGTTCGTCCAGGCTGAGTGGGCTACCAACGTTGGCCACGGGTAGGGCATCAACCCAGTCGCCTGAGTATTTGACACTTGCAGATAGTAAGCGGCACCTTACAAACTGATCCGACTGGATGAAGAGGGAGTCGAGGGTGGCCTTCGTACTTATGCTGTCCCAAGTTCTCTGACTTCGACTGTCCTCCACCTTCTCAGGAAGAGACAAGCCCAACTCACTCCATTGCTGGAGAGCTTCACCCAGCTCCCTGTTGGAACTAGACCATGCTGGAGAGGAGAGGATGTTGCTCACCAGGGTGGAGCAAGTGTGGGTGGAGGAAAGGAAGCAGGGGAGAGAGAGGGACGAACACTTATGAAGACCAAGACCCCCAAATCACTTGGGCAACGCAGTCTGATTGTGAGACTCTGGGGAGAGTCTAATATTGACCAGGCACTCGAGTCTCTCAAAGATTAGGTCGTCGAAGCGTTGGAGGCAGGACGGAAATCTGTGAGAGGGGCTGACCCTGGGCAGATACAGAAGCTTAGGAATAGATAGGTAGTTCCTGAGTATGAAAAACGTTGATGAGGTTGATAACTTCAATATTCTTCAGCAGCTGCCCAAGGCCAACCATCTTCGATTGGAAGATTGACTCAAAGGCAAGGTCTGTGATTGGGGCTCCTAAGTAGCACCCAGCCGACAGGGGACGGACCGCGATGGAAAGGAAGGACTTCGTAAACAGGTCGATTAGCTGTTGGTGTTGAGAAGCTGGGTGGTTGAGGATCCAGAGCTCACATTTGGAGCTATTGACCTGAAGACCCTGGCATCCAAGCTCCTCAACCATTTTGTTAGCAGTGGTGAGAACCATATCCGGAGATCCCCCCAAACAAGTGTCATCAAGATACAAGACGTTGAGGTCCAACTCAACCCCCATCTTGGTGATGTCATAAATGCCCAGTGCAAACAGAGCGGGCCTGTGTGGGTTGTCCTGTTGGACTTCTGAGGCAGAGGTGATGATTTGGTCACCGAAAGAGAGGTAGGAGGGCTCCCGATAAGCCTGCCAAGCAAAGTTGTAGAGTTGTGGGACCCTCTCTCTTACTGAGCTGAGGATGACATTTCGGCTGACGGAGTTAAAGGCATTCTTGAGGTCAAGTTTGAGGATGACCTTGGGGGACAAGGAGGGCAAGTTGGTAAAGGTTCTGGTAGCGTGGGCAGCAGCCTCCCATTCCAACTTGGTACCCACCCCTAGCTGGATGGGGAAAATTCCTCTCCCAGTGAGTCAGAGACCGATAGCAAACATGCCTTTGCAGTGAGGCGACGAAGGATGCAGCCAACTACAATGGGGCGCAGGTCTCCGTTGGATTAAGTGAGACCGAATAACTTTTCACCGAAGAACAGTGGGTGGATATATAGGAGAACGTTCACTGAAGAGAACTGATTCACAAGCTGAGTCAGACTTTCCAAGAGCTCATCCGGCGTCACCGGCCAGCAAGGAGATACCACCCTTGAGGTGTTGAGGACGAAGGCAGTTAATCCCCATGCCTGACCCAGCGTGGAAGGATGAAATCGCCTTTCTGATGATATCAGTGGTGTAAACCGGTCTTGAGTATTCTGGTGGTTCGGGCCCATGTAACCGGGGGTGCCAATAGGTGCTCATCTTTCAGTTGCTCAAAAGAATCAGAGTTGCACGGAGCGAGGGATGACAGTGAAGAGAGAAGACGGATAGCCTCTTTAATGTCAAATTCTCTGAATTTGGCATTAACCACTCGCTTGAGGTCTATCGGTTGTCTGTTGGTGGACACCAAGCTCGATGTTGAACTGAGGTGAGGCGTGGTTGGTGTGGACTGAAACAGCTGGAACTGCCGCTTGAGAGAGGATGTGAGGGAACCCGAATTCGCATTGTGCACGTGAAGAGAGATGATAGAGACAAAAACAGTTTCTGCCAGTTGGACCTATTGTTGGACGAGCAAACATTCTTCAATAAATTAGAGAGGGCACGTGCAAAGCTATTCCGAGGTCCCTTAGGGATCCGGCTAACGAGCTTTGATTTGGAGAAACGCTGGAGGGCTGTGGCAAAGTCCTCGGTAGAGAGTTGGTCATTGAAGTGTGGGGCATCCCCACGGAATACATCGGAGCTGAAGTGGCACCGATTACAGGTCCAGTATTGAAGCCTTTCGGCTTGTGCCTTGGTGATGCCGACACAGCTTCTGTGGTAGCTTGCGTGACACAGGTGACATTTGATTGTCTTTAAGTACCGGTTAGTGCGGGCACAGAGAATGTAATCAGGCGGTGGGCTGGCAGCGACCGACGGTAGAGTGCTAGCGTTGGAATTCGGTCGAGGGAGTGAGTCAGTAAAAGAGGCAGCAGTTGTTCTAACGGTGGGACTAGATCAGAGGTTGGGTGGTGGGCTAACAGTTGTAGGAGTGGTGGGGTTGGCAGGGTTGAATTCGCTCAGAATCTACGGTGAAGAGGAGGAGGGGTTAGGTGGGGACAAATTAGCTTCTCTTGTGCGTGCCGAAGTTGGTGGAGAATGAGAGGTCGAAGGCTGACCGGTTGTAACATAGTTGTTCCACCAAGCAGGTCTCTGGGTTGTTCGACACATGTCTCTGCCACCTAGAGTGGATTAGGTTAAAGTGGTGGCAACTTTATCAATCGGCAACCGCCGGTGATAGTTTGATCGAGACATCGGGCTACCAACGGGTCGAGCGAAGACATAGGTGGGTTGTGCGTAAGGACGAAGTAAGGGGTGAGCAGAGGGAGGGATAGGAAGTGGAGAAGGGGGAAGAAGAGGGGGGGGGTTATGAGTGCGCGGAGATAAGTGTGATCATGTGAGTGGTAGGTAAATACAGTGGAAGAAAAAGAGCAATGAACATGCAAAGAGAAGGAAAAAACACTGTGAGTTTGTGTAATATTCCACATGGGCGAGACTGCAGTAACATCAAAATCTGCGTGAGTGTGTGAAATTCCACATGGGGGAATCCACAGTAAATTTAAAAATTGTAAAAGCATAGCAAAGATAGAGATGTGATATTGAAATATTGGGGAGAGGGAGATTGAGACTGAGAAAGTAAGGAAAACAAGTAAAGAAAAATAAAAAAAAAAAGAATTATGTACCAAATACAGGGAGAAGAGTGTGAGAAATGTAGAAATGGATGTTGTGTGTAAATATTTAAAATAGCTAATTCTATAGAGGTGCAAGAATAGGGCAGTGAGATATTAGAACATTGAAGAGAAGTTGAAATTGAGGAAAGAATTTTGAAATTAACTGAAGATAGTGGATGAAGTTTTATTTTTTTTATTTTTTAAGCAAAAACGGTGAGAAAGCAAAAAGTGTTAATTGATTAATAGACCATGTAGTTGAGAGGTCGTAGACAAAAATGACCGATTTCTTCTCTTTTGGTGGGGTGTCGCGTTGGTCGATGAATACGAGTTGTTGGCCGATGCGTTGAGCATGTGGTGTCGCTGAAAAAGTACCAGGGTTATGATAGCGATGCTTCTGTGGTTCCACATTTGAACACAGGCAAAGTGGTCTATAATATGAACAGCTAAATTGTGAAGAAATTAATTCAATAAATGCAGGTCTGACCCTTAATCTGAATTATATCCACTTATGTAGTTTTTACTTTTCCAGGATTGCTGAATCGCTGCTCAAACTTGGGGCTTCGAAAACTAACTCATTGCGTTAGCAGATTTGCATTGGTATTTTGCTCAGAACATTGACCTCCTGGAAACTGTTCAGAGACATGCAACCAAGCGAATACCCTCCATCAGGCATCTACCATACTCTGAACGCCTTGCTTCCCTGGGCATGGAAACATTGGAGCTTCGACGTCTGGGAACTGACGTGGGTAAACACCCACAAAATTATTAACCAACAACAACCCTGAGCACCTTTTTGAATTCCATGTGTCTAACACACGTGGGCATGCTTACAAAGTCAGAAAACAGCACAGCTCCCATGACTTTCGGAAACATTTTTTCCTGCTCAGAGCTGCTGAAGCAAGGAACAAACTACCTGCATCAGTTGTTAGCTGTTGGGACACTGCATCCTTTAAAACCTCCATGCTTCCTGAAATTCGCCAACACTACACCTGATATTCCTCCTCCATATACACGTACACATGTATATCATGACTCATACACTGTTCACTTTCCTGACATTTATACATTATTCTAATGCTTTCACGCATAGAGTTACGGCTCTTGCTATTCTGAGTTCAAATCCCGCCGAGGTTAACTTTGCCTTTCATCCTTACGGGGTCGATAAAATAAAGTACCAGTAATGCACTGCGTAATTGCGGGCCTTGTGCTAAAAGTAGAAACAATTATTCTATATACTAGAGGGCGGTGGATTGACAGTATCAGTAGAAGCTCAGACGCTATGATTTGCAACATAGGGTGGGTGAAATATTTTATGGAAATTTGAAACTAATACATTTTATTTATCAATTCCAAATAAACGTCTCCCCACTCCAGTAAAACACAATTTTTACTGGAATTTAGTAGCGTACACTTTAATTTTATAAACATAACTATTGTTAATAACTAATATAAAATTAAGCAGATTAACCGGAAAAATTTTACGCCCGTACACTGGTTGTGACCTGAAAAGATAGTAGTAGGTCAAACGTTAACTATATAACCAACGAATCAAGCAAGTTATAATTGTCTAGACCGAACGTACGTACACAAAGTCAGCAAACAGTCACTGATCGAACACCGCCTTAAACATTTAGAATGGTTCAAGTAGCTGTGGTAAGCCTTTTAATATCGTTACTAATAATTAACTATTAGAAAAATTACACACACACAGTCTCTCAAAAAAGAACAATTTAAAAAAAGTGTAATTTACATTGTACACAAGCCAAATTAAGGGCCAGTACTTTTAAAATACACTTGTCTCACTACAAGCTCGTATCATTGGGGTAGCGATTGTATAGGTTGCTGAAATGTTATGTTTATTAACCTTCCGGTAAGAGGTAGATATCTTATTTTGGATGTCACGGTTATTGATTCTTTTGCTTCTTCCTATATCCTGCATGCTGCGGTGAATGTGAGGGTTACTGATTCCGTAGCCCAACGGAATAAAATTTTAAAATACCGGGAATTAGCGACAAACTGTTTTTTCCAGCCTGTGACCTTCGAAACGTTTGGGGGGAGATGGGCCGCTGACAACGAAGTTCTTGTCATCGTTAGCGGCTCGTCATACCGAGGTGTCTGGTGATACCCGTGAGAAAGGTTCCGGTTTACATTTTGGTGCGTGACTAATCTATACACATTACTTGGTTGGATTGGCACTATCGGTAGAGGGTCTGACGCTATGCTTTGCAGCAAAGAGTTACGTCCCTTTATGGTTTGAGTTCAAATCCCGCCGAGGTTAACTTTGCCTTTCATCTTTACGGGGTCGATAAAATAAAGTACCAGTAATGCACTGGATAATTGCTGGCCTTGTGCCAAAAGTAGAAACAATTACTTGGTGTTGAATTAATATTTTCTCTCATTCTTATTTTATATTTGTATGTGAAATATTTATGTAATTAAATATTGTATTTATTATTTGTATGTCTATTTTCGTCTTGTAAGAATTATAAATAATATGTAAAGTTATTTATACAATCGTGAATAAATCATATTCTCGTAATTAAAAATGTTTGACAATCCCACAACACTATAACTGTAATAGGGACTCCTGAACACTAAATAGTAACGGTTTCGCTCCTTTCCTGTATTCCCGTCACCTTTTTTAATCACCTCCAGTTCAGTCCGAATCCAGTAGACATGATCAATGACATAACCGCAATAATCCCTTCTTTTATTCAGACATACAGTCGATAATTATTTGGCATACGTTAAGAATGGCGTTCGTGAGAGTGAAAGTAAATTTTCTGACAAGTGAATTTTTTTCTTTTTTTTTTTTTACAATGAAAGTTACGATACACACGCAATTGTATGGATTTCTTAAAATATATATATACGTGTGGGTGTGTATATGTGTGTATATATGTGTGTACACTGGGAATTTGTTTGTTTATTTACAACAGGTCTCTATAGTGATATGGTGTTAATTAGTATTGCGTGTGTGATTATTTTTCCTTTTTCTTTTTTTTGTGTATTGTGTGTACGGAAAATTTTTTTAAAAAAATAATGACATTGTGTGTTTTTAAATAGCAAGATATTACAAAAACATCTAAACGATGATGATGACACAAACACATATATATATACAAACACACATATATATATACATACAGACACACATATATATACACAGATATACACACCCACACATATATATATAAGAAAAAATAATCACACACGCAATACTAATACCTTATCACTATAGAGACCTGTTGTAAATAAACAAACAAATTCACAGTGTACACACATATATACACACATATACACACCCACACATATATATATTTTAAGAAATCCATACAATTGCGTGTGTATCGTAACTTTCATTGTAAAAAAAAACAACAAACAAATTCACTTGTCAGAAAATTTACTTTCACTTTCACGAACGCCATTCTTAACGTATGCCATATTTTGTTTGGTCAAGACGTGATCAAGCGACCTTCTTTGTCGCCATTTTGGCCGGATATATTTGAAGGGGGTTATCTGCCGGGAGGCCCTATAATCAATATCTGGAAAAATGAAAGTGCCCATGACCATCCGGAGTACATAAGTAACCTATGTCTTAAGTTTGGTGAAAATACTCTAGAAATGTATATGGTTTACACACACACGCGCGCGCGTGTGTATGTATTTGTGTGTGTGTGTGTATATGTATGTGTATGTCCGTCGGCGCATACGTATGTACTGGCCTAAATCTTCACTATTTACTTTTACTATTTTAAGGCAAAGTTAAAATCCCGTCGAGGTTAACTTTGCCTTTCATCCTTACGGGGTTGATAAAATAAAGTCGATTCTTTGCTTAAACTTTCTTTCTTTCTCAAACCCCTCTCCCTTTTTTCACATACCCCCTCTCTCTCTCTCTCTCTCTCTCTCTCATACCCCCTCTCTCTCTCTTCTTCTACAGAATGGAGAACAATAAAGAACGCGCATCTCTCTCTCTCTCTCTCTCTCTCTTTATGGCGATATCCAATTTTAGCAGCCTAAATGCCGCTTACTTGCTGCTTACTTCAATGTATGAGGCTATTCCAACAAATTTACATTCCCTTTTTTTAGCCGTTAAAAGAAATATAGATTTATTTATTGTTTTTTTTTTTCGATTTATTTGCCACGTTTTTGTTTGTTTGTTTTTTTTGCGATTTATTAGCCTTTTGGGGTTACACACACCCCCGTAGAAAGTGTGCGACCTTTCTGCCAGGGAGCACAGAGAGAGGAGGGGTGCTCCCTTCTTCTCTTACCTGTACAAACCATTTGTTGGCCGGCGACATATCCCCACAGTTTCCTCGTTCTGGGAATGTATATTTGTTGGAATAGCCTCATACACTGAAGTAAGCAGCAACAACAGCAAGTAAGCGGCATTTAGGTCGCTAAAATTGGATATCGCCGTCTTTATATATATATATATATCTGTTTGTTTGTGTGTGTGTGTGTGTGAACCAGCGTTCGTCGCCATTCTCTCTCTCTCTCTCTGTCTGATTATCTTGTACCTCTCTCTGTATAACGACCTATCTCACTCTCTCTCTCTCTACATCTCCTTTTCTCTCTTTAGATGTAAATGTGTGTGTGTGTGTGTGTGTGTGATATATATATAGAGAGAGAGTTGCAACATGTAGTTTCATAGATTTTTGATGGTAGTAGTGAGAGGAATGAAGTGTGTAAGAGAGAGGGTTACAGCATGTATTTAGATTTATTGATTTTTTTTTTTTATAGAAGCAGGACATTTTTGGCAAAAATTATTACGCGTTGACCTGACTTGGTAAATTTGGAGCACATTGGAAAAAAATCATCTACATCGGTAGAGAAATGTGGAAATGCATAAAAATCATACACACACACAGACAGACATCTACCGTTTTATATATATAGAGACTAGCAGAAAACCACTCGTGGGCGGTTTTCTGCTAGTCTATATATCTAAAACAGAGAATGTCTGTCTGTCTGTCAGCTCACTAAAACTTGAGAACCACCCAACCGATTGTTTTCAAACTTTACACATGTAATACTTAGGGACCTGTGAGTGTTTTGAGCAAAACATATTTCAAATTTTCAATGCTCTAGGGACCGCATTAGGCGATTTAGCGATCTCTCTCTATAAGTCTTAGTCTTTCTTTTTAGATAGATACATAGATATAACGTTGCGCCCTTATAATATCTGTCTGTATGTCTGGCTGTCTGCATTACGTCATTATGACGCGATCAGTGTGTGTGTGTGTATATATGTATCGTAATGCAGACAGCAAGACATAGCTTTCCTTCCCCTTTTCCAGCGTCTCTCTCTCTCCCGCTATCCCCCTCTTGTAGTCTGTCTCTTTCTTTCACTCTCACTCTCTCTCTACGCGTGCGCAAAAAACATTCGCACGCGCGCACGTGTTTTAGCGTCTATTCACTCTCTCTCTCTCCCTCCCCCTCTCGTAGTCTGTCTCTTTCTTTCACTCTCACTCTCTCTCTACGTGTGCGCAAAAAACATTCGCACGCGCGCACGTGTTTCCACTGTCGGACAGACAGACAGAGAAATTGCTGGTTATATATTATAAGGAGATGAAGGGCAGTGGATTGGCAGTATCGGTAGAGGGTTGGACGCCATGCTTTGCAGCAAAGAGTTACGACCCTTTATGGTCTGAGTTCAAATCCCGCCGAGGTTAACTTTGCCTTTCATCCTTACGGGGTCGATAAAATAAAGTACCAGTAATGTACTGCGTAATTGCTGGTCTTGTGCCAAAACTAGAAACAATTATATTTGTAATGTTATTCCGAAAGAATTGTGAGCAATTTGTAATATTATTTATGCAACTGTGAATAAAATTTGTGAATATATTTTAATTCGCGTAAAATTTAAATTACAAAAAATAATATTACAAATTGTTTGCAATTGTTTCAGAATGAAAATATAAACGCATATAATAAATACAATTGTATAAAAAATATAATAATATAATGCTTACACAAAACAAAAACTCATACAAATATAATATATACTAAGGAAAGGGAAAGAAAGGGAAAATAAAACACATAAGCATGTAGTGTTGGAGGCATGACGAAAATCTGTGAGATGGGCTGACCCTGAGCATATATAGATGCTTGGGAATTGAAATGTAGTTTCTGAGCATGAAAAAACCTTGATGGGACTTGAATTGCTTCAATATTCTTCAACAATTGCTCAAGCCCAACCATCTTTGATAGGAAGATTGGCTTGAAGTCAAGGTCTGTAATTGGGGCTCCTAAGGAGCACCAACCCGATGGGGGAGGGACCACAATGGAAGGGAAGGACTCTGCAAACAGGTCAATTGTCTGTTGATGTTGAGAAGCCAGATGGTTCAGGATCCAAAGCTCACATTTGGAGCTATTGACCTGGAGATCCCGACAGCCAAGCTCCTCACTCATTTTGTTAGCAGTGGCGAGAACCCTACCTGGAGGTCCCCCTAAACAAGTGTCATCAAGATACCAGACATTGAGGTCCAACTCAATTATTATTTATAACCTTTTTTTTTTGTTGTATTTAGATAAAATTTTGGTAAACGATCAATCTTTATTGATAAACCGGGTTTATATAAAAGATGATTTACAAAATAAATAAATAAATAAATAAATAAAAAATAATACTCTCAATTACACACTACAGCAGTGAATGCTGGTGTTGTCCTTATACAATTCTTTGAGGCAATTCAAAACGCAGTTTTACTGCAGATTATAGAGAAACAGAGTCTCTGAAAAAACACCCTTGAGTATTACCTGATACTTCAACAAGATGAGACAATCTAATATATAGTTTATTCAAAATCTTAATAGTAGTTTGGCAAACAATTATCTCTTTATATTCCTTTTAGTTAAGCGATTGAAACATTTTTTCTTCAATAATTTCTCTTTCGGAATAATTTTGAATGATATTTTCGAAACTCCAGCACCTCTTGTGTCAACAATGATTTCTAATTTAGGCACAAGGCCAATAATCTTTGTTGGAGGGGCAAGTCGATTAAATCGACCCCGTAAGGATGAAAGGCAAAGCTAACCTCGGTGATGATATATTATTGGAGTCAATTTAATCGACAGTGCCACCCGCACGTGTTTGTATAATTGTATTTATGTTTGAAACCATCATCACTATAAGGTACTCAGCTAGTGTAAAAAAAGGGATGGTTACTCTTGTCACAAGAGAAAAGAAACATGCCCTTAGATTGACCCAGTATTTGACTGCTATTATTAACTCCAGAAAATATAAGGCAAAATCGATCTCAATGGAATTTAATAATAATAGTAATTTCTAATTTAGGTACAAGCAACGAAAGAAAGGAAGAAGGACACACTATACCCCAGTCTGAGCAGTGCCCCATGGACTGAATGGCCAGAGGCACCTGCTGCAACTGCCACCCTACCTCACAGGGCTCCCTCATCAGGTGGGCTGTTGTCATTCTGATTTTAGTAACCAGCTGGTCATTCACAGTTTCATTGCAACTGATTTAAAACTTTAGATGACTCTAGCAAGCAAAGCTGTAATTGCATGGAGCCTCCATGTGGTGTATCAATTTTGATATGTAATGAAACAAAACAGAAAAAATAAAGAGAAAGAAAACTTTTTTTAATCAATCAGAGGTATTACCTATTTTGCTGTTCTAATATTTTTAAATACTTTTGAAAATCATCAAAATTCATATATCTGGTATTTGGAGCATAAATCAACAAAGGTTTTTTTTTTTTTCACCAGGTAACAGGAAGCAACAAAGGGATTGGTTATGCCATTGTAAGAGCTTTGTGTAAAAAGTTCAAAGGAGATGTGATAGCAACAGGTATGTTAAATATTCTTTGTATTTAGAAATATTTTTGTATTTATTGTATCTGAGTTCCTCTCTTAATCCTTTAACATTTACATTACTCTATATTTACTATTATATTTTCATGGTAAAGGCTTTACCCCACATAATTATTTCACATAATATTAAATCTGTGAGATTTTGATAATTATTATTTTGAGAACAATACCTTAACATCAGTATGAGTGGTCTGTTACGAGAGAAAGGAGTGAGAGAATTCTAGCCAGATATAGCCGGTTTAAATGTTAAAGAGTTAAATAAACATCAATATGTATGGTTATGTTTCTCCAAGAGAAGTTTTAATATTTATTGTTACAGTTATTCAAGACATTCTTGAGGGCAGGTGGAAAAGAACTTTAAAAGATCTGTATTTTCTTTGATTCAGGGAAATTGTCTTATGTCAGTTCCAAAGATAAGTGTTCCGTATGTTTGATTAATGGAACAACCTCTTCATAAAATCAATGTGCAAGTGGCTCAGCATTCCACAGATATGTATATCCTTAATGGAATTGTCAGGGAGATTCAGTGTAATATGTCTGGCCCTTTGAATTTCAGGTACATGTAATTTTTTTCCAGTTGAGTGGACTAAAGCTACGTGAAATAAAGTGTCTTGCTCAAGGACAATGCGTTACCAATCAAGCTAAGGAGGTCATGAGTTGACACCTTAATTACTAAGCTTCATGCCTTCACATATCTTGATTAACAACAGTTTACTGTGAAAACTGGAATTTAGATACCAACTCACCATCTCATCTGAACTAACAAGTTTATTGTGAAGCCTCAATGTTAGCCACCAACTCACCATCTCTTGTTAACTAGCAACAAGTTTATTGTGAAGCCTCAATGTTAGCCACCAACTCACCATCTCTTGTTAACTAACAAGTTTATTGTGAAGCCTCAATGTTAGCCACCAACTCACCATCTCTTGTTAACTAACAAGTTTATTGTGAAGCCTCAATGTTAGCCACCAACTCACCATCTCTTGTTAACTAACAAGTTTATTGTGAAGCCTCAATGTTAGCCTCCAACTCACCATCTCTTGTTAACTAACAACAAGTTTATTGTGAAGCCTCAATGTTAGCCACCAACTCACCATCTCTTGTTAACTAACAACAAGTTTATTGTGAAGCCTCAATGTTAGCCACCAACTCACCATCTCTTGTTAACTAACAAGTTTATTGTGAAGCCTCAATGTTAGCCACCAACTCACCATCTCTTGTTAACTAACAAGTTTATTGTGAAGCCTCAATGTTAGCCACCAACTCACCATCTCTTGTTAACTAACAACAAGTTTATTGTGAAGCCTCAATGTTAGCCACCAACTCACCATCTCTTGTTAACTAACAACAAGTTTATTGTGAAGCCTCAATGTTAGCCACCAACTCACCATCTCTTGTTAACTAACAACAAGTTTATTGTGAAGCCTCAATGTTAGCCACCAACTCACCATCTCTTGTTAACTAACAAGTTTATTGTGAAGCCTCAATGTTAGCCACCAACACACCATCTCTTGTTAACTAACATCAGGTTTATTGTGAAGCCTCAATCTCAGCCACAACTCACCATCTCTTGTTAACTAACAACAAGTTTATTGTGTATCCTCAATGTTAGCCACCAACTCACCATCTCTTGTTAACTAACAACAGGTTTATTGTGAAGCCTCAATGTTAGCCACCAACTCACCATCTCTTGTTAACTAACAAGTTTATTGTGAAGCCTCAATGTTAGCCACCAACTCACCATCTCTTGTTAACTAACAAGTTTATTGTGTAGCCTCAATGTTAGCCACCAACTCACCATCTCTTGTTAACTAACAAGTTTATTGTGAAGCCTCAATGTTAGCCACCAACTCACCATCTCTTGTTAACTAACAAGTTTATTGTGAAGCCTCAATGTTAGCCACCAACTCACCATCTCTTGTTAACTAACAAGTTTATTGTGTAGCCTCAATGTTAGCCACCAACTCACCATCTCTTGTTAACTAACAAGTTTATTGTGAAGCCTCAATGTTAGCCACCAACTCACCATCTCTTGTTAACTAACAAGTTTATTGTGTAGCCTCAATGTTAGCCACCAACTCACCATCTCTTGTTAACTAACAAGTTTATTGTGAAGCCTCAATGTTAGCCACCAACTCACCATCTCTTGTTAACTAACAAGTTTATTGTGAAGCCTCAATGTTAGCCACCAACTCACCATCTCTTGTTAACTAACAAGTTTATTGTGAAGCCTCAATGTTAGCCACCAACTCACCATCTCTTGTTAACTAACAAGTTTATTGTGAAGCCTCAATGTTAGCCACCAACTCACCATCTCTTGTTAACTAACAAGTTTATTATGTAGCCTCAATGTTAGCCACCAACTCACCATCTCTTGTTAACTAACATCAGGTTTATTGTGAAGCCTCAATCTCAGCCACAACTCACCATCTCTTGTTAACTAACAACAAGTTTATTGTGTAGCCTCAATGTTAGCCACCAACTCACCATCTCTTGTTAACTAACAACAGGTTTATTGTGAAGCCTCAATGTTAGCCACCAACTCACCATCTCTTGTTAACTAACAACAGGTTTATTGTGAAGCCTCAATGTTAGCCACCAACTCACCATCTCTTGTTAACTAACAACAGGTTTATTGTGTAGCCTCAATGTTAGCCACCAACTCACCATCTCTTGTTAACTAACAACAGGTTTATTGTGAAGCCTCAATCTCAGCCACAACTCACCATCTCTTGTTAACTAACAACAAGTTTATTGTGTAGCCTCAATGTTAGCCACCAACTCACCATCTCTTGTTAACTAACAACAGGTTTATTGTGTAGCCTCAATGTTAGCCACCAACTCACCATCTCTTGTTAACTAACAACAGGTTTATTGTGAAGCCTCAATCTCAGCCACAACTCACCATCTCTTGTTAACTAACAACAAGTTTATTGTGAAGCCTCAATGTTAGCCACCAACTCACCATCTCTTGTTAACTAACAACAGGTTTATTGTGAAGCCTCAATGTTAGCCACCAACTCACCATCTCTTGTTAACTAACAACAAGTTTATTGTGAAGCCTCAATGTTAGCCACCAACTCACCATCTCTTGTTAACTAACAACAGGTTTATTGTGAAGCCTCAATGTTAGCCACCAACTCACCATCTCTTGTTAACTAACAACAGGTTTATTGTGAAGCCTCAATGTTAGCCACCAACTCACCATCTCTTGTTAACTAACAACAGGTTTATTGTGAAGCCTCAATGTTAGCCACCAACTCACCATCTCTTGTTAACTAACAACAGGTTTATTGTGAAGCCACAATGTTAGCCACCAACTCACCATCTCTTGTTAACTAACAACAGGTTTATTGTGTAGCCTCAATGTTAGCCACCAACTCACCATCTCTTGTTAACTAACAACAGGTTTATTGTGAAGCCTCAATGTTAGCCACCAACTCACCATCTCTTGTTAACTAACAACAGGTTTATTGTGAAGCCTCAATGTTAGCCACCAACTCACCATCTCTTGTTAACTAACAACAGGTTTATTGTGTAGCCTCAATGTTAGCCACCAACTCACCATCTCTTGTTAACTAACAACAGGTTTATTGTGTAGCCTCAATGTTAGCCACCAACTCACCATCTCTTGTTAACTAACAAGTTTATTGTGAAGCCTCAATGTTAGCCACCAACACACCATCTCTTGTTAACTAACATCAGGTTTATTGTGAAGCCTCAATCTCAGCCACAACTCACCATCTCTTGTTAACTAACAACAGGTTTATTGTGAAGCCTCAATGTTAGCCACCAACTCACCATCTCTTGTTAACTAACAACAGGTTTATTGTGAAGCCTCAATGTTAGCCACCAACTCACCATCTCTTGTTAACTAACAACAGGTTTATCGTGAAGCCTCAATGTTAGCCACCAACTCACCATCTCTTGTTAACTAACAACAGGTTTATTGTGTAGCCTCAATGTTAGCCACCAACTCACCATCTCTTGTTAACTAACAAGTTTATTGTGAAGCCTCAATGTTAGCCACCAACTCACCATCTCTAGTTAACTAACAACAAGTTTATCGTGTAGCCTCAATGTTAGCCACCAACTCACCATCTCTTGTTAATTAACAAGTTTATTCTCCTTTACTTACAATTATCTCTCTTTCATTTACCAGCTCGTGATGTTGGACGTGGGGAGGCATCTGTTGCAGAACTTGGCAAAGAAGGATGCCATGCCAAATTCCATCAACTTGACATCACAGACTCTCAAAGTATTTCTGCTTTTGCAAACCATTTGAAAGAAACCTATGGAGGTTTGGATATTCTTGTCAACAATGCTGGCATTGCTTATACGGTATTTGTTACAGTTCTCTTCTAGTTGTTGTTGATGTTATTGTTGTTTTGCTCCAGCTCAACTTAATTCTGTGTTCCAGTCATGATCATCTTAAATTAATTCAGACATTATGTATCTAGGACTACTTAATCTAGGTTGCACTTTTTTAAAGAGGGTAAGATATAAATCAGGGGAGTTTTGTTTGCTATTTCTAGCAGTTTGAAGGACTATATAGTCTTTCTCATTGGGTTGTGTATATGTGTGTAAGGAAAATAGTATGAAGAATGGAGAAATTGAAAAAAGGATGACATAAGTAAGGAATATCCCATTGTCAGCTATCAATAGGATATCTTTGTGATTTTGTACACCTTTGACAGGACAACTAATTCAACAGTGTACAACAGTATTAAAAACTAGTTTAACATTGCTTGATCATCATCATCATCATCACTGTTTTACGTCTTCATACGCATCACATGTCCATACAAACGCAACCTCCTCTCCTGCACACAGCATTTGATTCCTCTTATGCTCAGTCTCTCTCTCAATTTGTTTATGCTTTACCGTTCTCGTATATTACTATTACACATCCATCAGAGCATGCAAGCTTCGTTTCTTTCTAATCTACACAAGTCTTCTACAGACAGCGCCCAGGTCTCACTACCATGTAACATTGCTGTTTGTATACACGCATCATACAGTCTGCCTTTCATTTTGAGGGAGAAGCCTTTTGCAGCTAGCAGTGGCAGTAGCTCCCTGAACTTCTTCCATCCCGTTCTTACCCTAGTTGTACTTTCCGCTGCTAATTCGGTCACCTAGGTAGCAGAAGCTGTCTACTGTTTCTACAGAACCCTCCCAGAGTTTGGTGGTGCTTGTTTCCTCTGGTCGTTTGCTGCTTGCTGTCCCAGCACAGCTGCTACATGTGGAGCCTACATTCTTAGTTAATCTTCTTGAGATCCCACTACATCTCTTGTGTACCCATTGTTTGCATTTGGGGCAGAAGATGAAGTTCCTACATACGCCTTTCCTACATACTGAACAAGGCAATTTCCCTGAGGGGATCTGGGTTCTGTTTTCTTGTCTACGTACGAGGACCCTAGTCTTTGTCAGGTTGACTTTGAGACCCTTTCTTTTTAGTCTCTGCTTCCATGTTTGGAATTTCTTCTCTAGTTCCACCATAGATTCAGCTATAAGTGTGAGATCATCTGCATATAGGAGTTCCCATGGGCATCCAGTCTTAAACTCCTCCGTTATTACCTGCAAAACTATAATGAACAGGAGAGGACTAAGAACAGAGTCCTGGTGGACACCGACCTGTATGCTAAATTCCTCGCTATAGTCATTGCTAACCCTAACTTTGCTGACTGCTCCCTATACATGGCTTGTACAGCTTTCACAAGCCATTCATCTACTGCTAGTTTTCTAAGAGCCCACCAGATTATAGCACGGGGAACTCTGTCAAAGGCTTTTTCCAGATCGCCGAATGCCAAGTAGAGCGGCTTACTTTTAGCGGTACTTTTCCTGTAACTGCCTCATAAGGAAGAGGGCATCAGTGGTGCATTTTCCTGGTACAAACCCAAATTGCATCTCATCTAGTTTTACCCGGTCCCTAATCAGCTGTTCTATAACTCTTTCCATTATTTTCATAACCTGGTCCATCAGCTTTACACCTCTATAGTTTCCTCTATCTAGTGCATCACCTTTACTCTTGTAGCAGTTGACAATGATGCTGCTGCGCCAATCCTTTGGTATGACACCCTCTAGTATTACCTGGTTAACAATACGTGTGGTTATGGTGTGACCTACCGACCCAGATGTCTTCAGCATCTCGGCAGCTATACCCGATGGACCGGTTGCCTTCCCCGTCTTCATATCTTTGATTGCCTTACGTACTACGCTGCTGCTGACTTGTACTGCTGGCCCCTCTATAGGGTCCACTTGGGGTAGGGTCTCTTTTTCCCATGCATTCTCCTCATTTAGTAATCTTTCATAATGGCTCTTCCATGCATCTTTCTTCTCAGCACTTGTGAGGGCAAGCTCACCATTATCATTCCGGATACACTTCTCTCCAATGACATCACAATTCTCTCTGACACACTGCCTTGCAGTTTTGAACACCTGTTTCTGGTCACTCATGTTGCAAAACATGCTTGAATTTTCTATCCTCCGCTTCCCTTCTAGCTAAGTATACTTGTCGCCTAGCTTCCCTCCTGGTCTCTATGTAATGTACCCTGCCTCCCCCGTTCTCCCATTCTTTTCATGCCTGTCTCTTAGCCTTAACTGCCTCATCGACCTTATTGTTCCACCACCAAGTCACTCTCCTCCTGCCTGTGGTCTTGCTCCAACCACAGATTTCGTCCATCGCCTTTAGTAAGTTATTTTTTAGGAACTCCCACTGTTCTTCTACATTGAATGTCTCTATCTGTTCTTCTTTACTGTCATAGGCATCGAGTAAAATATCTTTAAATCTGTTACTGGCTGAGGGGTCTTTCAGCTTCCAGATCTTTCTTCTCCAGGTTGCCTTCTGTTTCCAAGTTCGTCTAGTTTTGACAGTGAGGTCGCTGACAACTAAGTTATGTTGGGAGGTACATTCCTCACCAGGGAAGGCTTTTGTGTTTACAACAGTCCATCTATCACGTCCTGATGAGGATAAAATCTATCTGACTAGAATGCTCCCTTGATCTATAGGTGATCAGATGGTTGTCGGGTTTTTTGAATTTCTGCCCACCCCTTTCTGACATATCAAACAAGGTTACTTTCATGAAGGTACCACCTTCATGTCTTCTTTCCTACTAATTAAGACTTTCGCTTTTGCTTAATTTACTTTTAAGCCATTTGACTTTAGGTTCTCTTTCCACTTACACTTCAAATTCATCACTGCACTCATTGCCAACTCTCACCCTGCTGATTGCTCCTTTCTACACGGTCTGCGCAACTCCCACAAGCCAATCGTCTATGCCTAGCTTCCTAAGTGTCCAAAAGATTATAGAGCGTTGTACTCTTACCTGGAATAAATCCAATCATGTAACTTGATTTTTTTCACTAATTAGTTGTGCTAATAACCCTTTCAGCAACTGACCTGATTCAATAACTTGATCCCTTGATAGTTACTATCTTTAGTGTTTGTGTCATGAGGGTGATAACTCCACCTACCAAGTCAACATTGGGGGTGGGAGGGCACTAAATAGCCCCCAGGATGCTGTTTACGGTATAAAATCTGCTCAGGCTATGCTAAGTAGAATTAGGTGTGTATAATATATTTTCACAGTACAAAGTCTGCATTTTTTTTTTTTTTTACAAGTAGCCAGGTGCTAATAACATTTTAGCCTATAGTTAGGAGAATTATTAACTAGTTTTAGATAACAATAATAATAATTATACCAGGTTACTAGGACCTAGAAGATAGATTTACAGAAAGTTTAGTTTTAAATCTAGAAGTTTGTTGGCTATTTACTTCACTGATAGGCATAAATCTTACATTTAGTTTCTTTGACATATTCCTATAGATGCTCTGATATATGTATGCAAAAGAGGACAAAAACGACTGCAAAAAGTATAATATATAGCTAGGATAGACAAAATAGAATAAACAATAATAATGATAATCATCAACATCATCATCATCATCGTTTAACGTCCATCTTCCACTCTAGCATGGGTTAAACGGGAGTTGTTCCACTTGAGGCAAGGTTGGTCGGGTGACCGTGTCTCGCTCATATAGGACTATCTGGCAGGTTTTCTATGACTGGATGCCCTTCCTAACACCAACCACATTTACAGTGTGGAACTGATAATGATAATAATAAATGATATGAACATCAACCAAAAACAGTCATGGAAAAGGGCAACATATCCATCTTGTGGGATATGCTTGTGATGACCAACCGAGGAATCGCTGCCAACAGACCAGATATCATCATGAAAAAACCAAACAGATCGGATGTTTCCTTATACATCTATAAAAACAATGGAAAAACTGTCAAAATGCAAAGACCTGGAAATAGAGATCAACTGTATGTGGAGAATGACCACAAACACTATCCCTGTTGTAATAGGAGCATTAGGATTTATACCCACATCCTCAGACCTGCACCTACAAGATCAGCAAATATGAGCTACAGAAGATCAGGTTACTAGGAACAGCACACATTCTCAGATGAGTTCTCTCTCTTCAATGAAAACCTCTAATGCACTAGGGTCAAGTCCTGAATCTGGCAATAGAGAAACAGAACTGAGCTAAACGAAATAACACAATAATAATAATAATGATTTCTGATTTAGTGGGAGAGGAAAGTTGATTAAATCAACCCCCATGTTTTATTGATACTTTATTTTATTGACCCCATAAGGATGAAAGGCAAAGCTAACCTCGGCAAATAATTGTTTCTACTTTTGGCACAAGGCCAGTAATTTGAAGGGGAGGGGAAAGTCGATTAAATTTACCCCAGTGTGTTACTGGTACTTTATTTTATCGATTAATAATAATAATACAAACATAAGGAAGAATAGATATATATTAAACCTAGCATGTATAATGAGAGATGTATCTCTTCAGAAGTAATAAATGAACCAATGTCAGAGATAAGTCAATGAAAGCCAGTACAGAAAAGGGAACATGTACTTCATTCACGGCTACATCCTTACTGATTAGGGGAATCAACAGTTATTATGAAGCATACCAGATGTATGCTTCAGCCTGTGTTCATGGGAGGAAGCTGGAGAGGAATACTATATGTATGCTTCAGCCTGTGCACATGGGAAGGTGGGTCTTCTATATTACTGCATAACGTCAGAAATCTCGATCCTGTGTCATCACCTTCGAGAGGTGCAATTATGCAAGGTCAGCTTTTATCACCTCATCATAAGTCTTCCTTGGTCTTCCTACACCTTAGCTTCCATCAACCTTGAGCCTCCTGCATCTTTATCCCATGCTGTTATCCTTCATATGCATCACATGTCCATACCAACCAATTTTCCTCTCCTGGACACTGCATCTGACTCCTCTTATACCCAGTTTCTCTCTTAGTTCATTTATGTTTTGCTGTTCATGTATATTATTATTACATATCCATCGAAGCATGGAGGCTTCATTACTTTCTAATCTTCATAGGTCCTCTACACACAGCATCCAGGTCTCACTGCCATGTAACATTGCTATTTGTATACACACATCATACAATCTGCCCTTCATTTTAAGGAAAAAACCTTTTGTGGCTAGCAGTAGTAGTAGCTCCCTGAACTTTCTCCATCCTGTTCTCACTCTAGCTACCGTACTTTTGGAATATCTACCTCCATTGCTAATTTGGTTGCCCAGGTAACAGAAACTATCAACTATTTCTACCGAGCCCTCTGGACATTTAAAGGAGTTAGTATCCTGTGGGCTGTTGCTACTTACTGCACCTGTGCAACAACCACATATAAAACCTGCGTTCTTTGTTAGCCTACCTGAAATTCCACTACATCTCTTGTGTACCCATAGTTTACATTTGGGGCATAAGATGAAGTTCCTACTTACTCATTTCTGCACACTGAGTAAGGCCATTTCCCTGAGAGAAACTGGGCCCTGTTATCCTTTTTACATACTAGGACTTTAGTCCTTGCCAGGTTGACTTTACCTTCAGATTCTAGGCCTTGCTTCCATGTTTGGAATTTTTCCTCTACTTCTCCCATAGATTCAGCTATAAGGGTTAGATCATCGACATACAGAAGAGCAATCAGTTTTAGACTCTTCAGTTATAGCCTGCAGGATGATGATAAACAGGAGAGGGCTAAGAACAGAGCCTTGATGTACTCCTACCTGCACGCTAAATTCTTCACTATAGTTGTTAATTCTTACCTTGCTGACTGTTCCTCTATACATGGCTTGTACTGCCCTTATAGGCTACTCATCTACTCCTAGCTTTCTAGGAGCCCACCAGTTAATGCCAAGCATAGGGGTTTACTTTTAGCTAGGTACTTCTGCAGTTGCCTCACAAGGAAGAGAGCATCAGTAGAACTTTTACCTGGTACAAATCGGAACTGTATCTCATCTCTCTCTCTATATATATATAAACATACACATCTACATTGGTGGGGAGGGGAAATTGGTTCCAGCATTTGACTGGTACTTTATTTTATCAACCCTGGAAGGATAAAAGGGAAAGAGCTTTAACTAAAGACCACAAAGCATTATTGTCTAATGCTTTAACAATTTGCCTCATCCACTGCCCTAAACTAGCAACAATAAGAGTAATGAATGAACTATATCTCTTCATTTTGTAATTTCTTTTCTAGCAAACATCAACTGCCCCCTTCACTGAGCAGGTAGAGGTGACTGTAGGATGTAATTTTACTGGGACTTTGAATGTTTGTCAACAAATCTTTCCACTTTTACGTCCTCATGCCAGGTATGTATTATGTATCTTCTTCTTCGTCTCCATCTTTTTTTTTTCATTATCCCTTTTTCTTTTTTGTCTTTTCTTCCTTTTTCTTGGGAGGATTGTGGAGGTAGAGTCCTCAAGCACGTCTTCCATTGGGTCCTGTCTGAAGCAACTGTCTCCAACTGATCTGGTTGAATCCCCAAGGGAGACCAACTGAGCTCATGGATGTTATCCAACCATCTTTCTCATGGTCTACTCCAAGGTTACCTGCTGGTTGGTTTTGCCCATAAAATCTGTTCACCAATTCTTTCCTTAGACATTCTGACAAAATGTCTGTTGTATCGAAGCTGTGATATCTCAATTTGGAGATGTAGTGGCTTTACTTGGAGTGACTCCCTGCTCTCTGAGCTACGTACCCTATCATGTAATGTTACTGTATGTGTGTGTGTGTGTATATATATATATATATATGAGGTGGATATGAAGGCATATGCAATATATTTATGTATAATAAACATACAGGGGTCTCACTATGAATGTTTTAAACTGAGTCATGTCACAGCTGTCTCAGTAGTCATGTGCATATGAGAGAGAGAGAGAGTAATGGTAATTGTTGTAGCAGCAATGTTGAAATGTTTCTTTTTACTCTCATGCTGTAACAAATCTTTATGAAAAGGAGATGATAAGCGTGTTTGTGTGAGAGATGGGAGGAAAGAGAGAGAACAGTGGAATTTTTCAAGTCCTTGATTATGTGTGTGTGTATGCATATGTATGTATATATGTATGTATGTATGTATAAACTTATAAATAAAACACTTAAAAATGCCATAGTGATCTGTGATATTTGGTGTTGGTTCTAATTAGGCTGTAGGCTTTTCTCAGTGTTATCTAGTATCAATTATATTTTGTATTTTTGTTTTAGGGTGGTCAATGTTTCCAGTATGGTCTCCATAATGTCACTTCAGAAATGTTCCAAAGAACTGAGAGCGAAATTCACTGCTAAAGACTTGACTATACCACAGCTGGAAAATTTGATGGCTCAGTTTGTTAGGTATGCATTATTTCATCTTGAATCTGTTCAGCCTAGGGCTGGCCTGGTGTTCAGTCGGCTTTTAGATATATATTGCTGATTTAAGTAATTACCAACATTCATTTATTTTATAGATATTTTATTTGAGTAAGAGTATATTATTTCCAGTTATGTCTCACTTGGTTGAAGAAACTAGTTATAATCAGACCCCACTGTAAATGTGGTTGGTGTTAGGAAGGGCATCCAGCAATAGAAAACCTGCCAGTTAGTCCTATATGAGCGAGACACGGTTACTCGATCAACCTTGCCTCAAGTGGGACAATTCCCGTCTCGCCCATGCTAGCGTGGAAGATAGACGTTACACGATGATGATGATGATTTCAAGTATTAGGTGGGTTTATAGTATTTAAATGTTTTCAGGATTTTATGATTGCATAAAATAATTAGTTCCTGTTTTTTATTTAGTAAATTATCCTTAGATTTCATGGTTTGGAACACACACTGTATATCATGATAAATCTCCCTTAACATATATGTCAGTGAACTACTCAGCCACTTGCCTGTTGATTTCATTTCTGTTGATTGAATCAACTAGAACATATATAATTGGAACCAATGGAAATTTACCACTTGTTGGGAGAGCCTTATATACTTTCCTCTACTTCTCATTCTCTATTAAGGAGGTTGTTAAGGAGGTTAATACATGCAGCATGTATTAACTATGAGCACTACTTCACTACTGCCATAGAGGGCTCACACGCTAACATACATGAAAAAAATGCAACAACTTTGGGAAACTAAACCAGAATAACCTGCCATCCTCTACACACCATCATAAACTGCAAGCAGGGTACAAATTGTTGTCCTTAAATGTTCGAAGTTTATGCAACAAGATGCATCTGTTTAACTCCTACGTCAGAAGCATCGACCCTAACTTCATCACAGTCACGGAAACATGGGCACATTCCTTACTCTGTGATGGGGTTTTCAGCATTACTGGGTACAACCTTTTCTGCAAGGACCGCATTAATCGCCGTGGTGGTAGTGTGATGGTCTACATTCGTTCAAACTTTTCGGTAATCCCTTGCGTTGATTTGAACGAATCACAAGAAGTTTTTTTTTGTGACATAGGTATGATCATGTCAACATTTCTGCTTGGTGTTGTTTATCGCCCCCCAAACTACCATCAGGACATACAGCTTTGCGATATCCTCAGAGCTGCTGCCAGGAAAACAGCCACTTATGTGTTTATTGCAGGTGACTTCAATCATCCTGAGATCGATTGGGAAACCTTTCGTTGGCCACAAAGTGCAAACGATTTCCTTGAGCTAGTGCTGGACTCAAACTGATCACAAGTAGTCACCTCTCCAACAAGAGGTGACAACACTTTGGACCTGATCTTCACCACTACTCCTGAAGTGGTTATCAGTTGTACTACTGAGGAACCTCTAGGTGACTCTGATCATGCTATGATCATTGCCAATCTGGCTCTTGCGGGCAGCAACAAAAACCAGAACCATCTCCAATCTGCTTGCTTTGATTGGAAGAAAGCAGATTGGAACTTGTACTGCACTGAGCTACAGCGCCCAAACTGGCATGAGTTCTAGGACTCTGGAGATGTGAACACTATACTCCAGAGCATCCTGGACTCAATATGGATAGCTTGGTTTTCACACAATTGACTACGTCACTCCTTCAGACTGGCGTGTGTTCCCCATCCGTGATGTAATTCGCGAACAGACTTACGACATACATCGCCCCACAACATTTACTCCTTTTGCATACAAGATTTCTGCTATTAGCCCACTGACTCTGGTACTACTGGATTTGGCCTGCTGGTGTTCTACATTTTCAGTAGATGAACAATAATTCCTTGAGAATAAGGGAATTCAAAAAGTACACAGCTACATTCCTCAATCTTTGCATATGCGTGTTGCTATTTCACGTTTCTTACCCCATGCAACGCCTGCTGCTAGTATTATTATAAAACAAAGTTCAAATTATATTTTATAAAACTGTTTAGATTATATTGTAGAAAACAGTGTTCAAATTTACTCTGTTACAATATTCAGCACTTTCTGTTTGGCAGTATTGGTAGAGGGCTGGACGCCATGCTTTGTAGCATAAGGTTTTGGCCCTTTATGTTCTGAGTTCAAATCCTACCGAGGTTAACTTTGCCTTTCATCCTTACAGGCTCGATAAAATAAAGTACCAGTAATGCACTGGGGTAATTGCTGGCCTTGTACCAAAAAGTAGAAACAATTATATAATAAACAATATAATATGGTAAATATTATAGTAATACACTATAGCTAATGAGCCTTTCTGTGACCACACGAGGTGCTAGAAATAGTATCCAAATCTCCCTCATATCCCTCTATAATAACTAAAAACAACAAAAAGAACACTGGTCATAGGTAGAGTGTTTTTGATGATAAATAGGTTTCTTCAGCTGGTGTGACTTGGGCTTGAACAACAATACTATAACTGTTTATTAAATGTTTAATTTATTCATTAAAATAATTTATTTAATATATTTTACAATTTTAACTTCAGTGATGTGAAAAATGGTGATCATGAAGCAAAAGGTTGGCCAACAACAGCCTATGGTGTTTCTAAGATGGGAGTAACTGCCATGTCTGTAATTCAACAAAGAGTTTTAGATGCTGAAGGCAAAGAAGATGTTGTTGTTAATGCAGTAATTATTAATTATTTCATTTAACCTTTTTATGAACATATTTTTAATGAATGGTATTGCTTGTTTTCAAATTATATAAAAAAAATAATCAAGAATGTGGAGGTATTTAGTAATATAATTGATTTCCTCATTAAGATGGTGTTTGGAACCACTCTCCAACAGGTTTTCGGTCGAGCCAGTGGCAGTGGAGACTTCTGGTGTCCTTGGCCTTAGGGCCACCTCCTTGTTCACCACCATCGGCACAGAGTTGACCACCTGCAGGTGTGAGCCTTGTGAGCTGGAATTGATCTTCCAGCGTGTCTCCCACGCCGTCCTCCGTGGAAACGCCTTTTCTATTCTGTCCACCAGGGCAGCAGGGTGTCCCCCAGCCTGCCGCGGCCGTGGGGCGGCCAGCATGGGGACTCCCATTTGCTCACAATAGTGAAAGATGGGGGAGAATGGGTGAGACAGCGGCAGTGACGGTGAGAGTTTGGTTCTTTTGTGTTTGGACCTGATGTATATATGTGTATATAAGAGAGAATGAGTATTCAGGTGTGGTCCTTTGTGATCTGAATTTCAGTCCCATCAAGATTGACTTTGCCTTTCATTCTTCTGGGGTGGGGGCCATACAATAAACTACCAATCAAGTACTGGCCTTGATTTAATTGACTAATCTATTTTTCAAATTTCTAGTTAACAAAGGTTTCTACATTAAATTATGATGGTATGTTTTTAGATAAATATAAACAATTTTGTATCATAGAACCAGAGATGGTTTGGTATCGTAGGGTTACATTTTTTATTACAAATTAAAACAAAAAATCAATTTAAAGGCTATACAATAGCCACAATCCAGATTTTAAAACTAGTAAAAGAATATAAAAGGGTTTTTGATATTTTATGTTTTCCATTTCATTTCAATTCAATTAAATTTTATATATTTTTTTTTTTACAAATACTACAAAATTTAGATTATATTTTGAATGGTTGAACTGCCCCCCACCCCAATAATTAGAAAAGATAAGAACAGTTATTGGTGGGGTTGTTTTTGTTTAAGTTCATTAATCAGCTCTGATCAATCAGATATATGATCAAAGTTAACAGGAAGACCTAATCATTAGCCAGAAATGTAACTGCAGGCAAATCCAAAGACACAGTCTTCAATGATAGAAGTGCAATTAATATTGGTATTATATATGAAAATGACTGGGTGAGAGGGGTGAAGGAAATGAATGTGGAAGGAAGTAGAGAAAGGGGAAGATCAAGAAAGACATGGTTAAAACTGAGGGGAGACGAAATGAATCCAAGGGATTGGTGAAGGAGATGCAGATGATAATACAAAATGGAGAAGCTTGTCATGGGTTTTGCAAGGCCAATCCCTGATTTAACATGGGAAAATGGTTTTAAAATGTTTGTTGTTCTTGTGTGTTCTATCATATTTGAAAATTTTGCAATATGGGTGCTGTTAACTCAAGAACTTAACCTATACTTTATTGATGTTGGAAAGATGAAAAGCAGAGACAATCTCTGTAAGATGTAAACTTGGGACATAATTAAGTACCACAAGGAATTCTTACCAGCGATTATAAACTCAACTCTTTAAACTTTTCGTGTTTGTATTTCCAATGATATACATTCTATTTTAATTAATTAATAAAGAATTTTGAGGGATTTTCTAAAATCATTAATTATTTCATTACTAATATAATAATTTAACATATGGTTTTTATATAAAATTATGTTGGAAGATTTTAATTTAGATAAGAACCCTTTAAAATGTTTACATTTGCTTCAGAGACCAGAGGCAGTTAGAGGGAGGCTGGTATCAAAATGTTTAAAAGTCAGAAATGGCTTAAGCTCAAAAGATTTGATCTACATTCTAAATTTTAACTGCAAGAGTTAAATTTAAACATTGTTAACCCTTTCATTACCTTATTTTTGATGAAATACTATTTTCTTTCAATTGATGATATATTTTGTAGGATTTATGAAAATGATTGATTATTTTATTGCAAATAAATTTAACATATAGTCCTTAAATATAATTATGTTCGAAGATATTAATTTAAATAGAAACTATTTAAAATGGGTGTAAATTATTCATAGAACCAAAGCCAGTTTTGGGTGCAATGGTATCAAAAGGGTTAACCACTAAGCCACACACATTCATTACTCAAAATAATAATTTGTCTTCTCTGTTTCAGTGCTCTCCTGGTTATGTTGATACTGATATGACAAGTCATGAAGGACATAAAACTATAGATGAAGGTAAGTAAGGTGTTCTATCTAACTTTTTTTTTTTTTACATGATAAATTCAAATTCATCATGTTCATGGAAGCGATGGAAATGAATGTGGAAGAGGTAGAATAAAGGGAAGACCAAGCAAGACAAGGTTAAAGATGGAGGAGAAAATGAAAGCCAGGAGGGTTGGATAAGAGGAGATACAGAAAAAAGAACAAATTGGAGAAGATAAAGATGGCAACCAGGAACAACGCATGACCACGGCTCTACTATCTAAACATAATACTATCACCGAAAACTGCCCTTTTAACACATTTCACAAGAATTACAGTATTCATTATTGTAAAATGGTTGTGTAGGCATGAATCAAAAGGCACCCAGTACTCACTTTAAATGGGGTGGGTGTTAGGAAGGGCATCAAGCTGTAGAAACCAAGCACCTGACCTAGCATTGCCCACAACAGGGCAACTCATCTAACCCATGCTAGCATGGAAGAATAGACATGAAACGGTGATGATGATGATATATGTATATATACACACAAATATATATATATCATCATCATCATCATCTTCGTTTAACGTCCATTTTCCACGCTAGCATGGGTTAGACGGGAGTTGTCCCACTTGACGCAAGGCTGGCCCGGGTGACCGTGTCTCGCTCATATAGGACTATCTGGCAGGTTTTCTACGGCTGGATGCCCTTCCTAACACCAACCACATTTACAGTGTGGAACTGGGAACTTTTTACCGTGTTACCTACATGGCCACATTACAGCGTGTGTATATATATATATACATCATCATCATCATGATATATTAAAGAAACAGTTAGCAAGGTTAGAATTAACAACAAATATAGTGAAGAGTTTAGCGTAAAAGTTGGTGTTCATCAGGGCTCTGTCCTTAGCCCCCTCCTATTTATTATTGCCCTTCAGGCTATAACAGAGGAGTTCAAGACCGGCTGCCCATGGGAACTTCTATACGCAGATGATCTAACGCTCATAGCTGAATCAATGGCTGAACTAGAGAAGAAATTCCAAGCATGGAAGCATGGCCTAGAGACAAAAGGCCTTAAAATTAACTTGTCTAAGACTAAAGTTCTAGTATGTAGGAAGGAAAATAGGGCACTGGGGCCCTCTGGGAAATGGCCATGCTTAGTGTGTAGGAAAGGAGTAGGCAGAAACTCTATTTTATGTCCTAAATGCAAAGTATGGGTGCATAAAAGATGTGGGATCACAGGTAAGCTAACTTAGAACATAGATTTTATATGTGGCTGGTGCCCACAGGATACTAGCTCATTCCATTGCCCAGATGGTTCTATAGAAATAGTGGACACCTTCCGTTACCTGGGTGACAAAATCAGCAGTGGTGGAGGGTGCTCTGAAAGTACAGTAGCTAGAGTCAGAACGGGATGGAAAAAGTTCAGAGAGCTTGTACCACTTTTGGCCACTAAAGGTTTCTCTCTAAAAATGAAAGGCAAACTGTATGGTGCCTGCATACGAACAGCTATGTTACATGGCAGTGAGACATGGGCATTGTGTGTAGAGGATCTATGCAGACTGGAGAGGAACGAAGCTTGCATGCTCCGTTGGATGTGTAATAGTAATATACGTGAACGGCAAAGCATAAATGAACTAAGTGAGAAATTAGGAATAAGAGGGATCAGATGCTGTTTACTCGAGAGAAGACTATGTTGGTATGGTTACGTGATGCACATGAAAGACGACAGCTGTATAAAAAAGTGCAGGGCGATCAAAATAGACGGTAGCTACGGAGTAGGCAGACCCAGAAAAACCTGGGACGACTTGATAAATTCCGACTTTACACACTTACACCTCTCCAAGATAATGTCACTGGACTGAGATCTTTGGCGCTACACAGTAATACAGAAGACCCGCCTTACCTAAGTACAAAGCGAAACCTACAGTCAGTAGGCACCTCTTAACCAAAATACACCCCCGTCCCACTACCCCTACCCCACCCCTTTCGATGTAAAGTTATGTTGGTACCACAACATCCAGTCCTAAATAAATGAGGTTGTGTAGGTGTCACGACAAAAAAATACACAGTCCACGCTGTAATGTGGCCGTGTAGGTAACACGGTAAAAACCTCCCAGTCCACACTGTAAACGTGGTTGGTGTTAGGAAGGGCATCCAGCCGTAGAAAAACATGCCAGACAGTCCTACACGAGCAAGATAACCAATCTTGCCCCAAGTGGGACAATTCCCGTCTAAACCCATGCTAGCGTGGAAGATATAACATCACTTTAACGGAAACAAAAAAAAAAAACGACCTCAAACAGGTGACAAAAAAAAGGTAGTGCTTCAAGTTAAACAGTGTATAGCAACCAACTCTGACACCAAAGTGTTCTGGAAATATGTACATTCAAAGCAGAGACCTCACTCTCCAGTTGATCCTCTTCGCAATCCCCACACAAGCCAGATTACTGATGATCCCAAAGATTGTGCAGAACTCATTACTGAATGCTATGCAGGCATTTTTACTGTTGAAAACTGAAACGTACCATCTCCTTCACCTCTGACATCAAATTCCATAACAACTATAGAATTTACATCTGCAATATCACCTTAAGAATAAGCACAACTCTGCTGGTGTTGTCCTGCTTCTCAAACATGGTGGGTACTTTCTTCTGTGTGTATATCATATCTGTGTGTATATCATATCTGTGTGTACATTATTCTATGTACTATACATGCACCTTTGATGACTTGTAGTGCACTTGAGCACTGTACACAATAATTTTCATTATACCATATTATTATCAACCCTTGTGGTTAATAAAGAAAGCATTATATCATATTATATATTATGTGGCTTGCAAAGCTAATCCCTGTTTAGCAAGGAAGATGGCAATAAAATGATTGTTCTTATTGTCTGTTAATGACTGGTGTTTAATCATCTTGATCTGCCCATGAAAGACTGGTCTTTGTTGTCAGGATCAGTGTGAGCATGTGTATTAGGAAGGGAATTAGCTTTAAATCTAGTGGAGCTCATCCCACTTGAGGTGTGGACATAACCAATTTCTTCCTGGAAGTGAGAAATAAAATGTTGACACCAGTCTGTGGACAAGAGTAAGAATGGGGTAAAAAAAATAAAGAGGATATAAAAGAAAAATAAGATGAGATGGTAGAATAAAAAAGAAAGCGAGAGAAAGTAAAAGAAAGGAATGTTTTATCTCACCTGTTAGCCTGCCTCACTATAGTGACAATTTTATAAATACATCCATATTATTTTCTTATGGCTGTTTGTGTTTGTCAATGTCATAAATATCAACAACCTATACAATCGCTAGCCCAATGATACAAGTCTGGTCAGTCTTGAAGAAGACTCCTTGGTATGCTGAACCCTAGGCACAAGCTGTATCATGGTCATGGTACTTTATCAACCCTCAAGGGATGAAAAACAAAGTTGACCTATGCATGATTTGAACTCAGAGTGCAAAGAGCTAGAACAAATTCTGCCAAGCATTCTATCTAACTGCCTTAAGACTACCAATTCACTGACTTATATAGCTTAAAATATTGAATACTCTTTCATCTGTTTGTACATCCAAACATGTGTAAAATATATATATATATATATATATATAAATGTTTTATTTTTTTCTGTCTTTCCACTAGGTGCTGACACTCCAGTATATCTTGCTTTATTGCTTCCTAATGTTAAAGAACCTCGTGGTAACTATGTGTCAGAACGGAAAGTCCAGGAATGGAAATAGAATGACATAAATGGAAGATAAATATTTTTCTACTGAAGCTATAGAATAATTATTATATCTGTAAGGAAAAACACAGAAAATTTAATTATCTTTAGTTACAAAATAAACAATTTTATAATTGAATTTATTTTAGTTTTCAAATTATTATCCTAATGAAATATGTATGTTTATATTTTGAACTAATTGTTGATGTGGGAATTGAACTATTGATGTCTCACTGTGTCATCCAAGACATGGGAGTTTGACTTCTACTGGATGCTCGCTTTACCTTTCATCCTTACAGGGTCGATAAAATAAAGTACCAGTAATGCACTGGAGTTGATTTAACCCTTTAGCATTTACATATATATATGAAGGCACATGGCTTAGTGGTTAGAGCATTGGCCTTGCAATCGAAAGGTTGTGAGTTCAATTCTCAGACCGGGTGATGTGTTGTTTCCTTGAGCAAGACACTTTATTTCACATTGCTCCAGTTTACTCAGCTGTAGAAATGAGATGATAGGGACTGGGGTCCATATCATTCCACTGTAAAGTGGTCGTGCAGGTGCCACGGCAAAAAAGCACACAGCACTCACTGTAAATGCGGTTGGTGTTAGGAAGGGCATCCAGCTGTAGAAACCAAGCCAAAATCAGTTCCCGTCCCACCCTTGCGAGCAGGGAAAAAGCGGACGTAAAAATGAAATGATGATGATGATACTATTGTATTTTCATGATAAAGGTTTTATCTCACATAATATTGAATCTATGAGATTTTGATGTAATTTATTTTGAGACCAATACCTTTAGCATTTAAACAGGCCATATCCGGCCAGAATTCTCTCACCTCTTTCTGATTAAACTGGCCACTCATACTGATGATAAGGCATTGTTCTCAAAATAAATACTATCAAAATCTCATAGATTCAATATTATGCGAGATAATTATGTGAGGTAAAGTGTTTACTGTGAAAATACAAATGTAAATGCTAAAGGGTTAACATGAGTATTACTAGCAAGTTACGGCCAGGTTGAACAGAAAGAGGTAGAATTCTGGTTGGATACGGCTGGTTTAAATACTAAAGGGTTAATCGACTTTCCCCTTCCCCCAAATTGCTGGTCTTGTTCTAAATCAGAGTATTACTTCTGTTTTTTTTTTTTTAATGTGTGATTGGTTCAACATCTCACCATTTATTGTGGTCTGTTGTCATCAGGCAGATACTGCAACTGAGAAAACTGACAGTTTTTGTTTTTATCACCAACCACCTTACAGTGTGTTCTGGGTGCAGATTCCAAAGAATTTTTCTATACATCCTTATAAAATTAACTATAAATATGCAAATCCCACACATGGTCACCTTCTTATTCATTCTTTGTCCTTCTCACACATATCCAAGTTCTAGTAGAAATGTGTGAGTAAAGGAACTTTTATAACTGAATTTGTCAGTGTTGTCATCATTGTCCACCACCACCACTTGTCCCTGAAAGGGTAATGGGGGAAGAGTCCTCGAACACTCCTTCCAGTGGGTCCTGGCAGAAGCAACTGTTCCCAACTGATCCAGCTGGATCCCCAAACGAGAATAGCTGAGCTTATGGATGTTATTCAACCATCTTGCTCAGGGTCTCCTGCCAGTTGGTTTGGCCTGTAAAATCTGTCAAGCGATTCTTTCCTGAGACATTCTAACCACATGCCATAGTATCGGAGCTGTAGCAGCTTTACCTGGATTGACTCTGATCTCCAAGCTATGCACTCTATCAAGTAATGTTACTCCAAAGACCCATCGGAGGAATCACATTTTGGCTGCTTGCATTCACAATTGCATTCTTTTGGTCATTACCTAAGATTCATTAACCATAGGTAAGGGTTGGCATAAATACCAAATTGAAGATAGCGAGTTTGGCTTTCACACTTTCCTCCCTTCTGATTACTGAATTCTGAAGCTGGCACATTCTGCACCAGCTCTTCCAATTCTTGCACATAATTCAACCTCCTGCCTTCCATCATTTGGGAACACGACCCCAAGGTACTTGAACTGCTCTACCTGCTTCAGTAGAACTTCAATCACATATAGTGTGCACTGCGCAGGCTTTTTTTTCATTCCAGCCATACAGCACTTGGCATTAAGCCTATCAAGTGCAAGTCGGAAATCATTTTCTGTCGAGTTAAGTAACAGCTGTTCTGCTAGAGAATGGGTTGCAGATGATGGATAGCAATACAGCCACCAGATATGATGGTTAGTTGCGATATAAACAGGTAACTGCCGGATGAATAAGCAACCCTGGACCAACAGCGATAAACTACTAGGAGAGATGGAGCAATGGATGACACCTGTAACTCCCAAGAAACTCTCATAACCCAGTGATGGAGCTTTGATGAGGCAAGTAAAGGGCGCCTCTAAAAAAGCCTAGTCTTCACAAATTGGTGACTGGCACCAATAAGACTACCAAAACTACAATATGGTAAGACAAACGAAAAAGAACCATACCACATTGTCCTTCGTGTGTGTGAACAAGAGACAATTTCAGGCTTTAGGTAGAGGCGCCTGTTTGAAAAATATATAGCAGTCTCCATTTCATGCTGTAAAAACTGGCGATGGGCCTGTGATCTGACCTGGGAGGCGTGGGATGGACACACAAAGATTGCATATCCTGAGACCCCAAAGAGGGTTCAGAAGGAAATACACCCGCATTGATATAGAACTGGATCAACACCGCCTGGACCAACATCTGTGACTGACGAAGGCTCCTGAAGAGATTCCGGTACAATTACATAACGAGAAACAGCAGGCTGCCCAACTTCTACCACCTGATCAAAACCCACAAAGAAGGACCCGACCTGAAAATTAGACCCATTTTCTCCAGTGTTGAAGGAACATCTTATAAAATCTCTTGGCTTCTGTCCAAGATTTTAATGCCCCTGTTGACAACCTTCCCGAGCCACGTCTACAGATCGGATGATGTCATCCAGTGATTCAACCAACTAGAACTTGACACCTTCAAATCCAACAGGTACGCCTTCAGACTAGATGTAATATCCCTCTACACATCAGTACCTGCACTCCCAGCAATGGACATACTCACTGAATGTGTCGGTTTCAGCGACCTGGATTGTTTCGGCTTCACCACCACCGACATCCACCAGCTCCTATCCATCATTGTAAACAATGCCTTTTTCAACTTCCTGGGACAAACCTACTAACAGACCTTTGGACGACCCATGGGATCCAGCATCTTGGGTTTACTGGCCATTTCATATATGAACAGACTAGAACGCCGAGTACTCAGCTCCTGCAACACCTGCACTTTCTTCACTAGATATCTGGATGATATACTCATCCTCACATCCACCAAGGAGAATGCCAACAAGAGTTTCGAATCTTTCAACAATGCTGATAATAACATCAAGTTCAGCATCGAACATCCCACCGATTCTGGGTCCCTCACTCTACTTGATTTCAGATTGATAGAGGTGTAATTCACACCGATTTCTACTGCAAAGCGGCCAGCAGGGACCTGTTTGTGCATTACAAATCTCCCCCTCCCCAACAGCTCTCAAAGAGGGAACATCTGCTTTCCAAATAAGTCAACTTCGATCGATCCTTTAAGTCTCACACAGGGATTGTCCCTTGATAATGGGTTTTTAAACCAGAAAATATTTTGTATTATTAAATTTGCTAAGGTAAGATTCTTTTGTCATCTTATCAATTTTAATTTTCTTTCTAGTGCATTGTATGGTTTTCAAAATTATTTAAATTTGTGTTTCCTATTCAACAATGCTTCAAGCAAACTACAATACTCTGACATATATATATATAAAGTATACAGACATCACTATCACTACCAAAATGATATATGCCAGGACAATATGGGAGAATGCTCTCTGGCATGCAGAACCCCAGGTGCATGCTTCCTGATGGTTCTAGTGGATAGGGAGAGAGATGCATTATCTGGTGGGCTCTTAGAAAACTAGGTGTTGATGAATGGCTCGTGAGAGCTATACAAGCCATGTATAAAGAAACAGTCAGCAAGGTTAGAATTAACAACGAATATAGTGAAGAATTTAGCGTAAAAGTCGGTGTTCATCAGGGCTCTGTCCTTATCCCCTTCCTATTTATTTTTGCCCTACAGGCTATAACAGAGGAGTTCAAGACCGGCTGCCCATGGGAACTTCTATACGCTCATAGCTAAATCAATGGCTGAACTAGAGAAGAAATTCCAAACTTGGAAGCATGGCCTAGAATCAAAAGGCCTTAAAATTAACTTGTCTAAGACTAAAGTTCTAGTATGTAGAAACGAAAATAGGGCACTGGTCCCCCCTGAGAAATGGCCATGCTCAGTGTGTAGGAAAGGAGGAGGCAGAAACTCCATTTTATGTCCCAAATGCAAAGTATGGGTGCATAAAAGATGTAGTGGGATCAGGTAAACTAACTAAGAACATAGATTTTATATGTGGCCGGTGCTCAGGTGCAATAAGTAGTAGCAAGTGCCCACAGGATACTAGCTCCTTCAATTGCCCAGATGGTTCTATAGAAATAGTGGACACCTTCTGTTACCTGGGTGACAAAATCAGCAGTGGTGGAGGGTGCTCTGAAAGTTCAGTAGCTAGAGTCAGAACGGGATGGAAAAAGTTCAGAGAGCTTATACCACTATTGGCCGCTAAAGGTTTTGTAGCAGGAGTTGCCTCCCTTGTTGTGACACTCACATCCCCAATAGATTAACGCTCTCTAGACAGGAAGTAGAACCCTTTCTGTAACTTCCGGTCAGAACCCTATAAAACTAACAACTTTAAGTTCCCTCTCTCTCATTTGCCTTTCCGGCTCCTGGCCTTCGCCAGCCGTCTTCGGCTAGGCGCGTGCGCCTGGCAATCAAACGGTAACTAAGAACTTTGCTTCATTCTCTCATCTATTCATTGACATGTCAACTATACTGTTCTATATATCCACAAATTGTTGATTAAATATTGTACACATAAACCACGTCTCATGTTATATTCATACACACTAGTATTTTGTTATAAGTGGTGACCCCGAAAAAAATAAAAAATAGCAGAATCTGGTGTTGTGTGAGTAACATTACGAATACACAGCAAATTTTATTGACAAACTGAAAATACGCAGTCAAAGAAACGAACACACGCACATGTGAATTTCTCGTTCAGACAGACTCTTTTTCCTCACGCATCCACTAACTGTCGCAGTTCACTGTATATATATATATGTTTTTCGTTTCTTACAACGAACACTTCAAAAACAAACAAAAACAAAAAAAGGAATTTGATTTTTTTTTTTTAAAACATTCCAACAGGAACATTTATTTTCGATGAATCTCAACTATTGCCTTTTTTTCATCGTTTTCTTCATCGTTCAAGTATTTTTCAGTTCACAAAAAAAAAAAAAAAAAATTGAACTCGCCATATTTGTTATACTAAGTGAAGCCTTTCTTTCTTTTTCATCATTGTCACTTTCACACACACATTTTTTCAAAATGGCTGCTAACGACCTGTTGCACTATAATTTCCTCGCGCAATAGAAATATTTCTTTTTTTCAACTTAACCTTGTTTTGGCACGTGTAGGCAGCAGGATTCTCGACTCACAGAGATAGCCGCACGCCATGAGATAACGTTTCTCGCCAAGGATTCTCCAGCCTTAAGCTATATTCTCCTATTTGCCGGTTTAAAAATTTACCACGTAAATTTGCCGTTGAAAACTGCGCATTTATTCAGAATGCTTATTTCTTTGGTCGCTGGCCTCTTGACCCTTCCAGGTCAACGCATTCTCAACATCGACCATAAACTTCGGCTGTTATTTCTAGCACTTTGCGCAACTCATTTTTTCTAAAAAAAAAATTTTTTTACTGTGAATTTAAACATCGAATACGCTCACTCCGCGAGACAACAACATCAACAGCAACACAGATTCATCAACAACCAAAACCAGCAGAACAAGCCAGAGAATTTATTTTTGCAGCACTCTTCCTGTGAGAAAATCCATTCGGAGGTTGGAAATTTCACGTTATACCACAGAACAGAAACCACTTGCATTCATTCTATGGAATACACTTTCTTTCCTGCTGTCATGTGATTTCACACCTGTGAACTGTATTTTGAACTTTGAGCTCTTCTCTTACTTTCATTACATTGTATCTTTGAGTGATGGATAGACAGATGTCCGGTCGTTCTCTGGCCAAGAGCGGTTGGCTACCTTGATATCTATCATTGATTTTTGCAAACATTATTTTTTTCGTAATTTCCATGCCTGTTACAACATTCTCGCCAACATATTTCATTCGATTTTTATATTTAAAAAATCTGGCGGGGGATAATGTAACAGGAGTTGCCTCCCTTGTTGTGACACTCACATCCCCAATAGATTAACGCTCTCTAGACAGGAAATAGAACCCTCTCTGTAACTTCCGGTCAGAACCCTATAAAACTAACAACTTTAAGTTCCCTCTCTCTCATTTGCCTTCGCCAGCCGTCTTCGGCTAGGCGCGTGCGCCTGGCAATCAAACGGTAACTAAGAACTTTGCTTCATTCTCTCATCTATTCATTGACATGTCAACTATACTGTTTTCTCCCTAAAAATGAAAGGCAGACTGTATGATGCCTGCATACGAACAGCAATGTTACGTGGCAGTGAGACATGGGCACTGTGTGCAGAGGATCTACGCAGACTGGAGAGGAACGAAGCTTGCATGCTCCGTTGGATGTGTAATAGTAATATACGTGAACGGCAAAGCATAAATGAACTAAGTGAGAAATTAGGAATAAGAGGGATCAGATGCTGTTTACTCGAGAGAAGACTATGTTGGTATGGTCACGTGATGCGCGTGAAAGACGACAGCTGTATAAAAAAGTGCAGGGCGATCAAAATAGACGGTAGCTACGGAGTAGGCAAACCCAGAAAAACCTGGGACGACTTGATAAATTCCGACCTTACACACTTACACCTCTCCAAGACAATGTCACAGGACCGAGATCTTTGGCGCTACGCAGTCATACAGAAGACCCGCCTTGCCTAAGTACAAAGCGAAACCTACAGTCAGTAGGCACCACCTAACCAAAAATACATCCTCATCCCACTACCCATATCTCAGCCCCATCTACACCACGCCTTTCTCTGTAAAGTTATGTTGGTGCCACAACATCCAGTCCTAAATAAATGAGGTCGTGTAGGTGTCAAGACAAAAAAACACACACTCCACGCTGTAATGTGGCCGTGTAGGTAACACGGTAAAGACCTCCCAGTCCACACTGTAAACGGGGTTGGTGTTAGGAAAGGCATCCAGCCGTAGAAAACCTGCCAGACAGTCCTATACGAGCAAGACAACCAATCTTGCCTCACGTGAGACAATTCCCGTCTAAACCCATGCTAGCGTTGAAGATAGACGTTAAACGATGATGATGTGTTGCAATAGCTATTCCAACTTGCAAGGCTCACTCTTGCAGGTGGTAAACACCATACCAATAACAGTGAGTAGGAAGATAGTTTGAGGACCAGAATACCAGAAGTCTTCATCGATGTAGATTCAACGACACAACTATTGCAAGTGGCTGATACTTCAGTAGCTTATGGTCTTCAGTTTGTCAGACAATGAAGCCTGGATTTGTTGCTACACATCCCATCCAGATGAAGGGGTTTACCACTGTTGAATGGGAAGCTTAGGATGTCATCACTTAAATAAGGGTTTCTGCTTTAGGCACATGGTCAGTAAATTTTGGGGGAGGGAAAGTCAATTAAATTCCCACCAGTACTTGACTGCTACTTATTTCATCAACACTGAAAGGATGAAAAGCAAAGTTGTTCATGTCGGGATTTGAACTCAGAATGTAAAGAACCAGAATAAATACAACTACATGGTTCTAGGTAATTTGACCCCTGGTAATTTCACTCCCAGTATTATGACTCCGGTAATTTGACTGCCAGTCAATTTCACTCCCGATGTTAGAAAAAATAAAACAAAGGGACCACTTCTTTTGCAGGTGTCGCCCGAAATATCGAAACAGTGTTAGTCACAGAGGAGGAGATGGAAGTCGCAAGGGCCATGGTGACAAGAAGTGTCAATAGAGTCTCCCTGAAACCTCCACCCGATTTTTTCAAGGACCAGCAGCTACGGACGGTGACTTACCGCACTGTAAGCAAAATCTCACATCGAGTGGAGAGAGCCACGGAGGCTCAAATCCCAAAGGCCTTGGGGTGCGTCTGGGCACGCAAAACCCACACCACCCGAGACAGAAAGCACGCCACAGTAGACGTTCTTTTCGCCACCCCCCAAGAAGCGAAGTCTAACTCTTTGGAAACCCTAAAGAGTGAGGAGATAGTCTTGGTGGCCTCCTACTGCGGGCAGAAAATTGTGACGGTAAATGTGACCCAGGTCCCACCCGACGAGCCCATACCTTGGCTAGCCGCGTCTGTCCTTGCTGGAATCGAGGACAGGACGACCGTGCTGCAAGTAGAGAAAATAGGGAGATAGAACTGGTCAGGTATAGGCATGCAAATGCTTATACAAACTGACCAGGAATGTATCGACGCTATCCCCGATATCATAGACGTCGAGGAAGGACTTCAACTCCCTATAAGCGTAGAAGGAAGACGGCCAAAATGTTATCTCTATGGGTCAAAGGGTCACCTCAGGGCCTTTTGCCCGCAGAAAACAGCGAAAAAGAAGGCCCCTCTCTTTCCAATACCTGGTCCGCTGCTACAAAGAGCAGGGCAGGCAACAAACTCAGAAGCCCCTTCCACGGTGAGTAGGGGGGAAACGTCCGTGGCACCTGTACCAAGACCACGGACAACTAAAGCAGCAGCATCAGTGGCGGCAACACCAATAGCTACATTTGCAGTAGCTACACCAGCAACAAAATTTCCGGAGAGGGCGTCACTATCACCACCAACAGCCGTGGAGCACATACCCCTCCCAGACGCCACGGAATCCGACATGGAGTTTGAGGCGGGAGGGAAGAGGCAAACAGTCTGCCACAAAAAAACACAAAAGAAAAAACCCTTAGCTTCGCTCTCCAAAAGCGAAGGCACACAATGAGGGGTAAAGGCAGCAAGGAAACTTACAGCAACACCACCACCATCACCATCAACACCACAAGCACCACCACCAATAACAACAACACCACAACCAGCATCACCAAAAACACCAACAACTCAAACAAAACAAAACACACACACCAAACAGTAACAAGAAGAAAACAGCAACAAAATCACCCCTCCCCCCCAAAAAAGTATACAGCCATAAACATGGCAAAAAAAGAACTCATACAATATATAAAGCAGCACACAGACATCACAGAAGAAAACTACTACACCCCACCAACACCAAGAACTCTCCCGACAAACATAAGCATCATTGAAATCTCAATAGAACAGTACAAACTTTTAAAACAAAAATTCCCCAACGCAGTTGGAGACTTCAGAAGTTCGGTTACCAAGAGGATATACACTGACATCCTCTTGGAAACACCCATGACCAGCGAAAGGGACGGTTTTACTGTCCCTTCACCACATGATCAAGGTAAGTGACCCTTTCTCACTTGCCCCGTTTCTCATCCAACATGACCGTACTCAGAATAGGCAGTATAAATGCACGTGGCCTGGGGTCATCTTGGAAGCAGGGTCACCTGCTCAACGACCTCAGGTCACTAAACATAGATGTGGTGGCCATCAGCGAGACCAGAATCTCCGAAGCACGAGCCTTCGCACCGATCTCCGGCGGCTACGATGTATACGCATCTCCCAGCCGTCCAGGATCGGGGGGAGGGGTTGCCGTCCCTTTTCGGAGAGGCTTGGATCTCGCCATACGGGCCATCTTCCTAGACCCAGAAGGTAAGTCAGTGGTACTGGACGTGACCAGCAGCGAAGGCAATGCTTTCAGGCAAGTAGCCGTCTACACCCTAACAGGGGCAGGACGGCCAGATTTCTTCAGACGTCTAGAGACCTTTCTTGGAACGTCCCGCTCTTTAGTGTTAGTGGGCGACTGGAACGGTATCTTGGATGCACGCTGGGATTGTATGGGGCTAGTGGATAGGGGAGGAGGGTGCAAGAGCCTCACCAACCTGCTCAGACGTTTTGAACTGTCTGACAGGTATCGATTGGATCACCCGAATGTGCCAATGTGGACATGGACAAACCGCATCGGGTCATCCAGGTCGTATTTCGATAGGGTACTCTGCAGAGAATTAGATAAGGCTAGTATAAGTTGTCCACAATTTAAAGTAGTCGACTACACAGATCACAAATTTGTGATCTGTAAGATCGACATAGACAGACTTCATAGACAAGGGCCCGGTTACTGGAAGCTGAACGCGTCTTTCCCGGCGCGCAAAGCCTACAGAGACCGGATTAGCGTATTAGTTAATCGGGCGTTGACGGGAGCGGTCGTCAACAACAGGTGGTGGTTCGCCCTGAAAAGGGCAATTAAAGTAGAGTCGATTAGGTTTAGCAAAGGACTAGTGATAGAGGAAAATAGAGTAGATGGAGAGCTAGTCAGAAAGCTAGAAGAGGCGTTTAGGACAGGCATCGCAACCGACGTGCTTGCGGCGAGATTGGCACTCGACCAATTCTTCAACGCAAAACACGAAGGCTGCGTTGTCAGAGCTAGAGCGCGTGCTCTAAAACACGAGGGGACAAAAGCCGTCCAATGGGCCCGGGTGGCAGAGGCGCGACGTGGCAACAAAGCCACAATTCGGTCTTTGTCTGACCAAAACGGGTGCGTGATGCTCGAACCCGAGCGGATGTGTGAAGCTTTTCAGCAGCACTTTGCTGAACTGTTCGGGAGCGGCAGCGGCCCGGATCGGGGCATGGACGTTAGTGCATACCTCAACGGACTGCCTCGGCTCTCGACGACCGCAGCACAGTGTTGTGAAAAGCCAATAACAGCCGGTGAAATACGGGAAGCGATGACTAACTGCACAAGGGGTAAATCGCCAGGTTTGGATGGTCTGCCCTACGAGCTTTATGCATTTATGCCAGACTTGTTCGGTGACCTCTTGGCAGACGTCTACTGCAACTGGCAGCAGAACGGGAGCATTCCCAGTTTTGTGAGCCGGGGAGCAGTGGCGCTGCTGAGAAAAGACCCGAACAAGGGGGATGTTATGGATAATTTCAGGCCCATAACCCTGCTAAACGCAGAGTTCAAGATTTTGGCCAAGGTGTTAGCAACGAGGTTGGCGCTTATCGTCAAGGGTCTGGTGGGAGAGGCGCAGACATGCGCCATTCCGGACAGATCCATACACGACAACCTCCACCTCATGCGATACATCATAGAGAGGGTGGTTAAGGAACCTGGCAAGGGTGGGTCCCTGATCAACTTGGATCAATCCAAAGCATTCGATAGGGTCAACCATCGGTACCTGGCGGCGGTCCTCGAGGCAGCCGGTTTCGGGCCCGTTTTCAGGGGTTGGATCGCAGCAATGTACAGCGACATCTGCTCAGTTGTGAGGGTGAACGGTCACCTGTCGCAGCCGTTCAGCACCATGCTCTCAGTCCGCCAGGGTTGTCCCCTCTCGTCCCTCTTGTACGTATTGGCTCTCGAGCCGTTACTGCACAAACTGGGGGCGATGAGGGGCGTCCCACGCGAACTAGGATGCGGGAAATCCGAGTCGGCTTACGCTGACGACGTCACCGTGGTGGTGTCGAGCACCAGAAACGTCCAGATGCTCGGCACCGCTCTCAAGGAATACGAAGCGGTGACAGGAGCAAAGATAAACCAGGAAAAGTCGGTGGGCTTGCAGCTCGGCACCTGGAGAGGCAAGTCCATGCCGTCCGACAGCGTCGTGGGGCGTTGGACGGACGGACCGGTTAAATTTCTCGGGCTCTGGTTCGGACCGGACCTCCAGATGGAGAAACACTGGAACGAGGTGACGAGCAGGGTGGCCTCCCTCAACCAGAAATAGGCCGAGAGGAAGCTGTCCCTGAAAGGCCGGGCGGAGGTGGCGAATGCGTACATCGCATCCGTCATCTGCTACCGCCTCACCGTCGTCCCTTGCTCCAGCCCAACTCTCACCAAAATGGAGCGCCTTCTCTTCCGCTTTTTGTGGAAGGGATGCGCTCTCTTGGTCAGACGATCCATCTGCTGTCAACACTCGTTGCGTGGAGGACTGGGCATGCCATGGCTGATGATGCGCAAACATGCGCTGAGGCTGCGACATCTCTGGTGCTTCCTTGATGGTGAACAGGTGTGGTCGCCGTTCGCCAGGAACGTTTTCCCACAGCTCGTCTCCTTGACGGAGCTGCAGTCCTGGGTCAGAGGGATAGCGCTTGGAAACTGGAATGTCTCCAGGCCCTCACTGCCCTCTGCCAGCTGGGCACCAGTATCGGTGGAACATCCACCTCGGCGTTCTATAGAGGACTAGTGGAGGGGAAGAGCGACGACATTCTCGGAGAGATCCTGGGCGTCGAAGAAGATCTGCTGTTTGCTCTCTTCAGGAGAACTTTCAGCCCAGGGCCTATGGATAACTTCCAAAAATCCCTGGCCTGGCAATGCTACCGGGGAGCACTGCCGGTTCGAGATAAGCTCTACAGGCACGGAAGTGCCGTCAGCCGAGCCTGTTCGAGATGCGCGCAGGGCGACGAAACCGTTGTGCACGCACTCGTTCAGTGCCCGAGCATTGCTGACTTGTGGAGCTATGTCGAACAGTTGCTGTCGCGTGTAGGACTGATCCGGTTGTCGACTGAGTCCATTGTGCAGATGGTCTCGCCGTCTTCCTTCGAGGAGGAAGGGCAGGCGGTTTTCATCTGTGTGGTGGACAAAGTTAAAAGGGGTAAAGACAGACTCTTTCCTCTTCGGCGAATCCCTAATTAACTTTTTCAAGTTTCACTTGAAGAGGAAAATCAGGGTGGAGAGGCAAGTGCTGCCTTCTAGCAAGTTTGTTGAAAGGTGGGTGAATGTAGCGAGAATGTCTCTCTCCCTCCCTTATTTAAATGTGTCTCTCTCCCTCCCTCCTCTTTCGCAAGCGACGACAGAAAAGAAAAGTCTCGTGCATTCTCGCTACGTTCACCCACCTGAATATACGTCTGTAGTTTGAGAAATGGAAAAATTGAGAGAGGGCGCTTGCGCTTAGGGTAGCCGTGGTCTTTTGTGTGGCTTTCGCCACGAGTAACCCTCGGTGGTTTCCCTCCTATTGGGGAATTTTTCATTGTTTCAATTTTCATTTTTATTGTTTATATATATGTTTCTATGTCCTCTTTTTTTCTTTTCTTATATAAATAATAAAAATATTTACACGCACAAAACCCACATCGTACCGTCCTGTGCCGTCTGTAATGTTTTTCTTGATGTCAGCCCTTGTGGCCAATAAAGAAATCATTATTATTATTATTATTATTGAATGCTATGGTTGACAGAGGCTCGGCTCTGTAAGGTATTATAAATTTTGAACGCTATAACAATTGTAAATTGTTTAAAACTTTAACGAATTTGTAGACAAAAACACCCTCCTCCTCGTGAGAGGGGTCTTTCTGCCCGTTATTTGGCCCTTCGGGGTTAAATAACTGCTTATTGGGGTTTTGTGCCCAATATTTATTTTAAACAAAAAACAACATGGCTACGAAAAAGAATTTTCATAGGTCACTCCCACTCATTCCGTCTTCTTCTTCCTCAATCGTCACTACAGCAGAGAGAAGATTGTCTCTCTCCCTCCCTTATTTAAATGTGTCTCTCTCCCTCCCTCCTCTTTCGCAAGCGACGACAGAAAAGAAAAGTCTCGTGCAAAGCGTGCAAGATTTCTCCACGACGACGACGACAGCGACGAAACAGGTGTGCGGGAAATACGAAAACCCAGTTCATTCGTCTGACGTCAATAATAATAGCAGTAGCAGCCGTAATAACAACAGCAACAGTGACAATGAAAACAACAGTAGCAGCCGCAACAGCATCAGCAGCAGCATAAACAACAACAGGATTAGCAGCAGCAACAACAACAACAACCACAGCAACAGCGGTGGCGGCAGTAGTCGTAGTACCTGCAGCAACAACAAAAGTAACAGCAGCTCTGACGACAACAACAACAACCACAGCAGCAAAGAAAAACCAATCTCGTTTGCAGGTATCGCGAAGAACCTGGAAACAATCCTCATAACAAATGAGGAATTAGAGGAAGCGAAGAAGATGGTGACAAAAAATGGACACCGAGCAATCTGCAAGGCAGCGGAAAAATTTTTCGAAACCCAACAGCACTGTACGGTCACGTACCGTACAGTAAGTACAAAATCCCGTAGGGTTGAAAGAGCCACAGAGGCTCAAATACAAAAGGCCTTGGGGTCTGTGTGGCAGCGGAAAACGTACATCACCCGAGGCAAGAAATATGCCACCATAGACGTACTTTTTGCCACACCCCAGGAGGCAAAGGCTCAATCCGTAGTGACCCTAAGAAGCGAGGAAATGGTGTTGGTGCCCTCCTACTGCGGGCAAAAAATTGTGAGGGTCAAACTGACCCACGTCCCCCCCGGGATGGCCCCTTCTTGGCTGGCCGCGTCTGTCCTCGTCGGAATCGAGGACAAAACAACTGTACTGCAAGTAGAGAAAAAAGTAAGAGAAGATTGGGTCGGCACCTCCATTGAGATGCTAATCCAAACCAACCAGAAGTGCATCGAAGCTATCCCGGATGTGATAGACTTCGATAACGGCACTCAACTGCCCATAAGTGTTGAGGGCAAACGCCCGAAATGCTTTCGCTGTGGATCGAAGACTCACCTCAGGGCCTTCTGCAACGAGAAGACCCTGAGAAAGGAGAAAACCCCCCTCCTTCCGAAACCGGCTCCACGGCTACCAGCAACAGGACAAGCGGCAACCAGGAACGATAGGTCCGTGGCACCCATACCCACGCCACGGAAATCAAAAACAGCAACAGCAGTGGAAGTATTAACAACAACAACAACAATACCAGATGCAGCTGCAACAGAGACTCCAGTGCAAACATCACCAACAACAACAAGTGAAAGAGTGGAGCTGGTACCCCTCCACGACCTCACAGAATCAGACATGGAGTGTGAGGTGGGAGAGGGATGGCAAAAGGTCGTAAGAAGGCACAATCGCAGAAGCAGCGCATCGTCGCCTTTGAAAAGGGAGGAAAGAAATGAAAAAAGGGTAAAGTCTACTGCAAAGAGACTCACAGCAGCAACACCACCAACACCATCACCACCCACACTAGCACCACCATCACCACCGGCGACAACCCCACCGCCAACAACACCTTCAACACCACCACAAGCACCAACATCGCAAACACAACAACAAAACACACACACCCAGCAACAACGACAAGAAAATAGCAGAACCACACCCCACCCCCAGAAAAACAAATGCACGGAAATAAATACACACAACAAGAAACTAATGACTTACATAATTGAACACACAGACATTTCACAACACGACTACATGATACCAGCACCAATCAAAACGCCAACTAACATAAGACTGCTAAAAATAGCTCAGAAACAATACACAAACATTATAACGAAATTCCCCAACGCAGTTGGTGATTTCAGAGACCTAGGAGGAACTATCAATTGAAGAGTATATTCGGACATACACATAGAAGAGCCGACGACCAGCCGAAGGGACGATTCAACGGTCCCTTCACCAGACGATCAAGTGAAAAGGGATGGAAAAACCATCCCTCCTCTACGATAAAGTACGGTAAGTGGTCTTTCCCATCTTTTCCACTCTATTTTAAACATGACCTCACTCAGAATAGGCAGCATAAATGCGCGTGGCTTCGGATCGTCATGGAAGCAGGGCCACCTGCTCAACGACCTCAGGTCACTAAACATAGATGTAGTGGCCATCAGCGAGACCAGAATCTCCGAAGCACGGGCCTTCGCACCGATCTTCGGCGGCTACGATGTGTACGCATCTCCCAGCCGTCCTGGATCGGGGGGAGGAGTTGCTGTGCTTTTTCGGAAAGGTTTGGATCTTGCCATACGGGCCATCTTCCTGGACCCAGAGGGTAAGTTGGTGGTACTGGACGTGACCAGCGGAGACGGGAAAGCTTTCAGGCTAGTGGCCGTCTATGCCCCGACAGGTGCAGGGCGGCCTGATTTCTTCCGGCGTCTGGAGACCTTTCTTGGAACGTCCCGCTCTTTAGTGTTAGTGCGCGACTGGAACGGGATCTTAGATGCACGCTGGGACTGTGTGGGATTAGCGGATAGGGGTGGAGGGTGCAAGAGCCTCACCAACCTGCTCAGGCGTTTTGAACTGTCTGACAGGTACCGATTGGATTTCCCGAATGTACCAATGTGGACTTGGACAAATTGCATAGGGTCATCCAGATCATATCTAGATAGAGTATTTTGTAGGGAAATAGATAGCTCTAGCATAGGCTGTCCACAATTCAAGATAGTCAGCTACACGGACCACAAATTCGTGATCTGTGTGCTTGACTTAGATAGGCTTCATAGACGAGGACCCGGCTACTGGAAGCTAAACGCGTCCTTACCAGCGCGCAAGGCCTACAGAGACCGGATTAGCGAACTAGTTAAGCGGGCGTTGACGGGGGCCATCGTCAACAACAAGTGGTGGTTTGCTCTGAAAAGAGCAATTAGAATAGAATCGATTAGGTTTAGTAAGGCTTTAGCAATAGAGAAAAATAGAGCAGAGGGAGAACTAGTTAGAAAATTAGACGAGGCGCTTAGCAAAGGCATTGCGACCGACGTGCTTGCGGCGAAATTGGCCCTTGACCAATTCTTCAATGCAAAGCACAAAGGCTGCGTTGTCAGAGCAAGGGTGCGTGCTCTCAGACACGAGGGGACGAAAGCCGTTCAATGGGCCCGAGTGGCGGAGGCGCGTCGTGGGAATAAAGCCACGATCCGGTCTTTGGTGGACAACGACGGGCGCATGCTACTCTATCCCGGGAAAATGTGTGAAGCTTTTCAGCGACACTTCGCTCAGCTGTTCGGGGGCAGCGGTCGGCCGGGTCGAGGGATGGACTTTAGTGTCTACCTCGACGGACTGCCGCGGCTCTCGGCCACTGAGGCGAAGTGTTGCGAAAAGCCGATAACAGCCGCTGAAGTAAGGGAGGCAATGACTGGCTGCACAAGGGGTAGATCGCCTGGTTTGGATGGTCTGCCCTATGAACTTTACGTACAGATGCCAGACTTGTTTGGAGGCCTCTTGGCGGACGTCTACTGCAACTGGCAACAGAACGGGAGAATTCCCAGTTCTGTGAGCCGAGGAGCGGTGGAACTGCTGAGAAAGGATCCGAACAAGGGGGATAACATAGATAATTTCCGACCCATAACTCTGCTAAACACAGAGTTCAAGATTTTGGCCAAGGTGCTAGCAAAGAGGTTGGCGCTTGTCGTTGGTGGTCTGGTGGGAGAGGCGCAGACATGCGCCATTCCCGACAGATCCATCCACGACAACCTCCACCTCATGCGATACATCGTAGAGAGGGTAGCTAGGGAACCTGGTACGGGTGGGTCCTTGATCAATTTAGATCAGTCGAAAGCTTTCGATAGTGTCGACCATCGTTACCTAGCGGCAGTCCTGAGGGCGGCTGGCTTTGGGCCCGTCTTCAGAGGCTGGATCACTGCCATGCACAGCGACATCTGCTCTGTGGTGAGAGTGAACGGTCACCTGTCGGAACCGTTCAACATCATGCGCTCGGTCCGCCAAGGATGTCCCCTCTCGTCCCTCTTGTACGTATTGACTCTCGGCCAATACTGCACACACTGGAGACGTTGAGGGGCGTCCCGCGCGAACTAGGATGCGGAAGTTCCGTGTCAGCATATGCGGACGATGTCACCGTAGTGGTGTCGAACGCCAAACACATCGAGGCGATCGGCACTACACTAAGAGAATACGAAGCGGTGACAGGAGCAATGATCAACCAGGAAAAGTCAGTGGGCCTGCAGTTCGGCACCTGGAGAGGCAGGTCCATGCCGTCCAACAGCGTCGTCGGACGCTGGACGGACGGACCGGTTAAATTGCTAGGGGTCTGGTTCGGTCCGGACCTCCAGACGGACAAAAACTGGAACGAGGTGACGAGCAAGGTGGCTTCTCTAACCCAGAAATGGGCGTAGAGGAAGCTATCCCTGAAAGGTCGAGCGGAGGTGGCTAACGCGTACATCGCGTCTGTCATCTGCTACCGCCTGACCGTCGTACCTTCTCCTAAGCCTCGCCTGACTGCGCTGGAGCGTTTGCTCTTTCGCTTTTTGTGGAAGGGACGCGCTCCGATGGTCAGGCGGTCCATCTGTTGTCAACACCCGCTACGTGGAGGGCTGGGCATGCCGTGGCTGATGATGCGCAGGCACGCGCTCAGGCTACGACATCTCCACCTCTTCCTCGACGGTGATCAGGTGTGGTCGCCCAGCTCGTTTCCTTGACGGAGCTGCAGTCCTGGGTCAAGCGAAGACCGAGAGAGAGCGCCTGGAGACTGGAATGTCTTCAGGCGCTCACAGCCCTCGACCAATCGGGCAATGTGATCGGTGGAAACTCCACCTCGGCGTTCTATAGAGGATTAGTGGAGGGGAAGAGCGACGACGTACTTGGGGAAACTCTAGGCGTCGACGAAAATCAACTAGCCAATCTCTTCGGAAGAACTTTCGGGCCAGGGCCTATGGACAACTTCCAGAAATCTCTGGCCTGGCAGTGCTACCGAGGAGCCTTGCCAGTTCGGGATAAACTCTACAGGCATGGAGGTGCCGTCAGCCGGGCATGTCCGAGATGCGCGCAGGGCGACGAAACCGTCCTGCACGCACTCGTCCAGTGTCCGAAAATTGCTGACTTGTGGGTTTATGTCGAACACCTGCTGTCGCCTTTAGGACGGATCCGGCTATCATCTGAGTCCATCGTCAGGATTGCCCCGCCCTCCTCCTTTAGCCGGGAAGGGCAGGCAGTTTTTATCTGTCTGGTGGCCATGGCGAAAGAGATAGTATGGTGGACACGTTTGAAAGGGCTGAAGACGAGCACTTACCTCTTCGGTGATGCTCTGATTGACTTTTTCAAATTTCATTTGAAAAGGAAAATCAGAGTAGAGAGGGAAGTGCTCTCTTCCCAGCATTTTGTTGAAAGATGGGTGAGAGAAGCAAGAATGGCCCGAGTGAATGGGCCTACTCTGAGTATGTATCTGTAAATTAAAGGTGGAAAACTGGGAGAGGGCACTTGCCTTGGTGGTCAGGGTCACTGTGGCCTTTTACTGGGCTTTCTACACAAATGTCCCTCCGAAGTCTCCCCCCTATTGGGGAATTTTTCATTGTTATTTTTTGTTACACCCTCTGTTTTTTTTTGTTTTTTTACACGCAGAAATGCCCATTTGTGCCGTCCTGTATTGTCCTGCACTATCCTTAATGTCTACTTTATGTAAACCCTTGTGGTTAATAAAGAAATCATTATTATTATTATTATTATTATTATTATTATTGGCGACCTACGTAGTAAATCGTATCATCGTGAGCTCCGCAAAGGTTTGTTATTTCCGTTTGTTAAAAATTGCCATTTATGGAAATTTTTTATTGTTAACTATATATAAGCGCACGTACATTGTTTTCCGAAAAGGACACCCAAAAAGATTGGGGCCTTGTACCCAAAATTTAAACTTCTATGATTATCAAAAAATTTCTTTGAAAAAAAAATGGCTAATTCACCTCTGCACAAAGCAGCTGAAAGCCTTCCTCACAAATTAACACCTCACACCGACACCACCATTGTAAATGATACTACGTTTGCCAACACAAACAATTTAAGCACTAGCAATATTTTTAATTTGTCTCAGGCAGACATTCATTTCCCGCCATTACCAATGACTGCAGGTGTTAAAGCCGCCACCACCTCCACCACCGCGACAACCCCCCCACCACCACCACCACCGCGACAACAGAAACAAAAGGAAAAAATAAATCAACTCGTGATGTCGAAATATTTTCAACCAAAATGGACTCTTCCAAACCGAACTCCACTGACGTCACCACCACCACAACTGAAAAATAAAATTAATAATAGCAAAAATAACGATAGCAACCACAACAACAATGACATTAAAAAAACCACCCTGAGTTTTGCCAGAGTAGAAAAACAGTGCGAAGCATTTATGGTAACTCAGGAGGAATTAGAAAATGCCAAAAAAATGGTAAAGAAAGATGGGTACAGGGTCAGCCCTCCCCACCTAATAAAATAGAGCATCGGCGCCTATGCACCGTGTCGTATCGAACAATAAATGTAAAATCGCGCCGAGTGGAACGGGCATCCGAGTCCCAAATCCAAAAAGCTTTGGGACATGTGTGGGCAAGAAAAACCCACATCAGACGTGGGCAGAAGTATGGAACCGTGGACGTGTTCTTTGAAACACCAGAGGAGGCTAGAGAACACTCCATGGCCCCATTAAGAAGTGACGACTTCACACTCGTCCCAAGCTATTGTGGCCAGAGACTCGTAAAGATCAGGGTGACCCACGTTCCACCGGCCATCGAAATTCCCTGGCTAATAGCGGCCGTCCTCGCCGGCATCGAAGCCAACACAAAGATAATAGCAATAGCAAAAGAAAAGCAGGAGAACTGGTCCGGATCTGGGATGGAGCTCCTGATCCAAGCGGACCAAAAAAGCATTGAGGAGATCCCAGAGGTAATAGACCTCACTGACGGCAGCCACCTCACCGTAATTGTCGAGGGCAGAAGGCCTAGGTGTGTCGTTTGTGGTGAAGGAACCCACCTAAGGGCTTTCTGCCCTCAGGCTAAAAGGTTGAGGCCACTTCTCCTACCCACCCCAGTGACACAACCATCAACACCACCAGTAGCAGAGATGGCAGCAACAACTGTAGCAGCAACAACAGAAGCATCTGTAACAGCAACAACCCCAGCAACAGTAGCAAAACCAACACCACCACCACCAGCAAAACCAACACCACCACCACCCAACGCTTCAGAACTAGCACCAGCGCCTACACCATCCACCACGCCACAACCAAAACTAACGCCTGTGGAGGATTTTCCACTCCCCGGCCTATCACAACTGGAGACAGATTGTGACGACGAGGAGTGGGAAACGGTATCAGGAAAAAAAAAAAAGAAACCAAAAAAGAAAAAAATTCTCTTCCTTCCCGCTCTGTTAGGACAGATATGCCACCTTCCACACCAGCATCACCAACCCCATCAACCCAAACACTAACACCATCACCATCATTAACCCCAACACCACCATCACCTACACCACAAAAGTCACCAAAATGCGAAACAGAAACAAACCCACAACAAACGCAAACAAAACAAAACAACCAAAACGATACACACTACACAGCATTAAATTTGAACAACAACCAATTATTACACTACATCCAACACAACACCAGCATCACAGAAAAAGACTACACAACAACCCCAAAATTCACACCACCTCCACACATACAAATCACTCGCATCACACAGAAAACGTACATGACACTAAAACAAAAATTCCCCAAAGACATCGGAGACTTCCGACAAGCACTCTCCAGGATGATTTATAAGGACATCCTTCCTGAGGAGGCCACAAGCAGTGAAAAGGATGGAAAAACCGTCCTTCCCCTACGAGAAGTAAGGTAAGTGGTCTTTCCCATCTTTTCCACTCCTTTTCAACATGACCTCACTCAGAATAGGCAGCATAAATGCGCGTGGCTTGGGGTCGTCATGGAAGCAGGGCCACCTGCTCAACGACCTCAGGTCACTAAACATAGATGTAGTGGCCATCAGCGAGACCAGAATCTCCGAAGCACGGGCCTTCGCACCGATCTTCGGCGGCTACGATGTGTACGCATCTCCCAGCCGTCCGGGATCGGGGGTAGGAGTTGCTGTGCTTTTTCGGAGAGGTTTGGATCTTGCCATACGGGCCATCTTCTTGGACCCAGAAGGTAAGTTGGTGGTGCTGGACGTGACCAGCGGAGACGGGCAAGCTTTCAGGTTCACTCAACCACCCTGAGCCTCCTATTTACATATTAACTTTTCCACTCACTACCCGGATCAGCACTTTACGAACACCATATTTTACCCAGTTCAACTTATATCACATACCTTCTACCATTTTATACAAGCATCTCCCTCTTGTCTATTTATTTCCTTTTATTTATACCCTCCCCCTTTTTATGTTTTATTCTTAGTACATACACACCCACCACCTTCATTCTGTCCACCCCTCTTAACCCTTTCTTATTCCACTACCCAGATCGCTTTATGAACACTTACATTTTATCAAGATCAATATATAAACAATTACCTTTTACCACAACTATTATATTATACACAATTTCTTCCCCACTTGTTCATTTTATTTTATTTATACCCCCCCCCCCCCCTTTGCATTTTGTCCGTTATTTTATTTCAGCCTCGCTTTCATTTATCCTAGACTCTGTTTTGAAATCCACACCTCACTTCCATTTCAATAAAATTTATTTCGTTCTGACGATTAAAGGCAGACGTATGTGCCAAGCTCGTCTGTCTTCGTGAAACCTTTGGTAATAATTACCTTATGCTGTTTATTACATAACTATATAAATATATATGTATATATATATATATATATATATATATATATATATATATATATATATATATATATATATATATATATATATATGTATGTATGTATATATATATGTATGTATTATAAGTGTATATATATATATATATATATCTATATGTATTATAAATGTATATATATATATATGTGTGTATATATATATATGTATATGTATATATGTATACATATATATATGTATGTATGTATATGTATATATATATATGTATATATATATATATATATGTATGTATATATATATGTAAATATATATGTATGTATATATATATACGTATGTATATATGTATATATATATATAGGAAAAGTGTCGAGACTCCTATTACCCACTCTACTACCCTAAGTATTGAGTACTGTGGTGCATTATGGTCCACCTGGTATCTTACCACACCCTCTTTGTTATATATATATATATGTATGGATATAGATGACAAAGGATGATGATGACGAAACCCTGGGAAAATCGATGTATTTGTTTTACAAGTTTTTTTTATATGAAAGCATGTGTTGAAACATATATTGTTATATTTGGGGAGGGTCATGTTGTCTAAAATAATAATAAAAAACACCAACTCTTTGGTTTGGTTTTCACTTCAGTTCAGTGTATCTATATATTTTTATAAATAATCAATGTTGAGTATTGCAACTCTGTCAAAGCAGTACTATATATCAGCAAGGGCAGTGACATGGCTACCTTTGTTACTGACAAGGGACTCAATGATATTTGTCTGATTGAGGTCAAACAGTATCAGACAGGTCGATACATCTCGAGCAATGAAGTTATCTTGCAGATCTTTGGATTTGTAGCAAGAGTTGCCTCCCTTGTTATGACAATCACATCACCGCTCTCTAGACAGGAAGTAGCTGGAGTTACTTCCCATTGGGGTGGCAGAACCCTCTTTGTCACTTCCGTCCTGGGACCCTATAAAAGGGATAGCTCAGGGCTATCTCACTCTCTTCTAACTAGCCTGGCCCTTCGGTCAGGCGCGTTCGCCGAGGCTATACTCTCTGGCAACCTGAACAATGGTAATGTAAAGACCACTTGGTCTTTTGCGAGATGACTTCAAAACGGTAATACAAATAACTTTAATTCGTTCTTTCATCTAATCTTGGCATGTCAACTATTCTGCTCTGCATAACTCAACCTTGTTAAATAAACATTGTACATACAACTGAGTCTTCTGTTATATTCATACAACACAGTAACCCTGTTATAAGTGGTGACCCGAGAAAAAATAATAGGATCGGGTGTGGTGTGAATGTAAAAAAAAAAAGAAAATTAATTAGCAGTATTTCAAAAAGAAAAAATTCCTCTAACAACATTCCACATGGATTTTGTCTAAAACGAAAAATAGAAGTAATCTTTTTCTCAGCAGCAAACAAACAAGAAAAAATTTTGTTCTTCGCCTAACGTGTTTACATCGTTTAAATGTCGCTACTTTTTCATCACTTTAAAAAAAAGAAATGGAACTCTCGCCATATACAAAGAGTTTCCTTCTTTTTCATCATGTTTTCACGTTCACACACAAATTTTTCAAAATGGCTGCCAACGACCTGTTGCACTATCATTTTCGCGCCATTTTCTCGCGCAATAGAAATATTTTTTTTTCAACTTGACTTTAACCTTGTTTCGGCACGTGTGGGCAGCACACATCTCGACTCACTGAGATAAGACACGCCATAGATAATGTTTCTTGCCAAGGATTCTCCAGCCTTAAGCTATATTCTCCTATTTGCCGGTTTAAAAATTTACCACGTAAATTTGCCATTGAAAACTGCGCATTTATTCAGAATGCTTATTTCTTTGGTTGCTTGCCTCTTGACCCTTCCAGGTTAACGCATTCTCAACATCGACCATCAACTTTGGCTGTTATTTCTAGCACTTTGCGCAACTAATTTTTTCTGGGAAAACTTTTACTGTGAACGGAAACAATATCGAATAGGCTCACTCCGCGAGACAACAACTCATTTTTTCTGGGAAAAACTTTTACTGTGAACGGAAACAACATCGAATAGGCTCACTCCGCGAAACAACAACACAGCTTCATCAACAACCAAAACCAGCAGAACAAGACAGAGAATTTATTTTTGCAGCACTCTTCCTGTGAGAAAATCCCTTCGGAGGTTGGGAATTTCACGTTGTACCACAGTCCAGAAACCACCTGCATACATTCTCTGGAACACACTTTCTTTCCTGCTGTCACCTGTGAACTGTATTTTGAACATTTGAACCTTTTTTTTTTAATAACTATGTCTTTGCTCCTTTGACCTCTTCTTTTAGTTTGATTACATTGTATCTTTGAATGGTGGATAGATAGATGTCCAGTCGTTCTCTGGCCAAGAGCGGTTGGCTACCTTGATATCTATCATTGATTTTTGCATGCTTATATTTTGCTGTTTTCCTTTTATTGCAAACACTATTTTTGTTTTGTAATTCTCATGCCTGGACTTTGGTGTTACATGCTCGCCATCTTACTCCATACATGGTTCATTCGATTTTTAAAAATCTGGCGGGGGATAATGTAGCAAGAGTTGCCTCCCTTGTTATGACAATCACATCACCGTTCTCTAGACAGGAAGTAGCTGGAGTTACTTCCCGTTGGGGTGGCAGAACCTTCTTTGTCACTTCCGTCCTGGGACCCTATATATGGGATAGCTCTGGGCTATCCCACTCTCTTCTAACTAGCCAGGCGCGTTCGCCGAGGCTATACTCTCTGGCAACCTGAACAATGGTAATGTAAAGACCACTTGGTCTCTTGCGAGATGACTTCAAAACGGTAATACAAATAACTTTAATTCGTTCTTTCATCTAATCTTGGCATGTCAACTATTCTACTCTGCATAACTCAACCTTGTTAAATAAACATTGTACATACAACTGAGTCTCCTGTTATATTCATACAACCCAGTAACCCCGTTATAGATTTGATATCCAACAACACCATCTAACAGTGGTCAACTTCGCCGTCCATCTAGGAAATGGATAGAGAGTGCACTTCACTGAGAACACTGCTCATCAGTTGGCACAAGCATCACCTGACACTACTCTAACTGCTTTTTTAAAACTCTGCCAGAATGATGAATTTGTTTGATCCCTCCTATATGCTGACATCCCAACATACTACACCTGGACCAAATGTAAGACCTTGTATCGAAGGAGGCAGGGTCATTTAGTGGAAAGTCATGAAGTCAACGTAAGTAATGCTATTGGGCATGTTTACAATGCCCAACCCAACAACAGGGATTGTTTTTATTTACGGGTACTTCTGCATATTGTTCAAGGACCAATGATGATCTCAGGTGCTTTGGAAGAAGAGTGTGCGCAACATACCAAGAGGCATCTAAAGAGTATGGACTCCTGCATGACAATGGACATTGGCAGAAGAGCCAAAAAGAAGCAGTAGTCACTTGAGTAACCAGTCAAATAAGACAGTTGCTTCCTACTATACTCACAGCATGTGGAATTGATATAACGCTCATTTACTCTGGCAGGAATACAAAAACAATATGTCATACAAATATCTACACCTAGCCCAAAGACATCATGGCAATATATATATATGGAATATACCTCCAATATTTACAATCAAACTCTCTGTGACCTGTCACATCGAGTTCAGGCAATGAATAGCATTGCAGGATGCCAGAGCATGAAGAAATGGGGGTAACACAATAAGTTTTTCAAGAGACAAACTATGATGTTCAAGTATTGCATAAGTTTGTGAATAAAAATGAACCTTGACTGGTGGATGACCAGAAATATGCCTACCACAACATCATGGAAAACATTCAAAATGACAGGAGACGACTTTTTTCATCGATGCTCCTGCTGGCACAGGTAAGACAATCCTCATAAACCTCCTGCTTGCAAAAGTTTGACAAAAGCAACATATTTCCTTTGCCATGGCTTCAGGTGGCATTGCAGCAACGCTTCTTGATAGAGGAAGAACTGCACACTCCATGTTGAAGCTTCCCATAGACCTCACATGACCTGATGAATCTTTTTGCAACATCAAGAACTCACACAAGCTTCTGCAAACATGCAAGATGATAATTTGCTACCATTAGCCATAAATGAGCAATTAAATTTTGGACTGGACAATAAAGGATCTGAGAGAAAATACTTGCATAATGGGTGGAGTGACAATGGTTCTTGGTTTCAGACAAACTCAGCCTCTAATTCCCCGTGGGACCAAATCTGATCAGATCAATGCCTGTCTGAAAACATCCTGTCTCTGGCCCCACATTCAGCGGTTGAGCCTTACAATCATTGTGCAAGTACACTTGACTGGTGATGAAGGTGTCAGTGAGTTTGCCATCCAATTACTTAAATTGGGAAATGGGCTACTTGAAAAGGACGAGATTCAGTTGTCATTTGGCCATATCATTGAAACAGAACAAGAACTGATTGACAGAATGTTTCCAAACATTCAGATCAGACAATCTGATCCGAAATGTCTCTGGGAACAAGCAATCTTAGCACCGAAAAATCTTGATTTGAAAGAAATCAACAGAAGGCTGCTGGACATGTTCCTGGGAGAGAAAAGATGCCACAAATCAGTTGAGAGAGAGAGATATGCCATTATACACAGAGAGATACAATTAAAGTGTTAGATATTCAGAGAGAGAGAGAGAGAGTGACGTCTCACAAAAGTCTAGAATCATCTTAAAATATAGATCAGTTAAATGTTTAACAATATTGCGTTAGCTTTTATAAAGTTGTTTTATGCCAGTCTTTGATTTTACAGAACAGAAAAAATTGATACTATTTGAAATTAATCTACGTGTATATTAAGTTAGCTTTTTGAGGATAGTGTCATGTTATTACTGACCTAATTCAGATGACAGAGTGTCAACCTATTCTCCCAGGTTGCTATTTACATTTATTCTATTTTTTTTATATTGCTTTGTATTGTTTTGGTTTTCACGATATTTTCCAAGAAAATTAATTTCATCATATCACCAACACATCGCTCATCTATTGAGGAAGTAACAATGTCCGCCAAACGGTTGAAATCTTCAAGCAAAAGAGAAACTCACGAACAATATAAAAAAAGTCTTGGGAATAAAGGAATAGGTCAACATTGTGACATTCAGCAGCATATGAGATGGGCAACAGAAAAGTTAAGACAACAAGAAAGACGATTGTGTAGCAAGAGTTGCCTCCCTTGTTATGACAATCACATCACCGCTCTCTAGACAGGAAGTAGCTGGAGTTACTTCCCGTTGGGGTGGCAGAACCCCTTTTGTCACTTCCGTCTTGGACCCTATAAAAGGGATACTCAGAGCGATCTCTCTCTCATATGCCCTTTCAGCTGCTGGCCTTCGGCCAGGCGCGTTCGCCGAATCTCTACTCTCTGGCAACCCTAACATGGTCTCTTGCGAGCTAACTTCAAAACGGTAACAAATAACTTTACTTCATATTTCATCTACTCTTGACATGTCAACAATTCTATACTACATAACTTCAACTTGTTAATTAAACTTTATATACACAACCTAGTGTCTTGTTATATTCATACACACCAGTATTCGGTTATAATCGCAACTTTCTGAAAGTGAACAGAACCTGAGACAGGAAACAGAAAGATTAAGGCAAGAAGAAAGACTATTGCAACAAACAGAGGTTCAATATGAAAATCACCAAGAGGCAATGAGAGTTGCGATGCAAACTTGACGACCACAAAGGACTCTTCAAGGCAGATAAAACTGGCTAAGGGCTGCGTCTTCATATGATCCATCGAAGAATTACAGACTTAGAGATTGAAATACACTTTATTCACAGTTGTATAAAAAGAAATATAATAATACAATGCGTACAGATCGAAAGCACAAAAAAATATAATATAAAAAGAAAAGGAAAGGGAAAACAAAAAAAAGAAGAAAGCAAAGAGGAAAACAAACAAACAAACAAACACGGAAGCAGTTATCACACACATCTGGGACCACATACAACAAAAGGCAGGCGAAAGGGATAACCGAGTCGCTATCAGACTAAAAGATAACAGTATCGCGATGAGCACTGGGAAACCTCTCTAATAATTTTTGAGGCAAGCTAGCACTCTCGCGGCGTTACCTCAGGTGATACGCTGGAACAACCAAGCGTCCTCAAGAGCTTCACCAGTTACCTGTGCTAGGCAAGCTGCCAGTGAAGATAGGAATCTCTCAGTCAGTAATCTGACTACCCCAAACGTCCCGAACGCCACTGTCGCGATTACTAGCATGGATATTATACTTGGCATGTGTTGTTTAGGAGGAAAGGTCAGACTTCCACTGATAGAGGACCCTCAAGCTTTTATCCATATACTGTTTACAGACCGTACTAAAGAAGCTAAATACTTCAGAAGCAATGTTATGCGGTATATTGCTGTATTTTAGATGACGTCCTTTGGAGCTGAAAAAGATCATATTGACTATGGTTATTTCACAACATTTAAAATCCAAGGTCAATGCTACCAGTTTACTCCCCCAGCCTAATAATGAAGTTTTATGATTGTTTTTTTTTAAATTTCTCTCTCTCACTCACATACATTACGGTCTCACATCATACTGTAAACCGGGCAATACATCCAATACAGTCATTTTCTCTTTTATCTGCCTTCTCTTATCTCAGCTAGAATATATATAAACAGCATGACTGAGCAATTTTATGCTATTGACAACTGCAAGTTGGCATTGTTATGATACTGATTGTGGCACTTGGTGGTGGATTGCCCCCCCCCCCCTCTTCTTTTTCCTTCTTCTTCCTTTTCATTATCATTTTTGCTCATGATTTTATATTTTTGTGTCATTAAACATGGTTTTCACATACACATGTAATTTGTTTGTACTTTATTCTGTAGGCATTTTATACAACTGTGAATAAAAAACTTGTAAAAACAACTCAATAACCATTACAAAGCAGTATCGTTTGTTTTTTTTAAAGTTTCCCCATAAAAAATCAGTTGAAGAAAAGTATAATGATATTATAAATAGAAAGAAAAAATATATATATAATAATAATACTATGCTTACAGAATGTTTGTAGTGACCTACATTCCGCGGGCTCACATACATTAAGAACAATACAGGACGGTACAAATGGGCATTTCTGCGTGTAAAAAAAACAAAAACAAAGGTTGTAACAAAAAAAAAACAATGAAAATTTCCCCAATAGGGGGGAGACTTCCGAGGGCCATCGTAGAGAAAGCCCATTAGAAAAAGCCACGGTGACCCTGACCACCAGGGCAAGTGCCCTCTCCCAGTTTTCCACCTTCAATTTACAGGCATATACTCAGAGTAGGTCCATTCACTCGGGCCATTCTTGCCTCTCTCACCCATCTTTTAACAAAAAGCTGGGAAGAGAGCACTTCCCTCTCTACCTTGATTTTCCTTTTCAAATGAAATTTGAAAAAGTTAATCAGGTCATCACCGAAGGGGTAAATACTCGTCTTCAGCCCTTTCAGACGCGCCCACCATACTATCTCTTTCGCATGGCCACCAGACAGATAAAAACTGCCTGCCCTTCCCGGCTAGAGGAAGAGGGCGGGGCAATCCTCACGATGGACTCAGCTGATAGCCGGATCTGTTTTACACGTGACAGCAGGTGTTTGACATAAACCCACAAGTCAGCAATGCTCGGACACTGGACGAGTGCATGGAGGACGGTTTCATCGCTCTGCGCGCATCTCGGACATCCCCGGCTGACGGCACTTCCGTGCCTGTAGAGTTTATCCCGAACTAGAAAAGCTCCTCGGTAGCACTGCCAGGCCAGGGATTTCTGGAAATTGTCCATAGGCCCCGGCCCGAAAGTTCTTCCGAAGAGATTGGCTAGTTGATTTTCGTCGACGCCTAGAGTTTCCCCAAGTACGTCGTCGCTCTTCCCCTCCACTAATCCTCTATAGAACGCCAAGGTGGAGTTTCCACCGATCACATTGCCCGACCGGTCGAGGGCCGTGAGCGCCTGAAGACATTCCAGTCTCCAAGCGCTCTCTCTCGGTCTTCGCTTGACCCAGCACTGCAGCTCCGTCAAGGAGACGAGCTGGGGAAAGACGCGTCTAGCAAACGGTGACCACACCTGATCACCGTCGAGGAAGAGGTGGAGATGTCGTAGCCTGAGCGCATGTCTGCGCATCATCAGCCACAGCATGCCCAGCCCTCCACGTAGCGGGTGTTGACAGCAGATGGACTACCTGACCATCGGAGCGCGTCCCTTCCACAAAAAGCAAAAGAGCAAACGCTCCAGTGCAGTCAGGCGAGACTTAGGACAAGGCGGTAGTAGATGACGGATGCGATGTACGCATTCGCCACCTCCGCTCGACCTTTCAGGGATAGCTTCCTCTCTGCCCATTTCTGGGTGAGAGAAGCCACCCTGCTCATCACCTCATCCAAGTTTTTGTCCGTCCTCTCAACCAGGGGAACAGGGTAAGGCCATCACTTTTGGACAACCCAGATGGTTCCAAGATTGAGTGGATGTTCACCCGGGCCAAAGCTCTCTTGAAAATAAGGTTTAGCTCTGTGTGACCGGCATTCAGGTGGCAAGAAAGACCGTGGAGGCCTGTGGAGTCGAGGAGTTTGCCACATCGACACCTCAAACTCATGCAGACGTCAGCTCCCACTGTGAGGGTAATGGAGATACGAAGTTCGTCCAGGCTGAGTGGGCCACCAACGTTGGCCACGGGTAGGGCATCAACCCAGTCGCCTGAGTATTTGACACTTGCAGATAGTAAGCGGCACCTTACAAACTGATCCGACTGGATGAAGAGGAAGTCGAGGGTGGCCTTCGTACTTATGCTGTCCCAAGTTCTCTGACTTCGACTGTCCTCCACCTTCTCAGGAAGAGACAAGCCCAACTCACTCCATTGCTGGAGAGCTTCACCCAACTCCCTGTTGGAACTAGACCATGCTGGAGAGGAGAGGATGTTGCTCACCAGGGTGGAGCAAGTGTGGGTGGAGGAAAGGAAGCAGGGGAGAGAGAGGGACGAACACTTATGAAGACCAAGACCCCCAAATCACTTGGGCAACGCAGTCTGATTGTGAGACTCTGGGGAGAGTCTAATATTGACCAGGCACTCGAGTCTCTCAAAGATTAGGTCGTCGAAGCGTTGGAGGCAGGACGGAAATCTGTGAGAGGGGCTGACCCTGGGCAGATACAGAAGCTTAGGAATAGATAGGTAGTTCCTGAGTATGAAAAACGTTGATGAGGTTGATAACTTCAATATTCTTCAGCAGCTGCCCAAGGCCAACCATCTTCGATTGGAAGATTGACTCAAAGGCAAGGTCTGTGATTGGGGCTCCTAAGGAGCACCCAGCCGACAGGGGACGGACCGCGATGGAAAGGAAGGACTTCGTAAACAGGTCGATTAGCTGTTGGTGTTGAGAAGCTGGGTGGTTGAGGATCCAGAGCTCACATTTGGAGCTATTGACCTGAAGACCCTGGCATCCAAGCTCCTCAACCATTTTGTTAGCAGTGGTGAGAACCATATCCGGAGATCCCCCCAAACAAGTGTCATCAAGATACAAGACGTTGAGGTCCAACTCAACCCCCATCTTGGTGATGTCATAAATGCCCAGTGCAAACAGAGCGGGCCTGTGTGGGTTGTCCTGTTGGACTTCTGAGGCAGAGGTGATGATTTGGTCACCGAAAGAGAGGTAGGAGGGCTCCCGATAAGCCTGCCAAGCAAAGTTGTAGAGTTGTGGGACCCTCTCTCTTACTGAGCTGAGGATGACATTTCGGCTGACGGAGTTAAAGGCATTCTTGAGGTCAAGTTTGAGGATGACCTTGGGGGACAAGGAGGGCAAGTTGGTAAAGGTTCTGGTAGCGTGGGCAGCAGCCTCCCATTCCAACTTGGTACCCACCCCTAGCTGGATGGGGAAAATTCCTCTCCCAGTGAGTCAGAGACCGATAGCAAACATGCCTTTGCAGTGAGGCGACGAAGGATGCAGCCAACTACAATGGGGCGCAGGTCTCCGTTGGATTAAGTGAGACCGAATAACTTTTCACCGAAGAACAGTGGGTGGATATATAGGAGAACGTTCACTGAAGAGAACTGATTCACAAACTGAGTCAGACTTTCCAAGAGCTCATCCGGCGTCACCGGCCAGCAAGGAGATACCACCCTTGAGGTGTTGAGGATAAAGGCAGTTAATCCCCATGCCTGACCCAGCGTGGAAGGATGAAATCGCCTTTCTGATGATATCAGTGGTGTAAACCGGTCTTGAGTATTCTGGTGGTTCGGGCCCATGTAACCGGGGGTGCCAATAGGTGCTCATCTTTCAGTTGCTCAAAAGAATCAGAGTTGCACGGAGCGAGGGATGACAGTGAAGAGAGAAGACGGATAGCCTCTTTAATGTCAAATTCTCTGAATTTGGCATTAACCACTCGCTTGAGGTCTATCGGTTGTCTGTTGGTGGACACCAAGCTCGATGTTGAACTGAGGTGAGGCGTGGTTGGTGTGGACTGAAACAGCTGGAACTGCCGCTTGAGAGAGGATGTGAGGGAACCCGAATTCGCATTGTGCACGTGAAGAGAGATGATAGAGACAAAAACAGTTTCTGCCAGTTGGACCTATTGTTGGACGAGCAAACATTCTTCAATAAATTAGAGAGGGCACGTGCAAAGCTATTCCAAGGTCCCTTAGGGATCCGGTTAACGAGCTTTGATTTGGAGAAACTCTGGAGGGCTGTGGCAAAGTCCTCGGTAGAGAGTTGGTCATTGAAGTGTGGGGCATCCCCACGGAATACATCGGAGCTGAAGTGGCACCGATTACAGGTCCAGTATTGAAGCCTTTCGGCTTGTGCCTTGGTGATGCCGACACAGCTTCTGTGGTAGCTTGCGTGACACAGGTGACATTTGATTGTCTTTAAGTACCGGCTAGTGCGGGCACAGAGAATGTAATCAGGTGGTGGGCTGGCAGCGACCGACGGTAGAGTGCTAGCGTTGGAATTCGGTCGAGGGAGTGAGTCAGTAAAAGAGGCAGCAGTTGTTCTAACGGTGGGACTAGATCAGAGGTTGGGTGGTGGGCTAACAGTTGTAGGAGTGGTGGGGTTGGCAGGGTTGAATTCGCTCAGAATCTACGGTGAAGAGGAGGAGGGGTTAGGTGGGGACAAATTAGCTTCTCTTGTGCGTGCCGAAGTTGGTGGAGAATGAGAGGTCGAAGGCTGACCGGTTGTAACATAGTTGTTCCACCAAGCAGGTCTCTGGGTTGTTCGACACATGTCTCTGCCACCTAGAGTGGATTAGGTTAAAGTGGTGGCAACTTTATCAATCGGCAACCGCCGGTGATAGTTTGATCGAGACATCGGGCTACCAACGGGTCGAGCGAAGACATAGGTGGGTTGTGCGTGAGGACGAAGTAAGGGGTGAGCAGAGGGAGGGATAGGAAGTGGAGAAGGGGGAAGAAGAGGGGGGGGGATTATGAGTGCGCGGAGATAAGTGTGATCATGTGAGTGGTAGGTAAATACAGTGGAAGAGAAAGAGCAATGAACATGCAAAGAGAAGGAAAAAACACTGTGAGTTTGTGTAATATTCCACATGGGCGAGACTGCAGTAACATCAAAATCTGCGTGAGCGTGTGAGATTCTACATGGGGGTGTAGCAGTTGCCTCCCTTGTTGTGACTCACAACCCCAATAGATCAACACCATCTAGACAGGAAGTAGAACTCTTTCTGTAACTTCCGGTCAGAACCCTATAAAACTAACAACTTTAAGTTCTCACTCTCATTTGCCCTTCCGGCACCTGGCCTTAGCCAGGCGTCTCGCGTTTGCCTGGCAATCAAAACGGTAACTACTAACTTTGCTTCATTCTTTCGTTTATTCATTGACATGTCAACTATACTGTTAAATTGTTGATTAAATATTATACACACAAACCATGTCTCCTTGTTACATTCATACACTGCACGAGTACTCCGCTATATTGGTAACCCTGACGTGATACGAACACGCAGCCGTTCATTGTTATAAGTGGTCACCCCGAAAAAAGAAAAAAATAGCAGAATCTGGTGTTGTGTGAGTAACATTACGAATACACAGCAAATTTATTGACAAACTATGAAAATACTCAGTCAAAGAAACGCACACACGCACATGTGAAATTCGCGTTCAGACAGACTTTTTCTCTCACGCATCAACTAACTGTCGCATTTCACGATATATATATGTTTCTCGTTTCTTACAACGAACACTTTCAAAACAAAAACAAAAAAAAGAGAAATTTGATATTTTTTAAAAAACATTTCAACAGGAACATTTATTTTCGATGAACCATTGCCTTTTTTTTTCATCGTTTTCTTCATCGTTCAAGTTTTTTTTTTCCAAAGTTCACACCAATAATTATGCTAAGTGAAGCCTTTCTTTTTCATCATTGTCACTTTCACACTTGCACTATCATTTTCTCGCGCGTTAGAAATATTATTTTTTAAACCTAACTTAACCTTGTATTGGCACGTGTAGGCAGCACAAATTCTCGACTCACAGAGATAGCCGCACGCCAGAGATAACGTTTCTCGCCAAGGATTCTTCAGCCTTAAGCTATATTCTCCTATTTGCCGGTTTAAAAATTTACCACGTAAATTTGCCGTTGAAAACTGCGCATTTATTCAGAATGCTTATTTCTTTGGTCGCTGGCCTCTTGACCCTTCCAGGTCAACGCATTCTTAACATCGACCATCAATTTCGGCTGTTATTTCTAGCACTTTGCGCAACTCATTTTTTCTTAAAAAATTTTTTTTACTGTGAATTTAAACACCGAATACGCTCACTCCGCGAGACAACAACATCAACAGCAACACAGCTTCACCAACAACCAAAACCAGCAGAACAAGCCAGAGAATTTATTTTTGCAGCACACTTCCTGTGAGAAAATCCATTCGGAGGTTGGAAATTTCACGATATACCACAGAACAGAAACCACCTGCATTCATTCTCTGGAACACACTTTCTTTCCTGCTGTCATGTGATTGCACACCTGTGAACTATATTTTGTACATTTGAACTTTGAGCTCTTTTTCTTGCTTTATTACATTGTATCTTTGGGTGATGGATAGATAGATGTCCAGTCGTTCTCTGGCCAAGAGCGGTTGGCTACCTTGATATCTATCATTGATTTTTGAAAACATTCTTTTGTCGTAATTTTCATGCCTGTTACAACATTCTCGCCAACTTGCTACATATTTCATTCGATTTTTATATTCTAAAATTCTGGCGGGAGGTTATGTAGCAGTTGCCTCCCTTGTTGTGACTCACAACCCCAATAGATTAACACCATCTAGACAGGAAGTAGAACCCTTTCTGTAACTTCCGGTCAGAACCCTATAAAACTAACAACTTTAAGTTCTCACTCTCATTTGCCCTTCCGGCGCCTGGCCTTAGCCAGGCGTCTCGCGTTTGCCTGGCAATCAAAACGGTAACTACTAACTTTGCTTCATTCTTTCGTTTATTCATTGACATGTCAACTATACTGTTAAATTGTTGATTAAATATTATACACACAAACCATGTCTCCTTGTTACATTCATACACTGCACGAGTACTCCGCTATAGGGGAATCCACAGTAAATTTAAAAATTGTAAAAGCATAGCAAAGATAGAGATGTGATATTGAAATATTGGGGAGAGGGAGATTGAGACTGAGAAAGTAAGGAGAACAAGTAAAGAAAAAGAAAAACAAAAGAATTATGTACCAAATACAGGGAGAAGAGTGTGAGAAATGGATGTTGTGTGTAAATATTTAAAATAGCTAATTCTATAGAGGTGCAAGAATAGGGCAGTGAGATATTAGAACATTGAAGAGAAGTTGGAATTGAGGAAAGAATTTTGAAATTAACTGAAGATAGTGGATGAAGTTGTTTTTTTTTGTTTTTTTAAGCAAAAACGGTGAGAAAGCAAAAAGTGTTAATTGATTAATAGACCATGTAGTTGAGAGGTCGTAGACAAAAATGACCGATTTCTTCTCTTTTGGTGGGGTGTCGCGTTGGTCGATGAATACGAGTTGTTGGCCGATGCGTTGAGCATGTGGTGTCGCTGAAAAAGTACCAGGGTTATGATAGCGATGCTTCTGTGGTTCCACATTTGAACACAGGCAAAGTGGTCTATAATATGAACAGCTAAATTGTGAAGAAATTAATTCAATAAATGCAGGTCTGACCCTTAATCTGAATTATATCCACTTATGTAGTTTTTACTTTTCCAGGATTGCTGAATCGCTGCTCAAACTTGGGGCTTCGAAAACTAACTCATTGCGTTAGCAGATTTGCATTGGTATTTTGCTCAGAACATTGACCTCCTGGAAACTGTTCAGAGACATGCAACCAAGCGAATACCCTCCATCAGGCATCTACCATACTCTGAACGCCTTGCTTCCCTGGGCATGGAAACATTGGAGCTTCGACGTCTGGGAACTGACGTGGGTAAACACCCACAAAATTATTAACCAACAACAACCCTGAGCACCTTTTTGAATTCCATGTGTCTAACACACGTGGGCATGCTTACAAAGTCAGAAAACAGCACAGCTCCCATGACTTTCGGAAACATTTTTTCCTGCTCAGAGCTGCTGAAGCAAGGAACAAACTACCTGCATCAGTTGTTAGCTGTTGGGACACTGCATCCTTTAAAACCTCCATGCTTCCTGAAATTCGCCAACACTACACCTGATATTCCTCCTCCATATACACGTACACATATATATCATGACTCATACACTGTTCACTTTCCTGACATTTATACATTATTCTAATGCTTTCACGCATAGAGTTACGGCTCTTGCTATTCTGAGTTCAAATCCCGCCGAGGTTAAATTTGCCTTTCATCCTTACGGGGTCGATAAAATAAAGTACCAGTAATGCACTGCGTAATTGCGGGCCTTGTGCTAAAAGTAGAAACAATTATTCTATATACTAGAAGGCGGTGGATTGACAGTATCAGTAGAAGCTCAGACGCTATGATTTGCAACATAGGGTGGGTGAAATATTTTATGGAAATTTGAAACTAATACATTTTATTTATCAATTCCAAATAAACGTCTCCCCACTCCAGTAAAACACAATTTTTACTGGAATTTAGTAGCGTACACTTTAATTTTATAAACATAACTATTGTTAATAACTAATATAAAATTAAGCAGATTAACCGGAAAAATTTTACGCCCGTACACTGGTTGTGACCTGAAAAGATAGTAGTAGGTCAAACGTTAACTATATAACCAACCAATCAAGCAAGTTATAATTGTCTAGACCAAACGTACGTACACAAAGTCAGCAACACCCGAGGTTATTATAAGCGTCTAACAGTCACTGATCGAACACCGCCTTAAACATTTAGAATGGTTCAAGTAGCTGTGGTAAGCCTTTTAATATCGTTACTAATAATTAACTATTAGAAAAATTACACACACACAGTCTCTCAAAAAAGAACAATTAAAAAAAAGTGTAATTCACATTGTACACAAGCCAAATTAAGGGCCAGTACTTTTAAAATACACTTGTCTCACTACAAGCTCGTATCATTGGGGTAGCGATTGTATAGGTTGCTGAAATGTTATGTTTATTAACCTTCCGGTAAGAGGTAGATATCTTATTTTGGATGTCATGGTTATTGATTCTTTTGCTTCTTCCTATATCCTGCATGCTGCGGTGAATGTGAGGGTTACTGATTCCGTAGCCCAACGGAATAAAATTTAAAAATACCGGGAATTAGCGACAAACTGTTTTTTCCAGCCTGTGACCTTAGAAACGTTTGGGGGAGATGGGCCGCTGACAACGAAGTTCTTGTCATCGTTAGCGGCTCGTCATACCGAGGTGTCTGGTGATACCCGTGAGAAAGGTTCCGGTTTACATTTTGGTGCGTGACTAATCTATACACATTACTTGGTGTTGAATTAATATTTTCTCTCATTCTTATTTTATATTTGTATGTGAAATATTTATGTAATTAAATATTGTATTTATTATTTGTATGTCTATTTTCGTCTTGTAAGAATTATAAATAATATGTAAAGTTATTTATACAATCGTGAATAAATCATATTCTCGTAATTAAAAATGTTTGACATTCCCACAACACTATAACTGTAATAGGGACTCCTGAACACTAAATAGTAACGGTTTCGCTCCTTTCCTGTATTCCCGTCACCTTTTTTAATCACCTCCAGTTCAGTCCGAATCCAGTAGACATGATCAATGACATAACCGTAACAATCCCGTCTTTTATTCAGACATACAGTCGATAATTACTTTATTTAATGTGTCCATTAAAAAAAAGAAAGTGGGTTGTATGATATGAGTGGATTTAATAGGGTTTTGGTTGCTGTTTCTGTCAACTTGCATGACAATGTAGTGGTTAGCTCATATATCTATCTATACACACAGGCCGATAAGAGAGCACGTTGGGAGCACAAAACCTACTAGAAATAACACTACTATATTTTATCTCTATATTATCTATCTATACACACGTACACCTTATTAGTTGCATTAACCAAAGTCCAACTTATTTATATTTGTGCTTATCAACATTATATTTGTAACTAGCAGTAAAGCTCGGGGCTGCTCAGTAGCTGTGTTAAAGTTACAATGTTAAGTTCCTTTCTTGGCTTAAAAACTGTAGAGTCTACAATGTAGACTTTCATGTGGTACTTTTGATTAATATTCCCTCAACCAACAGTATGCCTTATGAAGTTAAGAAAACACAACCACAACTCGAATATTAAAACAAAAGAGGATGCTGGGGATAAAAACTGCACTGGTAATCATCATCATCATCGTTTAACATCCATCTTCCACGCTTGCATGGGTTTGGACGGGAATTTTCCCACTTGAGGCAAGATTGGTTGTCTCGCTCGTATAGGACTGTCTGGCGGGTTTTCTACGGCTGGATGCCCTTCCTAACACCAACCACGTTTAGTGTGGACTGGGAGGTTTTTACCGTGTTACCTACACGGCCACATTACAGCGTGGACTGTGTGTTTTTTTGTCGTGACACCTACACGACCTCATTTGTTTCGGACTGGATGTTGTGGTACCAACATAACTTTACATCGAAAGGGGTGGTGTGGATGGGGTGGGGGTAGTGGGACGGGTGTGTATTTTTAAAAATATTTTTTTAATTATTTTAACATCTATTAACAAAAATCGAAAATGTAAACACTGCAACACTTGTCTCAGAGAAAAACATCAGCGTAACCAAAATAACAGTTATTTTGAAACAAAGAAATTGGATGGACATGAAAAAAAAAAAAAAATGCAATTTTATCGCCTATCACCTCTCTGTACGACTGTCTGTCTGCACAACTTTATCGCCTATATCACCTCTCTGCACGACTCTCTGTCTGCACAACTTTATCGCCTATATCACCTCTCTGCACGACTGTCAGTCTGCATGCCTCCATTGTCTATCAGCCCGACTGTCTGTCTGCACAACTTTATCGCCTATATCACCTCTCTGCACGACTCTGTCTGCACAATTTTATCGCCTATATCACCTCTCTGCACGACTGTCTGTCTGCACAACTTTATCGCCTATAGCAGTAAAGCCCGGCGTTGCTCGGGGCTGCTCAGTAGCTGTGTTAAAGTTACAATGTTAAGTTCCTTACACATTCATCTGTAGAACAAACGTAGCCCATGTGTCAAGTTTTGTGAAAATCGGTTGCGAACTCCAGAAGTTATGACGTTTTGTTGCATTGCACTGCAGTGCTTCAGTCGACTCCAAAGAAGTGGTTAAAAATAATAATAATAATGAAATTATTGTGTAAAGTGCTCAGGTGCACTACAACTCGTCAATATAGTACAGAGAATAATTATTTCTACTTTAGGCACAAGGCCAGCAATTACCCAGTGCATTACTGGTACTTTATTTTATCGAGAATAATACACAAATGTCAGGGAAGTACATGTGTGTATGTTAGCTGTAGTGTTGGCGGATCTCGGGAAGCATGGAGGCCTTAAAGGATGCAGTGTCTCGACAGCTAACAACTGATGCAGGTAGTTTGTTCCATGCTTCAGCAACTCTGAGCGTGAAAAAATGTTTCCGAAAGTCATGGGAACTGTGCTGTTTTCTTTCTTTGTGGGCATGTCCACGTGTGTTAGACACATGGAAATCAAAAAGGTACTCAGGGTTGTTGTTGGCAACATGGTTAACAATTTTGTGGGTGTTTACCAAGTTAGTTGCCAGGCGTCGGAGCTTCAATGAATCCATGCCCAGGGAAGCAAGGCGTTCAGAGTATGGTAGATGCCTGATGGAGGGGATTCGCTTGGTTGCACGTCTCTGAACAGTTTCCAGGCGGTCAATGTCCTGAGCAAGATAGGGGTTCCAGACTGGTGATGCAAATTCTAAGTGTGGTCGCACCATAACTGTATACAGCCTTAAATAGATATCTGGAGAGCGGCTGACAAAGGTCTTGCTGAGTGATGCTAAGACACCCTCGGCCCTCTTGACAATTTTAGAGACGTGCCTCGTCCAACGCAAATCGCTGCTGACCGTAATGCCCAGGTCACGTTCACAGGAAGACTTCTTGATATTAGTGCTGTGGAGGGAGTATGTGGACGCTGGGTTTTTACTCCCAAAATGCATGGTGGTGCACTTGTCCACAGCTAGCTTGAGTTGCCAGTCTGAGATCCATTGTTGCATTGTGTCCAGGTCAGACTGCAAGCAAGATCTATAGTGTTCAGGATCTGTCCTTTTTATCTCAAGGTACAGCTTGATGTCGTCTGCGTACTTTAGTACTGTGGTATTCCTTAAGTTGGCATCTATGTCATTAATATATGCTACAAACAAAAGGGGGCCAAGAACAGATCCCTGTGGTACACCAGATGACATCTCATATGGTGAGGAATGCTGTCCCAGAACCGTGACTACCTCTCTTCGAGTGAGAATGAAGGACTTCAACCAGTTAAAAAGATCATCCTTCACACCCATTGCAGAGAGTTTTGCCATAAGCCTTTTGTGTGGCACAGAATTGAAGGCCTTCGCAAAGTCAAGGTAAACAACATCCATGCATGAGCCGCCATCAGTGATCCGGGTGATGTCCTCAAGAAACTCTATAAGTTGATCACAGCAGCTGGAGTTGGGGATAAATCCAAATTGCGAGGGCCGGATAAGACTGTGAGAGCTCCAGAAGTTCCAAAGTGTTTCTCTGACACAGGATTCCATCAGTTTGGCGATGCAACTAGTAAGACTGACTGGACGATAGTTCACAGGTGATGTGCGGTCACCCTTTTTGAACAGAGGAATGACACTGGCAGTTTTCCACTGTTCTGGAGTAGCACTGTTGTTCGGACAGAATTGGAAGAAGCGTGATAACTGGTGTAGAAGGAAGTACCCACCACGTTTAAGAAGCAGGTACGTAACACCATCAAGACCAGGAGAGGCATGGTTGCGTTTATTTTTTAGGTGACGTCGCAGCATTGCAGGTGTAAATTCCATGGTTGTAATAGAGTCCGGTGTCATAGGTGGTGAAGATGGTACACTCTGGTCTTCAATAGTGAAAATGCCTGCATAGCATTCAGCAATGAGCTCTGCGCATTCCTTGGAGTCGTCAGTAACCTGGCTTGTGTGGAGATTGCGAAGAGGACCAACTGGAGAGTGAGGCCTCTGCTTTGAGTGAACATACTTCCAGAACACCTTACTGTCAGGGCTGGTTGCTATGCGCTGCTCAAATTGAAGCACTGCCTTTTTTGTCACCTGTTTGAGGTGGTTGGACGATCTATTTCGCTTTTTCCTATTAATGTCTGATTTGTGAAGTTTGTACTCACGTTTAGTATTGCGCCATTCTTTTCTGGCAAGATGGACTGCTGCAGTCTCCCAAATTGCGCTTTTGGGATGTTTTTTCCGCTTACGTGGCACCGATGCTGCACATGCTGTCCATATTGAGCTCTGGATGTTCTGGAGTACAGTGTTGACATCTCCAGAGTCGTAGAACTCAAGCCAGTTTGGCCGTTGGAACTCGGTGCAGTAACAGTTCCAGTCTGCTTTATTCCAGTCAAAGTGAGCAGTTTGGAGATTGTTGTGGTTCTTGTTACTGCCCATGAGGGATAGATTGGCAATGATCATAGCATGATCAGAGTCACCTAAATGTTCCTCAGCAGTAACACTAATGACCGTTTCAGGAGTAGTGGTGAAGAGTAGGTCCAAAGTGTTGTCACCTCTCGTTGAGGAGGTGACCACCTGGGACCAACTCGAGTCCAGCATCAGCTCAAGGAAGTCATTGGCACTTGGCGGCCAACGAAAGGTCTCCCAGTCAATCTCAGGGTGATTGAAGTCACCTGCAATGAAAACATAAGTGGCTGTTTTCCTGGCAGCAGCTCTGAGGATATCACAAAGTTGAGTGTCCTGATGGTAATTTGGGGGACGGTAAACGACTCCAAGTAGCAGTGTTGACATGGTCATACGTATATCGCAGAAAAAAATTTCCTGCTGTGATTGGTTCAAATCAGCACAAGGAATTGCCGACAGATTTGACCGAACGTAGACCATTACACCACCACCACGACGATTAATGCGGTCTTTACGAAACAGGTTGTAGCCAGTCATGCTGAAAACCCCATCACAGAGTAAGGGATGTGCCCAAGTTTCCGTGCCTGTAATGAAGTCCGGGTTGATACTTTTGACGTAGGAGTCAAAAAGATGAATGTTATTGCATAGACTACGTGCATTCAAGGACAACAATTTGTACCTTGATTCCAGTCTATGATTATGTGCAGGGGATGGCAGGTTGTACTGATTTAGTTTCCCAGAGTTTTTTCAGTTTCTTTATTGTCAGTTGTTGTGGGTACAGTGTTTTCAGACCAGCTGGTGTCTCTTTTCCATGATTCGCCAGCCTTAACAAACTTCCATATCTGCCCATCATCTCGTAGGCTGAAGCTTTCATGTTCTGCCGAGATGCGGTTTAAGGAAGCTGCAGCACGCAACTTTGGGCGGACATCAGGTGGAAGACCAGGGCGTGTTCGGAAAGCAATCCGACTTTCACGCCTAGCTTTATCAGAGGATACAAGGTATGAACGTGCCTCAGTTGAGTTTGAAAACGACAGTCTAATTAACCTGGGTTTCGGGCCTGGTCGGCCAAGGCGTAGAGCACCCTTTGCGGGAGCACAGCCCAGGTCTTTGGATGAACTGGCAGCAAATGCCTGAAGATCAACTATGTCTTCCGGCACACCAATGGCGATCACTTCGTGGTTTGCAGATTCAGTGGCATTCTCAATGCGTCTAGGTTCAACATGAGGTACGCGGAGATTTTTTCTCATTGTGGGGTTCTACACGAACGCTTGATTTTATTTCCGCTATTTCTTGACTTAAAGCGGAAATCATTTGCCGTATTTCCTCAAACTCCGTATTGACGGTCGGTTTTTGTTGTTGTTCTTCTCCTTCAACAGGCATGGTAGAAGACACAGTCGTCGGTTGTTGTTGTTGAAAAGTAACGGGTGAGGAAGACATGGGTTGCTGTTGTTGAAGTCCTTCAACGGGGGTAGTAGCAGAAGCTACGGTCGTTGGTTTTTGCTGTTGTTCAGGAACAATGGTAGAGGAAGACACGATCCTCGGGTTTTGTTGTTGTTGTTCGGGAACAATGGTAGCAGACACGGTCTTTGTTGTTCCGCAGCAATGGGAGAAGCAGGCATACAGTCCAGGCACTGAAAGGACCAGTTTGTTAGCTGGACCATCTCCCAGAGTCTATCCATCGTAGCAATATGATGTTTCTTATTTTGGCCTGGGATCTTCCGGAAGCCTGTGGCGCATTGAAGGCAGACAGAGATCCGGCAGGTTCCACATTCGACCCAGCAATTACGGAACGAGTTTTCGGGTTCCGTACAGATATGGCAGGTGTGATCTTCTGGGCAATGTTCTATTTTGGAACATCGACCAGTTTTGTCGCATACTTCATCGATGGATATCACCATGGCAATTTTGTTATTTCTGCCCATCCGTAGAAAAACACAGAATGTAAACAATATAGGTTTAGCACACTTGATTACGATAGAAATAAAATGTCTGTTTTTTTGTGTATTTTGTTTCCGTTTTCCTAAATGTTGTGTGTGTACAGAAGAGTCTGTGCATGTAAACAAATAAATATGCTGCGTAAGTTAAATGAAACGTACTGTAGAAGGCAATTGTTTATTAACAGCGAAATAACGTTTTTTTTTCCTGATACTGCTTCTTTCAATAATATTTTTTTCAAATTATTAACTTTCAGCTGCTAGTATATATATATATATAATTAAAAGGTGTATGTGGGTTAGAAGCGAAGTCAATGTTCAGAAATATTTTACCAATGTAAATTGGTAAAATTGGCCGGTATAGTGTCTCACACGAAATAGTGTGGTTTCTTTTCACGTGTGTGTATATGCATATGGTATATTTCTGTATATAAATCTGTGTGTATATTGTTGTTTATATGTTTTGTGGAGTACTTACTGCGATCCTTAAGAGATGTAGTGATTTGGTTTTTTCCTTTTTCCCCGTCCATGTCCACACGTGGTTTGTTGGCGAAAATCAAGTCAAATTATATATACTTGGTTAAGATAATTCTATCTTGAAACTGGTACTAGTTGTCAGGGAACAGTCAAAGTAATTGTAATAATGAATATTGTAATCCATCTGACATGTGTTTAAAGGGCAGTTTTTGGTGAAAATATTATATTTTGTTTGGTCAAGACGTGGTCAAGCGACCTTCTTTGTCGCCATTTTGGCCGGATATATTTGAAGGGGGTTATCTGCCGGGAGGCCCTATAATCAATATCTGGAAAAATGAAAGTGCCCATGACCATCCGGAGTACATAAGTAACCTATGTCTTAAGTTTGGTGAAAATACTCTAGAAATGTATAAGGTTCACACACACACACACGCACGCGTGTGTATGTATTTGTGTGTGCGTATGTATATGTATGTGTATGTCCCCCCTCTCTCTCTCTCTTCTTCTACAGAATGGAGAACAATAAAGAACGCGCAGATCTCTCTCTCTCTCTGTCACTTTCTCTCTGTCTTTATATATATATATATATCTGTTTGTTTGTGTGTGTGTGTGTGTGTGTGTGTGAACCAGCGTTCGTCGCCATTCTCTCTCTCTCTCTCTGTCTGATTATCTTGTACCTCTCTCTGTATAACGACCTATCTCACTCTCTCTCTCTCTACATCTCCTTTTCTCTCTTTAGATGTAAATGTGTGTGTGTGTGTGTGTGTGTGATATATATATAGAGAGAGAGTTGCAACATGTAGTTTCATAGATTTTTGATGGTAGTAGTGAGAGGAATGAAGTGTGTAAGAGAGAGGGTTACAGCATGTATTTAGATTTATTGATTTTTTTTTTTTTATAGAAGCAGGACATTTTTGGCAAAAATTATTACGCGTTGACCTGACTTGGTAAATTTGGAGCACATTGGAAAAAAATCATCTACATCGGTAGAGAAATGTGGAAATGCATAAAAATCATACACACACACAGACAGACATCTACCGTTTTATATATATAGAGACTAGCAGAAAACCACTCGTGGGCGGTTTTCTGCTAGTCTATATATCTAAAACAGAGAATGTCTGTCTGTCTGTCAGCTCACTAAAACTTGAGAACCACCCAACCGATTGTTTTCAAACTTTACACATGTAATACTTAGGGACCTGTGAGTGTTTTGAGCAAAACATATTTCAAATTTTCAATGCTCTAGGGACCGCATTAGGCGATTTAGCGATCTCTCTCTATAAGTCTTAGTCTTTCTTTTTAGATAGATACATAGATATAACGTTGCGCCCTTATAATATCTGTCTGTATGTCTGGCTGTCTGCATTACGTCATTATGACGCGATCAGTGTGTGTGTGTGTGTATATGTATCGTAATGCAGACAGCAAGACATAGCTTTCCTTCCCCTTTTCCAGCGTCTCTCTCCCGCTATCCCCCTCTTGTAGTCTGTCTCTTTCTCTCACCCTCACTCTCTCTCTACGCGTGCGCAAAAAACATTCGCACGCGCGCACGTGTTTTAGCGTCTATTCACTCTCTCTCTCTCCCTCCCCCTCTCGTAGTCTGTCTCTTTCTTTCACTCTCACTCTCTCTCTACGTGTGCGCAAAAAACATTCGCACGCGCGCACGTGTTTCCACTGTCGGACAGACAGACAGAGAAATTGCTGGTTATATATTATAAGGAGATGAAGGGCAGTGGATTGGCAGTATCGGTAGAGGGTTGGACGCCATGCTTTGCAGCAAAGAGTTACGACCCTTTATGGTCTGAGTTCAAATCCCGCCGAGGTTAACTTTGCCTTTCATCCTTATGGGATCGATAAAATAAAGTACCAGTAATGTACTGCGTAATTGCTGGTCTTGTGCCAAAAGTAGAAACAATTATATTTGTAATGTTATTCCGAAAGAATTGTGAGCAATTTGTAATATTATTTATGCAACTGTGAATAAAATTCGTGAATATATTTTAATTCGCGTAAAATTTAAATTACAAAAAATAATATTACAAATTGTTTGCAATTGTTTCAGAATGAAAATATAAACGCATATAATAAATACAATTGTATAAAAAATATAATAATATAATGCTTACACAAAACAAAAACTCATACAAATATAATATATACTAAGGAAAGGGAAAGAAAGGGAAAATAAAACACATAAGCATGTAGTGTTGGAGGCATGACGAAAATCTGTGAGATGGGCTGACCCTGAGCATATATAGATGCTTGGGAATTGAAATGTAGTTTCTGAGCATGAAAAAACCTTGATGGGGCTTGAATTGCTTCAATATTCTTCAACAATTGCTCAAGCCCAACCATCTTTGATAGGAAGATTGGCTTGAAGTCAAGGTCTGTAATTGGGGCTCCTAAGGAGCACCAACCCGATGGGGGAGGGACCACAATGGAAGGGAAGGACTCTGCAAACAGGTCAATTGTCTGTTGATGTTGAGAAGCCAGATGGTTCAGGATCCAAAGCTCACATTTGGAGCTATTGACCTGGAGATCCCGACAGCCAAGCTCCTCACTCATTTTGTTAGCAGTGGCGAGAACCCTACCTGAGCAGTGCCCCATGGACTGAATGGCCAGAGGCACCTGCTGCAACTGCCACCCTACCTCACAGGGCTCCCTCATCAGGTGGGCTGTTGTCATTCTGATTTTAGTAACCAGCTGGTCATTCACAGTTTCATTGCAACTGATTTAAAACTTTAGATGACTCTAGCAAGCAAAGCTGTAATTGCATGGAGCCTCCATGTGGTGTATCAATTTTGATATGTAATGAAACAAAACAGAAAAAATAAAGAGAAAGAAAACTTTTTTTAATCAATCAGAGGTATTACCTATTTTGCTGTTCTAATATTTTTAAATACTTTTGAAAATCATCAAAATTCATATATCTGGTATTTGGAGCATAAATCAACAAAGGTTTTTTTTTTTTTCACCAGGTAACAGGAAGCAACAAAGGGATTGGTTATGCCATTGTAAGAGCTTTGTGTAAAAAGTTCAAAGGAGATGTGATAGCAACAGGTATGTTAAATATTCTTTGTATTTAGAAATATTTTTGTATTTATTGTATCTGAGTTCCTCTCTTAATCCTTTAACATTTACATTACTCTATATTTACTATTATATTTTCATGGTAAAGGCTTTACCCCACATAATTATTTCACATAATATTAAATCTGTGAGATTTTGATAATTATTATTTTGAGAACAATACCTTAACATCAGTATGAGTGGTCTGTTACGAGAGAAAGGAGTGAGAGAATTCTAGCCAGATATAGCCGGTTTAAATGTTAAAGAGTTAAATAAACATCAATATGTATGGTTATGTTTCTCCAAGAGAAGTTTTAATATTTATTGTTACAGTTATTCAAGACATTCTTGAGGGCAGGTGGAAAAGAACTTTAAAAGATCTGTATTTTCTTTGATTCAGGGAAATTGTCCTATGTCAGTTCCAAAGATAAGTGTTCCGTATGTTTGATTAATGGAACAACCTCTTCATAAAATCAATGTGCAAGTGGCTCAGCATTCCACAGATATGTATATCCTTAATGGAATTGTCAGGGAGATTCAGTGTAATATGTCTGGCCCTTTGAATTTCAGGTACATGTAATTTTTTTCCAGTTGAGTGGACTAAAGCTACGTGAAATAAAGTGTCTTGCTCAAGGACAATGCGTTACCAATCAAGCTAAGGAGGTCATGAGTTGACACCTTAATTACTAAGCTACATGCCTTCACATATCTTGATTAACAACAGTTTACTGTGAAAACTGGAATTTAGATACCAACTCACCATCTCATCTGAACTAACAAGTTTATTGTGAAGCCTCAATGTTAGCCACCAACTCACCATCTCTTGTTAACTAGCAACAAGTTTATTGTGAAGCCTTAATGTTAGCCACCAACTCACCATCTCTTGTTAACTAACAACATGTTTATTGTGAAGCCTCAATGTTAGCCACCAACTCACCATCTCTTGTTAACTAACAACATGTTTATTGTGAAGCCTCAATGTTAGCCACCAACTCACCATCTCTTGTTAACTAACAACAAGTTTATTGTGAAGCCTCAATGTTAGCCTCCAACTCACCATCTCTTGTTAACTAACAACAAGTTTATTGTGTAGCCTCAATGTTAGCCACCAACTCACCATCTCTTGTTAACTAACAACAGGTTTATTGTGTAGCCTCAATGTAGCCACCAACTCACCATCTCTTGTTAACTAACAAGTTTATTGTGAAGCCTCAATGTTACCCACCAACTCAACATCTCTTGTTAACTAACAAGTTTATTGTGAAGCCTCAATGTTAGCCTCCAACTCACCATCTCTTGTTAACTAACAAGTTTATTGTGAAGCCTCAACGTTAGCCTCCAACTCACCATCTCTTGTTAACTAACAAGTTTATTGTGAAGCCTTAATATTAGCCACCAACTCACCATCTCTTGTTAACTAACAACAGGTTTATTGTGAAGCCTCAATGTTAGCCACCAACTCACCATCTCTTGTTAACTAACATCAGGTTTATTGTGAAGCCTCAATGTTAGCCACCAACTCACCATCTCTTGTTAACTAACATCAGGTTTATTGTGAAGCCTCAATCTCAGCCACAACTCACCATCTCTTGTTAACTAACAACAAGTTTATTGTGTAGCCTCAATGTTAGCCACCAACTCACCATCTCTTGTTAACTAACAACAGGTTTATTGTGTAGCCTCAATGTTAGCCACCAACTCACCATCTCTTGTTAACTAACAACAGGTTTATTGTGAAGCCTCAATCTCAGCCACAACTCACCATCTCTTGTTAACTAACAACAAGTTTATTGTGAAGCCTCAATGTTAGCCACCAACTCACCATCTCTTGTTAACTAACAACAGGTTTATTGTGTAGCCTCAATGTTAGCCACCAACTCACCATCTCTTGTTAACTAACAACAGGTTTATTGTGAAGCCTCAATGTTAGCCACCAACTCACCATCTCTTGTTAACTAACAACAGGTTTATTGTGAAGCCTCAATGTTAGCCACCAACTCACCATCTCTAGTTAACTAACAAGTTTATTGTGAAGCCTCAATGTTAGCCACCAACTCACCATCTCTTGTTAACTAACAAGTTTATTGTGTAGCCTCAATGTTAGCCACCAACTCACCATCTCTTGTTGATTAACAAGTTTATTCTCCTTTACTTACAATTATCTCTCTTTCATTTACCAGCTCGTGATGTTGGACGTGGGGAGGCATCTGTTGCAGAACTTGGCAAAGAAGGATGCAATGCCAAATTCCATCAACTTGACATCACAGACTCTCAAAGTATTTCTGCTTTTGCAAACCATTTGAAAAAAACCTATGGAGGTTTGGATATTCTTGTCAACAATGCTGGCATTGCTTATACGGTATTTGTTACAGTTCTCTTCTAGTTGTTGTTGATGTTATTGTTGTTTTGCTCCAGCTGAACTTAATTCTGTGTTCCAGTCATGATCATCTTAAATTAATTCAGACATTATGTATCTAGGACTACTTAATCTAGGTTGTACTTTTTTAAAGAGGGTAAGATATAAATCAGGGGAGTTTTGTTTGCTATTTTTAGCAGTTTGAAGGACTATATAGTCTTTCTCATTGGGTTGTGTATATGTGTGTAAGGAAAATAGTATGAAGAATGGAGAAATTGAAAAAAGGATGACATAAGTAAGGAATATCCCATTATCAGCTATCAATAGGATATCTTTGTGATTTTGTACACCTTTGACAGGACAACTAATTCAACAGTGTACAACAGTATTAAAAACTAGTTTAACATTGCTTGATCATCATCATCATCATCATCATCACTGTTTTACGTCTTCATACGCATCACATGTCCATACCAACGCAACCTCCTCTCCTGCACACAGCATTTGATTCCTCTTATGCTCAGTCTCTCTCTCAATTTGTTTATGCTTTACCGTTCGCGTATATTACTATTACACATCCATCAGAGCATGCAAGCTTCGTTTCTTTCTAATCTACACAAGTCTTCTACAGACAGCGCCCAGGTCTCACTACCATGTAACATTGCTGTTTGTATACACGCATCATACAGTCTGCCTTTCATTTTGAGGGAGAAGCCTTTTGCAGCTAGCAGTGGCAGTAGCTCCCTGAACTTCTTCCATCCCGTTCTTACCCTAGTTGTACTTTCCGAACACCCACCTCCGCTGCTAATTCGGTCACCTAGGTAGCAGAAGCTGTCTACTGTTTCTACAGAACCCTCCCAGAGTTTGGTGGTGCTTGTTTCCTCTGGTCGTTTGCTGCTTGCTGTCCCAGCACAGCTGCTACATGTGGAGCCTACATTCTTAGTTAATCTTCTTGAGATCCCACTACATCTCTTGTGTACCCATTGTTTGCATTTGGGGCAGAAGATGAAGTTCCTACATACGCCTTTCCTACATACTGAACAAGGCAATTTCCCTGAGGGGATCTGGGTTCTGTTTTCTTGTCTACGTACGAGGACCCTAGTCTTTGTCAGGTTGACTTTGAGACCCTTTCTTTTTAGTCTCTGCTTCCATGTTTGGAATTTCTTCTCTAGTTCCACCATAGATTCAGCTATAAGTGTGAGATCATCTGCATATAGGAGTTCCCATGGGCATCCAGTCTTAAACTCCTCCGTTATTACCTGCAAAACTATAATGAACAGGAGAGGGCTAAGAACAGAGTCCTGGTGGACACCGACCTGTATGCTAAATTCCTCGCTATAGTCATTGCTAACCCTAACTTTGCTGACTGCTCCCTATACATGGCTTGTACAGCTTTCACAAGCCATTCATCTACTCCTAGTTTTCTAAGAGCCCACCAGATTATAGCACGGGGAACTCTGTCAAAGGCTTTTTTCAGATCGCCGAATGCCAAGTAGAGCGGCTTACTTTTAGCGGTACTTTTCCTGTAACTGCCTCATAAGGAAGAGGGCATCAGTGGTGCATTTTCCTGGTACAAACCCAAATTGCATCTCATCTAGTTTTACCCGGTCCCTAATCAGCTGTTCTATAACTCTTTCCATTATTTTCATAACCTGGTCCATCAGCTTTACACCTCTATAGTTTCCTCTATCTAGTGCATCACCTTTACTCTTGTAGCAGTTGACAATGATGCTTCTGCGCCAATCCTTTGGTATGACACCCTCTAGTATTACCTGGTTAACAATACGTGTGGTTATGGTGTGACCTACCGACCCAGATGTCTTCAGCATCTCGGCAGCTATACCCGATGGACCGGTTGCCTTCCCCGTCTTCATATCTTTGATTGCCTTACTTACTACGCTGCTGCTGACTTGTACTGCTGGCCCCTCTATAGGGTCCACTTGGGGTAGGGTCTCTTTTTCCCATGCATTCTCCTCATTTAGTAATCTTTCATAATGGCTCTTCCATGCATCTTTCTTCTCAGCACTTGTGAGGGCAAGCTCACCGTTATCATTCCGGATACACTTCTCTCCAATGACATCACAATTCTCTCTGACACACTGCCTTGCAGTTTTGAACACCTGTTTCTGGTCACTCATGTTGCAAAACATGCTTGAATTTTCTATCCTCCGCTTCCCTTCTAGCTAAGTATACTTGTCGCCTAGCTTCCCTCCTGGTCTCTATGTAATGTACCCTGCTTCCCCCGTTCTCCCATTCTTTTCATGCCTGTCTCTTAGCCTTAACTGCCTCATCTACCTTATTGTTCCACTACCAAGTCACTCTCCTCCTGCCTGTGGTCTTGCTCCAACCACAGATTTCGTCCATCGCCTTTAGTAAGTTATTTTTTAGGAACTCCCACTGTTCTTCTACATTGAATGTCTCTATCTGTTCTTCTTTACTGTCATAGGCATCGAGTAAAATATCTTTAAATCTGTTACTGGCTGAGGGGTCTTTCAGCTTCCAGATCTTTCTTCTCCAGGTTGCCTTCTGTTTCCAAGTTCGTCTAGTTTTGACAGTGAGGTCGCTGACAACTAAGTTATGTTGGGAGGTACATTCCTCACCAGGGAAGGCTTTTGTGTTTACAACAGTCCATCTATCACGTCCTGATGAGGATAAAATCTATCTGACTAGAATGCTCCCTTGATCTATAGGTGATCAGATGGTTGTCGGGTTTTTTGAATTTCTGCCCACCCCTTTCTGACATATCAAACAAGGTTACTTTCATGAAGGTACCACCTTCATGTCTTCTTTCCTACTAATTAAGACTTTCGCTTTTGCTTAATTTACTTTTAAGCCATTTGACTTTAGGTTCTCTTTCCACTTACACTTCAAATTCATCACTGCACTCATTGCCAACTCTCACCCTGCTGATTGCTCCTTTCTACACGGTCTGCGCAACTCCCACAAGCCAATCGTCTATGCCTAGCTTCCTAAGTGTCCAAAAGATTATAGAGCGTTGTACTCTTACCTGGAATAAATCCAATCATGTAACTTGATTTTTTTCACTAATTAGTTGTGCTAATAACCCCTTCAGCAACTGACCTGATTCAATAACTTGATCCCTTGATAGTTACTATCTTTAGTGTTTGTGTCATGAGGGTGATAACTCCACCTACCAAGTCAACATTGGGGGTGGGAGGGCACTAAATAGCCCCCAGGATGCTGTTTACGGTATAAAATCTGCTCAGGCTATGCTAAGTAGAATTAGGTGTGTATAATATATTTTCACAGTACAAAGTCTGCATTTTTTTTTTTTTTTTTACAAGTAGCCAGGTGCTAATAACATTTTAGCCTATAGTTAGGAGAATTATTAACTAGTTTTAGATAACAATAATAATAATTATACCAGGTTACTAGGACCTAGAAGATAGATTTACAGAAAGTTTAGTTTTAAATCTAGAAGTTTGTTGGCTATTTACTTCACTGATAGGCATAAATCTTACATTTAGTTTCTTTGACATATTCCTATAGATGCTCTGATATATGTATGCAAAAGAGGACAAAAACGACTGCAAAAAGTATAATATATAGCTAGGATAGACAAAATAGAATAAACAATAATAATGATAATCATCAACATCATCATCATCATCGTTTAACGTCCATCTTCCACTCTAGCATGGGTTAAACGGGAGTTGTTCCACTTGAGGCAAGGTTGGTCGGGTGACCGTGTCTCGCTCATATAGGACTATCTGGCAGGTTTTCTATGACTGGATGCCCTTCCTAACACCAACCACATTTACAGTGTGGAACTGATAATGATAATAATAAATGATATGAACATCAACCAAAAACAGTCATGGAAAAGGGCAACATATCCATCTTGTGGGATATGCTTGTGATGACCAACCGAGGAATCGCTGCCAACAGACCAGATATCATCATGAAAAAACCAAACAGATCGGATGTTTCCTTATACATCTATAAAAACAATGGAAAAACTGTCAAAATGCAAAGACCTGGAAATAGAGATCAACTGTATGTGGAGAATGACCACAAACACTATCCCTGTTGTAATAGGAGCATTAGGATTTATACCCACATCCTCAGACCTGCACCTACAAGATCAGCAAATATGAGCTACAGAAGATCAGGTTACTAGGAACAGCACACATTCTCAGATGAGTTCTCTCTCTTCAATGAAAACCTCTAATGCACTAGGGTCAAGTCCTGAATCTGGCAATAGAGAAACAGAACTGAGCTAAACGAAATAACACAATAATAATAATAATGATTTCTGATTTAGTGGGAGAGGAAAGTTGATTAAATCAACCCCCATGTTTTATTGATACTTTATTTTATTGACCCCATAAGGATGAAAGGCAAAGCTAACCTTGGCAAATAATTGTTTCTACTTTTGGCACAAGGCCAGTAATTTGAAGGGGAGGGGAAAGTCGATTAAATTTACCCCAGTGTGTTACTGGTACTTTATTTTATCGACTAATAATAATAATACAAATATAAGGAAGAATAGATATATATTAAACCTAGCATGTATAATGAGAGATGTATCTCTTCAGAAGTAATAAATGAACCAATGTCAGAGATAAGTCAATGAAAGCCAGTACAGAAAAGGGAACATGTACTTCATTCACGGCTACATCCTTACTGATTAGGGGAATCAACAGTTATTATGAAGCATACCAGATGTATGCTTCAGTCTGTGTTCATGGGAGGAAGCTGGAGAGGAATACTATATGTATGCTTCAGCCTGTGCACATGGGAAGGTGGGTCTTCTATATTACTGCATAACGTCAGAAATCTCGATCCTGTGTCATCACCTTCGAGAGGTGCAATTATGCAAGGTCAGCTTTTATCACCTCATCATAAGTCTTCCTTGGTCTTCCTACACCTTAGCTTCCATCAACCTTGAGCCTCCTGCATCTTTATCCCATGCTGTTATCCTTCATATGCATCACATGTCCATACCAACCAATTTTCCTCTCCTGGACACTGCATCTGACTCCTCTTATACCCAGTTTCTCTCTTAGTTCATTTATGTTTTGCTGTTCATGTATATTATTATTACATATCCATCGAAGCATGGAGGCTTCATTACTTTCTAATCTTCATAGGTCCTCTACACACAGCATCCAGGTCTCACTGCCATGTAACATTGCTATTTGTATACACACATCATACAATCTGCCCTTCATTTTAAGGAAAAAACCTTTTGTGGCTAGCAGTAGTAGTAGCTCCCTGAACTTTCTCCATCCTGTTCTCACTCTAGCTACCGTACTTTTGGAATATCTACCTCCATTGCTAATTTGGTTGCCCAGGTAACAGAAACTATCAACTATTTCTACCGAGCCCTCTGGACATTTAAAGGAGTTAGTATCCTGTGGGCTGTTGCTACTTACTGCACCTGTGCAACAACCACATATAAAACCTGCGTTCTTTGTTAGCCTACCTGAAATTCCACTACATCTCTTGTGTACCCATAGTTTACATTTGGGGCATAAGATGAAGTTCCTACTTACTCATTTCTGCACACTGAGTAAGGCCATTTCCCTGAGAGAAACTGGGCCCTGTTATCCTTTTTACATACTAGGACTTTAGTCTTTGCCAGGTTGACTTTACCTTCAGATTCTAGGCTTTGCTTCCATGTTTGGAATTTTTCCTCTACTTCTGCCATAGATTCAGCTATAAGGGTTAGATCATCGACATACAGAAGAGCAACCAGTTTTAGACTCTTCAGTTATAGCCTGCAGGATGATGATAAACAGGAGAGGGCTAAGAACAGAGCCTTGATGTACTCCTACCTGCACGCTAAATTCTTCACTATAGTTGTTAATTCTTACCTTGCTGACTGTTCCTCTATACATGGCTTGTACTGCCCTTATAGGCTACTCATCTACTCCTAGCTTTCTAGGAGCCCACCAGTTAATGCCAAGCATAGGGGTTTACTTTTAGCTAGGTACTTCTGCAGTTGCCTCACAAGGAAGAGAGCATCAGTAGAACTTTTACCTGGTACAAATCGGAACTGTATCTCATCTCTCTCTCTATATATATATAAACATACACATCTACATTGGTGGGGAGGGGAAATTGGTTCCAGCATTTGACTGGTACTTTATTTTATCAACCCTGGAAGGATAAAAGGGAAAGAGCTTTAACTAAAGACCACAAAGCATTATTGTCTAATGCTTTAACAATTTGCCTCATCCACTGCCCTAAACTAGCAACAATAAGAATAATGAATGAACTATATCTCTTCATTTTGTAATTTCTTTTCTAGCAAACATCAACTGCCCCCTTCACTGAGCAGGCAGAGGTGACTGTAGGATGTAATTTTACTGGGACTTTGAATGTTTGTCAACAAATCTTTCCACTTTTACGTCCTCATGCCAGGTATGTATTATGTATCTTCTTCTTCGTCTCCATCTTTTTTTTTCATTATCCCTTTTTCTTTTTTTTCTTTTCTTCCTTTTTCTTGGGAGGATTGTGGAGGTAGAGTCCTCAAGCACGTCTTCCATTGGGTCCTGTCTGAAGCAACTGTCTCCAACTGATCTGGTTGAATCCCCAAGGGAGACCAACTGAGCTCATGGATGTTATCCAACCATCTTTCTCATGGTCTACTCCAAGGTTACCTGCTGGTTGGTTTTGCCCATAAAATCTGTTCACCAATTCTTTCCTTAGACATTCTGACAAAATGTCTGTTGTATCGAAGCTGTGATATCTCAATTTGGAGATGTAGTGGCTTTACTTGGAGTGACTCCCTGCTCTCTGAGCTACGTACCCTATCATGTAATGTTACTGTATGTGTGTGTGTGTATATATATATATATATATATATATATGAGGTGGATATGAAGGCATATGCAATATATTTATGTATAATAAACATACAGGGGTCTCACTATGAATGTTTTAAACTGAGTCATGTCACAGCTGTCTCAGTAGTCATGTGCATATGAGAGAGAGAGAGAGTAATGGTAATTGTTGTAGCAGCAATGTTGAAATGTTTCTTTTTACTCTCATGCTGTAACAAATCTTTATGAAAAGGAGATGATAAGCGTGTTTGTGTGAGAGATGGGAGGAAAGAGAGAGAACAGTGGAATTTTTCAAGTCCTTGATTATGTGTGTGTGTATGCATATGTATGTATATATGTATGTATGTATGTATAAACTTATAAATAAAACACTTAAAAATGCCATAGTGATCTGTGATATTTGGTGTTGGTTCTAATTAGGCTGTAGGCTTTTCTCAGTGTTATCTAGTATCAATTATATTTTGTATTTTTGTTTTAGGGTGGTCAATGTTTCCAGTATGGTCTCCATAATGTCACTTCAGAAATGTTCCAAAGAACTGAGAGCGAAATTCACTGCTAAAGACTTGACTATACCACAGCTGGAAAATTTGATGGCTCAGTTTGTTAGGTATGCATTATTTCATCTTGAATCTGTTCAGCCTAGGGCTGGCCTGGTGTTCAGTCGGCTTTTAGATATATATTGCTGATTTAAGTAATTACCAACATTCATTTATTTTATAGATATTTTATTTGAGTAAGAGTATATTATTTCCAGTTATGTCTCACTTGGTTGAAGAAACTAGTTATAATCAGACCCCACTGTAAATGTGGTTGGTGTTAGGAAGGGCATCCAGCAATAGAAAACCTGCCAGATACAGTCCTATATGAGCGAGACACGGTTACTCGATCAACCTTGCCTCAAGTGGGACAATTCCCGTCTCGCCCATGCTAGCGTGGAAGATAGACGTTACACGATGATGATGATGATTTCAAGTATTAGGTGGGTTTATAGTATTTAAATGTTTTCAGGATTTTATGATTGCATAAAATAATTAGTTCCTGTTTTTTATTTAGTAAATTATCCTTAGATTTCATGGTTTGGAACACACACTGTATATCATGATAAATCTCCCTTAACATATATGTCAGTGAACTACTCAGCCACTTGCCTGTTGATTTCATTTCTGTTGATTGAATCAACTAGAACATATATAATTGGAACCAATGGAAATTTACCACTTGTTGGGAGAGCCTTATATACTTTCCTCTACTTCTCATTCTCTATTAAGGAGGTTGTTAAGGAGGTTAATACATGCAGCATGTATTAACTATGAGCACTACTTCACTACTGCCATAGGGGGCTCACACGCTAACATACATGAAAAAAATGCAACAACTTTGGGAAACTAAACCAGAATAACCTGCCATCCTCTACACACCATCATAAACTGCAAGCAGGGTACAAATTGTTGTCCTTAAATGTTCGCAGCTTATGCAACAAGATGCATCTGTTTAACTCCTACGTCAGAAGCATCGACCCTAACTTCATCACAGTCACGGAAACATGGGCACATTCCTTACTCTGTGATGGGGTTTTCAGCATTACTGGGTACAACCTTTTCTGCAAGGACCGCATTAATCGCCGTGGTGGTAGTGTGATGGTCTACGTTCGTTCAAACTTTTCGGTAATCCCTTGCGTTGATGTGAACGAATCACAAGAAGTTTTTTTTTGTGACATAGGTATGATCATGTCAACATTTCTGCTTGGTGTTGTTTATCGCCCCCCAAACTACCATCAGGACATACAGCTTTGCGATATCCTCAGAGCTGCTGCCAGGAAAACAGCCACTTATGTGTTTATTGCAGGTGACTTCAATCATCCTGAGATCGATTGGGAAACCTTTCGTTGGCCACAAAGTGCAAACGATTTCCTTGAGCTAGTGCTGGACTCAAACTGATCACAAGTAGTCACCTCTCCAACAAGAGGTGACAACACTTTGGACCTGATCTTCACCACTACTCCTGAAGTGGTTATCAGTTGTACTACTGAGGAACCTCTAGGCGACTCTGATCATGCTATGATCATTGCCAATCTGGCTCTTGCGGGCAGCAACAAAAACCAGAACCATCTCCAATCTGCTTGCTTTGATTGGAAGAAAGCAGATTGGAACTTGTACTGCACTGAGCTACAGCGCCCAAACTGGCATGAGTTCTAGAACTCTGGAGATGTGAACACTATACTCCAGAGCATCCTGGACTCAATATGGATAGCTTGGTTTTCACACAATTGACTATGTCACTCCTTCAGACTGGCGTGTGTTCCCCATCCGTGATGTAATTCGCGAACAGACTTACGACATACATCGCCCCACAACATTTACTCCTTTTGCATACAAGATTTCTGCTATTAGCCCACTGACTCTGGTACTACTGGATTTGGCCTGCTGGTGTTCTACATTTTCAGTAGATGAACAATAATTCCTTGAGAATAAGGGAATTCAAAAAGTACACAGCTACATTCCTCAATCTTTGCATATGCGTGTTGCTATTTCACGTTTCTTACCCCATGCAACGCCTGCTGCTAGTATTATTATAAAACAAAGTTCAAATTATATTTTATAAAACTGTTTAGATTATATTGTAGAAAACAGTGTTCAAATTTACTCTGTTACAATATTCAGCACTTTCTGTTTGGCAGTATTGGTAGAGGGCTGGACGCCATGCTTTGTAGCATAAGGTTTTGGCCCTTTATGTTCTGAGTTCAAATCCTACCGAGGTTAACTTTGCCTTTCATCCTTACAGGCTCGATAAAATAAAGTACCAGTAATGCACTGGGGTAATTGCTGGCCTTGTACCAAAAAGTAGAAACAATTATATAATAAACAATATAATATGGTAAATATTATAGTAATACACTATAGCTAATGAGCCTTTCTGTGACCACACGAGGTGCTAGAAATAGTATCCAAATCTCCCTCATATCCCTCTATAATAACTAAAAACAACAAAAAGAACACTGGTCATAGGTAGAGTGTTTTTGATGATAAATAGGTTTCTTCAGCTGGTGTGACTTGGGCTTGAACAACAATACTATAACTGTTTATTAAATGTTTAATTTATTCATTAAAATAATTTATTTAATATATTTTACAATTTTAACTTCAGTGATGTGAAAAATGGTGATCATGAAGCAAAAGGTTGGCCAACAACAGCCTATGGTGTTTCTAAGATGGGAGTAACTGCCATGTCTGTAATTCAACAAAGAGTTTTAGATGCTGAAGGCAAAGAAGATGTTGTTGTTAATGCAGTAATTATTAATTAATTCATTTAACCTTTTTATGAACATATTTTTAATGAATGGTATTGCTTGTTTTCAAATTATATAAAAAAATAATCAAGAATGTGGAGGTATTTAGTAATATAATTGATTTCCTCATTAAGATGGTGTTTGGAACCACTCTCCAACAGGTTTTCGGTCGAGCCAGTGGCAGTGGAGACTTCTGGTGTCCTTGGCCTTAGGGCCACCTCCTTGTTCACCACCATCGGCACAGAGTTGACCACCTGCAGGTGTGAGCCTTGTGAGCTGGAATTGATCTTCCAGCGTGTCTCCCACGCCGTCCTCCGTGGAAACGCCTTTTCTATTCTGTCCACCAGGGCAGCAGGGTGTCCCCCAGCCTGCCGCGGCCGTGGGGCGGCCAGCATGGGGACTCCCATTTGCTCACAATAGTGAAAGATGGGGGAGAATGGGTGAGACAGCGGCAGTGACGGTAAGAGTTTGGTTCTTTTGTGTTTGGACCTGATGTATATATGTGTATATAAGAGAGAATGAGTATTCAGGTGTGGTCCTTTGTGATCTGAATTTCAGTCCCATCAAGATTGACTTTGCCTTTCATTCTTCTGGGGTGGGGGCCATACAATAAACTACCAATCAAGTACTGGCCTTGATTTAATTGACTAATCTATTTTTCAAATTTCTAGTTAACAAAGGTTTCTACATTAAATTATGATGGTATGTTTTTAGATAAATATAAACAATTTTGTATCATAGAACCAGAGATGGTTTGGTATCGTAGGGTTACATTTTTTATTACAAATTAAAACAAAAAATCAATTTAAAGGCTATACAATAGCCACAATCCAGATTTTAAAACTAGTAAAAGAATATAAAAGGGTTTTTGATATTTTATGTTTTCCATTTCATTTCAATTCAATTAAATTTTATATATTTTTTTTTTTACAAATACTACAAAATTTAGATTATATTTTGAATGGTTGAACTGCCCCCCCCCCCCCAATAATTAGAAAAGATAAGAACAGTTATTGGTGGGGTTGTTTTTGTTTAAGTTCATTAATCAGCTCTGATCAATCAGATATATGATCAAAGTTAACAGGAAGACCTAATCATTAGCCAGAAATGTAACTGCAGGCAAATCCAAAGACACAGTCTTCAATGATAGAAGTGCAATTAATATTGGTATTATATATGAAAATGACTGGGTGAGAGGGGTGAAGGAAATGAATGTGGAAGGAAGTAGAGAAAGGGGAAGATCAAGAAAGACATGGTTAAAACTGAGGGGAGACGAAATGAATCCAAGGGATTGGTGAAGGAGATGCAGATGATAATACAAAATGGAGAAGCTTGTCATGGGTTCTGCAAGGCCAATCCCTGATTTAACATGGGAAAATGGTTTTAAAATGTTTGTTGTTCTTGTGTGTTCTATCATATTTGAAAATTTTGCAATATGGGTGCTGTTAACTCAAGAACTTAACCTATACTTTATTGATGTTGGAAAGATGAAAAGCAGAGACAATCTCTGTAAGATGTAAACTTGGGACATAATTAAGTACCACAAGGAATTCTTACCAGCGATTATAAACTCAACTCTTTAAACTTTTCGTGTTTGTATTTCCAATGATATACATTCTATTTTAATTAATTAATAAAGAATTTTGAGGGATTTTCTAAAATCATTAATTATTTCATTACTAATATAATAATTTAACATATGGTTTTTATATAAAATTATGTTGGAAGATTTTAATTTAGATAAGAACCCTTTAAAATGTTTACATTTGCTTCAGAGACCAGAGGCAGTTAGAGAGAGGCTGGTATCAAAATGTTTAAAAGTCAGAAATGGCTTAAGCTCAAAAGATTTGATTTACATTCTAAATTTTAACTGCAAGAGTTAAATTTAAACATTGTTAACCCTTTCATTACCTTATTTTTGATGAAATACTATTTTCTTTCAATTGATGATATATTTTGTAGGATTTATGAAAATGATTGATTATTTTATTGCAAATAAATTTAACATATAGTCCTTAAATATAATTATGTTCGAAGATATTAATTTAAATAGAAACTATTTAAAATGGGTGTAAATTATTCATAGAACCAAAGCCAGTTTTGGGTGCAATGGTATCAAAAGGGTTAACCACTAAGCCACACACATTCATTACTCAAAATAATAATTTGTCTTCTCTGTTTCAGTGCTGTCCTGGTTATGTTGATACTGACATGACAAGTCACAAAGGACATAAAACTATAAATGAAGGTAAGGAGTTCTATCTAACTTTTTTTTTTTTACATGATAAATTCAAATTCATCATGTTCATGGAAGCGATGGAAATGAATGTGGAAGAGGTAGAATAAAGGGAAGACCAAGCAAGACAAGGTTAAAGATGGAGGAGAAAACGAAAGCCAGGAGGGTTGGATAAGAGGAGATACAGAAAAAAGAACAAATTGGAGAAGATAAAGATGGCAACCAGGAACAATGCATGACCACGGCTCTACTATCTAAACATAATACTATCACCGAAAACTGCCCTTTTAACACATTTCACGAGAATTACAGTATTCATTATTGTAAAATGGTTGTGTAGGCATGAATCAAAAGGCACCCAGTACTCACTGTAAATGGGGTGGGTGTTAGGAAGGGCATCCAGCTGTAGAAACCAAGCACCTGACCTAGCATTGCCCACAACAGGGCAACTCATCTAACCCATGCTAGCATGGAAGAATATATATGAAACGGTGATGATGATGATATATGTATATATACACACAAATATATATATATCATTATCATCATCATCTTCGTTTAACGTCCATTTTCCACGCTAGCATGGGTTAGACGGGAGTTGTCCCACTTGAGGCAAGGCTGGCCGGGGTGACCGTGTCTCGCTCATATAGGACTATCTGGTAGGTTTTCTACGGCTGGATGCCCTTCCTAACACCAACCACATTTACAGTGTGGAACTGGGAACTTTTTACCGTGTTACCTACATGGCCACATTACAGCGTGTATATATATATATATATATATATATATATATATATATACATCGTCATCATCATCATCATGATATATTAAAGAAACAGTTAGCAAGGTTAGAATTAACAACGAATATAGTGAAGAGTTTAGCGTAAAAGTTGGTGTTCATCAGGGCTCTGTCCTTAGCCCCCTCCTATTTATTATTGCCCTTCAGGCTATAACAGAGGAGTTCAAGACCGGCTGCCCATGGGAACTTCTATACGCAGATGATCTAACGCTCATAGCTGAATCAATGGCTGAACTAGAGAAGAAATTCCAAACTTGGAAGCATGGCCTAGAATCAAAAGGCCTTAAAATTAACTTGTCTAAGACTAAAGTTCTAGTATGTAGGAAGGAAAATAGGGCACTGGTCCCCTCTGGGAAATGGCCATGCTCAGTGTGTAGGAAAGGAGTAGGCAGAAACTCCATTTTATGTCCTAAATGCAAAGTATGGGTGCATAAAAGATGTGGGATCAAAGGTAAGCTAACTAAGAACATAGATTTTATATGTGGCTGGTGCCCACAGGATACTAGCTCCTTCCATTGCCCAGATGGTTCTATAGAAATAGTGGACACCTTCCGTTACCTGGGTGACAAAATCAGCAGTGGTGGAGGGTGCTCTGAAAGTACAGTAGCTAGAGTCAGAACGGGATGGAAAAAGTTCAGAGAGCTTGTACCACTTTTGGCCACTAAAGGTTTCTCTCTAAAAATGAAAGGCAAACTGTATGGTGCCTGCATACGAACAGCTATGTTACATGGCAGTGAGACATGGGCATTGTGTGCAGAGGATCTATGCAGACTGGAGAGGAACGAAGCTTGCATGCTCCGTTGGATGTGTAATGTAATATACGTGAACGGCAAAGCATAAATGAACTAAGTGAGAAATTAGGAATAAGAGGGATCAGATGCTGTTTACTCGAGAGAAGACTATGTTGGTATGGTTACGTGATGCACATGAAAGACGACAGCTGTATAAAAAAGTGCAGGGCGATCAAAATAGACGGTAGCTACGGAGTAGGCAGACCCAGAAAAACCTGGGACGACTTGATAAATTCCGACTTTACACACTTACACCTCTCCAAGATAATGTCACTGGACTGAGATCTTTGGCGCTACACAGTAATACAAAAGACCCGCCTTACCTAAGTACAAAGCGAAACCTACAGTCAGTAGGCACCTCTTAACCAAAATACACCCCCGTCCCACTACCCCTACCCCCACCCCTTTCGATGTAAAGTTATGTTGGTACCACAACATCCAGTCCTAAATAAATGAGGTTGTGTAGGTGTCACGACAAAAAAATACACAGTCCACGCTGTAATGTGGCCGTGTAGGTAACACGGTAAAAACCTCCCAGTCCACACTGTAAACGTGGTTGGTGTTAGGAAGGGCATCCAGCCGTAGAAAAACATGCCAGACAGTCCTACATGAGCAAGATAACCAATCTTGCCCCAAGTGGGACAATTCCCGTCTAAACCCATGCTAGCGTGGAAGATATAACATCACTTTAACGGAAACAAAAACAAAAAACGACCTCAAACAGGTGACAAGAAAAAGGTAGTGCTTCAAGTTAAACAGTGTATAGCAACCAACTCTGACACCAAAGTGTTCTGGAAATATGTACATTCAAAGCAGAGACCTCACTCTCCAGTTGATCCTCTTCGCAATCCCCACACAAGCCAGATTACTGATGATCCCAAAGATTGTGCAGAACTCATTACTGAATGCTATGCAGGCATTTTTACTGTTGAAAACTGAAACGTACCATCTCCTTCACCTCTGACATCAAATTCCATAACAACTATAGAATTTACATCTGCAATATCACCTTAAGAATAAGCACAACTCTGCTGGTGTTGTCCTGCTTCTCAAACATGGTGGGTACTTTCTTCTGTGTGTATATCATATCTGTGTGTATATCATATCTGTGTGTACATTATTCTATGTACTATACATGCACCTTTGATGACTTGTAGTGCACTTGAGCACTGTACACAATAATTTTCATTATACCATATTATTATCAACCCTTGTGGTTAATAAAGAAAGCATTATATCATATTATATATTATGTGGCTTGCAAAGCTAATCCCTGTTTAGCAAGGAAGATGGCAATAAAATGATTGTTCTTATTGTCTGTTAATGACTGGTGTTTAATCATCTTGATCTGCCCATGAAAGACTGGTCTTTGTTGTCAGGATCAGTGTGAGCATGTGTATTAGGAAGGGAATTAGCTTTAAATCTAGTGGAGCTCATCCCACTTGAGGTGTGGACATAACCAATTTCTTCCTGGAAGTGAGAAATAAAATGTTGACACCAGTCTGTGGACAAGAGTAAGAATGGGGTAAAAAAAATAAAGAGGATATAAAAGAAAAATAAGATGAGATGGTAGAATAAAAAAGAAAGCGAGAGAAAGTAAAAGAAAGGAATGTTTTATCTCACCTGTTAGCCTGCCTCACTATAGTGACAATTTTATAAATACATCCATATTATTTTCTTATGGCTGTTTGTGTTTGTCAATGTCATAAATATCAACAACCTATACAATCGCTAGCCCAATGATACAAGTCTGGTCAGTCTTGAAGAAGACTCCTTGGTATGCTGAACCCTAGGCACAAGCTGTATCATGGTCATGGTACTTTATCAACCCTCAAGGGATGAAAAACAAAGTTGACCTATGCATGATTTGAACTCAGAGTGCAAAGAGCTAGAACAAATTCTGCCAAGCATTCTATCTAACTGCCTTAAGACTACCAATTCACTGACTTATATAGCTTAAAATATTGAATACTCTTTCATCTGTTTGTACATCCAAACATGTATAAAATATATATATATATATATATATATAAATGTTTTATTTTTTTCTGTCTTTCCACTAGGTGCTGACACTCCAGTATATCTTGCTTTATTGCTTCCTAATGTTAAAGAACCTCGTGGTAACTATGTGTCAGAACGGAAAGTCCAGGAATGGAAATAGAATGACATAAATGGAAGATAAATATTTTTCTACTGAAGCTATAGAATAATTATTATATCTGTAAGGAAAAACACAGAAAATTTAATTATCTTTAGTTACAAAATAAACAATTTTATAATTGAATTTATTTTAGTTTTCAAATTATTATCCTAATGAAATATGTATGTTTATATTTTGAACTAATTGTTGATGTGGGAATTGAACTATTGATGTCTCACTGTGTCATCCAAGACATAGGAGTTTGACTTCTACTGGATGCTCGCTTTACCTTTCATCCTTACAGGGTCGATAAAATAAAGTACCAGTAATGCACTGGAGTTGATTTAACCCTTTAGCATTTACATATATATATGAAGGCACATGGCTTAGTGGTTAGAGCATTGGCCTTGCAATCGAAAGGTTGTGAGTTCAATTCTCAGACCGGGTGATGTGTTGTTTCCTTGAGCAAGACACTTTATTTCACATTGCTCCAGTTTACTCAGCTGTAGAAATGAGATGATAGGGACTGGGGTCCATATCATTCCACTGTAAAGTGGTCGTGCAGGTGCCACGGCAAAAAAGCACACAGCACTCACTGTAAATGAGGTTGGTGTTAGGAAGGGCATCCAGCTGTAGAAACCAAGCCAAAATCAGTTCCCGTCCCACCCTTGCGAGCAGGGAAAAAGCGGACGTAAAAATGAAATGATGATGATGATACTATTGTATTTTCATGATAAAGGTTTTATCTCACATAATATTGAATCTATGAGATTTTGATGTAATTTATTTTGAGACCAATACCTTTAGCATTTAAACAGGCCATATCCGGCCAGAATTCTCTCACCTCTTTCTGATTAAACTGGCCACTCATACTGATGATAAGGCATTGTTCTCAAAATAAATACTATCAAAATCTCATAGATTCAATATTATGCGAGATAATTATGTGAGGTAAAGTGTTTACTGTGAAAATACAAATGTAAATGCTAAAGGGTTAACATGAGTATTACTAGCCAGTTACGGCCAGGTTGAACAGAAAGAGGTAGAATTCTGGTTGGATACGGCTGGTTTAAATACTAAAGGGTTAATCGACTTTCCCCTTCCCCCAAATTGCTGGTCTTGTTCTAAATCAGAGTATTACTTCTGTTTTTTTTTTTTTAATGTGTGATTGGTTCAACATCTCACCATTTATTGTGGTCTGTTGTCATCAGGCAGATACTGCAACTGAGAAAACTGACAGTTTTTGTTTTTATCACCAACCACCTTACAGTGTGTTCTGGGTGCAGATTCCAAAGAATTTTTCTATACATCCTTATGAAATTAACTATAAATATGCAAATCCTACACATGGTCACCTTCTTATTCATTCTTTGTCCTTCTCACACATATCCAAGTTCTAGTAGAAATGTGTGAGTAAAGGAACTTTTATAACTGAATTTGTCATTGTTGTCATCATTGTCCACCACCACCACTTGTCCCTGAAAGGGTAATGGGGGAAGAGTCCTCGAACACTCCTTCCAGTGGGTCCTGGCAGAAGCAACTGTTCCCAACTGATCCAGCTGGATCCCCAAGCGAGAATAGCTGAGCTTATGGATGTTATTCAACCATCTTGCTCAGGGTCTCCTGCCAGTTGGTTTGGCCTGTAAAATCTGTCAAGCGATTCTTTCCTGAGACATTCTAACCACATGCCATAGTATCGGAGCTGTAGCAGCTTTACCTGGATTGACTCTGATCTCCAAGCTATGCACTCTATCAAGTAATGTTACTCCAAAGACCCATCGGAGGAATCACATTTTGGCTGCTTGCATTCACAATTGCATTCTTTTGGTCATTACCTAAGATTCATTAACCATAGGTAAGGGTTGGCATAAATACCAAATTGAAGATAGCGAGTTTGGCTTTCACACTTTCCTCCCTTCTGATTACTGAATTCTGAAGCTGGCACATTCTGCACCAGCTCTTCCAATTCTTGCACATAATTCAACCTCCTGCCTTCCATCATTTTGGAACACGACTCCAAGGTACTTGAACTGCTCTACCTGCTTCAGTAGAACTTCAATCACATATAGTGTGCACTGCGCAGGCTTTTTTTCATTCCAGCCATACAGCACTTGGCATTAAGCCTATCAAGTGCAAGTCGGAAATCATTTTCTGTCGAGTTAAGTAACAGCTGTTCTGCTAGAGAATGGGTTGCAGATGATGGATAGCAATACAGCCACCAGATATGATGGTTAGTTGCGATATAAACAGGTAACTGCCGGATGAATAAGCAACCCTGGACCAACAGCGATAAACTACTAGGAGAGATGGAGCAATGGATGACACCTGTAACTCCCAAGAAACTCTCATAACCCAGTGATGGAGCTTTGATGAGGCAAGTAAAGGGCGCCTCTAAAAAAGCCTAGTCTTCACAAATTGGTGACTGGCACCAATAAGACTACCAAAACTACAATATGGTAAGACAAACGAAAAAGAACCATACCACATTGTCCTTCGTGTGTGTGAACAAGAGACAATTTCAGGCTTTAGGTAGAGGCGCCTGTTTGAAAAATATATAGCAGTCTCCATTTCATGCTGTAAAAACTGGCGATGGGCCTGTGATCTGACCTGGGAGGCGTGGGATGGACACACAAAGATTGCATATCCTGAGACCCCAAAGAGGGTTCAGAAGGAAATACACCCGCATTGATATAGAACTGGATCAACACCGCCTGGACCAACATCTGTGACTGACGAAGGCTCCTGAAGAGATTCCGGTACAATTACATAACGAGAAACAGCAGGCTGCCCAACTTCTACCACCTGATCAAAACCCACAAAGAAGGACCCGACCTGAAAATTAGACCCATTTTCTCCAGTGTTGAAGGAACATCTTATAAAATCTCTTGGCTTCTGTCCAAGATTTTAATGCCCCTGTTGACAACCTTCCCGAGCCACGTCTACAGATCGGATGATGTCATCCAGTGATTCAACCAACTAGAACTTGACACCTTCAAATCCAACAGGTACGCCTTCAGACTAGATGTAATATCCCTCTACACATCAGTACCTGCACTCCCAGCAATGGACATACTCACTGAATGTGTCGGTTTCAGCGACCTGGATTGTTTCGGCTTCACCACCACCGACATCCACCAGCTCCTATCCATCATTGTAAACAATGCCTTTTTCAACTTCCTGGGACAAACCTACTAACAGACCTTTGGACGACCCATGGGATCCAGCATCTTGGGTTTACTGGCCATTTCATATATGAACAGACTAGAACGCCGAGTACTCAGCTCCTGCAACACCTGCACTTTCTTCACTAGATATCTGGATGATATACTCATCCTCACATCCACCAAGGAGAATGCCAACAAGAGTTTCGAATCTTTCAACAATGCTGATAATAACATCAAGTTCAGCATCGAACATCCCACCGATTCTGGGTCCCTCACTCTACTTGATTTCAGATTGATAGAGGTGTAATTCACACCGATTTCTACTGCAAAGCGGCCAGCAGGGACCTGTTTGTGCATTACAAATCTCCCCTCCCCAACAGCTCTCAAAGAGGGAACATCTGCTTTCCAAATAAGTCAACTTCGATCGATCCTTTAAGTCTCACACAGGGATTGTCCCTTGATAATGGGTTTTTAAACCAGAAAATATTTTGTATTATTAAATTTGCTAAGGTAAGATTCTTTTGTCATCTTATCAATTTTAATTTTCTTTCTAGTGCATTGTATGGTTTTCAAAATTATTTAAATTTGTGTTTCCTATTCAACAATGCTTCAAGCAAACTACAATACTCTGACATATATATATATAAAGTATACAGACATCACTATCACTACCAAAATAATATATGCCAGGACAATATGGGAGAATGCTCTCTGGCATGCAGAACCCCAGGTGCATGCTTCCTGATGGTTCTAGTGGATAGGGAGAGAGATGCATTATCTGGTGGGCTCTTAGAAAACTAGGTGTTGATGAATGGCTCGTGAGAGCTATACAAGCCATGTATAAAGAAACAGTCAGCAAGGTTAGAATTAACAACGAATATAGTGAAGAATTTAGCGTAAAAGTCGGTGTTCATCAGGGCTCTGTCCTTATCCCCTTCCTATTTATTTTTGCCCTACAGGCTATAACAGAGGAGTTCAAGACCGGCTGCCCATGGGAACTTCTATACGCTCATAGCTAAATCAATGGCTGAACTAGAGAAGAAATTCCAAACTTGGAAGCATGGCCTAGAATCAAAAGGCCTTAAAATTAACTTGTCTAAGACTAAAGTTCTAGTATGTAGGAAGGAAAATAGGGCACTGGTCCCCCCTGAGAAATGGCCATGCTCAGTGTGTAGGAAAGGAGGAGGCAGAAACTCCATTTTATGTCCCAAATGCAAAGTATGGGTGCATAAAAGATGTAGTGGGATCAGGTAAACTAACTAAGAACATAGATTTTTATATGTAGCCGGTGCTCAGGTGCAATAAGTAGTAGCAAGTGCCCACAGGATACTAGCTCCTTCCATTGCCCAGATGGTTCTATAGAAATAGTGGACACCTTCTGTTACCTGGGTGACAAAATCAGCAGTGGTGGAGGGTGCTCTGAAAGTTCAGTAGCTAGAGTCAGAACGGGATGGAAAAAGTTCAGAGAGCTTATACCACTATTGGCCGCTAAAGGTTTTGTAGCAGGAGTTGCCTCCCTTGTTGTGACACTCACATCCCCAATAGATTAACGCTCTCTAGACAGGAAGTAGAACCCTTTCTGTAACTTCCGGTCAGAACCCTATAAAACTAACAACTTTAAGTTCCCTCTCTCTCATTTGCCTTTCCGGCTCCTGGCCTTCGCCAGCCGTCTTCGGCTAGGCGCGTGCGCCTGGCAATCAAACGGTAACTAAGAACTTTGCTTCATTCTCTCATCTATTCATTGACATGTCAACTATACTGTTCTATATATCCACAAATTGTTGATTAAATATTGTACACATAAACCACGTCTCATGTTATATTCATACACACTAGTATTTTGTTATAAGTGGTGACCCCGAAAAAAATAAAAAATAGCAGAATCTGGTGTTGTGTGAGTAACATTACGAATACACAGCAAATTTTATTGACAAACTGAAAATACGCAGTCAAAGAAACGAACACACGCACATGTGAATTTCTCGTTCAGACAGACTCTTTTTCCTCACGCATCCACTAACTGTCGCACTTCACTGTATATATATATATGTTTTTCGTTTCTTACAACGAACACTTCAAAAACAAACAAAAACAAAAAAAGGAATTTGATTTTGTTTTTTTAAAACATTCCAACAGGAACATTTATTTTCGATGAATCTCAACTATTGCCTTTTTTTCATCGTTTTCTTCATCGTTCAAATATTTTTCAAAGTTCACAAAAAAAAAAAAAAAAAAAAATTGAACTCGCCATATTTGTTATACTAAGTGAAGCCTTTCTTTCTTTTTCATCATTGTCACTTTCACACACACATTTTTTCAAAATGGCTGCTAACGACTTGTTGCACTATAATTTCCTCGCGCAATAGAAATATTTCTTTTTTTCAACTTAACCTTGTTTTGGCACGTGTAGGCAGCAGGATTCTCGACTCACAGAGATAGCCGCACGCCATGAGATAACGTTTCTCGCCAAGGATTCTCCAGCCTTAAGCTATATTCTCCTATTTGCCGGTTTAAAAATTTACCACGTAAATTTGCCGTTGAAAACTGCGCATTTATTCAGAATGCTTATTTCTTTGGTCGCTGGCCTCTTGACCCTTCCAGGTCAACGCATTCTCAACATCGACCATAAACTTCGGCTGTTATTTCTAGCACTTTGCGCAACTCATTTTTTCTAAAAAAAAATTTTTTTACTGTGAATTTAAACATCGAATACGCTCACTCCGCGAGACAACAACATCAACAGCAACACAGATTCATCAACAACCAAAACCAGCAGAACAAGCCAGAGAATTTATTTTTGCAGCACTCTTCCTGTGAGAAAATCCATTCGGAGGTTGGAAATTTCACGTTATACCACAGAACAGAAACCACTTGCATTCATTCTATGGAATACACTTTCTTTCCTGCTGTCATGTGATTTCACACCTGTGAACTGTATTTTGAACTTTGAGCTCTTCTCTTACTTTCATTACATTGTATCTTTGAGTGATGGATAGACAGATGTCCGGTCGTTCTCTGGCCAAGAGCGGTTGGCTACCTTGATATCTATCATTGATTTTTGCAAACATTATTTTTTTCGTAATTTCCATGCCTGTTACAACATTCTCGCCAACATATTTCATTCGATTTTTATATTTAAAAAATCTGGCGGGGGATAATGTAACAGGAGTTGCCTCCCTTGTTGTGACACTCACATCCCCAATAGATTAACGCTCTCTAGACAGGAAATAAAACCCTCTCTGTAACTTCCGGTCAGAACCCTATAAAACTAACAACTTTAAGTTCCCTCTCTCTCATTTGCCTTCGCCAGCCGTCTTCGGCTAGGCGCGTGCGCCTGGCAATCAAACGGTAACTAAGAACTTTGCTTCATTCTCTCATCTATTCATTGACATGTCAACTATACTGTTTTCTCCCTAAAAATGAAAGGCAGACTGTATGATGCCTGCATACGAACAGCAATGTTACGTGGCAGTGAGACATGGGCACTGTGTGCAGAGGATCTACGCAGACTGGAGAGGAACGAAGCTTGCATGCTCCGTTGGATGTGTAATAGTAATATACGTGAACGGCAAAGCATAAATGAACTAAGTGAGAAATTAGGAATAAGAGGGATCAGATGCTGTTTACTCGAGAGAAGACTATGTTGGTATGGTCACGTGATGCGCGTGAAAGACGACAGCTGTATAAAAAAGTGCAGGGCGATCAAAATAGACGGTAGCTACGGAGTAGGCAAACCCAGAAAAACCTGGGACGACTTGATAAATTCCGACCTTACACACTTACACCTCTCCAAGACAATGTCACAGGACCGAGATCTTTGGCGCTACGCAGTCATACAGAAGACCCGCCTTGCCTAAGTACAAAGCGAAACCTACAGTCAGTAGGCACCACCTAACCAAAAATACATCCTCATCCCACTACCCATATCTCAGCCCCATCTACACCACGCCTTTCTCTGTAAAGTTATGTTGGTGCCACAACATCCAGTCCTAAATAAATGAGGTCGTGTAGGTGTCAAGACAAAAAAACACACACTCCACGCTGTAATGTGGCCGTGTAGGTAACACGGTAAAGACCTCCCAGTCCACACTGTAAACGGGGTTGGTGTTAGAAAAGGCATCCAGCCGTAGAAAACCTGCCAGACAGTCCTATACGAGCAAGACAACCAATCTTGCCTCACGTGAGACAATTCCCGTCTAAACCCATGCTAGCGTTGAAGATAGACGTTAAACGATGATGATGATGATGTGTTGCAATAGCTATTCCAACTTGCAAGGCTCACTCTTGCAGGTGGTAAACACCATACCAATAACAGTGAGTAGGAAGATAGTTTGAGGACCAGAATACCAGAAGTCTTCATCGATGTAGATTCAACGACACAACTATTGCAAGTGGCTGATACTTCAGTAGCTTATGGTCTTCAGTTTGTCAGACAATGAAGCCTGGATTTGTTGCTACACATCCCATCCAGATGAAGGGGTTTACCACTGTTGAATGGGAAGCTTAGGATGTCATCACTTAAATAAGGGTTTCTGCTTTAGGCACATGGTCAGTAAATTTTGGGGGAGGGAAAGTCAATTAAATTCCCACCAGTACTTGACTGCTACTTATTTCATCAACACTGAAAGGATGAAAAGCAAAGTTGTTCATGTCGGGATTTGAACTCAGAATGTAAAGAACCAGAATAAATACAACTACATGGTTCTAGGTAATTTGACCCCTGGTAATTTCACTCCCAGTATTATGACTCCGGTAATTTGACTGCCAGTCAATTTCACTCCCGATGTTAGAAAAAATAAAACAAAGGGACCACTTCTTTTGCAGGTGTCGCCCGAAATATCGAAACAGTGTTAGTCACAGAGGAGGAGATGGAAGTCGCAAGGGCCATGGTGACAAGAAGTGTCAATAGAGTCTCCCTGAAACCTCCACCCAATTTTTTCAAGGACCAGCAGCTACGGACGATGACTTACCGCACTGTAAGCAAAATCTCACATCGGGTGGAGAGAGCCACGGAGGCTCAAATCCCAAAGGCCTTGGGGTGCGTCTGGGCACGCAAAACCCACACCACCCGAGACAGAAAGCACGCCACAGTAGACGTTCTTTTCGCCACCCCCCAAGAAGCGAAGTCTAACTCTTTGGAAACCCTAAAGAGTGAGGAGATAGTCTTGGTGGCCTCCTACTGCGGGCAGAAAATTGTGACGGTAAATGTGACCCAGGTCCCACCCGACGAGCCCATACCTTGGCTAGCCGCGTCTGTCCTTGCTGGAATCGAGGACAGGACGACCGTGCTGCAAGTAGAGAAAATAGGGAGATAGAACTGGTCAGGTATAGGCATGCAAATGCTTATACAAACTGACCAGGAATGTATCGACGCTATCCCCGATATCATAGACGTCGAGGAAGGACTTCAACTCCCTATAAGCGTAGAAGGAAGACGGCCAAAATGTTATCTCTGTGGGTCAAAGGGTCACCTCAGGGCCTTTTGCCCGCAGAAAACAGCGAAAAAGAAGGCCCCTCTCTTTCCAATACCTGGTCCGCTGCTACCAAGAGCAGGGCAGGCAACAAACTCAGAAGCCCCTTCCACGGTGAGTAGGGGGGAAACGTCCGTGGCACCTGTACCAAGACCACGGACAACTAAAGCAGCAGCATCAGTGGCGGCAACACCAATAGCTACATTTGCAGTAGCTACACCAGCAACAAAATTTCCGGAGAGGGCGTCACTATCACCACCAACAGCCGTGGAGCACATACCCCTCCCAGACGCCACGGAATCCGACATGGAGTTTGAGGCGGGAGGGAAGAGGCAAACGGTCTGCCACAAAAAAAAACACAAAAGAAAAAACCCTTAGCTTCGCTCTCCAAAAGCGAAGGCACACAATGAGGGGTAAAGGCAGCAAGGAAACTTACAGCAACACCACCACCATCACCATCAACACCACAAGCACCACCACCAATAACAACAACACCACAACCAGCATCACCAAAAACACCAACAACTCAAACAAAACAAAACACACACACCAAACAGTAACAAGAAGAAAACAGCAACAAAATCACCCCTCCCCCCCAAAAAAGTACACAGCCATAAACATGGCAAAAAAAGAACTCATACAATATATAAAGCAGCACGCAGACATCACAGAAGAAAACTACTACACCCCACCAACACCAAGAACTCTCCCGACAAACATAAGCATCATTGAAATCTCAATAGAACAATACAAACTTTTAAAACAAAAATTCCCCAACGCAGTTGGAGACTTCAGAAGTTCGGTTACCAAGAGGATATACACTGACATCCTCTTGGAAACACCCATGACCAGCGAAAGGGACGGTTTTACTGTCCCTTCACCACATGATCAAGGTAAGTGACCCTTTCTCACTTGCCCCGTTTCTCATCCAACATGACCGTACTCAGAATAGGCAGTATAAATGCACGTGGCCTGGGGTCATCTTGGAAGCAGGGTCACCTGCTCAACGACCTCAGGTCACTAAACATAGATGTGGTGGCCATCAGCGAGACCAGAATCTCCGAAGCACGAGCCTTCGCACCGATCTCCGGCGGCTACGATGTATACGCATCTCCCAGCCGTCCAGGATCGGGGGGAGGGGTTGCCGTCCCTTTTCGGAGAGGCTTGGATCTCGCCATACGGGCCATCTTCCTAGACCCAGAAGGTAAGTCAGTGGTGCTGGACGTGACCAGCAGCGAAGGCAAGCTTTCAGGCAAGTAGCCGTCTACACCCTAACAGGGGCAGGACGGCCAGATTTCTTCAGACGTCTAGAGACCTTTCTTGGAACGTCCCGCTCTTTAGTGTTAGTGGGCGACTGGAACGGTATCTTGGATGCACGCTGGGATTGTGTGGGGCTAGTGGATAGGGGAGGAGGGTGCAAGAGCCTCACCAACCTGCTCAGACGTTTTGAACTGTCTGACAGGTATCGATTGGATCACCCGAATGTGCCAATGTGGACATGGACAAACCGCATCGGGTCATCCAGGTCGTATTTCGATAGGGTACTCTGCAGAGAATTAGATAAGGCTAGTATAAGTTGTCCACAATTTAAAATAGTCGACTACACAGATCACAAATTTGTGATCTGTGAGATCGACATAGACAGACTTCATAGACAAGGGCCCGGTTACTGGAAGCTGAACGCGTCTTTCCCGGCGCGCAAAGCCTACAGAGACCGGATTAGCGTATTAGTTAATCGGGCGTTGACGGGAGCGGTCGTCAACAACAGGTGGTGGTTCGCCCTGAAAAGGGCAATTAAAGTAGAGTCGATTAGGTTTAGCAAAGGACTAGTGATAGAGGAAAATAGAGTAGATGGAGAGCTAGTCAGAAAGCTAGAAGAGGCGTTTAGGACAGGCATCGCAACCGACGTGCTTGCGGCGAGATTGGCACTCGACCAATTCTTCAACGCAAAACATGAAGGCTGCGTTGTCAGAGCTAGAGCGCGTGCTCTAAAACACGAGGGGACAAAAGCCGTCCAATGGGCCCGGGTGGCAGAGGCGCGACGTGGCAACAAATCACAATTCGGTCTTTGTCTGACCAAAACGGGTGCGTGATGCTCGAACCCGAGCGCATGTGTGAAGCTTTTCAGCAGCACTTTGCTGAACTGTTCGGGAGCGGCGGCGGCCCGGATCGGGGCATGGACGTTAGTGCATACCTCAACGGACTGCCTCGGCTCTCGACGACCGCAGCACAGTGTTGTGAAAAGCCAATAACAGCCGGTGAAATACGGGAAGCGATGGCTAACTGCACAAGGGGTAAATCGCCAGGTTTGGATGGTCTGCCCTACGAGCTTTATGCATTTATGCCAGACTTGTTTGGTGACCTCTTGGCAGACGTCTACTGCAACTGGCAGCAGAACGGGAGCATTCCCAGTTTTGTGAGCCGGGGAGCAGTGGCGCTGCTGAGAAAAGACCCGAACAAGGGGGATGTTATCGATAATTTCAGGCCCATAACCCTGCTAAACGCAGAGTTCAAGATTTTGGCCAAGGTGTTAGCAACGAGGTTGCCGCTTATCGTCAAGGGTCTGGTGGGAGAGGCGCAGACATGCGCCATTCCGGACAGATCCATACACGACAACCTCCACCTCATGCGATACATCATAGAGAGGGTGGTTAAGGAACCTGGCAAGGGTGGGTCCCTGATCAACTTGGATCAATCCAAAGCATTCGATAGGGTCAACCATCGGTACCTGGCGGCGGTCCTCGAGGCAGCCGGTTTCGGGCCCGTTTTCAGGGGTTGGATCGCAGCAATGTACAGCGACATCTGCTCAGTTGTGAGGGTGAACGGTCACCTGTCGCAGCCGTTCAGCATCATGCTCTCAGTCCGCCAGGGTTGTCCCCTCTCGTCCCTCTTGTACGTATTGGCTCTCGAGCCGTTACTGCACAAACTGGGGGCGATGAGGGGCGTCCCACGCGAACTAGGATGCGGGAAATCCGAGTCGGCTTACGCTGACGACGTCACCGTGGTGGTGTCGAGCACCAGACACGTCCAGATGCTCGGCACCGCTCTCAAGGAATACGAAGCGGTGACAGGAGCAAAGATAAACCAGGAAAAGTCGGTGGGCTTGCAGCTCGGCACCTGGAGAGGCAAGTCCATGCCGTCCGACAGCGTCGTGGGGCGTTGGACGGACGGACCGGTTAAATTTCTCGGGCTCTGGTTCGGACCGGACCTCCAGATGGAGAAACACTGGAACGAGGTGACGAGCAGGGTGGCCTCCCTCAACCAGAAATAGGCCGAGAGGAAGCTGTCCCTGAAAGGCCGGGCGGAGGTGGCGAATGCGTACATCGCATCCGTCATCTGCTACCGCCTCACCGTCGTCCCTTGCTCCAGCCCAACTCTCACCAAAATGGAGCGCCTTCTCTTCCGCTTTTTGTGGAAGGGATGCGCTCTCTTGGTCAGACGATCCATCTGCTGTCAACACTCGTTGCGTGGAGGACTGGGCATGCCATGGCTGATGATGCGCAAACATGCGCTGAGGCTGCGACATCTCTGGTGCTTCCTTGATGGTGAACAGGTGTGGTCGCCGTTCGCCAGGAACGTTTTCCCACAGCTCGTCTCCTTGACGGAGCTGCAGTCCTGGGTCAGAGGGATAGCGCTTGGAAACTGGAATGTCTCCAGGCCCTCACTGCCCTCTGCCAGCTGGGCACCAGTATCGGTGGAACATCCACCTCGGCGTTCTATAGAGGACTAGTGGAGGGGAAGAGCGACGACATTCTCGGAGAGATCCTGGGCGTCGAAGAAGATCAGCTGTTTGCTCTCTTCAGGAGAACTTTCAGCCCAGGGCCTATGGATAACTTCCAAAAATCCCTGGCCTGGCAATGCTACCGGGGAGCACTGCCGGTTCGAGATAAGCTCTACAGGCACGGAAGTGCCGTCAGCCGAGCCTGCCCGAGATGCGCGCAGGGCGACGAAACCGTTGTGCACGCACTCGTTCAGTGCCCGAGCATTGCTGACTTGTGGAGCTATGTCGAACAGTTGCTGTCGCGTGTAGGACTGATCCGGTTGTCGACTGAGTTCATTGTGCAGATGGTCTCGCCGTCTTCCTTCGAGGAGGAAGGGCAGGCGGTTTTCATCTGTCTGGTGGCCATGGCGAAAGAGATTGTGTGGTGGACAAAGTTAAAAGGGTTAAAGACAGACTCTTTCCTTTTCGGCGAATCCCTAATTAACTTTTTCAAGTTTCACTTGAAGAGGAAAATCAGGGTGGAGAGGCAAGTGCTGCCTTCTAGCAAGTTTGTTGAAAGGTGGGTGAATGTAGCGAGAATGGTCCGAGTGAACGGGACCACTCTGAATATACGTCTGTAGTTTGAGAAATGAAAAAATTGAGAGAGGGCGCTTGCGCTTGTGGTCAGGGTAGCCGTGGTCTTTTGTGTGGCTTTCGCCACGAGTAACCCTCGGTGGTTTCCCTCCTATTGGGGAATTTTTCATTGTTTCAATTTTCATTTTTATTGTTTATATATATGTTTCTATGTCCTCTTTTTTTCTTTTCTTATATAAATAATAAAAATATTTACACGAACAAAACTCACATCGTACCGTCCTGTGCCGTCTGTAATGTTTTTCTTGATGTCAGCCCTTGTGGCCAATAAAGAAATCATTATTATTATTATTATTATTGAATGCTATGGTTGACGGTGGCTCGGCTCTGTAAGGTATTGTAAATTTTGAACGCTATAACAATTGTAAATTGTTTAAAACTTAGACCAACTTGTAGACAAAAACACCCTCCTCCTCGTGAGAGGGGTCTTTCTGCCCGTTATTTGGCCCTTCGGGGTTAAATAACTGCTTATTGGGGTTTTGTACCCAATATTTATTTTAAACAAAAAACAACATGGCTACGAAAAATAATTTTCATAGGTCACTCCCACTCATTCCGTCTTCTTCTCCCTCAATCGTCACTACAGCAAAGAGAAGATTGTCTCTCTCCCTCCCTTATTTAAATGTGTCTCTCTCCCTCCCTTGTCTTTCGCAAGCGACGACAGAAAAGAAAAGTCTCGTGCAAAGCGTGCAAGATTTCTCCACGACGACGACGACAACGACGAAACAGGTGTGCGGGAAATACGAAAACCCAGTTCATTCGTCTGACGTCAGAAATAATAGCAGTAGCAGCCGTAATAACAACAGCAACAGTGACAATGAAAACAACAGTAGCAGCCGCAACAGCATCAGCAGCAGCATAAACAACAACAGGATTAGCAGCAGCAACAACAACAACAACCACAGCAACAGCGGCGGCGGCAGTAGTCGTAGTACCTGCAGCAACAACAAAAGTAACAGCAGCTCTGACGACAACAACAACAACAGCAGCAAAGAAAAACCGATCTCGTTTGCAGGTATCGCGAAGAACCTGGAAACAATCCTCATAACAAATGAGGAATTAGAGGAAGCGAAGAAGATGGTGACAAAAAATGGACACCGAGCAATCTGCAAGGCAGCGGAAAAATTTTTCGAAACCCAACAGCACTGTACGGTCACGTACCGTACAGTAAATACAAAATCCCGGAGGGTTGAAAGAGCCACAGAGGCTCAAATACAAACAGCCTTGGGGTCTGTGTGGCAGCGGAAAACGTACATCACCCGAGGCAAGAAATATGCCACCGTAGACGTACTTTTTGCCACACCCCAGGAGGCAAAGGCTCAATCCGTAGTGACCCTAAGGAGCGAGGAAATGGTGTTGGTGCCCTCCTACTGCGGGCAAAAAATCGTGAGGGTCAAACTGACCCACGTCCCCCCCCCCCCGGGATGGCCCCTTCTTGGCTGGCCGCGTCTGTCCTCGTCGGAATCGAGGACAAAACAACTGTACTGCAAGTACAGAAAAAAGTAAGAGAAGATTGGGTCGGCACCTCCATTGAGTTGTTAATCCAAACCAACCAGGAGTGCATCGAAGCTATCCCGGATGTGATAGACTTCGATAACGGCACTCAACTGCCCATAAGTGTTGAAGGTAAACGCCCGAAATGCTTTCGCTGTGGATCGAAGACTCACCTCAGGGCCTTCTGCAACAAGAAGACCCAGAGAAAGGAGAAAACACCCCTCCTTCCGAAACCGGCTCCACGGCTACCAGCAACAGGACAAGCGCCAACCAGGAACGATAGGTCCGTGGCACCTATACCCACGCCACGGAAATCAAAAACAGCAACAGCAGTGGAAGTATTAACAACAACAACAGCAATACCAGATGCAGCTGCAACAGAGACTCCAGTGCAAACATCACCAACAACAAGTGAAAGAGTGGAGCTGGTACCCCTCCCCGACCTCACAGAATCAGACATGGAGTGTGAGGTGGGAGAGGGATGGCAAAAGGTCGTAAGAAGGCACAAACGCAGAAGCAGCGCATCGTCGCCTTTGAAAAGGGAGGAAAGAAATGAAAAAAGGGTAAAGTCTACTGCAAAGAGACTCACAGCAGCAACACATCAAACACCATCACCACCCACACTAGCACCACCAACACCACCGGCGACAACCCTACCGCCAACAACATCTTCAACACCACCACCACAAGCACCAACATCGCAAACACAACAACAAAACACACACACCCAGCAACAACGACAAGAAAATACCAGCACCAATCAAAACGCCAACTAACATAAGACAGCTAAAAATAGCTCAGAAACAATACACAAACATTAAAACGAAATTCCTCAACGCAGTTGGTGATTTCAGAGACCTAGGAGGAACTATCAACCGAAGAGTATATTCGGACATACTCATAGAAGAGCCGACGACCAGCCGAAGGGACGATTCAACGGTCCCTTCACCAGACGATCAAGTGAAAAGGGATGGATAAAACCATCCCTCCTCTACGATAAGGTACGGTAAGTGGTCTCTCCCATCTTTTCCACTCTATTTTAAATATGACCTCACTCAGAATAGGCAGCATAAATGCGCGTGGCTTGGGTTCGTCATGGAAGCAGGGTCACCTGCTCAATGACCTCAGGTCACTAAACATAGATGTAGTGGCCATCAGCGAGACCAGAATCTCCGAAGCACGGGCCTTGGCACCGATCTTCGGCGGCTACGATGTGTACGCATCTCCCAGCCGTCCTGAATCGGGGGGAGGAGTTGCTGTGCTTTTTCGGAGAGGTTTGGATCTTGCCATACGGGCCATCTTCCTGGACCCAGAGGGTAAGTTGGTGGTGCTGGACGTGACCAGCAGAGACGGGCAAGCTTTCAGGCTAGTGGCCGTCTATGCCCCGACAGGAGCAGGGCGGCCTGATTTCTTCCGGCGTCTGGAGACCTTTCTTGGAACGTCCCGCTCTTTACTGTTAGTGGGCGACTGGAACGGGATCTTAGATGCACGCTGGGACTGTGTGGGATTAGCGGATAGGGGTGGAGGGTGCAAGAGCCTCACCAACCTGCTCAGGCGTTTTGAACTGTCTGACAGGTATCGATTGGATTTCCCGAATGTGCCAATGTGGACTTGGACAAATCGTATAGGCTCATCCAGATCATATCTAGATAGAGTATTTTGTAGGGAAATTGATAGGTCTAGCATAGGCTGTCCACAATTCAAGATAGTCAGCTACACGGACCACAAATTCGTGATCTGTGTGCTTGACTTAGATAGGCTTCATAGACGAGGACCCGGCTACTGGAAGCTAAACGCGTCCTTACCAGCGCGCAAGGCCTACAGAGACCGGATTAGCGAACTAGTTAAGCGGGCGTTGACGGGGGCCATCGTCAATAACAAGTGGTGGTTTGCTCTGAAAAGAGCGATTAGAATAGAATAGATTAGGTTTAGTAAGGCTTTAGCAATAGAGAAAAATAGAGCAGAGGGAGAACTAGTTAGAAAATTAGACGAGGCGCTTAGCAAAGGCATTGCGACCGACGTGCTTGCGGCGAAATTGGCCCTTGACCAATTCTTCAATGCAAAGCACGAAGGCTGCGTTGTCAGAGCTAGGGTGCGTGCTCTCAGACACGAGGGGACGAAAGCCGTTCAATGGGCCCGAGTGGCGGAGGCGCGTCGTGGCAACAAAGCCACGATCCGGTCTTTGGTGGACCACGACGGGCGCATGCTACTCGATCCCGGGCAAATGTGTGAAGATTTTCAGTGACACTTCGCTCAGCTGTTCGGGGGCAGCGGTCGGCCGGGTCGAGGGATGGACTTTAGTGTCTACCTCGACGGACTGCCGCGGCTCTCGGCCACTGAAGCGAAGTGTTGCGAAAAGCCGATAACAGCCGCTGAAGTAAGGGAGGCAATGACTGGCTGCACAAGGGGTAAATCGTCTGGTTTGGATAGTCTGCCCTATGAACTTTACGTACAGATGCCAGACTTGTTCGGAGGCCTCTTGGCGGACGTCTACTGCAACTGGCAACAGAACGGGAGAATTCCCAGTTCTGTGAGCCGAGGAGCGGTGGCACTGCTGAGAAAGGATCCGAACAAGGGGGATAACATAGATAATTTCCGGCCCATAACTCTGCTAAACACAGAGTTCAAGATTTTGGCCAAGGTGCTAGCAAAGAGGTTGGCGCTTGTCGTTGGTGGTCTGGTGGGAGAGGCGCAGACATGCGCCATTCCCGACAGATCCATCCACGACAACCTCCACCTCATGCGATACATCGTAGAGAGGGTAGCTAGGGAACTTGGCACGGGTGGGTCCTTGATCAATTTAGATCAGTCGAAAGCTTTCGATAGTGTCGACCATCGTTACCTAGCGGCAGTCCTGAGGGCGGCTGGCTTTGGGCCCGTCTTCAGAAGCTGGATCGCTGCCATGCACAGCGACATCTGCTCTGTGGGGAGAGTGAACGGTCACCTGTCGGAACCGTTCAACATCATGCGCTCGGTCCGCCAAGGATGTCCCCTCTCGTCCCTCTTGTACGTATTGACTCTCGAGCCATTACTGCACAAACTGGAGACGTTGAGGGGCGTCCCGCGCGAACTAGGATGCGGAAGATCCGTGTCAGCATATGCGGACGATGTCACCAGAGTGGTGTCGAACGCCAAACACATCGAGGCGATCGGCACTACACTAAGAGAATACGAAGCGGTGACAGGAGCAATGATCAACCAGGAAAAGTAAGTGGGCCTGCAGCTCGGCACCTGGAGAGGCAGGTCCATGCCATCCAACAGCGTCGTCGGACGCTGGACGGACGGACCGGTTAAATTTCTAGGGGTCTGGTTCGGTCCGGACCTCCAGACGGACAAAAACTGGGACGAGGTGACGAGCAGGGTGGCTTCTCTAACCCAGAAATGGGCGGAGAGGAAGCTATCCCTGAAAGGTCGAGCGGAGGTGGCTAACGCGTACATCGCGTCTGTCATATGCTACCGCCTGACCGTCGTACCTTGTCCTAAGCCTCGTCTGACTGCGCTGGAGCGTTTGCTCTTTCGCTTTTTGTGGAAGGGACGCGCTCCGATGGTCAGGCGGTCCATCTGTTGTCAACACCCGCTACGTGGAGGGCTGGGCATGCCGTGGCAGATGATGCGCAGGCACGCGCTCAGGCTACGACATCTCCACCTCTTCCTCGACGGTGATCAGGTGTGGTCGCCGTTTGCTAGACACGTATTTCCCCAGCTCGTTTCCTTGACGGAGCTGCAGCCCTGGGTCAAGCGAAAACCGAGAGGGAGCGCCTGGAGACTGGAATGTCTTCAGGCGCTCACAGCCCTCGACCAATCGGGCAATGTGATCGGTGGAAACTCCACCTCGGCGTTCTATAGAGGATTAGTGGAGGGGAAGAGCGACGACGTACTTGGGGAAACTCTAGGCGTCGACGAAAATCAACTAGCCAATCTCTTTGGAAGAACTTTCGGGCCAGGGCATATGGACAACTTCCAGAAATCTCTGGCCTGGCAGTGCTACCGGGGAGCCTTGCCAGTTCGGGATAAACTCTACAGGCATGGAGGTGCCGTCAGCCGGGCATGTCCGAGATGCGCACAGGGCGACGAAACCGTCCTGCACGCACTCGTCCAGTGTCCGAAAATTGCTGACTTGTGGGTTTATGTCGAACACCTGCTGTCGCGTTTAGGACGGATCCGGCTATCATCTGAGTCCATCGTGAGGATTGCCCCGCCCTCCTCCTTTAGCCGGGAAGGGCAGGCAGTTTTTATCTGTCTGGTGGCCATGGCGAAAGAGATAGTATGGTGGACACGTTTGAAAGGGCTGAAGACGAGCACTTACCTCTTCGGTGATGCTCTGATTGACTTTTTCAAATTTCATTTGAAAAGGAAAATCAGAGTAGAGAGGGGAGTGCTCTCTTCCCAGCATTTAGTTGAAAGATGTGTGAGAGAAGCAAGAATGGCCCGAGTGAATGGGCCTACTCTGAGTATGTATCTGTAAATTAAAGGTGGAAAACTGGGAGAGGGCACTTGCCTTGGTGGTCAGGGTCACTGTGGCCTTTTACTGGGCTTTCTCCACAAATGTCCCTCCGAAGTCTCCCCCCTATTGGGGAATTTTTCATTGTTATTTTTTGTTACACCCTGTTTTTTTTTGTTTTTTTACACGCAGAAATGCCCATTTGTACCGTCCTGTATTGTCCTGCACTGTCCTGAATTGCTACTTTATGTAAACCCTTGTGGTTAATAAAGAAATCATTATTATTATTATTATTATTATTATTATTGAATGCTATGGCTGACGGAGGCTCGGCTCTGTAAGGTACTGTAAATTTTGAACGCTATAACAATTGTAAATTGTTTAAAACTTAGACCAACTTGTAGACAAAAACACCCTCCTCCTCGTGAGAGGGGTCTTTCTGCCCGTTATTTGGCCCTTCGGGGTTAAATAACTGCTTATTGGTGTTTTGTACCCAATATTTATTTTAAACAAAAAAAACAACATGGCTACGAAAAAGAATTTTCATAGGTCACTCCCACTCATTCCGTCTTCTTTTTCCTCAATCGTCACTACAGCAGAGAGAAGATTGTCTCTCTCCCTCCCTTCTTTAAATGTGTCTCTCTCCCTCCCTTCTCTTTCGCAAGCGACGAAAGAAAAGAAAAGTCTCGTGCAAAGCGTGCAAGGTTTCTCCACGACGACGACGACAGCGACGAAACAGGTGTGCGGGAAATACGAAAACCCAGTTCATTCGTCTGACGTCAGGAATAATAGCAGTAGCAGCCGTAATAACAACAGCAACAGTGACAATGAAAACAACAGTAGCAGCCGCAACAGCATCAGCAGCAGCATAAACAACAACAGCATTAGCAGCAGCAACACCAACAACAACCACAGCAACAGCGGCGGAAGCAGTAGTCGTAGTACCTGCAGCAACAACAAAAGTAACAGCAGCTCTGACGACAACAACAACAGCAGCAAAGAAAAACCAATCTCATTTGCAGGTATTGCGAAAAACTTGGAAACAATCCTCATAACAAATGAGGAATTAGAGGAAGCGAAGAAGATGGTGACAAAGACTGGAGACCGAGCAATCTGCAAGGCAGCGGAAAAATTTTTCGAAACCCAACAGCACTGTACGGTCACGTACCGTACAGTAAGTACAAAATCCCGTAGGGTGGAAAGAGCCACAGAGGCTCAAATACAAAAAGCCTTGGGGTCTGTGTGGCAGCGGAAAACGCACATCACCCGAGGAAAAAAATATGCCACCATAGACGTACTTTTTGCCACACCCCAGGAGGCAAAGGCCCAATCCGTAGTGACCCTAAGGAGCGAGGAAATGGTGTTGGTGCCCTCCTACTGCGGGCAAAAAATTGTGAGGGTCAAACTGACCCACGCCCCCCCCCCCCCCGGATGGCCCCTTCTTGGCTGGCCGCGTCTGTCCTCGTCGGAATCGAGGACAAAACAACTGTACTGCAAGTACAGAAAAAAGTAAGAGAAGATTGGGTCGGCACCTCCATTGAAATGCTAATCCAAACCAACCAGGAGTGCATCGAAGCTATCCCGGATGTGATAGACTTCGATAACGGCACTCAACTGCCCATAAGTGTTGAGGGAAAACGCCCGAAATGCTTTCGCTGTGGATCGAAGACTCACCTCAGGGCCTTCTGCAACGAGAAGACCCCGGCTCCACGGCTACCAGCAACAGGACAAGCGGCAACCAGGAACGATAGGTCCGTGGCACCCAAACCCACGCCACGGAAATCAAAAACAGCAGCAGCAGTGGAAATATTAACAACAACAACAGCAATACCAAATGCAGCTGCAACAGAGACTCCAGTGCAAACATCACCAACAACAACAACAACAAGTGAAAGAGTCGAGCTGGTACCCCTCCCCGACCTCACAGAATCAGACATGGAGTGTGAGGTGGGAGAGGGATGGCAAAAGGTCGTAAGAAGGCACAAACGCAGAAGCAGCGCATCGTCGCCTTTGAAAAGGGAGGAAAGAAATGAAAAAAGGGTAAAGTCTACTGCAAAGAGACCCACAGCAGCAACACCACCAACACCATCACCATCCACACTAGCACCACCATCACCACCGGCGACAACCCCACCGCCAACAACACCTTCAACACCACCACCACAAGCACCAACATCGCAAACACAACAACAAAACACACACACCCAGCAACAACGACAAGAAACTAGCAGAACCACACCCCACCCCCAGAAAAACAAATGCACGGCAATAAATACACACAACAAGAAACTAATGACTTACATAATTGAACACACAGACATTTCACAACACGACTACATAATACCAGCACCAATCAAAACGCCAACTAACATAAGACTGCTAAAAATAGCACAGAAACAATACACAAACATTAAAACGAAATTCCCCAACGCAGTTGGTGATTTCAGGGACCTAGGAGGAACTATCAATCGAAGAGTATATTCAGACATTCTCTTAGAAGAGCCGACGACCAGCCGAAGGGACGATTCAACGGTCCCTTCACCAATCGATCAAGTGAAAAGGGATGTAAAAACCATCCCTCCTCTACCAAAAGTACGGTAAGTGGTCTTTCCCATCTTTTCCACTCTATTTTAAACATGACCTCACTCAGAATAGGCAGCATAAATGCGCGTGGCTTGGGGTCGTCATGGAAGCAGGGCCACCTGCTCAACGACCTCAGGTCACTAAACATAGATGTAGTGGCCATCAGCGAGACCAGAATCTCCGAAGCACGGGCCTTGGCACCGATCTTCGGCGGCTACGATGTGTACGCATCTCCCAGCCGTCCTGGATCGGGGGGAGGAGTTGCTGTGCTCTTTCGCTGAGCCAATCGAGGTTTTTAAAGTTAGATGAGACATTAGGAAAAACTGCTTCCCAAAGGTCAGAAGGGCTGCTCACAATGTTGCACAGGGTGTCGATTGCTATGCCGCCCTTGTCATCCGCAGGGATCTTGCCCTCACCAAGTGCTAAAATGTTCTGTGCTGCAGACATGTTGTCACCATGCAAATGAGCACGCATATTTGTGCTCAGGTACAAACTATTCACCTGGAGCCACAACATGGATGACTAAAGACAGGCACGCACTTCATCAGGTCTTGTCCATTTGGGGATGACAGGCAGCGTTTTCCGAAAATCCCCTGATAGCAGAAGGGTTACGCCACCCATAGGAGCCGTAGAATCCCTAATGTCTTTCCGGGCCCCGTCCAATGCCTCAAGGGCACCCTTGTGTGCCATTGTGCACTCATCCCAAACAATGAGGCAACATCTTTTGAGAACCAGAGCTTTGTGTGAACTCTTGCTGATATTGCATGTTGGTGTCTCAGTTTTTACTAAATCTAAGGGGAGTTTAAAGGTTGAATGTGCTGTCCTGCCTCCCGGCAGCAAAGTAGCAGCGATCCCGGACGATGCAACGGACAACGCAACTTTTTTCTCCTGACGAATCTTAGCGAGAATCAAATTCGTTACAAAAGTTTTTCCGGTACCCCCAGGAGCGTTTTTTATTGGGGGGATCCGGGTTTTTTTTTTTTTTACCTTGAGGTATAACCAGTCAGTAGTTCCTTCAAAGGCTCTGGCAGTTCCGGAAGAGGGGGCAAGGTGACGTTACCGTTTAAGCAGCACATTGCAGGTGGCTCCCCAGCCCACTTTGTAGCATTGCAGAATTGTCAATTGAAGCGCATCTCGCCTATATTTATGTCAGAGCGCATCGAGTAATTAACGTCTTGCTCATACTTGAAAGCCCGTAGGTGCCAGTAAGGGATGTTGGGGCTCGTCACACCGCGTGCAGCTTCTCGCCGAATATTGGTCTCGTAGAACATTGGTCGTGTGGTTGTTGGGAAGGTCTGGCAGCAATAGCAGAAGCAACATTTGCAATGCTAATGGACCGCCCGTCTGCATCTTCAGAAGCCATGGAAGTAGTCATAGCCGCAGCGTCCGTAGGAAGGCGAGCCGTCCCTTGTTTTAAACGTTCCAAAGACCTGGAAGCAGCATTAGTCGCAGCGTTTCTAGCCAGGCGCTTCGACCTTTGTTCACGGCTCTCTGAAGCCCTGGAAGAAGCCTGGTATGAAGCCATTTTGGCTAGGCGTGCGGTGCGCTGTTGGAAACTTTCAGCGGCTCGACATTCTGCTGAACGTAAGGCTGTCTGTGAAAGTCTTGAAGCATTTTCCTCAGAGGACTCGTTTGCTATAGTAGCCTTTTGCGCCACTGCTGACGCGACTTCTCTTTTTAGGTGGCATTTTATGTCCAAAAGAAAGGGTGAAAGTTACTTCTACAGAAAAATTTACATTGAAAGTCTACTGTCTGTTTATGAATATTGTTATTGTTGTTGTGATACAAATGTTAGTAAGTAAATGGGTATCGAAAAATAAAGGGTGAAAGTTACTTCAACATAAAAATTGACTTTGAAAGTATAAGGCTGATAATTGAATGTAAAAAAGATTGATAAGAAAGGCCCCCCCCCCCCCCCCCCCAAAAAAAAAATGTACAGGTATTTGTATGTATGTGTGTATTTTTATGTCGAAAAGAAAGGGTTAAAGTTACTTCTACAGAAAAATATAGTTTGAAAGTGTAAGGCCGATGTGTGTGTAAATTAAGTGACAGGTATTTGTATGTATGTGTATATGTATGTATGTATGTATGTATGTATGTATGTATGTATGTATGTATGTATGTATTAAAGGTTGAAAGTTACTTCAACATAAAAATTGACTTTGAAAGTATAAGGCTGATAATTGAATGTAAAAAGATTGATAAGAAAGGCCCCCCCCCAAAAAATTTACAGGTATTTGTATGTATGTGTGTATTTTTATGTCGAAAATAAAGGGTTAAAGTTACTTATACAGAAAAATTTAGTTTGAAAGTGTAAGGCCGATCTCTTTATCATTATATGCTATTGTTATTTCTAAAACAAACTGTGTATGCGTTGATTGATTGAAATTCCCGCGTTCCTGTTTCTATGACGTCAATCGTAACCATACCAACATATATGTGTGTGTATGCACCCACAAATATGTGTGTATATGTTTTTTTTCAATGTTTCTCTTTTTCACAAACACTTATAAGAGAAGGTAGCAAATTTAAGGGGAGGTGATGAATGGGAGTAGATATAGGAAACGTATATCATATGACAGAGGAGAAATCATCGATTGTTGAAATAAATCGATTTTTCCGTAATTGTGGCATTTTTTAGTCAATAAGGTCGCCCATGACCCAAGTTAGAATATTTGTAAACATTCTGCTTAATTATTCATTCAATATTTTTGGAATTGTGTAAATGTATAAAATTGAAACATACATACAGACACAAAAATCTGCCTTTTATAGATAATGATGATATATTATCATCATCCTTATCATATATAAATATATATATTATCATCATCATACACAGGGAGACATAAAGCAGGCTTTGTTTACAAATGGCCAGCAAATTTGAAAATTAGGTAGTAACATGTGCTTATGCCTTATTTGACTAAATAGAATTACTCTGTTAGTTTGGATTTAAAAAAACCCTCTGAATGGAAAAAAGGATGAGTATTGACGTACATGGGATATGTACCTACATATTTGGTTTGCTGGACCAATGTGTTATCATTACACCAACACGCCACTCATGCTTCCCACCATTCAATTAGAAGCTATATAACTAAGCCTGCTTTGTGTCTCCCTGTTTATATACATATATATACTTGCTATTTATATACATATATACAGTGAAGGCGCATGGCTTAGTGGTTCGAGCATTGGGCTTGCAATCGAAAGGTTGTGAGTTCAATTCTCAGACCAGGTTCCATTGATCAAACAACTGGGGTATTCATTGTATATATCTGTATTTGTGTGTGTATGCAGACCGGGTGATGTGTTGTTTATTTGAGCAAGACACTTTATTTCACATTGCTCCAGTTTACTCAACTGTAGAAATGAGATGATAGGGACTGGGGTCCCTATCATTCCACTGCAAAGTGGTCGTGGAGGTGCCACAGAAAAAAAGCACCCAGCACTCACTGTAAATGAGGAAGGGCATCCAGCTGTAGAAATCAAGCCAGAATCAGTTCCCGTATGAGCAAGACAAGCTCAGCCGACCGGACACTGCCCACAACAGGACAACCCGTCTAACCCATGCTAGCGTGGAAGAATGGGCGTAAAACGGTGATGGTCCAACCCTTGCAAACAGGGAAAAGCGGACGTAAAATGATGATGATGATAGTAATAAGAAGGAAAACATATCCATAGAGCATGTTTGAATATAATTATTGAGGTCAGTTACTGCAACAGCACCATACCAGGTGCATACATTTCATTAGCCTTGAGGACCAAGTTATTCAACCTGAACCAGAAAATGTTTACTTAAAAAGGAAAATACAGAATAGAAAAAAAGACACAAGAAATAAAGCAAAAATCTGGTTCTCTCTTCCCTTCTCGTTAAATGTCAAACTAATGTCAGAAGATACACACTTTTCCCTAGCACCAGATCTTTAACGGTCATATGTGGTGTCCCTCCTTCACCAGTGACTGAGAGTACACACATTCTGTGTGTAGAATATTTAGCCTTGTCACACACTGTGTCATGCTGAATCTCTCTGAGAATTACATTTATGTATACACATGCTAGATGTATAAGATAAGATATATATATATATATATAATTTTTGATGATTTAGTGTTATAAAATAAAAAACTAATGATAAAATAAAAATATAATTTAAAAAAATGGGGCCCCCTGAGAGCATGTGGCCCTAAGCTATAGCTTATTTAGCTTATAGGTAAGTCCACCACAGTAGGACCCATTTGGCCATGAATGACTATGGATTTGCACTTAGAAAGTTTCCCTCTGAGGTCCAGGCCAGACAAAGTGGTTTTGTAGAAAACCAGCAGTCGCCCATGCATACCAGTTTCACTTCTCCATGCCACCAATGTTGTCCTCGGGAAATGCAAAGATTGATACAGCTTGGCATTAGAGATGTTGTGACTCATTTCTGCAGCTGAGTGAACTAGAGTAATATGAAATACAGTGTTTTGCTCAAGGACACCACAAATCACACAGTCTGGAAATTGAACTCACAATCTCACAATTGTGAACCCAATGCTCTAACCACTATGCCTTCACACATACATATATACATGATGATGGCTGCCCCCTCGTTATCGAGTATGGCCATTGCACGATATACCATTATTAATAATTATTAATTAATTCTATCGTGCAATGCCTGTGCGTGAAGATATTTTGTAAAGTGAGGAAAGGCTGTGCACTGAGCCAATCCCATTCTCTGAGCGACAGTAGTTATAACCCAAAAAGAAGAAAAAATCAACACCATCAGTAACTACTGAGCTGCAGGTTTTATATCGGAGTTATCCCAGTTTCACGAGTTGCCTTCTCCGAGAAGAATGCCCTGACAAAGGCTAGGGGTCCTTCACTCCCAGTGGTTTAACTGTGCGGTACATGTGTATATACATATTTACACACTTTCGGATGGCCGTTGACTCTTATGAGTTCTTCCGCCCTTTGTCAGTTTTTTTTGTCCTGCAGGGTGTCCAAAATCATCTTCCTCACCAAGTAAACTTGGTGGGGTTGCCGGTTTAGTCGCCGACGACCCGACCATGCGACAGGTTGTACTGGGTTACATGTTACCAGTAGCACTCAAGAGTACATCATCATCATTTTACGTCCACTTTTCCATGCTTACATGGGTGGGATGGGAACTGGTTCTGGCTTGATTTCTACAGCTGGATGCCCTTCCTAACGCCAACCTCATTTACAGTGAGAGTTGGGTGCTTTTTGTCCGTAGCGCCTACACGTTCACTTTATAGTGTGGGCTGGGTGCTTTTTGTCGTGGCACCTACATGTCCACTTTGCAGTGGAATGATAGGGAACCCAGTCCCTATCATCTCATTTCTACAGCTGAGTAAACTGGAGCAATGTGAAATAAAGTGTCTTGCTCAAGGAAACAACACATCACCCGGTCTGCATATACACATAAATACAGATATATACAATGAATACCCCAGTTGTTTGATCACTGGAACAGATGGTTGTGAAATTAATTTGTAAGTGGATGAGCATTTCACAGAAACATACCTACTTAATGTAATTCTTAAGGTGATTCAATGTGACTCAGTGTGTCATGATTCTGACACTTTGAATTACAGGTTTAACTATTTTCTTCCAACTGAGTGGAGTAACATGTAATAAAGTGACTTGCTCAAGTATATAATGCAACACCAAGAATATAACTCACAATTGTATGATTGGCAGCCAAATATTTTAACCATTAAGCTACATGCCATCACATACATTATTTTAAATTTTTTATCATTCTCAATGTACAAAGTGACCATTAGATGGAGCTCCTTACCTTCATCTATAGTTTTATGTCCTTTGAAACTGGACATATCAGTTGCAACATAACCAGGACAGCATTGAAACAGAGAAGACAGGTTAGCTTTGCCTTTCATCCTTACGGGGTCGATAAAATAAAGTACCAGTCACGCTGGTACTTTATTTTATCGACTTTCCTCTCCCCAAAAATTGCTGGCCTTGTGCCTATATAAGAAACCATTATTATTGAAGCATAAGCCATGTGTAGCTCCAGTTAACCTTTTCTACATTCTCTAAGCTTTTATTTAAGTTTAAACTTGATAAAAATTTAGAAATGTCTGCCTACTTTCTGCATGTAGAATTTTTTGTTTTGTTTTAAAAGACCCCACCCCCACCCGCTCTCAATGTTGTTTATCACTGCGATAATATACACATTTTAAAATTAATTGTCACACAAGTGATTCCACAAGGGCACAAACATTCAGTAAATGTCTTTGCAAGGTTTTTAAATTGATAATGCCCTTCTTAGGACATGGATACTGCCAGTTAGCACTAATTTCTGTATCTCTTGCAGCGATGGCTTTTCCATCTGATCCAAATATTTTTCAGTTCCTTTATTTATCATTCCACTGGTATCATTGGTAATGTACAGGCTTCACTGGTAATGTACAGACTTTAAGATGCCACATTTTTTTCAATTTCAATTGATAGATCTTTATATTTACTGAGCTTTCCAAACATTTTTGAAGAGATGTTACGATCTGATGAAATGCTCTTGTCAATTAAGAAACATATTTTCTCTTTATGGTCCTTCACAATTATATCAGATATGACGGTCTTGATTGGTTTGTCAGTGTCCACAGGGAAATGCTATAGGATTGTCATGTTCTCGCCTCCTGTTACTGCATCTGGGTGATGGTTGTAACATTTTCCCTCCATTTTTAGAACAAAGAACCTGCACATTATCCAGTGTAAGTATTGTCCCATGCTATCATGTCTCATTTTATATTCCTGGGGAGCTAATACTTTGCAGACTGACACCAGGTGGTCAATGCTCTCAACATCCTCATAACAGAATCAACACTTTTGGTCAATTCCATTTCTGTTATTATTATTATTGTGAGAGTGAACGGTCACATGTCGCAGCCGTTAAACATCAAGCGCTTGGTCCACCAGGGTTGTCCCCTCTCGTCCCTCATGTACGTATTGGCTCTTGAGCCGTTACTGCACAAACTGGGGGCGATGAGGGGCGTCCCACGCGAACTAGAATGCGGGAAATCCGAGTCAGCTTACGCCGACGACGTCACCGTGGTGGTGTCGAGCACCAGACACGTCCAGATGTTCGGCACCGCTCTCAAGGAATATGAAGCAGTGACAGGAGCAAAGATAAACCAGGAAAAGTCGCTGGGCTTGCAGCTCGGCACCTGGAGAGGCAAGTCCATGGCGTCCGAGAGCGTCGTGGGGCGTTGGACGGACGAACCGGTTAAATTGCTCGGGGTCTGGTTCGGACCAGACCTCCAGATGGAGAAAAACTGGAACGAGGTGACGAGCAGGAAGGCCTCCCTCACCCAGAAATGGGCCGAGAGGAAGCTGTCCCTGAAAGGCCGGGCGGAGGTGGCGAATGCGTACATCGCATCCGTCATCTGCTACCGCCTCACCGTCGTCCCTTGCCCCGGCCCAACTCTCACCAAAATGGCGCGCCTCTTCTTCCACTTTTGTGGAAGGGACGCGCTCCCATGGTCAGACGATCCATCTGCTGTCAACATCCGTTGCGTGGAGGACTGGGCATGCCATGGCTGATGATGCGCAAACATGCGCTGAGGCTGCGACATCTCTGGTGCTTCTTTGACGGTGAACAGGTGTGGTCGCCGTTCGCCAAGCACGTTTTCCCTCAGCTCGTCTCCTTGACGGAGCTGCAATCCTGGGTCAGGACTTGGAAACTGGAATGTCTCCAGGCGCTCACCGCTCTCTGCCAGCTGGGCACCAGTATTGGTGGAACATCCACCTCGGCGTTCTATAGAGGACTAGTGGATGGGAAGAGCGACGACGTTCTCGGAGAGATCCTGGGCGTCGAAGAAGATCAGCTGTTTGCTCTCTTCCGGAGAACTTTCAGCCCAGGGCCTATGGATAACTTCCCAAAATCCCTGACCTGGCAGTGCTACCGGGGAGCGTTGCCGGTTCGAGATAAGCTCTACAGGCATGGAAGTGCCGTCAGCCGAGCCTGTCCGAGATGCGCGCAGAGCGACGAAACCGTCGTGCACGCACTCGTTCAGTGCCCGAGCATTGCTGACTTGTGGAGCTATGTCGAACAGTTGCTGTCGCGTGTAGGACTGATCCGATTATTGACTGAGTCCATTGTGCAGATGGTCTCGCCGTCTTCCTTCGAGGAGGAAGGGCAGGCGGTTTTCATCTGCCTGGTGGCCATGGCGAAAGAGATTGTGTGGTGGACAAGGTTGAAAGGGTTAAAGACAGATACTTTCCTCTTCGGCGAATCTCTAATTAACTTTTTCAAGTTTCACTTGAAGAGGAAAATCAGGGTGGAGAGGCAAGTGCTGCCTTCTAGCAAGTTTGTTGAAAGGTGGGTGAATGTAGCGAGAATGGTCCGAGTGAACGGAACCACTCTGAATATACGCCTGTAGTTTGAGAAATGGAAAAATTGAGAGAGGGCGCTTGCCCTGGTGGTCAGAGTGGCCGTGGTCTTTTGTGTGGTTTTCGCCACGAGTAACCCATGGAGGTTTCCCCCCAATTGGGGAATTTTTCATTGTTTCAATTTTCATTTTTATTGTTTATATATATATATGTTTCTATCTCTTTTTCTTTTTCTTTTCTTATATAAATAATAAAAATCTTTACACGAACAAAACCCACATCGTACCGTCCTGTACCGTCCTGTACCGTCCTGTGCTGTCTGTAATGTTTTTCTTGATATCAGCCCTTGTGGCTAATAAAGAAATCATTATTATTGCGGTGGTGTGGCAGTATCGGTAGAGCGTGAGACACCACGCTTTGCAGCATAGGAGTTATGACCCTTTACGTTCTGAGTTCAAATCCCGCCAGATTAACTTTGTTTTTCATCCTTACGGGGTCGATAAAATAAAGCACCAATAATGCACTGGGGTAATTACTGGTCTTGTGCCAAAAGTAGGAACATTATTGTAGCCAAAGGATCTTTGGGTCATTCTTTCTCCTTCAACTTTCCAGCACCCTTCTTAAAGTTCCTGTTTTTTTCTTCCATCTATTCAACGTGTCATTCTGTCTGTCTTGTTTAAATTCTCCTTTTTCCTTTGTTTCATCACTGTTTAGGACTTTTATCTTTCTTATTCCTGCCATCAATCTCTCCTTTGAATCCTTTACATACCATGCCAGATTATTTTCCTCCGACTTCACACACATTTCACAGCTAATGATACCTCTTCCTCCTCTCTTTCATGATAGATACAACCTGTCCACGTCACTTTTGGGGTGTGGAGCCCCTTGTAGTGTCATCATTTTCCTGGTCTTTCTGTCAAACTCTTTAAGTTCATCACATCTTCACTCTATCACACCAGCACTATACCTTAGCACTGCAACATGTGATGATAGACAGTATCTTATTTCTACCACTTAATTTTGTCTTTAACACCAACTTCAGTCTTTGTTTATATTCCTTTGATAATAGGTCTTTCATTTCCTTCTCGTTCATTTGGTTTGTTTCCAGGATGTCTCCGTACTTATACCTGATAACTTGTCTGTCTGGTACTCCAATTACTTCCATCTTATCAAATCTATCTCACTTCAGTGGTAGCACCCCACACATTATTATGCTAAATTCTATTCCTATGTCTGTACTGAATTTATGAACTGTTTGTGTAAAGGAATAAATATGTTCATAGGATTTCCCATAAAGTTTTAGGTCATCCATAAACAGCAGGTGGTTTATCTTAAACTCATGTCCTCCTCACTCATAACCAGACTTTAACCATTTCAACACCAATTAAAGTGGAGCCATTCACAATACAAACAGCAAAGGTGAAAGACTGTCTCCCTGAAATATTTTTCCCTTGATCTTCACAACTCCTAATGTTTATCTACATGTTGTCAGCTCAGTCTAGCATTAGCTGCAATACTAAACATACTCAAACATTCTACTATCCAACTATGTGGTGCCATGTCATAAGCCTTGTAGTAATCAATCCAGGCCATGGCAAGATTTGAGTGTCTCCTTTTACAATCTTTAAGGATTGTCTTAACAATCAACAATTGATCCTTACTCCCCTTGCTTCTTCTCCTCTATCCATTCTGCTCTGCAGGCAGTGTCTCCCCCATGTATTCATACATTGCTTCAGCAATGACACCTGTCATAAAATTCCACAAAAGGGGGAGGCAAGTGATAGGTCTAAAGTTGTTAACTGCATTTCCATTGCAGGGGTCTTTCAAACACAAGGCTATGACATCTCCAGACTTTCCTTGACAGTGAACAAGTGTGGTCGCTTTTTGCTAGGCACGTTTTTCCTTTGTTAAGTGATATTATTAAATGATTATTTCTAAAATGACTTGAAAATTATAAGCAATATCATTCATTAGAAATAAAAAAACGCCACTTTCAAATTTAAAAAAATGGCAATATAAGAAAGACACAAGATATCCTGATTTAAATTAGCTTCCTCAATTCTTCTTTTGATGAAGGGATTTTATCCCGAAATATTCAGGATAATCAAATAATTCCAAGGTAACATTCCAACATCTTTGTTATCTATATATATAAAACTGAAGATGTCTGTCTGTGTAACCGCATGCATTTCTACATTTTACAACCGATCTGCACCAAATTTCATACATAGGTTTCTGAAGTCCTATTATACGTCGTAGGCTATTTTATTTTTCCGTACGTCAGTTGTGGAGGCCCCTCAGGGGCAGATAACTCCCTTAAGCCTCTCGCTTGGAGTTAGCAGTACTACTGCATAAAAGCCCCATAGTTCCTGCAGTTTGCCTCCCATCTTCACCAAAATTAATCTTTTTTTTGCTTATGGCCTACAAATAAATTTGCAAGCATGCACTTGCGCAGAAATTCAGGTAGGGGACCCGGGGGGGGGGAATAAACCGACTTGATGAATGGTGAAGTTGATATCATCAATGCAACAAAGCGTCATAACTGCTTGAGTTGGTGTTTGGCTTTCACGAAGCGAGACATATTGGTTACCCATGGCTTATAGAGGAAGGTGAATACATGAACTTGTACTTGAACTTATTAAGGGGGCCCCAGGGAGGGGGGCAGTAAGCCCCTTCGACTTATCTATTGAAGTTCACATCAGTACCTGATAACTTTTGAAGTTTACGTTCGATTTTAACTTTACTGGACACATTGGTTACCCATTGACGAAAGATGATGTTGAAGACACTGTCTATGCCTGTAACAAGAAAGGGGGCCCCCAGGGGGAAGTAAGCCCCGGCAAGTCATTTATTGAATTTGGCTATTGTAATGCAGCAAAGCGTCATAGCTTCGATAACTGGTAGTTGGTGGCTAACATAGAGGCTTCACAATAAACTTGTTAGTTAACAAGAGATGGTGAGTTGGTGGCTAACATAGAGGCTTCACAATAAACTTGTTGTTAGTTAACAAGAGATGGTGAGTTGGTGGCTAACATTGAGGCTTCACAATAAACTTGTTGTTAGTTAACAAGAGATGGTGAGTTGGTGGCTAACATTGAGGCTTCACAATAAACCTGTTGTTAGTTAACAAGAGATGGTGAGTTGGTGGCTAACATTGAGGCTACACAATAAACTTGTTGTTAGTTAACAAGAGATGGTGAGTTGGTGGCTAACATTGAGGCTTCACAATAAACTTGTTGTTAGTTAACAAGAGATGGTGAGTTGGTGGCTAACATTGAGGCTACACAATAAACTTGTTGTTAGTTAACAAGAGATGGTGAGTTGGTGGCTAACATTGAGGCTACACAATAAACTTGTTGTTAGTTAACAAGAGATGGTGAGTTGGTGGCTAACATTGAGGCTTCACAATAAACTTGTTGTTAGTTAACAAGAGATGGTGAGTTGGTGGCTAACATTGAGGCTTCACAATAAACTTGTTGTTAGTTAACAAGAGATGGTGAGTTGGTGGCTAACATTGAGGCTACACAATAAACTTGTTGTTAGTTAACAAGAGATGGTGAGTTGGTGGCTAACATTGAGGCTTCACAATAAACTTGTTGTTAGTTAACAAGAGATGGTGAGTTGGTGGCTAACATTGAGGCTACACAATAAACTTGTTGTTAGTTAACAAGAGATGGTGAGTTGGTGGCTAACATTGAGGCTACACAATAAACCTGTTGTTAGTTAACAAGAGATGGTGAGTTGGTGGCTAACATTGAGGCTACACAATAAACCTGTTGTTAGTTAACAAGAGATGGTGAGTTGGTGGCTAACATTGAGGCTTCACAATAAACCTGTTGTTAGTTAACAAGAGATGGTGAGTTGGTGGCTAACATTGAGGCTTCACAATAAACCTGTTGTTAGTTAACAAGAGATGGTGAGTTGGTGGCTAACATTGAGGCTACACAATAAACTTGTTGTTAGTTAACAAGAGATGGTGAGTTGGTGGCTAACATTGAGGCTTCACAATAAACTTGTTGTTAGTTAACAAGAGATGGTGAGTTGGTGGCTAACATTGAGGCTTCACAATAAACCTGTTGTTAGTTAACAAGAGATGGTGAGTTGGTGGCTAACATTGAGGCTACACAATAAACTTGTTGTTAGTTAACAAGAGATGGTGAGTTGTGGCTGAGATTGAGGCTACACAATAAACTTGTTGTTAGTTAACAAGAGATGGTGAGTTGTGGCTGAGATTGAGGCTTCACAATAAACCTGTTGTTAGTTAACAAGAGATGGTGAGTTGGTGGCTAACATTGAGGCTACACAATAAACTTGTTGTTAGTTAACAAGAGATGGTGAGTTGGTGGCTAACATTGAGGCTACACAATAAACCTGTTGTTAGTTAACAAGAGATGGTGAGTTGGTGGCTAACATTGAGGCTACACAATAAACCTGTTGTTAGTTAACAAGAGATGGTGAGTTGGTGGCTAACATTGAGGCTTCACAATAAACCTGTTGTTAGTTAACAAGAGATGGTGAGTTGGTGGCTAACATTGAGGCTACACAATAAACCTGTTGTTAGTTAACAAGAGATGGTGAGTTGGTGGCTAACATTGAGGCTTCACAATAAACTTGTTGTTAGTTAACAAGAGATGGTGAGTTGGTGGCTAACATTGAGGCTACACAATAAACCTGTTGTTAGTTAACAAGAGATGGTGAGTTGGTGGCTAACATTGAGGCTTCACAATAAACCTGTTGTTAGTTAACAAGAGATGGTGAGTTGGTGGCTAACATTGAGGCTACACAATAAACCTGTTGTTAGTTAACAAGAGATGGTGAGTTGGTGGCTAACATTGAGGCTACACAATAAACCTGTTGTTAGTTAACAAGAGATGGTGAGTTGGTGGCTAACATTGAGGCTTCACAATAAACTTGTTAGTTAACAAGAGATGGTGAGTTGGTGGCTAACATTGAGGCTTCACAATAAACTTGTTAGTTAACAAGAGATGGTGAGTTGGTGGCTAACATTGAGGCTTCACAATAAACCTGTTGTTAGTTAACAAGAGATGGTGAGTTGGTGGCTAACATTGAGGCTACACAATAAACTTGTTGTTAGTTAATAAGAGATGGTGAGTTGGTGGCTAACATTGAGGCTACACAATAAACTTGTTGTTAGTTAACAAGAGATGGTGAGTTGGTGGCTAACATTGAGGCTACACAATAAACATGTTGTTAGTTAACAAGAGATGGTGAGTTGGTGGCTAACATTGAGGCTTCACAATAAACCTGTTGTTAGTTAACAAGAGATGGTGAGTTGGTGGCTAACATTGAGGCTACACAATAAACATGTTGTTAGTTAATAAGAGATGGTTAGTTGGTGGCTAACATTGAGGCTACACGATAAACTTGTTGTTAGTTAACAAGAGATGGTGAGTTGGTGGCTAACATTGAGGCTACACAATAAACTTGTTGTTAGTTAACAAGAGATGGTGAGTTGGTGGCTAACATTGAGGCTACACAATAAACTTGTTGTTAGTTAACAAGAGATGGTGAGTTGGTGGCTAACATTGAGGCTACACAATAAACATGTTGTTAGTTAACAAGAGATGGTGAGTTGGTGGCTACATTGAGGCTTCACAATAAACTTGTTGTTAGTTAACAAGAGATGGTGAGTTGGTGGCTACATTGAGGCTTCACAATAAACTTGTTAGTTAACAAGAGATGGTGAGTTGGTGTCTAACATTGAGGCTTCACAATAAACTTGTTGTTAATTAACAAGAGATGGTGAGTTGATGGCTAACATTGAAGCTACACAATAAACATGTTGTTAGTTAACAAGAGATGGTGAGTTGGTGGCTAACATTGAGGCTACACAATAAACATGTTGTTAGTTAACAAGAGATGGTGAGTTGGTGGCTACATTGAGGCTTCACAATAAACTTGTTAGTTAACTAGAGATGGTGAGTTGGTGGCTAACATTGAGGCTTCACAATAAACTTGTTAGTTAACAAGAGATGGTGAGTTGGTGGCTAACATTGAGGCTTCACAATAAACCTGTTGTTAGTTAACAAGAGATGGTGAGTTGGTGGCTAACATTGAGGCTTCACAATAAACCTGTTGTTAGTTAACAAGAGATGGTGAGTTGGTGCCTAACATTGAGGCTACACAATAAACTTGTTAGTTAACAAGAGATGGTGAGTTGGTGGCTAACATTGAGGCTACACAATAAACTTGTTGTTAGTTAACAAGAGATGGTGAATTGGTGGCTACATTGAGGCTACACAATAAACCTGTTGTTAGTTAACAAGAGATGGTGAGTTGGTGGCTAACATTGAGGCTACACAATAAACTTGTTGTTAGTTAACAAGAGATGGTGAATTGGTGGCTACATTGAGGCTTCACAATAAACTTGTTAGTTAACAAGAGATGGTGAGTTGGTGGCTAACATTGAGGCTTCACAATAAACTTGTTAGTTAACAAGAGATGGTGAGTTGGTGGCTAACATTGAGGCTTCACAATAAACTTGTTAGTTAACAAGAGATGGTGAGTTGGTGGCTAACATTGAGGCTTCACAATAAACCTGTTGTTAGTTAACAAGAGATGGTGAGTTGGTGGCTAACATTGAAGCTACACAATAAACTTGTTGTTAGTTAACAAGAGATGGTGAGTTGGTGGCTAACATTGAGGCTACACAATAAACTTGTTAGTTAACAAGAGATGGTGAGTTGGTGGCTAACATTGAGGCTTCACAATAAACTTGTTAGTTAACAAGAGATGGTGAGTTGGTGGCTAACATTGAGGCTTCACAATAAACTTGTTAGTTAACAAGAGATGGTGAGTTGGTGGCTAACATTGAAGCTACACAATAAACTTGTTGTTAGTTAACAAGAGATGGTGAGTTGGAGGCTAACATTGAGGCTTCACAATAAACTTGTTGTTAGTTAACAAGAGATGGTGAGTTGGTGGCTAACATTGAGGCTACACAATAAACTTGTTAGTTAACAAGAGATGGTGAATTGGTGGCTAACATTGAGGCTACACAATAAACCTGTTGTTAGTTAACAAGAGATGGTGAGTTGGTGGCTAACATTGAGGCTACACAATAAACTTGTTAGTTAACAAGAGATGGTGAGTTGGTGGCTAACATTGAGGCTTCACAATAAACCTGTTGTTAGTTAACAAGAGATGGTGAGTTGGTGTCTAACATTGAGGCTTCACAATAAACTTGTTAGTTAACAAGAGATGGTGAGTTGGTGGCTAACATTGAAGCTACACAATAAACTTGTTGTTAGTTACCAAGAGATGGTGAGTTGGTGGCTAACATTGAGGCTTCACAATAAACTTGTTAGTTAACAAGAGATGGTAAGTTGGTGGCTAACATTGAGGCTTCACAATAAACCTGTTGTTAGTTAACAAGAGATGGTGAGTTGGTGGCTAACATTGAGGCTTCACAATAAACCTGTTTTTAGTTAACAAGAGATGGTGAGTTGGTGGCTAACATTGAGGCTACACAATAAACCTGTTGTTAGTTAACAAGTGATGGTGAGTTGGTGGCTAACATTGAGGCTACACAATAAACCTGTCGTTAGTTAACAAGAGATGGTGAGTTGGTGGCTAACATTGAGGCTACACAATAAACCTGTTTTTAGTTAACAAGAGATGGTGAGTTGGTGGCTAACATTGAGGCTTCACAATAAACCTGTTGTTAGTTAACAAGAGATGGTGAGTTGGTGGCTAACATTGAGGCTACACAATAAACATCTTGTTAGTTAACAAGAGATGGTGAGTTGGTGGCTACATTGAGGCTTCACAATAAACCTGTTGTTAGTTAACAAGAGATGGTGAGTTGGTGGCTAACATTGAGGCTACACAATAAACATCTTGTTAGTTAACAAGAGATGGTGAGTTGGTGGCTACATTGAGGCTTCACAATAAACCTGTTGTTAGTTAACAAGAGATGGTGAGTTGGTGGCTACATTGAGGCTTCACAATAAACCTGTTGTTAGTTAACAAGAGATGGTGAGTTGGTGGCTACATTGAGGCTTCACAATAAACCTGTTGTTAGTTAACAAGAGATGGAGAGTTGGTGGCTAACATTGAGGCTACACAATAAACATCTTGTTAGTTAACAAGAGATGGTGAGTTGGTGGCTAACATTGAGGCTACACAATAAACCTGTTGTTAGTTAACAAGAGATGGTGAGTTGGTGGCTAACATTGAGGCTTCACAATAAACTTGTTGTTAGTTAACAAGAGATGGGGAGTTGGTGGCTAACATTGAGGCTTCACAATAAACCTGTTGTTAGTTAACAAGTGATGGTGAGTTCGTGGCTAACATTGAGGCTACACAATAAACTTGTTAGTTAACAAGAGATGGTGAGTTGGTGGCTAACATTGAGGCTTCACAATAAACCTGTTGTTAGTTAACAAGAGATGGTGAGTTGGTGGCTAACATTGAGGCTTCACAATAAACCTGTTGTTAGTTAACAAGAGATGGTGAGTTGGTGGCTAACATTGAGGCTTCACAATAAACCTGTTGTTAGTTAACAAGAGATGGTGAGTTGGTGGCTAACATTGAGGCTTCACAATAAACTTGTTGTTAGTTAACAAGAGATGGGGAGTTGGTGGCTAACATTGAGGCTTCACAATAAACCTGTTGTTAGTTAACAAGTGATGGTGAGTTCGTGGCTAACATTGAGGCTACACAATAAACCTGTTGTTAGTTAACAAGAGATGGTGAGTTGGTGGCTAACATTGAGGCTTCACAATAAACTTGTTAGTTAACAAGAGATGGTGAGTTGGTGGCTAACATTGAGGCTTCACAATAAACTTGTTAGTTAACAAGAGATGGTGAGTTGGTGGCTAACATTGAGGCTTCACAATAAACCTGTTGTTAGTTAACAAGAGATGGTGAGTTGGTGGCTAACATTGAGGCTTCACAATAAACCTGTTAGTTAACAAGAGATGGTGAGTTGGTGGCTAACATTGAGGCTACACAATAAACTTGTTGTTAGTTAACAAGAGATGGTGAGTTGGTGGCTAACAAAGAGGCTACACAATAAACTTGTTGTCAGTTAACAAGAGATGGTGAGTTGGTGGCTAACATTGAGGCTACACAATAAACCTGTTAGTTAACAAGAGATGGTGAGTTGGTGGCTAACAAAGAGGCTACACAATAAACTTGTTGTTAGTTAACAAGAGATGGTGAGTTGGTGGCTAACATTGAGGCTTCACAATAAACTTGTTGTTAGTTAACAAGAGATGGTGAGTTGGTGCCTAACATTGAGGCTTCACAATAAACTTGTTAGTTAACAAGAGATGGTGAGTTGGTGGCTAACATTGAGGCTTCACAATAAACCTGTTGTTAGTTAACAAGAGATGGTGAGTTGGTGCCTAACATTGAGGCTTCACAATAAACTTGTTAGTTAACAAGAGATGGTGAGTTGGTGGATAACATTGAGGCTACACGATAAACTTGTTGTTAGTTAACAAGAGATGGTGAGTTGGTGGCTAACATTGAGGCTTCACAATAAACTTGTTGTTAGTTAACAAGAGATGGTGAGTTGGTGGCTACATTGAGGCTTCACAATAAACTTGTTAGTTAACAAGAGATGGTGAGTTGGTGTCTAACATTGAGGCTTCACAATAAACTTGTTGTTAGTTAACAAGAGATGGTGAGTTGGTGGCTAACATTGAAGCTACACAATAAACTTGTTGTTAGTTAACAAGAGATGGGGAGTTGGTGGCTAACATTGAGGCTTCACAATAAACTTGTTAGTTAACAAGAGATGGTAAGTTGGTGGCTAACATTGAGGCTTCACAATAAACTTGTTGTTAATTAACAAGAGATGGTGAGTTGGTGGCTAACATTGAAGCTACACAATAAACTTGTTGTTAGTTAACAAGAGATGGTGAGTTGGTGGCTAACATTGAGGCTTCACAATAAACTTGTTAGTTAACAAGAGATGGTGAGTTGGTGGCTAACATTGAGGCTTTACAATAAACTTGTTGTTAGTTAACAAGAGATGGTGAGTTGGTGGCTAACATTAAGGCTACACAATAAACTTGTTGTTAGTTAACAAGAGATGGTGAGTTGGTGGCTAACATTGAGGCTACACAATAAACCTGTTGTTATTTAACAAGAGATGGTGAGTTGGTGGCTAACATTGAGGCTACACAATAAACCTGTTGTTAGTTAACAAGAGATGGTGAGTTGGTGGCTAACATTGAGGCTTCACAATAAACCTGTTGTTATTTAACAAGAGATGGTGAGTTGGTGGCTAACATTGAGGCTACACAATAAACCTGTTGTTATTTAACAAGAGATGGTGAGTTGGTGGCTAACATTGAGGCTACACAATAAACTTGTTAGTTAACAAGAGATGGTGAGTTGGTGGCTAACATTGAGGCTTCACAATAAACCTGTTGTTATTTAACAAGAGATGGTGAGTTGGTGGCTAACATTGAGGCTACACAATAAACCTGTTGTTATTTAACAAGAGATGGTGAGTTGGTGGCTAACATTGAGGCTACACAATAAACCTGTTGTTAGTTAACAAGAGATGGTGAGTTGGTGGCTAACATTGAGGCTTCACAATAAACCTGTTGTTATTTAACAAGAGATGGTGAGTTGGTGGCTAACATTGAGGCTACACAATAAACCTGTTGTTATTTAACAAGAGATGGTGAGTTGGTGGCTAACATTGAGGCTACACAATAAACTTGTTAGTTAACAAGAGATGGTGAGTTGGTGGCTAACATTGAGGCTTCACAATAAACCTGTTGCTAGTTAACAAGAGATGGTGAGTTGGTGGCTAACATTGAGGCTACACAATAAACCTGTTGCTAGTTAACAAGAGATGGTGAGTTGGTGGCTAACATTGAGGCTACACAATAAACCTGTTGCTAGTTAACAAGCGATGGTGAGTTGGTGGCTACATTGAGGCTACACAATAAACCTGTTGTTAGTTAACTAGAGATGGTGAGTTGGTGGCTAACATTGAGGCTACACAATAAACCTGTTGTTAGTTAACAAGAGATGGTGAGTTGGTGGCTAACATTGAGGCTTCACAATAAACTTGTTAGTTAACAAGAGATGGTGAGTTGGTGGCTAACATTGAGGCTTCACAATAAACTTGTTGTTAGTTAACAAGAGATGGTGAATTGGTGGCTACATTGAGGCTACACAATAAACATCTTGTTAGTTAACAAGAGATGGTGAGTTGGTGGCTAACATTGAGGCTACACAATAAACCTGTTGCTAGGTAACAAGAGATGGTGAGTTGGTGGCTAACATTGAGGCTACACAATAAACCTGTTGTTAGTTAACAAGAGATGGTGAGTTGGTGGCTAACATTGAGGCTTCACAATAAACTTGTTAGTTAACAAGAGATGGTGAGTTGGTGGCTAACATTGAGGCTTCACAATAAACTTGTTGTTAGTTAACAAGAGATGGTGAATTGGTGGCTACATTGAGGCTACACAATAAACATCTTGTTAGTTAACAAGAGATGGTGAGTTGGTGGCTAACATTGAGGCTACACAATAAACCTGTTGCTAGGTAACAAGAGATGGTGAGTTGGTGGCTAACATTGAGGCTACACAATAAACCTGTTGTTAGTTAACAAGAGATGGTGAGTTGGTGGCTAACATTGAGGCTACACAATAAACCTGTTGCTAGGTAACAAGAGATGGTGAGTTGGTGGCTAACATTGAGGCTACACAATAAACCTGTTGTTAGTTAACAAGAGATGGTGAGTTGGTGGCTACATTGAGGCTACACAATAAACATCTTGTTAGTTAACAAGAGATGGTGAGTTGGTGGCTAACATTGAGGCTTCACAATAAACCTGTTGTTAGTTAACAAGAGATGGTGAGTTGGTGGCTAACATTGAGGCTTCACAATAAACATGTTGTTAGTTAACAAGAGATGGTGAGTTGGTGGCTAACATTGAGGCTTCACAATAAACCTGTTGTTAGTTAACAAGAGATGGTAAGTTGGTGGCTAACATTGAGGCTACACAATAAACATCTTGTTAGTTAACAAGAGATGGTGAGTTGGTGGCTAACATTGAGGCTACACAATAAACCTGTTGTTAGTTAACAAGAGATGGTGAGTTGGTGGCTACATTGAGGCTACACAATAAACATCTTGTTAGTTAACAAGAGATGGTGAGTTGGTGGCTAACATTGAGGCTACACAATAAACCTGTTGTTAGTTAACAAGAGATGGTGAATTGGTGGCTACATTGAGGCTACACAATAAACATCTTGTTAGTTAACAAGAGATGGTGAGTTGGTGGCTAACATTGAGGCTACACAATAAACATCTTGTTAGTTAACAAGAGATGGTGAGTTGGTGGCTAACATTGAGGCTACACAATAAACCTGTTGTTAGTTAACAAGAGATGGTGAGTTGGTGGCTAACATTGAGGCTTCACAATAAACCTGTTGTTAGTTAACAAGAGATGGTAAGTTGGTGGCTAACATTGAGGCTACACAATAAACATCTTGTTAGTTAACAAGAGATGGTGAGTTGGTGGCTAACATTGAGGCTTCACAATAAACTTGTTGTTAGTTAACAAGAGATGGTGAGTTGGTGGCTAATATTGAGGCTTCACAATAAACCTGTTGTTAGTTAACAAGAGATGGTGAGTTGGTGGCAAACATTGAGGCTTCACAATAAACCTGTTGTTAGTTAACAAGAGATGGTGAGTTGGTGGCTAATATTGAGGCTTCACAATAAACCTGTTGTTAGTTAACAAGAGATGGTGAGTTGGTGGCTAATATTGAGGCTTCACAATAAACCTGTTGTTAGTTAACAAGAGATGGTGAGTTGGTGGCTAATATTGAGGCTTCACAATAAACCTGTTGTTAGTTAACAAGAGATGGTGAGTTGGTGGCAAACATTGAGGCTTCACAATAAACCTGTTGTTAGTTAACAAGAGATGGTGAGTTGGTGGCTAACATTGAGGCTACACAATAAACATCTTGTTAGTTAACAAGAGATGGTGAGTTGGTGGCTAATATTGAGGCTACACAATAAACCTGTTGTTAGTTAACAAGAGATGGTGAGTTGGTGGCAAACATTGAGGCTTCACAATAAACCTGTTGTTAGTTAACAAGAGATGGTGAGTTGGTGGCTAACATTGAGGCTTCACAATAAACCTGTTGTTAGTTAACAAGAGATGGTGAGTTGGTGGCTAACGTTGAGGCTACACAATAAACCTGTTGTTAGTTAACAAGAGATGGTGAGTTGGTGGCTACATTGAGGCTTAAACAATAAACTTGTTAGTTAACAAGAGATGGTGAGTTGGTGGCTAACATTGAGGCTACACAATAAACTTGTTGTTAGTTACCAAGAGATGGTGAGTTGGTGGCTAACATTGAGGCTTCACAATAAACTTGTTAGTTAACAAGAGATGGTAAGTTGGTGGCTAACATTGAGGCTTCACAATAAACCTGTTGTTAGTTAACAAGAGATGGTGAGTTGGTGGCTAACATTGAGGCTTCACAATAAACCTGTTTTTAGTTAACAAGAGATGGTGAGTTGGTGGCTAACATTGAAGCTACACAATAAACCTGTTGTTAGTTACCAAGAGATGGTGAGTTGGTGGCTAACATTGAGGCTACACAATAAACTTGTTGTTAGTTACCAAGAGATGGTGAGTTGGTGGCTAACATTGAGGCTTCACAATAAACTTGTTAGTTAACAAGAGATGGTAAGTTGGTGGCTAACATTGAGGCTTCACAATAAACCTGTTGTTAGTTAACAAGAGATGGTGAGTTGGTGGCTAACATTGAGGCTTCACAATAAACTTGTTAGTTAACAAGAGATGGTAAGTTGGTGGCTAACATTGAGGCTTCACAATAAACCTGTCGTTAGTTAACAAGAGATGGTGAGTTGGTGGCTAACATTGAGGCTTCACAATAAACTTGTTAGTTAACAAGAGATGGTGAGTTGGTGGCTACATTGAGGCTACACAATAAACCTGTTGTTAGTTAACAAGAGATGGTGAGTTGGTGGCTACATTGAGGCTTCACAATAAACTTGTTAGTTAACAAGAGATGGTGAGTTGGTGTCTAACATTGAGGCTTCACAATAAACTTGTTGTTAGTTAACAAGAGATGGTGAGTTGGTGGCTAACATTGAGGCTTCACAATAAACTTGTTGTTAGTTACCAAGAGATGGTGAGTTGGTGGCTAACATTGAGGCTTCACAATAAACTTGTTAGTTAACAAGAGATGGTGAGTTGGTGGCTAACATTGAGGCTTCACAATAAACCTGTTTTTAGTTAACAAGAGATGGTGAGTTGGTGGCTAACATTGAGGCTACACAATAAACTTGTTGTTAGTTAACAAGAGATGGTGAGTTGGTGGCTAACATTGAGGCTTCACAATAAACTTGTTAGTTAACAAGAGATGGTGAGTTGGTGGCTAACATTGAGGCTACACGATAAACTTGTTGTTAGTTAACAAGAGATGGTGAGTTGGTGGCTAACATTGAGGCTTCACAATAAACTTGTTGTTAGTTAACAAGAGATGGTGAGTTGGTGGCTACATTGAGGCTTCACAATAAACTTGTTAGTTAACAAGAGATGGTGAGTTGGTGTCTAACATTGAGGCTTCACAATAAACTTGTTGTTAGTTAACAAGAGATGGTGAGTTGGTGGCTAACATTGAAGCTACACAATAAACTTGTTGTTAGTTAACAAGAGATGGTGAGTTGGTGGCTAACATTGAGGCTACACAATAAACCTGTTGTTATTTAACAAGAGATGGTGAGTTGGTGGCTAACATTGAGGCTTCACAATAAACCTGTTGTTAGTTAACAAGAGATGGTGAGTTGGTGGCTAACATTGAGGCTTCACAATAAACCTGTTGTTAGTTAACAAGAGATGGTAAGTTGGTGGCTAACATTGAGGCTTCACAATAAACTTGTTGTTAATTAACAAGAGATGGTGAGTTGGTGGCTAACATTGAAGCTACACAATAAACTTGTTGTTAGTTAACAAGAGATGGTGAGTTGGTGGCTAACATTGAGGCTTCACAATAAACTTGTTAGTTAACAAGAGATGGTGAGTTGGTGGCTACATTGAGGCTACACAATAAACCTGTTGTTAGTTAACAAGAGATGGTGAGTTGGTGGCTAACATTGAGGCTTCACAATAAACCTGTTGTTAGTTAACAAGAGATGGTGAGTTGGTGCCTAACATTGAGGCTACACAATAAACCTGTTGTTATTTAACAAGAGATGGGGAGTTGGTGGCTAACATTGAGGCTTCACAATAAACTTGTTAGTTAACAAGAGATGGTGAGTTGGTGGCTACATTGAGGCTACACAATAAACCTGTTGTTAGTTAACAAGAGATGGTGAGTTGGTGGCTAACATTGAGGCTTCACAATAAACCTGTTGTTAGTTAACAAGAGATGGTGAGTTGGTGCCTAACATTGAGGCTACACAATAAACCTGTTGTTATTTAACAAGAGATGGTGAGTTGGTGGCTAACATTGAGGCTACACAATAAACTTGTTGTTAGTTAACAAGAGATGGTGAGTTGGTGGCTAACATTGAGGCTACACAATAAACTTGTTAGTTAACAAGAGTTGGTGAGTTGGTGGCTAACATTAAGGCTTCACAATAAACCTGTTGCTAGTTAACAAGAGATGGTGAATTGGTGGCTACATTGAGGCTACACAATAAACCTGTTGTTAGTTAACAAGAGATGGTGAGTTGGTGGCTAACATTGAGGCTACACAATAAACTTGTTAGTTAACAAGAGTTGGTGAGTTGGTGGCTAACATTAAGGCTTCACAATAAACCTGTTGCTAGTTAACAAGAGATGGTGAATTGGTGGCTACATTGAGGCTACACAATAAACCTGTTGTTAGTTAACAAGAGTTGGTGAGTTGGTGGCTAACATTAAGGCTACACAATAAACCTGTTGCTAGTTAACAAGAGATGGTGAATTGGTGGCTACATTGAGGCTACACAATAAACCTGTTGTTAGTTAACAAGAGATGGTGAGTTGGTGGCTAACAAAGAGGCTACACAATAAACCTGTTGTTAGTTAACAAGAGATGGTGAGTTGGTGGCTAACATTGAGGCTACACAATAAACTTGTTGTTAGTTAACAAGACATGGTTAGTTGGTGGCTAACATTGAGGCCTCACAATAAACTTGTTGTTAGTTAACAAGAGATGGTGAGTTGGTGGCTAACATTGAGGCCTCACAATAAACCTGTTGTTAGTTAACAAGAGATGGTGAGTTGGTGGCTAACATTGAGGCTACACAATAAACCTGTTGTTAGTTAACAAGACATGGTTAGTTGGTGGCTAACATTGAGGCCTCACAATAAACTTGTTGTTAGTTAACTAGAGATGGTGAGTTGGTGGCTAACAAAGAGGCTACACAATAAACCTGTCGTTAGTTAACAAGAGATGGTGAGTTGGTGGCTAACATTGAGGCTACACAATAAACCTGTTGTTAGTTAACAAGAGATGGTGAGTTGGTGGCTAACATTGAGGCTACACAATAAACCTGTTGTTAGTTAACAAGAGATGGTGAGTTGGTGGCTAACATTGAGGCTTCACAATAAACTTGTTGTTAGTTAACAAGAGATGGTGAGTTGGTGGCTAACATTGAGGCTACACAATAAACCTGTTGTTAGTTAACAAGAGATGGTGAGTTGGTGGCTAACATTGAGGCTTCACAATAAACTTGTTGTTAGTTAACAAGAAATGGTGAGTTGGTGGCTAACATTGAGGCTACACAATAAACCTGTTGTTAGTTAACAAGTGATTGTTAGTTGGTGGCTACATTGAGGCTTCACAATAAACCTGTTGTTAGTTAACAAGAGATGGTGAGTTGGTGGCTAACATTGAGGCTTCACAATAAACTTGTTAGTTCAGATGAGATGGTGAGTTGGTATCTAAATTCCAGTTTTCACAGTAAACTGTTGTTAATCAAGATATGTGAGGCATGTGGCTTAGTAGTTAAGTTGTCAACTCATGACCGCCTTAGCTTGATTGGTAGCTCATTATGTCCTTGAGGATCACACTTTATTTCACATAGCTTTTAGTCCACTCAACTGGATAAAATTACATGTACCTGTAATTCAAAGGGCCAGACATATAACACTGAATCTCCCTGACAATTCCATTAAGGATATACATATCTATGGAATGCTCAGCCACCTGAACATTGATTTTATGAAGAGGTTGTTCCATTAATCAAACATACGGGACACTGATCTTTGGAACTGACATAGGACAATTTCCCCGAATCAAAGAAAATACAGATCTTTTAAAGTTCTTTTCCACCTGCCCTCAAGAATGTCTTGAATAACTGTAACAATAAATATTAAAACTTCTCTTGGAGAAACATAACCATACATATTGATCTTTATTTAACTCTTTAACATTTAAACCGGTTATATCTGGCTAGAATTGTCTCACTTCTTTCTCTCGTAACAGACCACTCATACTGATGTTAAGGTATTGTTCTCAAAATAATAATTATCAAAATCTCACAGATTTAATATTATGTGAAATAATTATGTGGGGTAAAGCCTTTACCATGAAAATATAATAGTAAATATAGAGTAATGTAAATGTTAAAGGGTTAAGAGAGGAACTCAGATACAATAAATACAAAAAATATTTCTAAATACAAAGAACATTTAACATACCTGTTGCTATCACATCTCCTTTGAACTTTTTACACAAAGCTCTGACAATGGCATAACCAATCCCTTTGTTGCTTCCTGTTACCTGGTGAGGAGCCCAATTAAAAAAAATCTCCAATCATTAAAATATCTGATACAATTTTTTGTGAATAATTTTATCATTGAAAAACGTTTATGTAATAATTATGAATGTCCCTAATTGTTTTAACATGAAAAACCGTTTGATATTAGCCTGCCTGAAACTAAACCTGTTTTTTTGAGATATTTAAAAAAAAGAAATATTTGTTTGCAATTGTTTTAGGAAAGCCAATACAAAGCCCAAACTAAAAATATAGGAGTAAAAAGAGGGAAAGTAAGAAAAACAAAACAACAGTTTACACTTGTATTTCATGATATTTCAAAATCAACGATCTTCGTTAATAATTTCTCACTCTCTCTCTCTCTCTCTCTATATATATATATGCAGTTGTCTCTCGGTATTCGCAGGGGTTACATTCCTAGAGCACCCGCGAAGAATGAAAAACAGTGAATATTGGACGTGATCCATAAAAATGCCTATAAACGTCAAAATATAACGTAAAATATAATTTATGAAAAAAGGAAGCGCCTTATGGGTCACCCAAAAGGCCAGCAAATACGGTATATTGTTATTCATAATTTAGTGTTAAAAAAATATATATATATTGCCACGAAAAAAGCCATAAAAAAGTCGTGGAAAATATTTACGGATCCGGGAATATGCAGTGGTTTCCACGAAGAATTATATATATATAAGGTAGAACACTGAAAGGTAATATCCGTAGTGGTAGAGCACCCAGTCCTTGGGACGAGTTTGTTCACCCTACAACAGTTAGTTCACTCTACCAAGAACAATTGTTCTCGGTAGGGTGAACTAACTGCTATGTTACTACTTCTATATATATATATGTATATATATATATATATAAGAAAACAAATTATATATATATATGAATTTAACTACGACTACACCACTACATGAGAAAATAATTGTTTCTTCTTTTGGCACAAGGCCAGCAATTATCCCAGTGCATTACTGGTACTTCATTTTATCGACCCCGTAAGGATGAAAGGCAAAGTTAACCTCGGCGGGATTTGAACTCAGACCGTAAAGGCACGTAACTCTATGCTTCAAAGTATGGTGTCCGACTCTCTACAGATACTGCCAAATAATTGTTTCTACGTTAGGCATAAGGCCAGCAATTACCCAGTGCATTACTGGTACTTTATTTTATCGACCCCGTAAGGATGAAAGGCAAAGTTAACCTTGGCGGGATTTGAACTCAGAATGGCAAGGGCCGTAACTCTATACATCAAAGCATGGCGTCCGACCCTCTACCGAGACTGCCAATCCACGATGTGAGATTGCTTACCACAGCTACTTGTATCATTCTGAATGCTTTCAGCGATATCCTGTAGGTGAATGTTTGTTTAACTTATTCCCATCTTTATATATATGTTTAACTTATCCACAGCTTTATATTTATTGACTCCATTGTCCATATTGACTATCCCATTGTCCATAAGAAAAGTGGTATATATATGTTGGATATGTTGTATAACGTCACGCAGGCTTGTTTAATATAGTATGTAATTTTTCTCTGACTTGTCATTCCCACTGAAATATATCAGCAGTTGACGAAAACTTTCAGACCGCAACCTAACCTAACCTCTAAATACTCCAACGAGAAGTAATATTATTTTCTCCTCCTCCACTTTCTTCTTCTCACTTAATGAAATCTCTTTATTTACTTAAAATAAATGAACCTTAAAAATTGTCTATAGTTATTTATGTCTATTTAGATGAAAGAATGGTATTTAACTAATGTATTGGTACGCGATGGGGCCCACCCACAGCCCCGGCGGACAGAATGGAGAAGGCGTTTCCCCGGAGGACGGCAAGGGAGACGCGCTGAAAACGCCACTCCAACTCGCGGGGCTCATACCTGCGGCTGGCCAGCTCAGCGCCTATGGTGGTGAGTAAGGAGGTAGCCCTGGGGCCGAGGACACCAGAAGTCTCCACTGCCAGGGGTACGACCGCAAACCTGTCGGAGAGCGACCGGTATTTGAGGAGTTTGGCTCCCTCAGCCCGACGTGCAGCAGAACCTGGGTCAGTCGCTGACTGCACCAGGTTGCGGCTGCAGAAAGTGTCGGTACAAGTGGTATCCCAGACGGGGGGTTTGCCACCGCGGAACGGGAAGCTAGTCATGCCATCTGGTCTTTTGCCGTCCCCTCGATCCAGCCCCACCGGCTCGAGCTGGGAAGGGAAGCCTGCAGCGTCCAAGCCATGCTTAATGATCTCGTTGAGGACAGCATTGCGTGGAATGCGGCCGGCACTGTGGTGACAGGAAAGCAGGTGAAGGCCGAAACAGTCCACAGTGGAACCACAGCGACATTGGTGTGGCTGGCAGATCCGAAGGCCGAGCCTCAGGGAAACACCGATTCGCAGGCTATGGTTGTCTAGCTGCGTGCCAGTGGAGGAGGGCAGGGTATGGAGCCAGGCACCACTGTGGGGTTTGGAGGCCGCACGAAAACAAGCAAGGCGGTGCTGGTCGAGCTGGCGCGTGAGCCTGTCTGAGGCCAGGCTGCACTGGATGGCATCCCAAGTGCGTTGGGGGGACTTGACGTCAACAGGGGGAGAAGGAGGAGGGACGTCTACTGGGCTAAGTCCCAGCCGGTCCCACGTCTCACAGGTGGCCTCACGTTCTCTGAACACAGAGGGTTCTGTTGTGTTTTGAAGAACCCTGCTGACGAGGACGCGGCATGATATTACCGACGAAAGATACGCCGGCAAAGCTAGTGAGATCGGGGACCGGAGGCCAAGGCCGCCATATCTGACAGGTAAAGCGGCCTGATGCCACCCTATGTCGTCAAACTTGACGTTGCATATGTCCTCGGCTGCTGCTCGGATACAAGTATCGAGGTCAGCGAGGAGAGATGTCTGGGTGTAGCATGGAGCGCTGCAGAGTGTATAGAGGAGCTTCGGCATGGCGATACAGTTCCTCAGCAGAAAGAGAGCTGGGTGGTCGTCAATCAAGCCCAGTCGGCTCGTGAGAGTCTGGAGTTGTTGAAGCCTGGACCGGATGGTGGAGCGGATGGCCGGCGGGTGGATCGGTGACCCGATTATGAGGACATCCTCTTTGGGGGTCACCTGAACCTGGCGGAGAATGGACCGCACGTCCAAGACGGAGGCTGCAAAGCTAGCAGCATCGAGGCTGGCGTTCACCATCTCCGACTTGGCCGAATTGACCTGGAGGCCGATTCCCGCCAGGGCAGGAACCACCGATTGAAGGTCTTGGTTATGTCAAATATATAAAAAGCAGGTATTAGTATTGGTGCTCTGAAATAGCGATGTATACATGAATGTATGTATAGTATATTTGGCAATATACTGTACATACAGAGCACCAATACTAATACCAAGCGAGAAACAGACTGTCTTTCGGTCGCTCTCTGTTGTTTTTGCCGATAATAAGTAAGTGACATAGTCACTACTTTAAAACTCATAGCGAATGGTCTTCTAGATGTGTTTAATTAGTCATACAGTATATTGCCAAATATACTATACATACATTTATCCGCTACAGAATCAAACAGTTCTAGCCATGTAGAAGCCATTTCTATATTAAATTTGTTATATGTGTGCAGCGGCGTGCCGAGCTCTGGTGATGCCCGGGGCAAATCTTGATTGTATGCCCCAAAGACATACGCCTAAGACATACGCGTATAAGGCCTAATATACTGAGAAATATGAGAAAGGAAAACATTTTGAATATATAAACACAGATGAAATATGAAATAAACGCCTTATTCGATTTTAATATAAATCAATCAAATTTATTAAGTTCTTTTCCCGAAACAATGCCCCCATCCAAAGGATGCCCAGGGCCAATGCACCGTCGGTGCCCTCCCTCTGCATGCTACTGTATGTGTGTGTGTGTGTGCGTGTGCGTGTGTGTGTATACAAAAATACATACATACATACATATGTATATATATATATATATATATTTATATATATACAGTAATGGACTGGGTCTAAAAATATTGGTTGCCAGGAAATAAAAGGGACCCACTCACATATAGAATGCTATCATTTAATTTTTATAATGAATAAATAACATTTTAAAAAAATACACAGTGAAAAGAAAACAGTGCAATCAAACTTTTGCGGAAAAATATGTGTATTTGTTTTTACTAATTATAATGTATATATTTTTGAGAAAGCTAAAGATCGAACGATCTAGGTGTGTGTGAAGTTAAGATAGGTATGGCTTGATGTGCGGGGCTGCTCTCGATGTGTAATTTGTGTGATACTTTCCCAGTAGGTGGGGGAAGCTATTGGCGAGTCCGTTGGAGAAACGGTGGGGACTGGTGGCAGATCCTGTTCCATGAATGCTTTCCCAGTGAGTCGGGGAAGCCGTGACTGGATTGAGGTTTATGCTATGACATGAATGAGTGCAATTTCGAGTTGCGTGCCTGGGTGAGTCCAGGTGAGTGTGTGCAATCTCGAGTTGCGTGTCTGAGTGAGTCCAGGCGAGTTGAGTTCCAGTGTGGGTGAGTTTCATGTGTCGATAGCTTAATTCCGTACCTCAACCAGGTGAAAAGTGATCTCGCAGAATCCCCACACGAATCAAGAACATACACTATAGACAACAACATGTTGGTGTGTAACAAAGAAATGTGTGTGTGCATGCAGGCATATAATACAGTAAAAAAAAAATGAACGTTCATATACAACCGGTAAAAAAGAAGAAATAATTGTTCTTAACAAAAAGTACAGTTTTTCTTTTCTTGTGTGTCTGAGTTATTTAAAACAAATATCTTTGGTATAAGAATGTTATCGTTTCTTGCTAGGAAGCTAGTAGTGTTGTCTGTTTTCGCTGCTGCTGCTGCTGTCGAAGAAGATGACGAAGCGATTTCTCGGGTGTGTAGCATTTTCGCAGTGAAGGGTTTGGTAAGGATTTTGTAACGGCGTCACAAGTTGTAACGGATAGGTTGTGTTGATTTGATGAGTGTTTGGATGAAATAATGCCAGGATCGAGTTGTTAACAATGTTTATTTTATAATAACAATATTCGACTTGAACACTGAGTAATAACATTTATGACATGAATAGCCCACGCATGAACCTGTTCACACCAAAAGGGTGGTGACCTAGAATTTGACCTTTAGGTGTGACCCAAGGTTCAAGGCGTGAAAAGATTTCGCTACATTAGTTCCCTACCCAAATCGATGCAGGAGCAGCGATCGAATATAAAAGGGGTAGCGAAATCTGATTCCTAGAAGCGTGTCCCAAAACACACAAAATGTGGGTACTGCGCCCGCACTTCGAGTGTAGAGAAATTTGGAGAGAGAAAAAAAAAATAGTATAACTGTGTATGCATGTGTGTGTGTAACATTTAGAAGAAACTGTAAATATATGTATTTCGTGGTGTTGTGTATGAACATTGGGGTTACGGTATGGGATTACGATATGATAAGAGAGGACTATTTCTCTCGATGTATCATCACACGTAAGATTCTCTTCCAGTACAGTAAATTGGTAGCTGCTACAAGCTACGTAAATGCATGTATCAGAGAAGACGATATAGTATATAAGTTGTGTTGTGTTTTGAAGATAAAATATGGCAGGAAGAATAGGATGAGAGTATAATATAACAATATGAACTTACTATGCGTGTGTATGTGCCTATTCTTAGTTTATCTTGTTCTCATAGTAGTAATGGTCAATCTGTCAGGCAGGCATGGCTGGCTGTCTGGCTGAGAAGGTAAGCCAGTAAAGGTCAGGAGAAAGATAGGGTGAAAGGTCTACTGATGCTACATAGTTATCTTCTTGACTGCTGCTTCAATTCTCCTTTTTTTGGTTCCCTAATTCCTTGTATTTATAATAAGTGCTAAAGTAAGAAGGATGGATATATGAGGTTAATCTATGGTCTGACCTGTGGTTAGCATCTACCAAGGGGATGAGGTCACAGGTCAAATGGAATGTACATTTATCATCGTTGACAGGACAAAGGCGAGAACTTCCAACGATAGATTGTCCCAGGGGCAGGAAAGCTCAGATTCGGTTTCGAATCTCCGCCGGTAAAATATAGGAGTATTCCGTTATAAATTGAAGCATTGAAGCGAAGTCGCAGTAAATCTTCTGTAGAATCGAAGTTTGGTAAATAACTTGAAGAATGTGATTCATGAGCATCGACAGTTGAAGTGAAGTTTACCCTTAGCGCGAAGTGAGCATTATGTTTTGTTTGTGTTGATCACGTCGGACGCACCCTTATGTGGTGCTTGTGTCGATCACGTCGGACGCACCATTATGTGGTGCTTGTGTCGATCACGTTGGGGTCACCATTATGTAGTGATGGGGGTCACCATTATGTAGTGGATAGTTGTATTCTTTGCAGGACGAATGATAAAAAAGAATGATGCAAGAATTGTGATGTCGACAGTGTTTATTTTACAATAACAAAATTCAGTTATTGGTACATTGAACATCGAGTAACCAAAATCGTGACAGCAATTATCACTACATTATTTGCTGACTAGCCACTTCGAGCTAGCGTGTATGCATGTATCAATAAAACGATACAAAAGAAGTGAAATAACAGGAAACCGAAAGCGTAGGGAAAAAATATAAGTAAACCTACTGTGTGTGTGTGTGTGTGTGTGTGTGTGTGTGTGTGTGTGTGTGTGTGTGTATCCTGTAGTTGGTCAATCTGCCGAGCGGGTATGAAATGTGAGAGCCTGTAAGGCCAGGAGAGAGACAGGGTAAAAGGTCTGTAGAACGTGAATATGCTACATCGTAATCTCTCACGGACTGCTGCTTCGGTTTCTCTGTCTGCTGGATGACTCCTTAAGTACTTGTATTTATAATAACCCTATATCTAGAAGAAAGTGTATATGGGTTGATTTATGAGTAGCCATGTGTGTTCTATCTGTCAAGAAGCTGGAGTCACAGGTCAAGTGGTATATACGTTTATCATAGTTGTCTTTTGACAGAACAATGGTGGGAACTCCCAACAATAGGTGGCCCTAGAGGCGAGACCCTCAGATTCGGTTTCGAATCTTCGCCAGGTAAAACATATGTTTAGTCCTATCTATGCTATTCCATGATTTGCTCCTGTACAATGGGCAAATTCCTTTCATGTCCATTTCTATGAGGGTCTTATATTTTTCCATGGCTCCTTTGTACACTCTGATTCTGTCTCTTTGGTTGTAACCAGAAAACTGCATGCGATTGATGAAGTATTGGATGTGTCTTTCCATTTCAGTTGGGTCGCACATGCGGGACACATCTTCATCACTCTTACCAAGTCTGCGATTAGAATATTAAACTTAGCACTATTAGACATTGCTGAGTTTTTTAGTATAAGATATTTGGAGGCCATGGGTTTAGCATAATGTGAGTGGAGAATTTTGGCCCGATCGTTTAAAGTGTTTAACCAGAGTTCAGTGTCTAATACTGGCAGTCTATTGATAGGGTGTTTGGAAGGGTAGTCAAAAGTTACTGTTATGCTCTGGTGCATAGAGTTAGCTAGCTGCTGGATGCTCTCCATTGTGTTATTTTCTAGTTCAGGTTTATTGGTAATCTCTTGTGTGGGTGTTCTTATTATTATATTGATATCGTCTACGTAACGAGAGTACATGACGAGGGCTATGAAGTTCTCTTCTAAGAGTTCTCTGGAAAAGAGAACAAGAAGACTTACAGGAAAAGATACAAGAAAACTTACAAAATATCCCGATAAAATTGATCATATTCATATGGCAGATGTAATATTACCTACAGAGTTTACCAAAGACCATACACTAAACATCTATGGTAACACTATAATCAACGAACAAGAACAACATATTCTACAACTACCATAAATAATTGTTTCTACTTTAGGCACAAGGTATTACTGGTACTTTATTTTATCGACCCCGTAAGGATGAAAGGCAAAGTCAACCTCGGCGGGATTTGAACTCAGATCGTAAAGGGACGTAACTATGCTGGAAAGCAAGGCGTCCGACCCTCTACCGATACTGCCAATCCACCGCCCTTAAATAATAATAAATAATAATAAATAATAACAATACGAACGGTAATAATAATTGTTTCTACATTTAGCACAAGGCCAGCAATTATCTCAGTGTATTACTGGTACTTTATTTTATCGACCCTGTAAGGATGAAAGTCAAAGTTAACCTCGGCGTGATTTGAACTCAGTTCATAAAAGGGCGTAACTCTATGCTGCAAAGCATGGCGTCCGACCCTCTACCGATACTGCCAATCCAAATATAATAACAACGAAAGTGGTAACATAAACAATAACTACAGAAATAACGGCTACAATGATAATAGTCATAACAATAACAACAGGGACAGCAGGAGATATAGAAATAATAATAATAGAAATAGCAGTAACAATAACGATAAGAATAGACATAACAACCATAACAGAAATAATAAATAACAACGTTAACAGTAGGGAGAACAACAACTATAACAGTAATAATAGTATACACAATTATAACGGTAGATAAATATTGATTGCCATATATATATATATATATATATATATATATATATATATATATATATGAGGTATATGGCCTGTAATGCGACGAAATGCCTACGACGGTTGGAAGGCCACTGATGAGGACAAACTTTTTCATATGTAACCCATTGCAGCGCCGCAGCTCCATTATTATCATATTTACACATATATTTTTTCCTCCGCTGCCACCAGTCTGTTTCGTTCTTTGTGTCTTTACCCTTTCTAGCAGTCTCTCTCTCTCTGTTAGCCTCTTCCTCACCTTTCACTCACTCACTCTCTGTCATTACCTCTCCCCCTCCCCTTTCTTCCCGTTTGACATGTCCGTAATCCTTTTCTCGCGCGTACTTGGCCAAGCCGGTATGAATTTTTTTCTCTCTCTCTCTTTCGTCTGCGACTTCACAGAACTTATGTTTACCGAATTCGCAGACCAGACCCCTTCTTCCTCCCGTTAGACCTGTGCGAAATTCCTTCCTTGCTCACATTTCAACCAGGTTTGATGGTCTTTATTCTCTCGTTCACGATTCCACCGAATTTATATTCATAGAAATCTGGGACTTGTTTCTTCTTCATCACTTTCTGTTGCTTAAACCATTTTGTTTGTTTACCCTAGCGTCCCCCTTATTTACGTGTCCCAACGACTTTTTTTAGCCGCTGCTCGCACCAACCTGAGGTATATGGCCTTTAATGCGACGAAATGCCTACGACGGTTGGAAGGCCACTGATGAGGACAAACTTTTTCATATGTAACCCATTTGCAGCGCCGCAGCTCCATTATTATCATATTTACATATATATATATATATATATATATATATATATATATATATATATATATATAGGTAGAACACTGGAAGGTAATATCCGTAGTGGTAGAGCACTCAGTCCATGGGACGAGTTAGGTAGAAGTGGTTACACAACAGTTATTTCACCATACCAAGAACAATTGTTTCACCTTAGCGGATCCTCAGCTCGTAATGGACGTATAACCATCTCCATTACGAGGTGAGGATCCGCTAAATATATATATATATATATATATATATATATAATAAAATGAGGTCAACAAACAGCCCGAATTATTACCTGTACAGTGTTCGCCAACCATCGTTGCCATTTTGTTCAACACTCACAAAGGAACGATGAACTATACGGTGCTGATGACAGCTAATAAGCTAGAAACTAGTTCATCGTTCCTTTGTCCGTGTTGAACAAAAGAGCAACGATGGTTGCCGAACACTGTACGGCTAAAAATTCGGGCTGTTTGTTTACAAACAAACCGAGCATTACAATAAATGTTTGGTAAACCCATACGTACATATATATATGTGTGCATGTATATATGTATATACATGCTACTGTACGTCTGTATACATATATGTATGTACGTATACATACTTATATTTAGGTATCAGCCGTACTAAGAGTGAGAAATGAAATTTCCTTTTTCCCATTTATCGTTTTCGGTACGCCCGGCCGACTAACTCACTCGATATGCAAATTAGGCTGCTCAGCCGTTAATATGCATAAGGAAAGTATATACATTCAAACGTTCAATCAACTGACAGGAAGGTATACGGTGCTGATGACAGCTAATAAGCTAGGAACTAGTTCACCGTTCCTATGTCAGTGTTGAACAAAATGGCAACAATGGTTGCTGAACACTGTACGGCTAATAATTCGGGCTGTTTGTTTACAAACAAACCGAGCATTATAATAAATGTTCGGTAAACCCATACGTACATATATATATATATGTGCATATATGTTTAACGAAAGGTATAAGTAAGAAATAGGTAAATGGATTAACATGATTGTTAGATGAAATAACAGATTTAGTTTATATATGGTTTACTTCATTTCAATCGAAAAGTACAATAAAACAGTTACCAAGAGTTGAGAAGGTTGACAATGTTATTTTGTTGTTGACGTGATTACAGCGAGTGAGCAGATAAAATTTGTTGGTGGTTAAAGTTTGTTGCAGTCGTCATAGTAGTTCTCGTCGTGAGTCTGAGACCATAGTGAGTGAGAGAGAGTAATGGTCTGTAATTGATTGTAGACCACTGTGGCTTGTACATAGCGGTGAATCTTTCACATAGCGGGTCTGAAGTAGTATGGCTCCGATCGCTCTGTATTTCTGTAGACCCTTGGAGCCTGAAGCTAGCGGTGAATCTTTACAGAGCTTGTTGTGTATCGTAGGGCACCGATCTCTCTGTCTAAAGTGGGACGATACAGGCTTTATATACCTATCGCTTCCTGTCTCCCACCTTGAGGGGATAGCCCACGCATGAACCTGTTCACACCAAAAGGGTGGTGACCTAGAATTTGACATTTAGGTGTCACCCAAGGTTCAAGGCGTGGACAGATTTCGTTACATATGTATGTATATACATACTACTGTGCGTCTGTATACATATATGTACGTATACATACTTATATATATATATATATATATATATATATATATATATATATATATATATATATATATATATATATATATATATATGTACAAAGATATTAAATAAATGGAAACTATATTTATAAAACCATATTTATTTTATTATATATATTTCAAGGGTAACCAAGATAACATTGGTACGCTTTCATCAGATAATATACAAAGTTTGTTTTATAAATAGAGACATACCCATGAAAATCATACCTTATCGGTTGGAAATTCACTGGATAGTTTAAGACTCAAGTGAAGTAAACCTATTCAGTGAATTTTCCAACCGATAGAGTATGATTTCCATGGGTATGTCTCTATTTATAAAACAAACTTTGTATTTTATCTGATGAAAGCGTACCAATGTTATCTTGGTTACCCTTGAAATATATATAATTAAATAAATATGGTTTTATAAATATAGTTTCCATTTATTTAATATCATTGAATATTTACTCCAGTAAACTGTTGAGTGCTCTAAATCAGTTATAAACATTTATGTTTGTCGGACTTCCAACAAATTAAATACCACTTCTACTTATATATATATATATATATACATATATATATATATAATTATATATATATATATAAACAGAAAAAAATGAAACGAAATTTCATTTCTCACTCTTAGTACGGCTGTTACTTAAATATAAGTATGTATACGTACATACATATATGTATACAGACGTACAGTAGTATGTATATATACATACATGCACACATATATATATGTACGTATGGATTCACCGAACATTTATTATAATGCTCGGTGTGTTTGTAAACAAACATCCCGAATTAAGCCGTACAGTGTCTATCAACCATCGTTGCTCATTTGTTCAACACTGACAAAAGAACGCTGTACTAGTTTCAAGCTTATTAGCTATCGTCAGCAACGTATACCTTCCTGCCAGATGATTGAACGTCTGAAAGTATATACTTTCCTTATGCATATTAACGGCTGAGCAGCCTAATTTGCATATCGAGTGAGTTAATCGGCCGGGGTACCGAAAACGATAAACGGAAAAAATGAAACGAAATTTCATTTCTCACTCGTAGTACGACTGTTACTTAAATATAAGTATGTATACGTACATACATATATATATACAGACGTACAGTAGTATGTATATATATATACATACATGCACACATATATATATGTACGTATGGATTCACCGAACATTTATTATAATGCTCGGTGTGTTTGTAAACAAACATCCCGAATTAAGCCGTACAGTGTCTAGCAACCATCGTTGCTCAATTGTTCAACACTGACAAAGGAACGCTGTACTAGTTTCAAGCTTATTAGCTATCGCCAGCAACGTATACCTTCCTGCCAGATGATTGAACGTCTGAAAGTATATACTTTCCTTATGCATATTAACGGCTGAGCAGCCTAATTTGCATATCGAGTGAGTTAATTATTTATATTTAAGTAACAGCCGTACTAAGAGTGAGAAATGAAACTTCGTTTCATTTTTTCCGTTTATCGTTTTCGGTACCCCGGCCGATTAACTCACTCGATATGCAAATTAGGCTGCTCAGCCGTTAATATGCATCAGGAAAGTATATACTTTCAGACGTTCAATCATCTGGCAGGAAGGTATACGTTGCTGACGATAGCTAATAAGCTTGAAACTAGTACAGCGTTCTTTTGTCAGTGTTGAACAAATGAGCAACGATGGTTGATAGACACTGTACGGCTTAATTCGGGATGTTTGTTTACAAACACACCGAGCATTATAATAAATGTTCGGTGAATCCATACGTACATATATATATATGTGTGCATGTATGTATATATATATACATACTACTGTACGTCTGTATACATATATGTATGTACGTATACATACTTATATATATATATATATATATATATATATATATATATATATATATATATATATATATATAAATATACATATATATATATATATATATATATATATATATATATATATATATATATATATATATATATATATATATATATATATAAAACTGATGTTGTCTGTGTGTCCTCATTTTTGCAAAGTCTATACAAATCCACATTTCTACTCCGATTGACTTCAAACTAGCATTTATATATTCCTGGCGGTCTAAAGATATTAACTGCCACTTCTTTTTTTCAATTTTCTGTTGTTAAAGGGTGTTAGGCGCCGGTTATCCATCTCCGTCGCGCACTGTCTGTATGCCTGGCTGTCTGCAAAACGTCATTGCTGACGTATTATCTTCGGTACATTCACACACACGCGCGCGCGCGCGCGCACATACATATTTATACATATATACTTATATATACACATATATACATATACATACACATATGTATATACACATATATACACACACACACACACACACACACACACACATATATATATATATATATATATACAACGATAAATTAACGGAGCCATAGACTCTCGCTATTCCCTGTCAATAATGTGCTCAAAGGAGAAAAAATCCTGAGCTCTTTAAAATACAATATGTTGAAAAGGTAACACACTAGAGAGAGATACAGTGCGCTATCAATAAAACAGGGAAAAACCACCGCACTCTATGTCTCTCTAGTGTGTTACCTTTTCAACATATTGTATTTTAAAGAGCTCAGGATTTCTTCTCCTTTGAGCACATTATTGACAGGGAATAGCGAGAGTCTATGGCTCCGTTAATTTATCGTGATATTTCGCCCCTTATAACAGTCTTTCTTCTCTCTCTGTTTGGTTGAGCACACCCCTCTGAGTGGTTTTGGGCTGCCCTTTCTAGCAGCTCGTCCCTCAGAGGCCACTGGTTCACTGCCCTTAAACACGCTGTGACTTCTCTCTCCCACGTGTAGCTGGACGGCCGCTTTAAATCCTCTTAGTGTTGTCTGAAATGTATAGCCTTACACAGCTGATGAACCCTGGGTTATTTCATTTCTGTCAACAACTTACTGACGAAACAGATCTCTTTGGATTTGTACGTGTGTTATATAGTTATAGAGATATGTATTTACACTTTAGTTAATATTTTTAATTATCGTGTGTCTACTCTGCCTTTTATAGGTTATAGATTCCATACACCGGTCGTTTTTCCCTGTTTTATTGATAGCGCACTGAATCTCTCTCTAGTGTGTTACCTTTTCAACATATTGTATATATATATATATATATATATATATATACATATACAAACACATATACACATATATAGATATACGCATATACACATATATAAATATACACATAAAAATATATGTATATATACACATACACACACATATATATACACACACACACACACACACACACACACACACACACACACACACACACACACACACACACACACACACACACACACACACACACACACACACATATATATATATATATATATATATATATATATATATATATATATATATATATATATATATATATATGTATCTGTGTATATATATATATACACGCAGATACATTGTAGGTCGCTTTAACCCGTCTTTTATTATTCAAAAAACGTCTTGCCAATAAACATTAACCCTTTGTGCGCCATTCATCTAACTGTAGACCAACAAATACCAAGTAAACGGAGCATTGACAACAACGATGGCGAATGAATCTTCGAGGTAAGCAGTTTCCTCCCGAGCTATTAGTTCACGCGGGATTCTCTGCTACACCTTTTCGTAATAATACCGAACAACGTACTGCTGGTCACTCCTTCCTCCAAAAGCTGTACAAAGCATCTCTCTCTCTCTCTCTCTCTCTCTCTCTCTCTCTCTCTCTCTCTCTCTCTCTCTCTCTCTCTCTCTCTTTATATATATATAGAGAGAGAGAATAAGGAAAAGCGAAGTAGTTTCAGATGTTCAAGTCCTTTAATAATAATGCTGTGATATATATTTCACTGACGACACTGGCCACACTGTTCTGTGTGCGAGTGTCGTGACATCATCAGACAGCTTGTTACATAATAAGGTTATGTTTCCGAGGCAATCCAAATTGAATCGACATGGGAACGGATGAAGTGCGTGCTTTTGGGTTTTTCATCCGCTCCCCTGTAGGTACCAATTCACCCCCACCGGTCTGCGCAGGCGCATGTCCGAAGGAAGTTGACCATTAGCTACCGCATGTTTACCCTAATAATTATATATATATATATATATATATAGTTTCCATTTGTTAATATATTGTATATATATATATATATATATATATATATATATATATATATATATATATATATATATATATATATATAAATATATATATATATATATATATATATAAAAGGAACGATCGACTTTCGTCAAATCGGACCGAGGAAACAATGCTTCCGTTGGTCTTTCCAATTGCTAATACTATCTATCGGTCGCAACTCCAGGTAGATATATATGTTATAAGAACGGATTAAAATTTAAGCAAAATATCGCTGCTTTCAACATTAACGGGATCTTCTGAAACTAAAAAATTTAATAATCTGTGAACACAGAAGTAAATATTTCGAGAAACGTTGCAACCGAACGAAAACAGGAAGACGATATTTTGGTTCGTGAAGACGTTAATGAACGAAAAAAAAGCGAGGATAATACGTCGTTATGTGGACCAAGAAGAACAATTTCATGCAAAACAAGACCAAGTTTATGGTATAAATGGAGTCGTTAGACTAATATTCTATTTAAAATAACAGAATGATTTCCAGCCCTGGAGTTTAAGAATGATGTAAATAAAATTGAAAACTAAAATGACAGAGGTTATTAAAATAGTAAAAGTAAATAGTGAAGATTTAGGCCAGTACATACGTATGCCCCGACGGATATACACATACATACGCACACACAAATACATACACCACACACACACACACACACCCACACACACACACACACACACACACACACACACACACACACACACACACACACACACACACACACACACACACACACACACACACACACGTACGCGTATGCATAAACCTTATGCATTTCTACAGTATTTTCACCAAACTTAAGACATAGGTTACTTATGTACTCCGGATGGTCATGGGCACTTTCATTTTTCCAGATATTGATTATAGGGCCTCCCGGCAGACAACCCCCTTCAACCATTTCCTTGGAGTCGACTGAAGCACTGCAGTGTAATGCAACAAAACGTCATAACTTCTGGAGTTTGCAACCGATTTTCACAAAACTTGACACATGGGCTACGTTTGTCCTACAGGTGAATGTGAACTCTCAGAATTGGCACATATTGAGTAGGGGACCCCTGGGGAGAAGGAACCCCCTTTTGGAAAAAGCTGATGATTTTGTAAAAGTATAGTTTTCAAAGCAGCACTGAAGTATTGACATACATGGTATACACAACTGCTATTTAATACCCGAGCAACGCCGGGTACCTCTGCTGGTATATATATATATATATATATATATATATATATATATATATATATATATATATAAAAATAACAGATTAAAGTTTTCGACTTGTAAACACAAATTGCATAAAACTTTCCTGTATTACAACCCCACTTTATACCCTAACGGATAGTACGAACAATACGCGGATAATTTACGTCTTGATGTGGTAGCTAAATATATTTTATGTTTATACCATTATTACTTATTTGTATTGGTAAGTATACCTTACCTGTATGTTTTGTGAAGGTACGTATACTTTCTCGTACGTATATATGCTTGTATTTGTTATAGGTGTATATATTATATTATATATACTGGTATATGTGTGAAAAAAATATATGTGTAAAAAAAATATATGTGTAAGAAATTAACCGTTATTCGTGGAATATGTTATAGGACATTAGCTATATACTTTGTGAAAGGTCTTGAAGGATTTATGATTACAAAGACCAAATAAATCTGTACGTCTATTTATTATAGAGTTGAAATTCGAGATAATGGTAAATTTTTCAGGTAGACATAAATTACAAACACTAGATATGGAAGCATTGGAGTATGGAGAAGCGTTGCAGGTTTTACGCCAAGAAATTTCGTAATTAATGTTTTTGTCTTTTAAGGACCAAATAAGTTCTGAGAGTGCGGTGTTGGTCCTTTTAAGTGGATATTTAAATATAGAAGAAGGATTATAGAGTCTTGCTTTAAAAGAGGTAGAAGTAGAGCCAATGTAGGTATAGGTATTGGTACTATTTAGCACTTTACATTCGTATACTAGGTTTTTATCGAGACAGAAATTACTAAGAGGACAATTAGTTCTAATAGGGCAGTTGCATTTACGATTAAGATTATTAACAGAGTTATTTGCAAGTGGTCCAGGATTAATTATATTAGGAACTGGAGTGGTGTAATTAGCTAAAGGAGCTGCTAAAGTTTCTAGATTTACATTACTATTTGAAGCATTCCTCAAAGTTACATTTGACGTCGTATTTATACTTGTGTTAATTTGCCTAGAGTTTACATTGACGTCGGGCCTTACAATATTATTATTATGACTCTCATGGTTGGATGCATATGAGTTATTATTTACTATTTTAGAATTATGTCTTGAGATAATTTTAGAAATGTTGGAAGTAGTGGAATATGAGAATTTAATAGTATGCTTATTGAAAATCTTACTATATATATGTGAAGGAGGGAAGCTGTTATCTAAAGCCCTACAAATAATTTAGGGATATTATTAATAACTGAAAGAGAGAAGGGAGCGTTGTACCAAAGGATATTTTTATATCTAGGTCTCCTCCTTTTGTTAATGGTATGATTATTACTAGCTACATTACTATTAGTTCTGCCAAGATTAGTTTCCTTAGTGTATCTAATTTTGTCTGGATATCCAGCCCTAGATAACGCATTATTATAATAGTTGGCATTAGTTTCGAAGATATGTTTATTAGAGGATAAATTAGAAATTCTTTTTTCTACACTTCTGACTATAGCAGTTTTAACATTATTAGGGTGATTAGATTTAAAGTTAACATAATTTAGGTTCTCATTATCCTTATGATATGGGTAATATAGGCCAGTATCTAGATTAAGGGATATATCAAGGAAATTTGCTAATTTATCATTATTCTCGAATTCTATTTTTAAGTTAAGATGCTTAAATAGTTCAAGTATATTATTCTTAATAATATTAAAGTTTACTTTGTTGCAATTAGAGACAGTAAAAAGAGCATCATCACGATAAATTCCACCGCGAAGTTGAGGAATTTTCCGTTTTAAAGAGTTCAAGATAAAAATTCCAACCAAGTCGGTCAATTGAGCTGAATCCGACGAAGCCATGGTGATGTCGAAATTGTTGGAAGTATCCGCTCTTGTCCAATATTCATTGTTAAATTCCAACATGGTTTTCCTTACGGTGAGAATGATTTTTAATTCATCAGTAGTGATGTCCGAGTATTTTAAGGCATATGAGAACCTTGTTAAGGAGTGAAGGAGAAATAGAAGAGCTAGCAATGTCTAGTTGAATAAATTTTAGTTTGTTTTTATTATTCAGGTCATTGAACCAGTCATATATATATAGTGAAAGAGTGAAGAGTAACATGGTTGACTGTACAACAAGGGGCTTTATTTCAGGTATTGACAATTGTTTCATTGATCAGGTGAATCTAGAGGTTGCTAATCGCTTGAAGTTGCGTCATTCGATCTCCATTACATTATTTACCTCTGATCAACTCATCAGAAAACGAAAATATCGCAGATGCGAGAAAAACCACAAACCCTCTATCTCAATTCTACTTTTGAAAAACACAAGAACTGCGAAACAGGTAAAGGAACCAAATAAATATTTTTTAAAAGACCCCAGTTGCATTTTCGATTTCATCTTTTTTCCTTATATATATATATATATATGATCTCTCTCTCTCTCTCTCTCTCTCTCTCTCTCTCTCTCTCTCTCTCTCTCTATATATATATATATATATATATATATATATATATATATATATATATTATTTGGTAATCACCCCCATTCTCATTAAGCGTAAAAACACCTTTAACAAAGCTATTCTTAAAAGCACTAGATAAATGTTTTCCTAAAGTCCACAGATACCACTCAATCTTTAACAGACATACTATAAAACTATTCTACTCTACTACTATGAACATAGCACAAAATATAAATAGAATTAATAATAGAAATTTAAACCCAAACTAAAATAACCAAAATAGCAGTAATATCTCTAGCAATATCCAACATAATAGTACCGTTCCGAACAACAACTCCGCAAAATGTAACTGTAGAATTAAATCAAACTGTCTTTTACAAAATAAGTGTTTAGATAAAAACGGAATGTACATTTATCATCGTTGACAGGACAAAGGCGAGAACTTCCAACGATAGATTGTCCCAGGGGCAGGAAAGCTCAGATTCGGTTTCGAATCTCCGCCGGTAAAATATAGGAGTATTCCGTTATAAATTGAAGCATTGAAGCGAAGTCGCAGTAAATCTTCTGTAGAATCGAAGTTTGGTAAATAACTTGAAGAATGTGATTCATGAGCATCGACAGTTGAAGTGAAGTTTACCCTTAGCGCGAAGTGAGCATTATGTTTTGTTTGTGTTGATCACGTCGGACGCACCCTTATGTGGTGCTTGTGTCGATCACGTCGGACGCACCATTATGTGGTGCTTGTGTCGATCACGTTGGGGTCACCATTATGTAGTGATGGGGGTCACCATTATGTAGTGGATAGTTGTATTCTTTGCAGGACGAATGATAAAAAAGAATGATGCAAGAATTGTGATGTCGACAGTGTTTATTTTACAATAACAAAATTCAGTTATTGGTACATTGAACATCGAGTAACCAAAATCGTGACAGCAATTATCACTACATTATTTGCTGACTAGCCACTTCGAGCTAGCGTGTATGCATGTATCAATAAAACGATACAAAAGAAGTGAAATAACAGGAAACCGAAAGCGTAGGGAAAAAATATAAGTAAACCTACTGTGTGTGTGTGTGTGTGTGTGTGTGTGTGTGTGTGTGTGTGTGTGTGTGTGTGTGTGTGTGTGTGTGTGTGTGTGTGTGTGTGTGTGTGTGTGTGTGTGTGTGTGTGTGTGTGTGTGTCTATCCTGTAGTTGGTCAATCTGCCGAGCGGGTATGAAATGTGAGAGCCTGTAAGGCCAGGAGAGAGACAGGGTAAAAGGTCTGTAGAACGTGAATATGCTACATCGTAATCTCTCACGGACTGCTGCTTCGGTTTCTCTGTCTGCTGGATGACTCCTTAAGTACTTGTATTTATAATAACCCTATATCTAGAAGAAAGTGTATATGGGTTGATTTATGAGTAGCCATGTGTGTTCTATCTGTCAAGAAGCTGGAGTCACAGGTCAAGTGGTATATACGTTTATCATAGTTGTCTCTTGACAGAACAATGGTGGGAACTCCCAACAATAGGTGGCCCTAGAGGCGAGACCCTCAGATTCGGTTTCGAATCTTCGCCAGGTAAAACATATGTTTAGTCCTATCTATGCTATTCCATGATTTGCTCCTGTACAATGGGCAAATTCCTTTCATGTCCATTTCTATGAGGGTCTTATATGTTTCCATGGCTCCTTTGTGCACTCTGATTCTGTCTCTTTGGTTGTAACCAGAAAACTGCATGCGATTGATGAAGTATTGGATGTGTCTTTCCATTTCAGTTGGGTCGCACATGCGGGACACATCTTCATCACTCTTACCAAGTCTGCGATTAGAATATTAAACTTGGCACTATTAGACATTGCTGAGTTTTTTAGTATAAGATATTTGGAGGCCATGGGTTTAGCATAATGTGAGTGGAGAATTTTGGCCCGATCGTTTAAAGTGTTTAACCAGAGTTCAGTGTCTAATACTGGCAGTCTATTGATAGGGTGTTTGGAAGGGTAGTCAAAAGTTACTGTTATGCTCTGGTGCATAGAGTTAGCTAGCTGCTGGATGCTCTCCATTGTGTTATTTTCTAGTTCAGGTTTATTGGTAATCTCTTGTGGGGGTGTTCTTATTATTATATTGATATCGTCTACGTAACGAGAGTACATGACGAGGGCTATGAAGTTCTCTTCTAAGAGTTCTCTGGAAAAGAGAACAAGAAGACTTACAGGAAAAGATACAAGAAAACTTACAAAATATCCCGATAAAATTGATCATATTCATATGGCAGATGTAATATTACCTACAGAGTTTACCAAAGACCATACACTAAACATCTATGGTAACACTATAATCAACGAACAAGAACAACATATTCTACAACTACCATAAATAATTGTTTCTACTTTAGGCACAAGGTATTACTGGTACTTTATTTTATCGACCCCGTAAGGATGAAAGGCAAAGTCAACCTCGGCGGGATTTGAACTCAGATCGTAAAGGGACGTAACTATGCTGGAAAGCAAGGCGTCCGACCCTCTACCGATACTGCCAATCCACCGCCCTTAAATAATAATAAATAATAATAAATAATAACAATACGAACGGTAATAATAATTGTTTCTACATTTAGCACAAGGCCAGCAATTATCTCAGTGTATTACTGGTACTTTATTTTATCGACCCTGTAAGGATGAAAGTCAAAGTTAACCTCGGCGTGATTTGAACTCAGTTCATAAAAGGGCGTAACTCTATGCTGCAAAGCATGGCGTCCGACCCTCTACCGATACTGCCAATCCAAATATAATAACAACGAAAGTGGTAACATAAACAATAACTACAGAAATAACGGCTACAATGATAATAGTCATAACAATAACAACAGGGACAGCAGGAGATATAGAAATAATAATAATAGAAATAGCAGTAACAATAACGATAAGAATAGACATAACAACCATAACAGAAATAATAAATAACAACGTTAACAGTAGGGAGAACAACAACTATAACAGTAATAATAGTATACACAATTATAACGGTAGATAAATATTGATTGCCATATATATATATATATATATATATATATATATATATATATATATATGAGGTATATGGCCTGTAATGCGACGAAATGCCTACGACGGTTGGAAGGCCACTGATGAGGACAAACTTTTTCATATGTAACCCATTGCAGCGCCGCAGCTCCATTATTATCATATTTACACATATATTTTTTCCTCCGCTGCCACCAGTCTGTTTCGTTCTTTGTGTCTTTACCCTTTCTAGCAGTCTCTCTCTCTCTGTTAGCCTCTTCCTCACCTTTCACTCACTCACTCTCTGTCATTACCTCTCCCCCTCCCCTTTCTTCCCGTTTGACATGTCCGTAATCCTTTTCTCGCGCGTACTTGGCCAAGCCGGTATGAATTTTTTTCTCTCTCTCTCTTTCGTCTGCGACTTCACAGAACTTATGTTTACCGAATTCGCAGACCAGACCCCTTCTTCCTCCCGTTAGACCTGTGCGAAATTCCTTCCTTGCTCACATTTCAACCAGGTTTGATGGTCTTTATTCTCTCGTTCACGATTCCACCGAATTTATATTCATAGAAATCTGGGACTTGTTTCTTCTTCATCACTTTCTGTTGCTTAAACCATTTTGTTTGTTTACCCTAGCGTCCCCCTTATTTACGTGTCCCAACGACTTTTTTTAGCCGCTGCTCGCACCAACCTGAGGTATATGGCCTTTAATGCGACGAAATGCCTACGACGGTTGGAAGGCCACTGATGAGGACAAACTTTTTCATATGTAACCCATTTGCAGCGCCGCAGCTCCATTATTATCATATTTACATATATATATATATATATATATATATATATATATATATATATATATATATATATATATAGGTAGAACACTGGAAGGTAATATCCGTAGTGGTAGAGCACTCAGTCCATGGGACGAGTTAGGTAGAAGTGGTTACACAACAGTTATTTCACCATACCAAGAACAATTGTTTCACCTTAGCGGATCCTCAGCTCGTAATGGACGTATAACCATCTCCATTACGAGGTGAGGATCCGCTAAATATATATATATATATATATATATATATATAATAAAATGAGGTCAACAAACAGCCCGAATTATTACCTGTACAGTGTTCGCCAACCATCGTTGCCATTTTGTTCAACACTCACAAAGGAACGATGAACTATACGGTGCTGATGACAGCTAATAAGCTAGAAACTAGTTCATCGTTCCTTTGTCAGTGTTGAACAAAAGAGCAACGATGGTTGCCGAACACTGTACGGCTAAAAATTCGGGCTGTTTGTTTACAAACAAACCGAGCATTACAATAAATGTTTGGTAAACCCATACGTACATATATATATGTGTGCATGTATATATGTATATACATGCTACTGTACGTCTGTATACATATATGTATGTACGTATACATACTTATATTTAGGTATCAGCCGTACTAAGAGTGAGAAATGAAATTTCCTTTTTCCCATTTATCGTTTTCGGTACGCCCGGCCGACTAACTCACTCGATATGCAAATTAGGCTGCTCAGCCGTTAATATGCATAAGGAAAGTATATACATTCAAACGTTCAATCAACTGACAGGAAGGTATACGGTGCTGATGACAGCTAATAAGCTAGGAACTAGTTCACCGTTCCTATGTCAGTGTTGAACAAAATGGCAACAATGGTTGCTGAACACTGTACGGCTAATAATTCGGGCTGTTTGTTTACAAACAAACCGAGCATTATAATAAATGTTCGGTAAACCCATACGTACATATATATATATATGTGCATATATGTTTAACGAAAGGTATAAGTAAGAAATAGGTAAATGGATTAACATGATTGTTAGATGAAATAACAGATTTAGTTTATATATGGTTTACTTCATTTCAATCGAAAAGTACAATAAAACAGTTACCAAGAGTTGAGAAGGTTGACAATGTTATTTTGTTGTTGACGTGATTACAGCGAGTGAGCAGATAAAATTTGTTGGTGGTTAAAGTTTGTTGCAGTCGTCATAGTAGTTCTCGTCGTGAGTCTGAGACCATAGTGAGTGAGAGAGAGTAATGGTCTGTAATTGATTGTAGACCACTGTGGCTTGTACATAGCGGTGAATCTTTCACATAGCGGGTCTGAAGTAGTATGGCTCCGATCGCTCTGTATTTCTGTAGACCCTTGGAGCCTGAAGCTAGCGGTGAATCTTTACAGAGCTTGTTGTGTATCGTAGGGCACCGATCTCTCTGTCTAAAGTGGGACGATACAGGCTTTATATACCTATCGCTTCCTGTCTCCCACCTTGAGGGGATAGCCCACGCATGAACCTGTTCACACCAAAAGGGTGGTGACCTAGAATTTGACATTTAGGTGTCACCCAAGGTTCAAGGCGTGGACAGATTTCGTTACATATGTATGTATATACATACTACTGTGCGTCTGTATACATATATGTACGTATACATACTTATATATATATATATATATATATATATATATATATATATATATATATATATATATATATATATATGTACAAAGATATTAAATAAATGGAAACTATATTTATAAAACCATATTTATTTTATTATATATATTTCAAGGGTAACCAAGATAACATTGGTACGCTTTCATCAGATAATATACAAAGTTTGTTTTATAAATAGAGACATACCCATGAAAATCATACCTTATCGGTTGGAAATTCACTGGATAGTTTAAGACTCAAGTGAAGTAAACCTATTCAGTGAATTTTCCAACCGATAGAGTATGATTTCCATGGGTATGTCTCTATTTATAAAACAAACTTTGTATTTTATCTGATGAAAGCGTACCAATGTTATCTTGGTTACCCTTGAAATATATATAATTAAATAAATATGGTTTTATAAATATAGTTTCCATTTATTTAATATCATTGAATATTTACTCCAGTAAACTGTTGAGTGCTCTAAATCAGTTATAAACATTTATGTTTGTCGGACTTCCAACAAATTAAATACCACTTCTACTTATATATATATATATATATACATATATATATATATAATTATATATATATATATAAACAGAAAAAAATGAAACGAAATTTCATTTCTCACTCTTAGTACGGCTGTTACTTAAATATAAGTATGTATACGTACATACATATATGTATACAGACGTACAGTAGTATGTATATATACATACATGCACACATATATATATGTACGTATGGATTCACCGAACATTTATTATAATGCTCGGTGTGTTTGTAAACAAACATCCCGAATTAAGCCGTACAGTGTCTATCAACCATCGTTGCTCATTTGTTCAACACTGACAAAAGAACGCTGTACTAGTTTCAAGCTTATTAGCTATCGTCAGCAACGTATACCTTCCTGCCAGATGATTGAACGTCTGAAAGTATATACTTTCCTTATGCATATTAACGGCTGAGCAGCCTAATTTGCATATCGAGTGAGTTAATCGGCCGGGGTACCGAAAACGATAAACGGAAAAAATGAAACGAAATTTCATTTCTCACTCGTAGTACGACTGTTACTTAAATATAAGTATGTATACGTACATACATATATATATACAGACGTACAGTAGTATGTATATATATATACATACATGCACACATATATATATGTACGTATGGATTCACCGAACATTTATTATAATGCTCGGTGTGTTTGTAAACAAACATCCCGAATTAAGCCGTACAGTGTCTAGCAACCATCGTTGCTCATTTGTTCAACACTGACAAAGGAATGCTGTACTAGTTTCAAGCTTATTAGCTATCGCCAGCAACGTATACCTTCCTGCCAGATGATTGAACGTCTGAAAGTATATACTTTCCTTATGCATATTAACGGCTGAGCAGCCTAATTTGCATATCGAGTGAGTTAATTATTTATATTTAAGTAACAGCCGTACTAAGAGTGAGAAATGAAACTTCGTTTCATTTTTTCCGTTTATCGTTTTCGGTACCCCGGCCGATTAACTCACTCGATATGCAAATTAGGCTGCTCAGCCGTTAATATGCATCAGGAAAGTATATACTTTCAGACGTTCAATCATCTGGCAGGAAGGTATACGTTGCTGACGATAGCTAATAAGCTTGAAACTAGTACAGCGTTCTTTTGTCAGTGTTGAACAAATGAGCAACGATGGTTGATAGACACTGTACGGCTTAATTCGGGATGTTTGTTTACAAACACACCGAGCATTATAATAAATGTTCGGTGAATCCATACGTACATATATATATATGTGTGCATGTATGTATATATATATACATACTACTGTACGTCTGTATACATATATGTATGTACGTATACATACTTATATATATATATATATATATATATATATATATATATATATATATATATATATATATATAAATATACATATATATATATATATATATATATATATATATATATATATATATATATATATATATATATATATATATATATATATATATATATATATATATATATAAAACTGATGTTGTCTGTGTGTCCTCATTTTTGCAAAGTCTATACAAATCCACATTTCTACTCCGATTGACTTCAAACTAGCATTTATATATTCCTGGCGGTCTAAAGATATTAACTGCCACTTCTTTTTTTCAATTTTCTGTTGTTAAAGGGTGTTAGGCGCCGGTTATCCATCTCCGTCGCGCACTGTCTGTATGCCTGGCTGTCTGCAAAACGTCATTGCTGACGTATTATCTTCGGTACATTCACACACACGCGCGCGCGCGCGCGCACATACATATTTATACATATATACTTATATATACACATATATACATATACATACACATATGTATATACACATATACACACACACACACACACACACACACACACATATATATATATATATATATATACAACGATAAATTAACGGAGCCATAGACTCTCGCTATTCCCTGTCAATAATGTGCTCAAAGGAGAAAAAATCCTGAGCTCTTTAAAATACAATATGTTGAAAAGGTAACACACTAGAGAGAGATACAGTGCGCTATCAATAAAACAGGGAAAAACCACCGCACTCTATGTCTCTCTAGTGTGTTACCTTTTCAACATATTGTATTTTAAAGAGCTCAGGATTTCTTCTCCTTTGAGCACATTATTGACAGGGAATAGCGAGAGTCTATGGCTCCGTTAATTTATCGTGATATTTCGCCCCTTATAACAGTCTTTCTTCTCTCTCTGTTTGGTTGAGCACACCCCTCTGAGTGGTTTTGGGCTGCCCTTTCTAGCAGCTCGTCCCTCAGAGGCCACTGGTTCACTGCCCTTAAACACGCTGTGACTTCTCTCTCCCACGTGTAGCTGGACGGCCGCTTTAAATCCTCTTAGTGTTGTCTGAAATGTATAGCCTTACACAGCTGATGAACCCTGGGTTATTTCATTTCTGTCAACAACTTACTGACGAAACAGATCTCTTTGGATTTGTACGTGTGTTATATAGTTATAGAGATATGTATTTACACTTTAGTTAATATTTTTAATTATCGTGTGTCTACTCTGCCTTTTATAGGTTATAGATTCCATACACCGGTCGTTTTTCCCTGTTTTATTGATAGCGCACTGAATCTCTCTCTAGTGTGTTACCTTTTCAACATATTGTATATATATATATATATATATATATATATATACATATACAAACACATATACACATATATAGATATACGCATATACACATATATAAATATACACATAAAAATATATGTATATATACACATACACACACATATACACACACACACACACACACACACACACACACACACACACACACACACACACACACACACACACATATATATATATATATATATATATATATATATATATATATATATATATATATATATATATATATATATATATATATATATATATATATATATATATATATATATGTATCTGTGTATATATATATATACACGCAGATACATTGTAGGTCGCTTTAACCCGTCTTTTATTATTCAAAAAACGTCTTGCCAATAAACATTAACCCTTTGTGCGCCATTCATCTAACTGTAGACCAACAAATACCAAGTAAACGGAGCATTGACAACAACGATGGCGAATGAATCTTCGAGGTAAGCAGTTTCCTCCCGAGCTATTAGTTCACGCGGGATTCTCTGCTACACCTTTTCGTAATAATACCGAACAACGTACTGCTGGTCACTCCTTCCTCCAAAAGCTGTACAAAGCATCTCTCTCTCTCTCTCTCTCTCTCTCTCTCTCTCTCTCTCTCTCTCTCTCTCTCTCTCTCTCTCTCTCTCTCTCTCTCTCTCTCTCTCTCTCTCTTTATATATATATAGAGAGAGAGAATAAGGAAAAGCGAAGTAGTTTCAGATGTTCAAGTCCTTTAATAATAATGCTGTGATATATATTTCACTGACGACACTGGCCACACTGTTCTGTGTGCGAGTGTCGTGACATCATCAGACAGCTTGTTACATAATAAGGTTATGTTTCCGAGGCAATCCAAATTGAATCGACATGGGAACGGATGAAGTGCGTGCTTTTGGGTTTTTCATCCGCTCCCCTGTAGGTACCAATTCACCCCCACCGGTCTGCGCAGGCGCATGTCCGAAGGAAGTTGACCATTAGCTACCGCATGTTTACCCTAATAATTATATATATATATATATATATATAGTTTCCATTTGTTAATATATTGTATATATATATATATATATATATATATATATATATATATATATATATATATATATATATATATATATATATAAAAGGAACGATCGACTTTCGTCAAATCGGACCGAGGAAACAATGCTTCCGTTGGTCTTTCCAATTGCTAATACTATCTATCGGTCGCAACTCCAGGTAGATATATATGTTATAAGAACGGATTAAAATTTAAGCAAAATATCGCTGCTTTCAACATTAACGGGATCTTCTGAAACTAAAAAATTTAATAATCTGTGAACACAGAAGTAAATATTTCGAGAAACGTTGCAACCGAACGAAAACAGGAAGACGATATTTTGGTTCGTGAAGACGTTAATGAACGAAAAAAAAGCGAGGATAATACGTCGTTATGTGGACCAAGAAGAACAATTTCATGCAAAACAAGACCAAGTTTATGGTATAAATGGAGTCGTTAGACTAATATTCTATTTAAAATAACAGAATGATTTCCAGCCCTGGAGTTTAAGAATGATGTAAATAAAATTGAAAACTAAAATGACAGAGGTTATTAAAATAGTAAAAGTAAATAGTGAAGATTTAGGCCAGTACATACGTATGCCCCGACGGATATACACATACATACGCACACACAAATACATACACCACACACACACACACACACACACACACCCACACACCCACACACACACACACACACACACACACACACACACACACACACACACACACACACGTACGCGTATGCATAAACCTTATGCATTTCTACAGTATTTTCACCAAACTTAAGACATAGGTTACTTATGTACTCCGGATGGTCATGGGCACTTTCATTTTTCCAGATATTGATTATAGGGCCTCCCGGCAGACAACCCCCTTCAACCACTTCCTTGGAGTCGACTGAAGCACTGCAGTGTAATGCAACAAAACGTCATAACTTCTGGAGTTTGCAACCGATTTTCACAAAACTTGACACATGGGCTACGTTTGTCCTACAGGTGAATGTGAACTCTCAGAATTGACACATATTGAGTAGGGGACCCCTGGGGAGAAGGAACCCCCTTTTAGAAAAAGCTGATGATTTTGTAAAAGTATAGTTTTCAAAGCAGCACTGAAGTATTGACATACATGGTATACACAACTGCTATTTAATACCCGAGCAACGCCGGGTACTTCTGCTGGTATATATATATATATATATATATATATATATATATAAAAATAACAGATTAAAGTTTTCGACTTGTAAACACAAATTGCATAAAACTTTCCTGTATTACAACCCCACTTTATACCCTAACGGATAGTACGAACAATACGCGGATAATTTACGTCTTGATGTGGTAGCTAAATATATTTTATGTTTATACCATTATTACTTATTTGTATTGGTAAGTATACCTTACCTGTATGTTTTGTGAAGGTACGTATACTTTCTCGTACGTATATATGCTTGTATTTGTTATAGGTGTATATATTATATTATATATACTGGTATATGTGTGAAAAAAATATATGTGTAAAAAAAATATATGTGTAAGAAATTAACCGTTATTCGTGGAATATGTTATAGGACATTAGCTATATACTTTGTGAAAGGTCTTGAAGGATTTATGATTACAAAGACCAAATAAATCTGTACGTCTATTTATTATAGAGTTGAAATTCGAGATAATGGTAAATTTTTCAGGTAGACATAAATTACAAACACTAGATATGGAAGCATTGGAGTATGGAGAAGCGTTGCAGGTTTTACGCCAAGAAATTTCGTAATTAATGTTTTTGTCTTTTAAGGACCAAATAAGTTCTGAGAGTGCGGTGTTGGTCCTTTTAAGTGGATATTTAAATATAGAAGAAGGATTATAGAGTCTTGCTTTAAAAGAGGTAGAAGTAGAGCCAATGTAGGTATAGGTATTGGTACTATTTAGCACTTTACATTCGTATACTAGGTTTTTATCGAGACAGAAATTACTAAGAGGACAATTAGTTCTAATAGGGCAGTTGCATTTACGATTAAGATTATTAACAGAGTTATTTGCAAGTGGTCCAGGATTAATTATATTAGGAACTGGAGTGGTGTAATTAGCTAAAGGAGCTGCTAAAGTTTCTAGATTTACATTACTATTTGAAGCATTCCTCAAAGTTACATTTGACGTCGTATTTATACTTGTGTTAATTTGCCTAGAGTTTACATTGACGTCGGGCCTTACAATATTATTATTATGACTCTCATGGTTGGATGCATATGAGTTATTATTTACTATTTTAGAATTATGTCTTGAGATAATTTTAGAAATGTTGGAAGTAGTGGAATATGAGAATTTAATAGTATGCTTATTGAAAATCTTACTATATATATGTGAAGGAGGGAAGCTGTTATCTAAAGCCCTACAAATAATTTAGGGATATTATTAATAACTGAAAGAGAGAAGGGAGCGTTGTACCAAAGGATATTTTTATATCTAGGTCTCCTCCTTTTGTTAATGGTATGATTATTACTAGCTACATTACTATTAGTTCTGCCAAGATTAGTTTCCTTAGTGTATCTAATTTTGTCTGGATATCCAGCCCTAGATAACGCATTATTATAATAGTTGGCATTAGTTTCGAAGATATGTTTATTAGAGGATAAATTAGAAATTCTTTTTTCTACACTTCTGACTATAGCAGTTTTAACATTATTAGGGTGATTAGATTTAAAGTTAACATAATTTAGGTTCTCATTATCCTTATGATATGGGTAATATAGGCCAGTATCTAGATTAAGGGATATATCAAGGAAATTTGCTAATTTATCATTATTCTCGAATTCTATTTTTAAGTTAAGATGCTTAAATAGTTCAAGTATATTATTCTTAATAATATTAAAGTTTACTTTGTTGCAATTAGAGACAGTAAAAAGAGCATCATCACGATAAATTCCACCGCGAAGTTGAGGAATTTTCCGTTTTAAAGAGTTCAAGATAAAAATTCCAACCAAGTCGGTCAATTGAGCTGAATCCGACGAAGCCATGGTGATGTCGAAATTGTTGGAAGTATCCGCTCTTGTCCAATATTCATTGTTAAATTCCAACATGGTTTTCCTTACGGTGAGAATGATTTTTAATTCATCAGTAGTGATGTCCGAGTATTTTAAGGCATATGAGAACCTTGTTAAGGAGTGAAGGAGAAATAGAAGAGCTAGCAATGTCTAGTTGAATAAATTTTAGTTTGTTTTTATTATTCAGGTCATTGAACCAGTCATATATATATAGTGAAAGAGTGAAGAGTAACATGGTTGACTGTACAACAAGGGGCTTTATTTCAGGTATTGACAATTGTTTCATTGATCAGGTGAATCTAGAGGTTGCTAATCGCTTGAAGTTGCGTCATTCGATCTCCATTACATTATTTACCTCTGATCAACTCATCAGAAAACGAAAATATCGCAGATGCGAGAAAAACCACAAACCCTCTATCTCAATTCTACTTTTGAAAAACACAAGAACTGCGAAACAGGTAAAGGAACCAAATAAATATTTTTTAAAAGACCCCAGTTGCATTTTCGATTTCATCTTTTTTCCTTATATATATATATATATGATCTCTCTCTCTCTCTCTCTCTCTCTCTATATATATATATATATATATATATATATATATATATATATATATATATATATATATATATATATATATTATTTGGTACTCACCCCCATTCTCATTAAGCGTAAAAACACCTTTAACAAAGCTATTCGTAAAAGCACTAGATAAATGTTTTCCTAAAGTCCACAGATACCACTCAATCTTTAACAGACATACTATAAAACTATTCTACTCTACTACTATGAACATAGCACAAAATATAAATAGAATTAATAATAGAAATTTAAACCCAAACCAAAATAACCAAAATAGCAGTAATATCTCTAGCAATATCCAACATAATAGTACCGTTCCGAACAACAACTCCGCAAAATGTAACTGTAGAATTAAATCAAACTGTCTTTTACAAAATAAGTGTTTAGATAAAAACGTGGTCTATAAATGTCCAGTTAAAACTAGTGATAATATATTTAACTATGTAGGTGCAACTTCAACAGAATTTAAAAGTCGCTGGAATAACCACAATTGCTCTTTCCGAAGATTTGATGAAAAATCTTCAACTTCTCTTTCAAACCTGATATGGAACTTAAAATGCAAGAATATGGACTATTCATTAGCTTGGGAAACAGTTTCAAAAGCACCCACGTACCGAAAATCAGCTTTATTTAGATTCTGCAAATTGTGTATTGAGGAAATCTTTTACATACTTAAATGTAAAAACTCTATTAATCTAAGAACGAATTTATTTAATTCTTGTAGACATCGCCAGAATTCAACATTCAGAACTATATATAACTTATAATTATACTTATAATATTTCTACTTATTTCCATAACAATCTCATCCACTTGGTTTTAATATATTGATATCTCTAAATCATAATATCTATAACATTTGCTATAATTCCACTTCTTAAAGTTTCATAAAATATATACGTATATAATTCTAATCTTTTTTTTTATTTTAAAATTTTAATTTTAATTTTAATAATTTTATTTCTTTATTTTTATCTCTTTCATTTTTATTTCTTTAAACATTACTTATCTCTTATAAATTATTTTTAAAAAAAATTTCTCAAATTTTTAATATTTTTTCAATACTTTTTCAAAATTTTTTTCAATACTTTATCAATATTTTTTCAATATTTTTCAATAGATTTATAACTACTAACTGATTCTCGCTAAATGTATCTTTCAACATCTATACTTATTATGACTAAATAGTCTCACACTAACGAATAAATAAATTAAACCGGAGTTTTTTCCGCATCTTCCCATTTTAAATCATATAAATATAAATATTCTTATTAACTCAGTTAATTTAATTTAACTTAATATTTATTTACATTAAATACAAAACCAATATCCCTCATACTCATTAGAACAATTATCTATAACATGATATAGATATACCCATCTATTTATTTATTTATTTATTTATGTATTTATTCATTTATCTACTTATAACAGAAGAAAAATATTATATTATAAACAAATTTTAAACAACTAATAATTGTAAATACACGTACTTTTAAGATATATACTTAGAATATATTTCCCTAAAATTAACGTTATATGAGTTTTTATTCAACTTCTCTTGTTTCTTTCTTCTCTCTCTCTCTCGCACTATTTTATCCTTCTCCTCTTATCTCTCTCTCTCTCCATAGTCGTTTAAATAAACGGTTGTTTTTCAATTATTTACATATTCATTTGCATATTCACACATAAGTTTGAAAAATCCCTAATATATTTCCACTATCCAGTGAATTTCCAACCGATAAGGTGTGATTTTCATGGGTATGTCTCTATTTATAAAACAAACTTTGTATTTTATCTGATGAAAGCGTACTAATGTGTCTTGATACCCTTGAAATATATATAATAAAATAAATATGGTTTTATAAATATAGTTTCCATTTATTTAATATCATTGAATATTTACTCCAGTAACTTGTTGAGTGCTCTAAATCAGTTATAAACATTTATATTGGTCGGACTTCCAAAAGATTAAATAAGATTAAATACCCCTTCTACTTATATATATATATATATATATATATATATATATATATATATATATATATATATATATATATATATATATATATATATATATATATATATATATATATATAAGTATCGAAGTTTCCGTTGAAAATTGAAAAAGTCGTAGGAGTGAAGAGTGCTCTATGTAAGTACCAGAGCTAAATTTAATATATATATATATATATATATATATATATATATATATATATATATATATATATATATATATATATATATATACATATACATACATATACATATATATATACATATATATATATACATATATATATATATATATACATATATATATATATACATATATATATATATAATAATAATATTATTTATAGTTATATAGGGCGGTGGATTGGCAGTATCGGTAGAGGGTCGGACGCCATGCTTTCCAGCATAGTTACGTCCCTTTACGATCTGAGTTCAAATCCCGCCGAGGTTGACTTTGCCTTTCATCCTTACGGGGTCGATAAAATAAAGTACCAGTAATGCACTGGGTAATTGCTGGCCTTGTGCCTAAAGTAGAAACAATTATTTATAGTTATATATACACTATATACGACTATAAACAGGAAAGGTCAGTAATTTATTACTACCTTATTACCAGTAAGAAAAATAGCTCAATGTAAATACATCAGATGTTTTACAGAGCCGGAATATAAATTACACAATAATCAAAGCTATGTTCAAATCATTTTATTGCTGAAAATCGTTTCTTCAAAACTATCGTTTGGAATCATCGGAGCAGTAGTAATGTTTGTACATATAATTAACTTCTTATTCAACTGAACAATCATATAGATACATGGATATTAATGTTGTCAACAACAGTTTCGTATTTACAGAGTGGAATGGATGCGACATAGATTACAAGAGAATTGTACAATAATTAAAATTAAAAATTAAAAATTAAAATTAAAAATTAAAATTAAAAATTAAAATTAAAAATTAAAATTAAAAAGGCACAGAGATTATAAGTAAATAGTATAACAATTAAAGAGGCATTAAGGTAGAAAGTTACTCGTAAAACGAGGACAATAGCAGTGCAAATGCAGTGCAAATGCATTAGTCATATACAGGAAGGAAACAAGCAATGGTACTAGGCATATATAATATTTTGCAAGGCAAAGGTATCACATAAAACAACATATGTTTACAAACATATCAGGCAAAGCTGTTTTTGTATTAAAACTATGGGTTTATGGTGGATGTAGTGTGACGGTTGTTTCTGTAATGTTCAAATGTATATATGCTGAGAGTATCAATGTTATTGCTATCTTTTCCATTACATTGGCTATGTTTTATTTTAGTGAATGTTTTTAATCAGTCACAGCCATGGATTGTACACCGGTCCTATTATATTGCTATCAGGGTTTCAAGTTGGTGTGGAATGATTTTTCTAACGGTTTAATTTACGGAAGTGAGTTTGATCTATATTAAGGGGAGTTAACACGAAAGGGGCGGTAACTAGCGAATTACATTGTATATGATAGAAGAAATTAGAAAAATGTAAAGTTGTTTACAGCTCAATTAGTTAAATTCTTTGTGTTGATATACATTATATTGTGTTATAAGTGAATCCCTTTTATATAATGCTATTTGTTTATATTTAATTTTGAATAGAATCTATTTTCCTATAATACATTAAAGGTCTCATTATATTGTTATCTATTCATTACTTAATAAAGTATAAGAAAGTTACAGGAAAAAAAGTATAGTTGTTTATAGGTCTAATTAGTTAAATCTCTTGTGCTATTAATATACATTATATTATGTTATAAGTGAATCCCATATATATAATGCTATTAAGTTATATATTTAATTATAAATATTATTTATTTTCCTATACTACATTAAGTGTCTCATCATATTACTATCTATCCATTACTGAATATAATATAAGCAAGCTATAGTGGTTATATTAAATGGTGTTAGCTTTATGTTTATTCCAAATAGTTATTGTATAGTATAAAGTTTGAGATAAAAAGGAGTTAAGTAGAGTGATGAGCTGATCAAGGAGTGTGATGCTGTAGGCGTACTTATATGCCGATAGGACCTAGAGGTGAGGTGTTAATGGTGGTGAGGAATTCAGATCTGACATTGTTATATATTAGCAGCTAGGTTTAAAGCTATGAAAAGAGTGTCGGTGGTAGCGGTGGCACATCGAAAAAACCTCTGATTTTCTATTTAGGAGATCTAGCTTAGAATAGATTATTGTTCGGGTCTCTAGAAGACAGAGGTTACATAATTTATTTGGTGGTTTATACGACGCGGCCCTATCTACTATCTCCCATTGAAGTGTATATGGTCTATTCAAAGTTTTCAGAGAGTGTATGTAGCTAGATAAAGAAGTGGAGTTGGCTAGATTGCTATTTTTGAAAGTGTGGAGATGCGAGTTATACCTCGTCTTGAAGCAGTTTGAAGTTGAACCGATATATGTTTAAAAAGAGTTGTTTGTGTTGACCGTGCATGAGTAAATGATGTCTTTGATTAAGCAATTTTTACCTAAGGGGCAAGTTCTATTTGTTCTACAGTTACAGTTATTCTGTTTGTTTGCTTGCTGGTTACTATGTTGTATAGATGCCTGGTTGTTAGGGATAGCATTAAGGTAATGATGGTTGTCGTTCCCATTATTATTAATTTCATTAGTGCCATTATCATTATTATTATTGCTACTAGAAATCTCTGATACTATGTTGCCCTGTAAGTTTACCCCCTGTTGTGATTTAATTAGTTGGAAATAATTATTAATCTTCCTTTTATTACTACTAGCTATATGGTATGCGATGTTAGGTGTGGTAGAGTAAGAGATTTTAATGGTATTTTTATTGATAAGATTATGGTATTTGTGGCCGGCTGGGAAATTCTTTTCTAGGATTGAGAAGAAAGCCTTCGGTAAGTTGGTAGAGACCTTTAGATTGAAAGGGGGATTGAAGAATGTATTAGTTCTTCTTCTATTTTTGTTTTTTGTAATGTTATTTGAAGTATTGTTTATATTTCTATTTATACTATTATTGTGGTGTTTATTCTGGTGCGAGTTAAGTTTGATATTACCCTTTGTATTGGGTAATTATGCTGGCCGGATACAGATGATGTTCATGTGTGACGGCCTGGCTATAGAATGTCTGTGTTGCTTTATACTATTAAATTTTAGAAGTTTATATAGGATAGTGAAAAAATTTATCTATACATATATATAAAACTGTTGTTGTCTGTATGTGTGTGTGTCCCCTCATTTTTGCAAAGTCTATACAAATCCACATTTCTACTCCGATTGACTTCAAATTTGCATTTATATATTCCTTGCGGTCTAAAGATATTAACTACAGCTTTTATGTTTCAATTTTCTGTTGTTAAAGGGGTGTTAGGCGCCGGTTATCCATCTCCGCCGCGCCCTTATAATATCTGTCTGTATGTCTGGCTGTCTGCATTACGACATTACAGCATTACGGCTGAGTGGTTAGAGAATTGGATTATATATATTTTTTTTTTTTTGAGACGGGGAATTATTTACATTATATACATTGGATGGATAGGTGTCCTCGTCTTGTTTTGTTGTTAACACAGCGTTTCGGCTGATGTACTCTCCAGCCTTCATCACTGGGACACCTGATGAAGGCTGGAGAGTACATCAGCCGAAACGTTGTGTTAACAACAAAACAAGATGAGGACACCTATCCGTCCAATGTATATAATGTATATATATATATACCTCGCCCTCAAACCCCCTCATGACCCGGGTAGGTAGACAATGGCTGCAACATCCTTCTTTTCCCCACTTGCCGAACAAGATAGGGGAAACCCCAGCATACATAGGTATGTGTACTTCTTTTCTTTTTCCCTTTATATCTTCTTATCACTTCCTTCCACTCCCTCTCTTCTTCCTTTTTCCTCTTTCGCCTACCCTGAGGCATCCCATCGGGCTTTTGTAGCCTCAGTACCTCCGCCCCAGTAAATTCCATATAGCATTGGCCGAAAACGCAATACCAGCTAAAAATATAGCAGCTGCTTTAGACGCTAGAGATTTTTTTCATTATGTTTTACTATTTAATTTTTTTTTATTACTCTTTTCTTTTAATCTCAATTTATTAACCTTTTAATTTTATAACGTCCCACTCTCAGATTTCTTTTTCACCTGCTTTCTACCTAGCCTAATTTCATACACACTCCTTAGAATTCTCAAATATTTATTATTAAATTCTCCAATATAGATCTATAGTACAGCATCTTATAATCTACAGTTGTTGTCTTCCTGTTTCTTCTACAACAACTACAACGGTGTGCGATGGGGCCCACCCACAGCCCCGGCGGACAGAATGGAGAAGGCGTTTCCCGGAAGGACGGCGAGGGAGACGCGCTGGAAGAGCCACTCCAACTCGTAGGGCTCAGACCTGCGGCTGGCCAGCTCAGCGCCTATGGTGGTGAGTAAGGAGGTAGCCCTGGGGCCGAGGTCACCAGAAGTCTCCACTGCCAGGGGTACGACCGCAAACCTGTCGGAGAGCGACCGCTATTTGAGGAGTTTGGCCCTCTCAGCCCGACGTGCAGCAGAGCCTGGGTCAGTCGCAGACTGCACCAGGTTGCGGCTGCAGAAAGTGTCGGTGCAAGGGGCATCCCAGATGAGGGGTTTGCCACCGCGGAATGGGTAGATGGTCATGCCATCTGGCCTTTGGCCGTCCCCTCGATCCAGCCCCACCGGCTCGAGCTGGGAAGGGAAGCCTGCAGCGTCCAAGCCATGCTTAATGACCTCGTTGAGGGCAGCATGGCGTGGAATGCGGCCGGCACTGTGGCGACAGGAAAGCAGGTGAAGGCCGAAACAGTCCACAGTGGAACCACAGCGACATTGGTGTGGCTGGCAGATCCGGAGGCCGAGCCTCAGGGAAACGCCGTCACTTTCAACGCTTGACTGGCTCCATCCACTCCTTCATTATTCTACAGGCAAGTTCAGCCACCCCACCACCCACCCACCGCAATGAAAGATTTAATTGTGTTTACAAGAAATTTTGACCAATCCTTTTGACAACCACAATCTTCCCATATAAGAAATTAGTGCTTGAAAAGTTCGGCTATTTATTACCACGTTAAAAATTCAAATTTAGTCCAGAAATAGCCGTCGAAATGGCTTGAGCTCTGCCGTCGGGGTTAAACTTTTTCCTATATATATATATATATATATATATATATATATATGAAAAAAATCAGGACCTCGACGGCCGGAGCTCAGCCGTCGGGGTCCTGATTTTTTTACCCCAAGTATCAAGTATCGAGTACTCTGGTGAGTAATGGAATAACTGGTTTTTACCGCCTCCATTCTGATATATATATATATATATATATATATATATATATATATATATATATATATATATATATATATATATATATATAGAGAGAGAGATATATATATATATATATATATAAATATGTGTGTGTGTGTGTGTGTATATATCATTACAATATAGTGAATGACATATACACATAAATATCTAATTATATAAATGTACAATAGGACACATGAAACTTTAACAAGAGACGGGAGACACGAAGCATGTTCGAGATTATCTCAAACATGACATCTATAACTTTGAATATAATATATAATATATTTATGCTGCTAATTGGTTGAGCTGTTAATATGTTGAGAGGTTAGGCTGCTATTTCTAGTTGGCGTGAACCTTTTCATGTCACTGCAGACGATGACCACGTGCGTTGGTTTTTTAATAATACCATGTGCTTCTTTCGTCGTTTATAGTTCTCTATGTTAACGGGTGTAAGTTCGATCCCTTGTCAACAGTACTGCTGGTCCATCTGGGGTCTCAACATCTGACACAAGTCAAAGCGCTGTCATATGGATTAAGAGCCAAGACAAAACAGCAACTTATGGCAATTAAGCTGTGACAAGGAGGGAAAGTTATTGGCCCCTTATAGCGCAAAACTCTCATGAGTGAAACAAAGAAAAAAAAGAAAAAGTATATATATATATATATATATATATGTGTGTGTGTGTGTATGTGTGTGTGTGTGTGTGTGTGTGTGTGTGTGTGTGTGTGTGTGTGTGTGTGTGTGTGTGTGTAGGGAGATACAAAACAGGCTTTGTTTATAAACAGCTAGCGAATTCGAAAATAGGTAGTAACATGTGCTTACGCCGTATTTGACTAAATAAAATTAGTTTGTTAGTTGGGATTTAAAGAAACTCTCTATATGGACAAAGGATGAGTATTGACGTACATGGGACACGAACCCACACCTTTGGTTTTCCGGACCATAGCACATTCTTTTTTCCATTCAGAGGGTTTTTTTAAATCCCAACTAACAGACTAATTTTATTTAGTCAAATACGGCGTAAGCACGTTTATTGCATGATACATACTTCTGTTACAGCATTTGCTGACCCACTTCACTACCTGATAGAGGTGCATGGCCACCGGCATATCACAATGATTGCATAACTGCACCTATGATTGCGTAAGCATCTGACGAAGTCACATGAATAACCATGTTACAGAAATTTATATCATGCAATAAACAGTTATGGTGAATTAATCCCATCTTACCTACCATTATTTGGGATTGGTAGTATCGGTAGAGGGTCAAACTCTATGCTTTGCAGCATAGAGTTACGGCCCTTTATGTTCAGAGTTCAAATCCCACTGAGGTTAACTTTGCCTTTCATCCTTACAGGGTCGATAGAATAAAGTACCAGTAATACACTGGGTAATTGCTGGCCTTGTGCCAAAAGTAGAAACAATTATTTCATATATATATATATATATATATATATATATATATATATATATATATATATATATATATATATTTAAAGGTTAAACAAGGTTCAATGAATAAATCAATAAATCAAAGAATGAGTTTTACAATAGATAAAATAAGATGATGCATGACATACCCTGACATAGTAGATGGTTAAGATTCAGTCAAGATATGACCAAACTCAATATTTATATACCTTAAGATTGATACATGAAAACACTTACATATAATACATATAACAAAGAGGGTGCGTGTGAGAAAGCTTAAACATACATAACAGAAATTTACATACCTGTTAGAGATTCAAATAATTTAAATTATTGAAGAAAGAGGAAAGAAAAATAAAGACAGAGAGAAAACAGATGAGGGGATAATATAGCTAGTAGAAGTATAGAGAGCAAAAGAGAATTGATCAAGGAAAGAGAGACAAAGAGGAATAATTTTTATACTGTAAAACATAGGGAGGGATGAATAATATATATCTATACAGAACTATACATTTGGGCATAGCTTTGCGAAAGAGTAAACTCGAATCTTTGAATTATTGAATTATCTAGAAGTATTCATCAATCTAAATCTTAAATATAACTGGGTGTAATTATATGAAGGTTAATTTCCAGTCCTTAGTTAATTAGTTATATATACTATCCAAACGTATCCGGTTGCCCATTAACTTTCAAATCATTTAAGTTAGTTCAGAGTAATGAATTAATCAAAGTGTATAATATTTCAGGCTATAAATGTTTATAAATATCTGTATTAATATTAAAGTATACTATCATATTTAATTTATAAAATCATATTTTATGAAATCATATTTAAACTATTTGCAAACATGAGAAAGAAGACATGATATTTTCATCCTCACGAAGGTAATTCTTATTAAATTTTATTATATTATATTTAATTATTTATATTATATTGAAAATAATTCACATTATATAATTTATAAAATAATTAGTTATAATTTTAAAAATTAAGATTAACAATTAGAATGCCTTAAAGCATCTAAAGGCCTTATAATTAAACTTTAAAAAAGTTTATTATTAAATTAGATATATGCATTTGTCTAAATATAAACAAAGATTATATTGTCTAAAGATTAAGATGATATTTATCAGTTACATATAACATAATAGAATATAATAAATAAGTTACTGATAATATTGTTAAAAATTAAGGTTTTAGATCAATTATTATAATAGGATCATATAATACATATATACTATAAATATACAAGTCAAACTTCATGAATCATAAGGATAAGAACCAGATTCAATGTAAAAAAGTGAATTGTTTGCGATCTTAAAAGTGCCCAATATCCAAGCTATATAGTTTAAAAATACAAGAAATTTTTTTTAAAAGATTTATATAGTAGTATAATATCATATCTAAAGTGTCTGCAAACATGAGAAAGAGGTTCTCTAATATTTTCTTCATCCCGAAGGTAATCCAAATTAAATTATATTAAAAAAAGAGATTTTGTATTAAAAAATAATCATGATATAATTTAGAAAGTAATTACAATTATAGCTTTAAAAATTTTAAATTAAAAATTAGAATGCCCTTAATTATCCAAAGGCCTTATAATTATACTTAAAAAGGATATGATTAAACTAGATATACGCATTTGTCTAAAGTTATACAAAGAGTACATTGTTTAAAGTTTAAGACGATATTATCCACGACAATACAAATCTCCCTCCTTATGCTTTATACTATAAAAATTATTTTATCCTCGTCTCTCTATCCTTAATCAATTTTTTTTTGCTTTCGTGCATAAGATATTTCTATACTTCTAGTCACTCTCTTTTTCCTCATCTGTTTCTCTCTCTGTCTTTCACTTCTTTCTTC
>OZ024742.1:43030317-43037817 GCA_964016885.1 Eledone cirrhosa | reverse complement strand
GTTCCGACGCAGCCAGACTCCTCACGGACCTTCTTCGTAACCGGACTCGCAAAAACGAAGAGATCACTCTAAACGAGGAAGAATTAACATCTTTTAACCGCCTGAAGGAAATGTTGGCAAACGCTTCCATGCTCGTTTTCCCCAGGTCTGGCGCTCCTCTTTCGCTGCTAGTGGACGCATCAGACACGGGGGTTGGAGGCGTTCTACAACAACATGTCGACGGCATGTGGCAACCCTTATCCTTCTTTTCTAAGCGGTTGCAACCTGCAGAAACGAAATACAGTACCTTTGGCCGCGAACTCTTGGCAACCTATCTTTCGGTTAAGCATTTTCGGCACATGCTCGAAGGATCCGATTTCGTGATCTACACAGACCATAAACCATTAATTTATGCGTTGCGTACCAAACCTGATCGACATTCACCGAGAGAACTCCGACACCTGGATTTTGTCTCCCAATATTCAACTGATATTCGGCATATCAAGGGATCAGACAACGTAGCAGCCGACGCCCTGTCCCGAATCCAGCTGAACGCAATACATGTGCATTCAGGCATCGACCTTCAACAGATCGCAGCTGACCAAGAGACTGACGAAGAGTTTATCAAACTCCGAGATTCGCCATCCCTCAAGTTTCAGCAAGTTCCCATTCCTTCTTCTCCGGGACAAATTTGGTGCGACCTTTCTACCGGTCATGAACGACCGTACGTACCACAGATGCATCGTCGTCAAGTTTTTTCTGCTTTACACTGCTTATCTCACCCACAGAAACTCATCTCTGCTCGTTTTGTGTGGACTAACATTAACAAGGACGTGCGTGAATGGTCCAGGAGCTGCATTGCCTGCCAGAAAGCCAAAGTCCACAGACACATCAAAACTCCACTCGGTACATTCGCGCAACCTGATGCACGTTTTCATCATGTGCATATCGACATCGTCGGACCTCTACCACCATCACAGAACTACACACACTTGCTCATCTGCATCGATCGATTTTCTCGTTGGCCTGAGGCTTTTCCCATAAATGATACCTCAGCGGAAACAGTCGCTAAAACTTTGGTTTTACACTGGGTATCACGTTATGGCGCCCCAGCGAAGATAACAACGGACAGAGGACGCCAATTTGACTCCCACCTCTTCAGGGAACTGACTCGCCTGTTAGGATGTAAACACATCCGCACGACAGCTTATCACTCGCAAGCTAATGGTCTCGTGGAAAGATTCCATCGTCAATTGAAAACTGTAATAAAAGCATATCCAGACAAGACCCACTGGTTTGAATACCTACCACTCATCCTTCTGGGCATTCGATCCACCGTTAAAGAGGAATTCGGACACACACCTGCAGAATTAGTGTACGGCACCACCCTGGTTCTACCTGGTCAGATGGTTGCTCCCATCTCTCCTCGGGATGTTCCAGACCCAGGATCATACGTACACCGTCTTCGACAATATATGTCTCACCTTGCTCCTGCAAGCACCCGTCAACAGAACACGGCCACACACGTACCTTCAGACATTAAAGATTGGACACACGTTTTCTTTCGAAACGACACCATCTCAGCTCATCTTCGACCTCCATATTCTGGCCCTTATCGTGTTCTAAAAAAATATCCGAAATATTTTATTCTCGATCTAGATGGTAAACAGAATTCTGTCAGCGTGGACAGATTAAAAAAAGCCATCATGGATACTGTTACAGTCTCTACACCAGAAACTCCAACAGATTGCTGTCCCAGCGAGCCACCTGTTTCATCTCCAGTCACAAGAAGCGGACGGCGCGTTCATTGGCCCGCAAAGTTGGCACAATATGTGAATTACCGTTAACCTCAAGTGAGTTTCTTAATCATTCTTCGTGCAAAACATTTCCATTTTTCTTGTGTTTACTATTTCCAGTTTCAAATACAATGAACTTTCTGCTTGAACAATTGCAATTTTTAGTGACCATGTGCTCATGTCACGAAGAACATTATTTATTATGAACATTATTTATTACAAACTCTATTTAAGAACAAACATTGTGTATATCATTGTGTATAACATTTTTTTTTCTTCACTCTCTTGTTTTGCAAAAATTTATATTTTTCTTGTTCTGTAACATTGATTGTGTAATTGCCATAATTTTTATATACATACAAGGCGTGTACATATCCTGTTTTTCATGCACACTACAAAACCATGTTTGTTTCACCTTTTGGTTCATACACTGAGCAATAGATATTTGTGTCCCTCTAACTCTTACACTACAAAATGTTTTCTCTTTGATCACGCATTTCACAAATCGCATCCTCAAAACACTGGCCTTCTTTTTTCACGCACACATTCACTCAATAGTTCGAGAATGCCTCGCTATTTTTTTTTTACCACATCCATTCGCTCAAGTCATATGCTGTGGAGCAAACTGTTACTTTTAGGCAGCATGCTTACGGCCATTCAGTTCACACATTACGGTTATCTTCACTGCCCAGTTAGACTTTTTGTCACGCAATTCACAGGCAGCTCAACCGAAATTGCAACAGGCTCATTCATCATGCCTGCATAAATCTGGTCAAAGTCATTTTATAGTTTATTTCTTTTTTCTCTTCCTGACACACACATCTTGCCATATCATCTCTACATCGACTCTGTCCTGTACTCGATGATCACAAAATTTCACAACGTGCTGGACACTCCTGGGGCTATTGTCATGACAAATGCACCACTGGCCCATTACTATACGATATTTCGCTCTTTTGTTGTACAAAAGAACTGGCAGGGGGCTAATGTACAGCCACCGGAAATAACATCTGTGAAATATACAGTGCCATCTACCTGTTAGCTAGCTACTTCAACGTGAAACAAAAGAACCCTTAGAACCTACCATCCTCAACAGTTCTTTTAAGGGCTATATGCGACAACAGTCCTTTTAAGGGCTATCTTCAGATCTGATCAGACTGTATGCGATAACAGTCCTTCTAAGGACTATTCTCGGATCTGATCAGAAGTAGTGACTAGACTGACTAACCACGTCATCACACACATACTAGCAATTGACAAATTTACTATGAAGGTTAACATAATATATTACACTGTTATTATCAAATATCAACCAAGATATAAAAAAAAAAAAAATGTATATGCGATAAACATAACATGTACACAAATTGTAGAGCATATACAGATAGATGTGTGTTTTAGTAGTTTGGGGAGAAAAATATAATTATTGTGGGGGGGGGGGGGTTATGTGTGTGGATGTGTAGCTGTTTAAGTGTGTGTATATGTGGACATCCGTGTGTATATTTTCATTAGTTATGTGGAGATGGATAAGATGGAAGAATTATTAAGCAGAGGTAGATCGTATTTATCGAAGATTTATGAATGTTTGTGTGTATGTAGCTGTACTAGTAGGCATACGCCTTTCGTCATTTATATGGTCGGAAAAAACGTAGCCAGCTTATTTGCAGACATCGGAGCCAGAGAGTTGACGCCACACTATGAGACTAGAGCTTCGTGATGAAAGAATAGCCGCTCACACGACGCAGCTGGCTTTCCATCACAACTGGAGTCAGCAGACCTTGACTGCAGAGACGTAAAGCGTCCCAATGGATTCGGCCTCTTCCCATTCGAAGGAGGTGGATCCCTCATCTGGGACACCACATGTTGCGACACGTTCTCCACCTCCAGCTTAGTCGTTTCAGCCACAAATCCCGGTACCGCAGCCCGCCTCGTTCGTAGAGGAACGAAAAATAAACAAATACCGGGGAAAGTCCCGCCGCTTCCTCTCCGCACCAGTCGTTTACTCCCTCATATGAGGGACTAACCTCTGTGAGTGAACACCGTTAATTTTCTCCCTCATATTTGAAGACATATTTGAAGACAATTCTTTTTCACCTGACGTGATCAGTGATAATTGATCATGGCTACACGATCGATCTATCTCTTATTGAAACATGTGTCGTGATTAAAATGATTGGAAATTTATACCATGCCTTCGGATCTTTATTTTGATACAAATACTCCGTTTTACATCATCTAGCTGTTCCCATAAATGGAATTGGAGATATACAAAAGCGTGGAGAACTTATTTATTGGACCGTTTGACACAACCAATAATACACCTTACTTTTACAAAATGAAAAATAACCGAGGTGTCCTACACGAAAGTGTAAAAAAAAAAGATGAAATCGAAAATGCAACTGGAGTCTTATTTAAAAAAAAAAGATATATTTATTTGGTTCCTTTACCGGTTTCGCAGTTCTTCTGCTTTTCAAAAGTAGAGTTCAGATGGAGGGCCTGTGGTTTTTCTCACGTCTGCGGTTTTTTCTCTCACACACACACACACACACACACACACACACACACACACACACACACACACACACACACATATATATATATATATATATATATATATATATATATATATATATATATATAGGAACAAGTAAGACCCCGACGGTTGATCTCAAGCCGTTTCGACGGCTAATTCTGAGTAAATGGACAGAATTAGCAGTCGAAACGGCTTGAGCTCAGCCGTCGGGGTCTTACTTGTTCCTATTACCCACTCTACTACCCTAAGTATTGAGTACTTTGGTGCGTTATGGTCCACCTGGTTCCTTACCACATTTCCTTCGTTATATAATATATTAATAAATGGAAACTATATTTATAAAAGCATATTTATTTTATTATACATATTTCAAGGGCAACCAAGGCAAATTATGGTGCGTTTTCATCAGATAAAATACAGATTTGTTTTATAAATAAATATTGACATGCCAGGAAAAAAAGACAACCTTAACGGTTGGAGCTTCCTGACTATCCAGGAAGCTCCAACCGTTAAGGTTGTCTTTTTTCCGGGTATGTCAATATTTATTTATAAAACAAATTTGTATTTTATCTGATGAAAGCGCACCAAAATTTCCCTTGGTTGCCCTTGAAATATGTATAATAAAATAAATATGCTTTTATAAATATAGTTTCCATTTATTAATATATTGTGTATTTACTCCACTAACTTGTTGAGTGCTTTATATCAGTTATAAAAATGTTTAAGCTTGTTGAATCCAAACAAATTAAATATAACCTCTGCATGTATATATATATATATATATATATATATATATATTTTAAATAAAATATATATATGTTGTTACTCTAGCGTCCCCCTTTATTTACGTGTCCCAACGACTTTTTTTAGCCGTTGTTCGCACCAACCTGAGGCATATGGCCCTTAAAGCGATGAAATGCCGAGGACGGTTGGAGGGTCACTGATGAAGGACTCACTTTTTCATATGTATCCCATTTGCAACGCCGCAGCTCCATTATTATCATCATATTTACACATATTACTTTTCCATGCTGCCTGTCTGTTTCGTTCCTTGTATCTTTACCCCTTCTAGCAGTCTCTCTCTCTCTGTTAGCCTCCTCCTCAACTTTCACTCACTCATTCTCTGTCACTACCTCTCCTCCTCCTCTTTCCTCCTCCTCCTTCAAGTTTGACCTGTGTGTCATTCTTTTCTCGCGCAGTCTTGACCGAGCTGGTATGGAATTTTTTTCTCTCTCTCTTTCGTCTGTGACTTCACAAAACTTGCGTTTACCGAATTCGCAGACCAGACCACCTTATCTTCTTCTTCTTCTTCTTCTTCTTCTTCTTCTTCTTCTTCTTCTTCTTCCTCTTCTCTCCTTTCTCTGTCTCTCTCTCTCTCTCTCTTTTCCCCCCGTCAAACTTGGGCGAAATTCTTTCCTTGCTCACATTTCTACCAGGTTCGATGGTCTTTCGTCTCTTGTTCACGATTTCACAGAGTTTATATTCATAGAGATCTGGGACTTGTCTATTTCTACTCACTTTCCGTTGCTTAAACCCTTTTTGTTGTTACTCTAGCGTCCCCCTTTATTTACGTGTCCCAACGACTTTTTTTAGCCGTTGTTCGCACCAACCTGAGGCATATGGCCCTTAAAGCGATGAAATGCCGAGGACGGTTGGAGGGTCACTGATGAAGGACTCACTTTTTCATATATATATATATATATATATATATATATATATATATATATATATATATATATATATATATATATATATATTGTTTTTTAAAGTAAGCAGAAAACAAAAAAACAAAACAAAAAAAACAAAACGTGGAAGCGATGAGGCAGTACAAATGTTATTATTGGTTTTACGCTTGAGAGTGGGGAGGGCGACGACGTTTCAGGCATAAGCCCTTCATCAGGAGAAAAGTGGGCAGGAAGAGAGCGGGTGTGTGGAGTGGTGGGAAGACATTAAAAAATGATTTTTAAAAAGGGGGAGGGGGAGAAAAGGGAGGGAAAAAATCTTTTTTAAATTAAAAAAAATTTTTTTTTAGAGAGTAAAAAAAAATTGAAAATAAAAGAAACAAGTGGTGAAGAGGTGTGTGGCGTGTAGGGGTGGTGGTGGGTGGAGAGGGAGACGGGGGGTCGGAGCGGGGAGGGCTGAAGGTGGTGTGTGTGTGTGTGTGTGGATGGAGAGGGGTCATAGGAGGTGGGGGAGAGGGGGCGTGTGGAGTCCGGAGGCTGAGTGTGTGTATGTGAGGATACGCATGTGTGTGTGTGTGTGTTTATATGCGGTGTGGTTGTATGGTGGCGTGGTTCGAAAATAATGTGTTTGTTGGTGTGTATGTTCCTAGGGTATTTCCACGGAGTGTGAGACCAGATGTTGGAGATTCCGCGTGTGGTAGGATAGAGGGCTGGGGCGATGACCGGAGGGGTAAAATCCTGGTATAGTAGTGAGGAAGTGGAGAGATGTGGGGTGCGCGCGCAACAGGAAGTGGTCAGAGGGTGAAGGCAGAGTGAAGAGATAGCAGTAGGCAGTAGAGGAGGATGACAGGTATAGAAGAGGTATGTGTGTGGTGTGGACTGGGGAGGGAGATGGGTAGGTGGGAAAGGTGGAGGGAGAAGGTGGTGGTGTGGGAAGATGGTGTGTATATTAGTGGAGGTGTTAGTGGGATGTGTGTGGGGGGGGGGCGTGGAGAGACAGAGAAAAGGAGTTAAGGACGGTAGGAGGGAGTGTAGTGGTGTGGTAGAGAGGGTGTTAGTATTATTGGTGGTGGGGAAGGGGCTGAATGCGGTTGTGAGTGGGGTTAGTGGTGGTAGTGTGTGTGTGGTGAGGGGGAAGGTGGGTTGGGGGCGGGGGGTATTAGTAATATTAGTGGAGGGGTGGTCAGATGTGGATGTGTGGGTGGGGGTTAGTGGTAGGGGGTGTGAATAGGCCAAGGGGGTGGGGAGGGCTGGGAGTGGAGGGGGCGGTGAAACTGGAGAGTGTGTTAGTGGGGGATGTGTGTGGGAGGGGGTGGGGGGTGGGGGAGTGGGCGGTCGAATGCTAAAGGAAGAGGGGTAGCGAGTTCAGGTCGGGGGGTGTGTGGATCTGTAGGGTGAAGATGGTGTGTTGCTCGACCGTGAGGCGGGTGGCGGGTGTCCCATGGCATTGGATCAGGCCACAGACTGTGAGGTGGTAGGCGGAATGTCCAGGGGTGCCAAAGTGGCGGGC
>OZ024742.1:43017817-43020317 GCA_964016885.1 Eledone cirrhosa | reverse complement strand
AACACACAATTTCAACACTTCATGACAACGATACACACCATATGCAAAAAGTGTGTCCCGGAGAAAGAGGCAAACAGACACAAAAGTCTTATTCCCAGAGATAGGAAAATCCTTATGAGACGTAGAACTAAACTCTCAAACCAGTTGAATAGTCAACAAAACAAAAACAAGAAGGAATCCCATTTGAAACGTGCACTACTTGACACCGAGATTGCACTCAAACTTTCACATGAGAATGAGAGGGCAAAGAAAGAGAACAGGGCCATAGAAAACATTAAAACAAACCCTAAGGCCTTCTTTAAATTTGCAAAAGAAACTGCCTCAGTACACTGCAAGATTGGACCACTCTTCCACACGGACGGTTCATTAACCGAAAATCCCCAAGAGATATGTGAAATACTGAACGAACAGTACAAAAGTGTCTTCACATGTCCACTGAGGCACATGCAAATAACGAAGCCAGAGGAGTTCTTTGATGCCACAACATTACATCAAGAAATGGCAACCATCAACCACATAGACATAACGGAGGAGGATGTAGTGTACGCCATTGATGAAATTAGAACAGACTCGGCTGCTGGACCTGATGGATTCCCAGCAGTTCTCCTAAAAATATGTAAGCGGGCCTTAGCAACTCCACTGAAGATGCTCTTCAGAAGCTCCTTGGCTAGCGGTGTACTACCCAGGGAGCTGAAAGAAGGTACAATATGCCCTATCCATAAAGGAGGTAGTAGAGCGGAGGCCAAGAACTATAGGCCAGTCTCCCTGACGTCGCATATCAGTAAGGTCATGGAGCGAGTCGTCAGAAAGAAACTAATCACTTTCCTCGAAGAAAATGACCGCCTGACTAGCACACAACATGGCTTCCGGCCAGGAAGAAGCTGCCTTACACAGCTGCTACATCACTACGACTGGGTACTGAGACAACTACTAGACAGCTCACATGTGGACGTGATATATCTTGACTTTGCGAAGGCCTTTGACAAGGTCGACCACGGAATGATATGTCACAAACTACACGGACTCGGCATAACTGGAAAAGTAGGTGAGTGGCTGCATGGCTTCCTAAGGGACAGAAGCCAGGCAGTCGCAGCAAATGGGGCCCTCTCAAAGGAAACACCAATAACAAGTGGAGTGCCCCAGGGGACAGTCCTGGGACCACTACTGTTTTTGGTGGCTCTCTCGGACATGCCCTCTGTGGTGCATGCAACAACATCCCTCACTAGCTATGCTGATGACACTAAGGTAGTATAGGCAATCAAAAACCCGGCTGACGCTGCCCTTTTACAGCAGGATCTGGATGCCATATACAGATGGGCGGAAGAAAACAACATGCAGTTTAATGCTGGCAAAATTCCAAGCCCTACAATACAAACCTGCAAACACAAACACAAATATAGCGGAACACAGCTACACAGGACCAGGAGGGACCGATATCCCCGTGTCAAAATCGATACGAGACCTGGGCATAGACATGAGCGATGATGCATCTTTTTCTTCACACATCATGAAGGTGGCGAGAACATGTAGACGATTCGCTGGCTGGATCTTGAGGACTTTCCTTACAAGAGATCGAGACACCATGTTGACACTGTGGAGGACTTTTGTCCTAAGCCGCCTGGACTACTGCTCCCAGCTGTGGTCACCCCATAGTGTCAAACTAACCACGGAGCTTGAGGCAATCCAGCGAAGCTACACCAAGAGGATTGCCAAGATGAGGGAGACAAGCTACTGGGAGAGGCTAAAGGAACTGAACCTCTACTCCTTGGAGCGAAGACGGGAGAGATACGCAGTGATCTACATGTGGAAAATCCTGGAGGGACTAGCACCAAACTTTGGCATTGGGAGCTGGACCAACCGTCGAACAGGACGTCACTGTGTGGTGCCAAAGGTCCCGTCTTCCACATCTAGAATAAGGAGCAGGTATTGCAATAGCCTGGGATTCAAGGGCCCTCAACTCTTCAACAGGCTGCCGAGGCATCTGCGAGACTTGCATGACGTGGAGGTGGATGTCTTTAAGAAACATCTCGACACCTTGTTATCCAGGATCCCGGATGAGCCCACAGCAAGACACGAGGGAAACCTAAGGGCAGCAGCAACAAACTCCCTCCTACACCAGTGGCCAACCTATACAGGCTGGAGATAAAATGTGTAGCAACATGGGCGGTGCCCCAGCATGGCCTCAGCCGGATGGCTGAAACAGGTAAAAGAGTAAAAGAGTATATGTATGTATATATATGTATATATATATATATATATATATATGTATATATATATATATGTATATATATATACGTTATTCCGGGTTGAATCGGAGGTAACCACAGTAAGTAAGGTACTCAACACATAGCAGAGTATAACAGTTTTAATATAGAAGAGATTCTACAGGACTAGAACTGTTTCATTCATTAGAAATCATAATGATGATTTCTAATGAATGAAACAGTTCTAGTCCTGTAGAATCTCTTCTATATTAAATATGTATATATATATATATATA
>OZ024742.1:43002817-43012817 GCA_964016885.1 Eledone cirrhosa | reverse complement strand
AAGGAATTGGTGCTAGTTATAATTTTACATTCATAAATTAAGTTTTTTATCGAGACAATGGTTGTTGAGAGGACATTTATTTTTAATGCGGCAGTTGCAATTAGAGAGATTATTAATGAGTGATCTAGTGTTATCTATAGAAGGAATTGGATTGGAGAAGTTGTTTGCGATAGGAATAATAGGAATAATAGTTTCTTGATTTAGAGTTGGATTATGAACATTTAGCGAAGTTGTGTTTGACGTTGTATTTGGGTTTACAGAAGTTAGCCTAGGGTTTACAATGACGTCGGGAGTACTATTACTGTTATTATGAAATTCAATATTGGAAGGAAGGGATTTAGTATTTAGTATTTTATTGTTGTGTTTAGAGATGATGTTGGAAATATTGGAGGATGTAGAATACGAAAATTTGATGGTGTGTTTGTTAAATATTTTACTATAGATATGTGAGGGAGGGAAGCATTTATTTAAGGCACTAAAAAATAATTTAGGAATATTGTTATTAATAGAGATGGAGAAAGGAGCATTATACCAGATTATGTTTTTGTATCTAGGTCTTTTATTAAAATTATTGGAATGGTCATGATTAATTATTCTACTGTAAGTTTTTCTAGAATTTGTTTCTTTATTATATTTGATTTTATCTGGATAGCCGGCTTTAGAAAGTGCGTTATTATAGTAATTGGCGTTAGCATCAAAGATGTTTTTATTAGAAGATATGTTAGATATTCTATTTCCAATATTATTAACTATAGCATTCTTGATATTGGTAGGATGGTTAGATTTAAAGTTAACATAATTAAGGTTCTCATTGTTTTTATGGTAAGGGTAATATAGGCCAGTGTCAAGATTAAGAGATACATCCAAGAAATTAGCTAGTTTGATACTATTATCAAATTCAATTTTTAGGTTATGTTGGTTAAAGAGATTACGTATATTGTTCTTAATAATAATAAGGTTAACTATATTGCAATTTAGGATACTAAAGAGTCCATCGTCACGATAAATTCCACCGCGAAGTTGAGGAATATATGTATATATATATATATATGTATATATATATATATATATATATGTATATATATATGTATATATATATATATATATGTATATATATATGTATATATATATATATATATATATATATATATATATATATATATATATATATATATATATATATATATGTATATATATATATATATGTATATATATATGTATATATATATATGTATATATATATATATGTATATATATATATATATATATATATATATATATATATGTATATATATATATGTATATATGTATATATATATATATATATATATATATATAAATCGGCCCCGCTCTCTTCAACATCACACCAGGACACGTCAAAACAGAAACTGACCACACGAAATTCAAGAAGTCTTTGGACAAATTCCTCCAAGTAATCCCGGACAAACCACCCACACCCGGATATGTCTCCGCAAACAGTAATTCACTTCTCGAATGGGCCATGGTGCCCAAATCCTGAATTGAAAGACTTCGCCAGGTGGTGCTATTAAGTTAGACATGGCCTGGGCCAACACTGGCCAAAACATTTCAAAGTTATTCAAAGTTATTCAAAGTTATATATATGTATATATATATATATATATATGTATATATATGTATATATATGTATATATATATATATGTATATATATATATATATGTATATATATATATATATATATATATATATATATATATATATATGTATATATATGTATATATATGTATATATAAGTATATATATATATATATATATATATATGTATATATATATATATATATGTATATATATATATATATATATGTATATATATGTATATATATATATATATATATGTATATATATGTATATATATATATATATATATGTATATATATAAGATACGTAGTTTAGAAAGCAGAGGGAAATCTCGAGGTAGGAAGTGAATGATAGATAAGAGAAATAGGAGAAAGTGAAAATAGAGAGAGACAAAGATGAAAACAAAACAAAGGTAGAAGGTTAGCGTAGTGGAGATTTAATCCCATTATTTCGGGCTCACGCCCATCAACGGGGGAAAGTTCCAAAGGGGGGTACAGGCTAAGCGGAAAAAGTTGTGATGTCGTTAAAACAGGAATGCCGTTATGGGGAGAAAAATTATTTAAAATTTAAATGAGGGAAAGAATGCGCGTGCGCGTGATAGGCTGTGGCAAAAGCTACTGACCAAATGGGTTAAATCAAGAGGGTGCGCTAGCGTGTGAAAGCCGTAAAATATGTGTGTGTAAATATATATGTGTGTGTAACTGTGTGTGTATATGTGTAAGTGTGTATATGTGTGAGTGTGTGTGTGTGTGAAAGATAGTGGGGTGTAGAAGCTGGAAATCAAAGGGTGTGAAAGGTGGTAGGTAGTAAAACATGTGTGCGTGTATAAACATGTGTGTGTGTAAGCGTATGGGTATACATGTGTGTGTAACTGTGTGTGTGTATGTTTGAGTGCGTGTGTGTGTGAAAGATAGTGGGCTGTAGAAGCTGGAAATCAAAGGGTGTGAAAGGTGGTAGGTTGTAAAAACATGTGTGCGTGTATAAATATAGATGTGTGTGTGTATGCGTATGGGTATGCATATACGTGCGTGTGTGTGAAAATAGCAGGCCGTAAGGGCTGTGAAGGGTCACTATGGTTAAGTTAGCCTTGTCAGCTCATTTCTCTCAGCCCGGTTGTTAAGTGGGGGTCTGAGGTTCTTAATAACAAGTGCTTCCTTTATCCTTAAGGATCCGATGCTGCGTTCAGTCGCTAGGACTGTGACCAAGGGTCTACCCTGTGGGTTTCCGCATTTAAGGATGTGTTTAAGGAAGGAAGATGCGTTGGTGTTGATATGTTCCTTGATACGAACATGTAGGGGTCGGATGGTGCTACCTATGTAAAACTTGTTACATTTATCGCATTGAATCTTATATACGACATAGGTGCGTAGGCAATCTGCCCCCCGTATCGGGCAGTTGCTGAGGGAACACGCCCCATCTGACTCGTCGGGTTTGTTGGAGAGGCATCTTCGCAGCGAAGGTCCTGTGTGGGCCAAATGTATGTCAAGTCCCTCCGTCCGTATGGCCCTTCGGATGGCGTTCGTGGTATATTCACTCAGGTGGGAGATTTTAAAGAAGCACCTGCTTTTATTTGAGTTTCTAGTGGGTGTCTGTCTATTGGGTCTGGGGTCTCTAATTCCGTTAATCAGTCGCTTGGGATATCCATTAGACCTGAGTAGATTACGGAATTGCGTGGTATGGGTGAGACCACCCATCGGGTTGCTGCATCTGTTAGTGATACGTGTCAGTTCATTTAGGACATAGCCTCTCTTAGCGTTGTTGGGGAGGGCTGAGTTGTAATGCACAAATAAGTCCTTGCACGCTGCTTTGCGGTAGAAGGTGGTGTTTATGTCTCCTTCTTCCGAGATGTTGATACGGAAGTCGAGGAGGGCGAGTGACCCGTCTTCTCCTGGGTGTTCGATGGTGAAATCGATGTGCTGGTCAGTATCGTTGAAGATTTGGTGAATTTCATTCGCCATCTCCCGGGAAGAAGTAAGTATCAGGATGTCATCAACGTATCTGGAGTAGAAGGCGACGGCGTTGGGTTGGCAGGTATTGAGTGCCTTGCGTTCCAGGTGGTCCATGTACGAGATCGCAAGTATGCCGGACAGACTAGAGCCCATAGGTAGCCCAGAGATTTGTTTGTACGTGTGGCCGAGGAAATTGAAGAGTGCATTATCCACAACGAAGGAGAGGAGTTGGTGGATGTCCGTGTGTGTGAGTCCGAAGCAGTGTAAGTTAGATGCTCGGACTCGTTCGGTCAACAGGTCGACGGCTGGGGATGCTGGTACGGAGGTATAAAGGGCGACCACATCAAGACTGAAGGCATAACCGTTGTCCTTTCTGGTGCTGGGCGCCAGATGGTGTAGTCGCTCCAAGACATCCTTTGGGCTGCAGACGTGGGCTGGTAGTGTGTGTAGAATGGGTTTCAGTAGTGTGGAGAGCAGCCACGATATTTTGTAGAGTGGGCCCTCCACGCTAGAGACAATGGGCCTGATTTTCAAATCGGGTCCTTGTTTATGTGTTTTAACCAGGTGGTAGAAGGTGGGTAGTTTGCTGTTTCGAGTCATTATGTTGTTTTTTACCTTCTTTGGCAGTTTTCGTTGGACACAGATGTTAGTCCATATGGTGTTAATGCCTTCCTCGATTAGAGTCGAGGAGGTCCCTGTGACTTTCGAGTAGAGGCTGTGGTTGTTAAGATGTTGGAGAGCCAAGTTGTTGTAGGTCTCTCTCGAGATGACACAGAATTCTTTCCCCTTGTCAGAGGGAAGGTACACAAGGTTCCTGGATCTTAAGTTGGTGAGAGTGTTGAATTGTGCATTGGTGAGGTTGCGTTTATTGTGTGTGTGTGTGTGTGTGTGTTGGGAAAGGATGTTAGAGATAGAATGTTTCAACCTGAGTAGTTTAGTGTCAAGTTCGTGGTTGGTGGGTGGGGGTGGAGTGGGTTGTCGAGGTGGTACGTGGGGAGTGTGGGGTGGGTTGTGGGGTTGTAATCGATCTCGGTGTTGTTTTGGATGGCGGTTAGCCATTTCAGTTGATATGCTGTCCGACAGAAGTTTGTTTCGATGTCGAATTTCAGTCTATCATCGAGACGCTGTGTAATGATGAACTTGGGTCCGAGGCGCAGAAGTTCGAGTTCGTCGTTGGTGAGGGTACCGGTTAGGTCAGTAACGAGGTGTGAAGCATCGTTGGTAGGTAGATCGATGTTGGGGGTGTAGCGGAGGGTGTTGTATAGCTGTTGCCCCTGGTGTGGTTGTAGTCGGTCCGTCTGTGGGAGCGGATGTTGTCATTGTAGTATTTGTTTACAGTCCATTCGTATTTCCGTATAAGGCGCTGTTTATCATATTTGACTCTGGTGTGGTAACAATGATCGATAGCTTTGCGTATTTCCTGGACCTGGTGGTTAGGGGTGAGGGTTGGAGCTATACGATCTAAGTGCTCGGAAAGCGTTTGTATATGGAGTCGCAGTTGGTGGTGGTTGTGTCGTAGTATTTTCTTGATAAACGTGCGTTGAATGTGGCGGATGGTGTTTTCGAAGGATGGTGATCGTAAACATTCGGGTAGATGTATATTCCTGATGGTGGTTGGAATGATGTTGTTCTTTAGGCAGCGTTTTAAGAATGTAATTTGGCAACCGAGTTTGGCAACTTCTGTCGGACAGCATATCAACTGAAATGGCTAACCGCCATCCAAAACAACACCGAGATCGATTACAACCCCACAACCCACCCCACACTCCCCACGTACCACCTCGACAACCCACTCCACCCCCCACCCCCCAACCACGAACTTGACACTAAACTACTCAGGTTGAAACATTCTATCTCTAACATCCTTTCCCAACACACACACACACACACACACAATAAACGCAACCTCACCAATGCACAATTCAACACTCTCACCAACTTAAGATCCAGGAACCTTGTGTACCTTCCCTCTGACAAGGGGAAAGAATTCTGTGTCATCTCGAGAGAGACCTACAACAACTTGGCTCTCCAACATCTTAACAACCACAGCCTCTACTCGAAAGTCACAGGGACCTCCTCGACTCTAATCGAGGAAGGCATTAACACCATATGGACTAACATCTGTGTCCAACGAAAACTGCCAAAGAAGGTAAAAAACAACATAATGACTCGAAACAGCAAACTACCCACCTTCTACCACCTGGTTAAAACACATAAACAAGGACCCGATTTGAAAATCAGGCCCATTGTCTCTAGCGTGGAGGGCCCACTCTACAAAATATCGTGGCTGCTCTCCACACTACTGAAACCCATTCTACACACACTACCAGCCCACGTCTGCAGCTCAAAGGATGTCTTGGAGCGACTACACCATCTGGCGCCCAGCACCAGAAAGGACAACGGCTATGCCTTCAGTCTTGATGTGGTCGCCCTTTATACCTCCGTACCAGCATCCCCAGCCGTCGACCTGTTGGCCGAACGAGTCCGAGCATCTAACTTACACTGCTTCGGACTCACACACACGGACATCCACCAACTCCTCTCCTTCGTTGTGGATAATGCACTCTTCAATTTCCTCGGCCACACGTACAAACAAATCTCTGGGCTACCTATGGGCTCTAGTCTGTCCGGCATACTTGCGATCTCGTACATGGACCACCTGGAACGCAAGGCACTCAATACCTGCCAACCCAACGCCGTCGCCTTCTACTCCAGATACGTTGATGACATCCTGATACTTACTTCTTCCCGGGAGATGGCGAATGAAATTCACCAAATCTTCAACGATACTGACCATCACGTCGATTTCACCATCGAACACCCAGGAGAAGACGGGTCACTCGCCCTCCTCGACTTCCGTATCAACATCTCGGAAGAAGGAGACATAAACACCACCTTCTACCGCAAAGCAGCGTGCAAGGACTTATTTGTGCATTACAACTCAGCCCTCCCCAACAACGCTAAGAGAGGCTATGTCCTAAATGAACTGACACGTATCACTAACAGATGCAGCGACCCGATGGGTGGTCTCACCCATACCACGCAATTCCGTAATCTACTCAGGTTTAATGGATATCCCAAGCGACTGATTAACGGAATTAGAGACCCCAGACCCAATAGACAGACACCCACTAGAAACTCAAATAAAAGCAGGTGCTTCTTTAAAATCTCCCACCTGAGTGAATATACCACGAACGCCATCCGAAGGGCCATACGGACGGAGGGACTTGACATACATTTGGCCCACACAGGACCTTCGCTGCGAAGATGCCTCTCCAACAAACCCGACGAGTCAGATGGGACGTGTTCCCTCAGCAACTGCCCGATACGGGGGGCAGATTGCCTACGCACCTATGTCGTATATAAGATTCAATGCGATAAATGTAACAAGTTTTACATAGGTAGCACCATCCGACCCCTACATGTTCGTATCAAGGAACATATCAACACCAACGCATCTTCCTTCCTTAAACACATCCTTAAATGCGGAAACCCACAGGGTAGACCCTTGGTCACAGTCCTAGCGACTGAACGCAGCATCGGATCCTTAAGGATAAAGGAAGCACTTGTTATTAAGAACCTCAGACCCCCACTTAACAACCGGGCTGAGAGAAATGAGCTGACATGGCTAACTTAACCATAGTGACCCTTCACAGCCCTTACGGCCTGCTATTTTCACACACACGCACGTATAAGCATACCCATACGCATACACTCACACATCTATATTTATACACGCACACATGTTTTTACAACCTACCACCTTTCACACCCTTTGATTTCCAGCTTCTACAGCCCACTATCTTTCACACACACACGCACTCAAACATACACACATACAGTTACACACACATGTATACCCATACGCTTACACACACACATGTTTATACACGCACACATGTTTTACTACCTACCACCTTTCACACCCTTTGATTTCCAGCTTCTACAGCCCACTATCTTTCACACACACACACACATATACACACTTACACATATACACACACAGTTACACACACATATATATTTACACACACATATTTTACGGCTTTCACACGCTAGCGCACCCTCTTGATTTAACCCATTTGGTCAGTAGCTTTTGCCACAGCCTATCACGCGCACGCGCATTCTTTCCTTCATTTAAATTTTAAATAATTTTTCTCCCCATAACGGCATTCCTGTTTTAACGACATCACAACTTTCTCCGCTTAGCCTGTACCCCCCTTTGGAACTTTCCCCCGTTGATGGGCGTGAGCCCGAAATAATGGGATTAAATCTCCACTACGGTAACCTTCTACCTTTGTTTTGTTTTCATCTTTGTCTCTCTCTATTTTCACTTTCTCCTATTTCTCTTATCTATCATTCACTTCCTACCTCGAGATTTCCCTCTGCATTGTTGTGGCTTTCTAAACTACGTATCTTACACATTTCACAATGCTTCAAGCAAACTTTAACACCCTCTTATGTATATATATGTATATATATATATATGTATATATATATATATATATATGTATATATATATATATATGTATATATATATATATATGTATATATATATATATATGTATATATATATATATATATATATATATATATATATATATATATATATATATATAAATATATATATATATATATATATATATGTATATATATATATATATGTATATATATATATATATGTATATATATATATGTATATATATATATGTATATATATATATGTATATATATATATATATATGTATATATATATATGTATCTATATATATATATACGTATATGTATATATACATATGTATCTATATATATATACGTATATATATATATATGTATGTATATATATATATATATATATATATATATATATATATGTATATATATATATATATATATGTATATATATATATATATATATGTATATATATATATATATATATATATGTATAATTTATATATATATATAAATTTATATATATATGTATAATTTATATATATATAAAGTAACGGCTGAGCAGCCTAATTTGCATATTGAGTGAGTTAAATCGGTCAGGCATACCGAAAACGATAAGTTGAAAAAAAAATGAAAACGAAATTTCATTTCTCACTCTTAGTATGGCACTTACTTAAATGTAAGTATGTATGTATACGTACATACATATATGTATACAGACGTACAGTAGCATGCATATATATATATATATATATATATATATATATATATATATATATATATATATATATATATATATATATATATATATACATATATACATACAGGTACACATACATATATGCACGCATCAGTTTAGCGGACGCTTATTATAACGCCGCTTTGTTCGTTTGTAAACAAACTGAACAGCCTGAATTTATGCCATACGGTGTTAAGGCAACCACGTCACCTTTTTGTTCAACACTGACACAGGAACGATGTACTAGTTTCAAGCTTGTTAGCTATCATCAGCACCGTTTACCCATCTGCCAGATAGTTGAACGTTCGAAAGTATATACTTTCCTTATGAAAATTAACGGCTGAGCAGCCTAATTTGCATACTATGCATCCATATCCCCAGCTACCCTAGATAAGGCGCTTATATTTGCCCAAAATAACTCTGATCTTACCCATGATGAAATTGAAATAATAATAGCGGCTAGAAGGACTATCATAAAATTTGAAAATAGCTACTGGGTAAGAAAGGATAGAATAAATAGCTTCGATATAACAATCGGATCAAATGATTCTGCGCAAATCACAGATATCGTGGGGCTATTCATAGCACACAACCTACATAAGGAATTCAGTAACCTCCAAGGAGGAATTTATAGGGACGACACGTTACTTATAGCTAGGAACCTAAACAACCAGAGCATGGAAAGACTAAGAAAAAATATTAGAATATTCTTCAAAAAACTAGGCCTAAGTATTACCTACGAACTGAACCATAAGAAGGTAAATTTTCTAGATGTGACTCTAAATCTAAATACTGGATTAATAGAACCTTTCCACAAAAATAATGAAAATCTTGCCTACATTAGTTACAACTCAAATCACCCCAAATCCATAATTAGATCCATAGCACGTAGTATATCCCTCCGAATATCCCGCTTATCCTCAAACCTAGAAATCTTTAACGAGCATGCTGACTATTATAATGCAGCATTACGTAGGGCTGGTCATAAAGATAAACTGCAGTATATAGTGAATAAAGACAACGTAAACAATCCTAGTAATTACTACTCCAACCGCTCACATAATAATAGAAATAACTTGACTAGACATAGGGTTAGACACGTAACACCTGGAGTAAACGGCCAAAACACTAATAACGTAAACCCTAGAAACAATAGAAGAAACAGACAAAGAAAATACCTATGGTTCAACCCAATATTCAACTCCTCTATAAAAACTAGACTGCCCTCTACATTCTTAAAC
>OZ024742.1:42980317-42997817 GCA_964016885.1 Eledone cirrhosa | reverse complement strand
TGTGTATTTTGCAATACACTGTATGTTTAATTAAAAGCATTTTGAAGAGCATACGCTATTGTTTTAAAATAGTGACAATGTCACTTATTTAAATTTTCAGCAAACTGTTTGCTGAAAATTTAAATAAGTGACATTGTCACTTATTTAAAGCAATAGCGTATGCTCTTCAAAATGCTTTTAATTAAACATACAGTGTATTGCAAAATACACTATATATACATTGTATGTATATATATATATATATATATACATACAATGTATATACATTGTATATATATATATATATATATATATATATATATATATATATATATATATATATATATATATATATATATATATATATATATATATATATATTGACACACACATATATATATGCTTGAAGCATTGTGGAATAATAAGGTAAATTTTTTTAATCGTTTGGAAGCCTCGACAATGCAAATAGGTAAATCTCCGGGTAACAAGATCCGGTGGTGGAGAGAGAGATGTAAGTGGGTGTACGTTGAAATGCGTGGCGTGTATAAGACGTGTAGAGGAATGAAGGAAAGAGCATAAAGGATAAAATAAAATAACAACACGAGAGAGAGTTACCTTGGGAGAGATTTAATTGTCCCTATATATTTCGGATTCACATCCATCAACTGGGGTTTTTTCCGGGGTGGGGGAAAGGTTGTCTGTCGGAAAGGTGCAAAACGCGTTCTTCTCTGTTCGTTGTTTTGAATATCTGAGGTATTCAGCAGAGCGCGCGTGCTTGTTTCCGGAAAGACGAGGCCCTGGTTTTAGTGTGTTCCTTGATCTGGATGTGCAAAGTCCTTAAAATGCCACACCTGGGCGAGAATACCACCAACGCTATCCGCAAGGCTATACGGAGGGAGGGCCTCGACATCCACCTGGCTCACTCGGGCCCCTCCCTGAGAAGATGCCTCTCCAGGAAACCCGGGAAATCAACTGACGCGTGCTCCCTCAGAGACTGCCCGATACGCCATGCGAACTGTTGCCTACGCACATACGTCGTGTATAAGATAGAATGCAACAAGTGCAACCAATACTATATAGGTAGCACAATCCGACCTGTGCACATCCGGATCAAGGAACACACTAAAACCAGGGCCTCGTCTTTCCGGAAACACATAGACAAATGCGGAAACAAAGACGGAAGGCCCATTGTCACAAATCTAGCGACTGAAAGAAACGTTGGCACGTTACGTATCAAGGAAGCACTTTTTATCAAACGCCTAGAGCCGCAAATAAACAATCGATCCGAGAGAAGCGAAATGAGGTGGCTGGTTTAAGTTAACAAACGATGCAGCAGCACACGCACACACAAGCGAGACAACAACACACGCACACACACACACACAGTAGCATTCTACCATACGAACATACTACACTGCCAATACAGAGGAACAAGGCAACAACACACGCACACACACACACACTCAAGCGAGACAACAACACACGCACACACACACACAGTAACATTTAACAAACAGGCATAGAATGGACTGACAGCTAGCGCCACCCCACTGCCACAATTGAAAGAACTACTTCGGCCGCTGACCTCTGCCCGACCGACCCCATTTCACGCGCACGCGCGGTCTGCTGAATACCTCAGATATTCAAAACAACGAACACCGGAGGACGCGTTTCGCACCTTTCCGACAGACAACCTTTCCCCCACCCCGGAAAAAGCCCCCGGTTGATGGATGTGAATCCGAAATATATAGGGACAATTAAATCTCTCCCAAGGTAACTCTCTCTCGTGTTGTTATTTTATTTTATCCTTTATGCTCTTTCCTTCATTCCTCTACACGTCTTATACACGCCACGCATCTCAACGTACACCCACTTACATCTCTCTCTCCACCACTGGATCTTGTTACCCGGAGATTTACCCATTTGCATTGTCGAGGCTTCCAAACGATTAAAAAAATTTACCATATATATATATATATATATATGTGTATTTATATATATATATATATATATATATATATATATATATATATATATATATATATATATATGCATTATATTTATATATATATATATATATATATAACGAAGGAAATGTGGTAAGGAACCAGGTGGACCATAACGCACCAAAGTACTCAATACTTGAGGTAGTAGAGTGGGTAATAGGAACCAGTAAGACCCCGACAGCTGAGCTCAAGCCGTTTCGACGGCTAATTCTGGACAGAATTGAGTCCAGAATTAGCCGTCGAAACGGCTTGAGCTCAGCTGTCGGGGTCTTACTGGTTCCTATATATATATATATATATATATATATATATATATATATATATATATATATATATATATATATATATGCATATATACATATATATATATACATATATATATACATATATACATATACATATATATACACATATATATATATATAGTGGTGGAACACTGGAAGGTAATATCCGTAGTGGTAGAGCACCCAGTCCATGGGACGAGTTAGGTAGAAGTGGTTACACAACAGTTAGTTCACCATACCGAGAACAATTGTTTCACCTTAGCGGATCCTCAGCTCGGAATGAGCATGGTTATAATGGCTATAACCATGCCCATTCCGAGCTGAGGATCCGCTAAGGTGAAACAATTGTTCTTGGTATGTTGAACTAACTGTTGTGTAACCACTTCTATATATATATATATATATATATATATATATATATATATATATATATTAATAAGAGGAATTCCAACTTTGTCTGATTTACTCGTTTTATTTACAATCCTTTAAAATATATATAATGGTATTATAATGAAATAGTATGATAGAATATTAAATTCTAAGTGTTAATTGAACAAGTACTTTCATGCTTTCGCAATCTTCAGGTTCATGATATGTGGTGACAGTCGAGTTTGCAATTTTCAACTGTAATGAGATGGGTAAATTTCCTACCTTTTATACATTTTATACAGAGAAAAGTGGCTCCAGAATGCAAAGCCCTGTAAACTGTATTTCGACCAATCAGTGTGTAGTTTCACTGAATTACTACAGCTGATTGGTTTAAGCGTCACGGCTGGTTGAGCATGCTAACGACCAATAGTCATATCCAACGTATCAATTGTTTTGCTTTTTTGAAATGATGAAAATAGCATTTTCTATTAATCATCACCATCAACATCACTTTTATTATTATTATTATTGTTGTTGTTGTTGTTGTTAGTGGTCGTGGTCATAGTGGTAGTAGAAGTAATACCCCTAGGCGTTATTATTGTTCATTTAGCTTGGGTTTGAATTTATCAATAAAATTCTTTTCTTTGATTTTTCTCTTGATTTCATTTGGGCTGTGTAATTTGTAGAATGGGAATATTATAAATATTCCCTGACCACATGTTGCCAGGTGGCCGCTTAGGGGTATCTGACGGACATTTGGGTCTCTGATTTGTTGACGGTGTACCCGTGCACGTTCCGATAGTGCATTTCCAGTTTGACCGACATATAGTTCTTCACAATTCGGGCATTTAATGCAGTAAATTAGATTTCTGCTTTTGCAGTTCATATTTGCATTTGTGAATATTTTTCCAGTTTTTGTTTTCATATATTGACCGGCGTGTATGGATTGACATGTGCCGCATCGATTATCATTGCATTTAGATACAGTGAATGATTGGTCTTTGTTGTTAAGGTCAAACTTTGCTTTTGTTAGCAATTGCTTCAAATTTTTTGGCTGTCTTTTACTAAGAGTCAAAGATCGATCTGTGATTAAGCCTTTTAATTCATTACTTTGAGCAATGATCGGTAGGTTTGCTTTGGCAGTGTTGAAGATATTCTGGTGACATGGGTTGTGTGTCATTATAAATGGTATGACCAGTTCTTGGTTTCTTCTTCTTTGGGTTGTTCTAAGTTGTTGTATAGGTATTTTTATAGCCCGCTGTATGCCATTTTCTATAAGTAGAGATGGGTATTTTTGTTTGAGCAAAAATTCTCTTAGTTCTGTTAGGCGTTTGTACCTGGTATTCGTATCTTCTACAATGGTACAAATTCTTCTGGCTAGGCAGTATGGGATGTTGCGTTTTGTATGAGGTGGATGGCACGACTTAAAATTCAGATATTGATGGGTGTCTGTGTGTTTATAATATATATCCGTGGTAATGGTGGTGTCGTTTTTGATTATCATTATATCTAGGAATGGTAATTTGGTCCTACTCATCTCTTTTGTGAATTGGAGAGATGGGTGTAGGTTATTCAGGAGGATATTGAACTCATCCAGAGTATCTAGAGATTCTGTCCAGATGAAGAAACAGTCGTCAAGGTATCTCTTCCAAGATTTTTCAATGTACTTTCTAAAGTCAGTACTATATTTTTCCTCTATTTCTTGGTAGAGTTGTTGTTCTAAGTATCCCATTACAGAGTTCGCGTAAACGGGAGCAAACTTCGTTCCCATCGCTGTGCCTCTAATTTGGATGTAATTCTTTCCATTGAAGAAGAAAGTGTTGTTTTCCAGAATAAGTTTAACTGCGTCTAATATAAATGGCGCTGTGAATCTAATGGGAATCACTTCTCTATGTTTTTCCACCCAGTATTTAACCGCCTTTATTCCTAAATCATGTGTAATGTTGGTGTAAAGGCTTACCACATCAAAACTGAGTAGAAGTGAATTCGTTTCCGTGGTTTTGGGAAGATGGGACAGGAAGTCGATATCATCCCGGATGAAACTGGGTATGTGAATACATAGTGGTTTCAAAATAATGTCAACAAAATTGCTTAGACGGTGAGTGGGGCATGTTGGACCAGCTATAATAGGTCTAAGTTTTAAGTCTTTTGGGTGTAATAATTTAATGTACTCACTGTTTTGTTCTCTTACTGCCAGTTGTATTTCTTTTGACTTGTGAACTTTCGGTAGGCCATACAGGTTGCTGGGTTTCGGCTCAAAATTGGTGATGTAGTCTCTTTCCTTATCAGTAAATGAGTTGTGGTATTTTGAAGCCAGGTTGTTGATCTTCTTCATGATGTTGTGGTCTATATTTGACGGTATTTCATGATAGAATGTTGTGTCTTTCAGTTGTTCCTCAACCAAATCCTTGTAGTATTCAGTATCCATTATAACAACTGCACCCCCTTTATCTGCTTGTTTAATTATTATTGTTTTATCATTTTGTATACGTTTAAGTGCAGACATTTCTGATTTGTTAATGTTTGGCCTAACATTAGTATTATGTCTAAGAGGAAATTTAGACAGGATGTCAATGTATTGGTCGAGATAGATATTTCTTCCTTTTGGCGGAGTGAAATTTGATTTATTCTTTACTAGTGATTCATCACTCTCATTATTTTTATCAGCGAAGAATTCTACAAGACGTAATTTTCGACAGAATTCTTGGGTATCCTCCTTCAGTTCTTGGTGGTTGACTGTTGGAGTCGGTGTGAATTTCAGTCCTTTTGACAGAATTTGCATTTCATCATTGTCAAGATCTCTTTTAGATAAATTAATTATTTTAGGATCTACGTGTACAGCTGTTTTGGGTATGTTTCCTCCTGGAGTTTTTCTTTTTCCGGTTTTTGTTGTCCTGACGTTAAAAAATGAATTTTTCTCTGTTCAGGATTTATATTCCTATTGGTGTTCGCTTGATGAACTTTTGGTCGTGATATTATATTTGGTTTCGTTATGTATTTTGTCCTATTTTTGGTATTCTGTATATTATTTTTCTTCCTGTTAGCATTATTTTTAACAATCTGGGAAAATGACCTAGGTTTGCTTTCAGGTTTAGATCGTTTTTTCGTCCAGTTTCTTGTGGGCAATCTCTGTTGAGATCTTGAGAGTGATCTGGTTATTCTACGTTTTGTTTCCACATTCCTTGTTGGTAGTCTCTGTTGAGATCTTGAGAATGATCTCCTGGTTTTACTACTTCTCATGGTCTGGTCAAAGGAATACCTATCGTGTTTGTGCTTTTTGTTCATGTTGTGTGCGATAGGGTGTTTTTGTAGAAAAAGCGAAGAGTTATTACCGTAGTTCTTCTTTGATTCAAGGTAAGGTGAGTGTTTGTGTTGGCACGTGTTCTGGCGTATGTTGTGTTGATGAGATTGTCCACTTTTAATGCTTTTTCTCGGGGTTCCAGAGTCTTTACCGTAATTTGCAGCATATTCATCGAGAAATAATTGTTTCTGCTGCCATACCTTTCTTGATTTGTTTTCTTCTTTTGAGATATCTCCGATCCATAGTTCTCGTAGTTTTTCAGCTATAATACCAGTCGTTAGCTTTGAAATTTCAACTTCAATTTGGTCATCAATAGCTTCATATTTGGCTTTGTAGCGGGATTGTTTACATATATCTATATATATATATATATATATATATATATATATATATATATATATATATATATATATCCGTGTCTCCTTTGCACACTCTGATTCTCTCTGCATGCGATTGATGAAGTGTTGTACATGTCTGTCCAGTTCAGTTGGATCGCATATACGTGACACATTCTTCAACGAGAGATACCAGAGTGTCAGCTGTTATCACGTGTAAGATGGATCCGGCTATTGAACGATTTCATCACCCCACCGGCTTCCTTTGGCCGGGAAGGGCAGGCAGTTTTCCTCTGTCTGGTGACTTTAGCGAAAGAAGTCGTTTGGTAGAAAAGGCTGAAAGAACTGAAGACAGACACTTTCCTCTTCGGCCAATACTCATCAATTTTTTCAAGTTCCACTTGGAAAGGAAATTGAGGGTGAAGAGGGAAGTGCTGCACAGTAAATTTGTTGCGAGAATGGGCTGTGTGAATGGGCCTACTCTGACCATGCAGCTGTAGGCTGGCTGATTTCGAGAAGAGAGGGTTGCCATCCAAGGGTGCAACTGGATTGTCCGGTGGTTTATGATTAATGGGGTGCCTAAGTCAGCCCTGGGTGACCCTCCTCCTATTGGGGAATTTTCATTGTTATGCATTTGTTATCTATTATATTTTAACCAATTTCTATGTAAACCCCCACTGTCCATGTTCTTTGTATTGTCCCCTTTTTGTCGGTCTTTGTAGCAAATAAAAAGAAATGCATATTATATAATATTATAGTTATATTTTTCTTATAATATGGTATTTTCATACTATTGTTACATTTTCTTAAAATAACTATTACACCCTATACAAACCTGCCTGTCCCACACGTCTAACCCCAATTCTATGCGTGTGCCCACATGAGAGTGTGTTTGTATGCCCATGTGTGAGTATGTAGGGTGTATGGGAACGAGTCGGTATATGCGTGTGTGTGTCTATGCATATACACATAGACACCTGTCTGACTTGAGGTGGGCACACGCCATATACATGCCAATGGTCAACAGACTGCTAAACCAACTTGAGCCGATAACATATATCGATTGAACGCTGGGCGGGCCCATGGAGACTGTCTGCCACGACCTGCGATCGGTGGTTTCTACTCTGGCGAGAATCGGCCTCGAGGCCAATGTCAACCACGACGCAGAAGGCTTTGCAGCCTCCGTTTCGGATGTGCGTCCCATTCTCTACCAGATGCAAGTGACCCCGAAAGAGGATGTCCTCATCCTCGGGTCACCGATTATCCGGCAGGCCATCCACTTCACCACCAAGTCCATGCTCCAGAACTTCACGACCTTCAAGAGTAGAATGGATATGATTGACGCCCACCAATTCTCTTCCTGTTGAGGAACTGCTTCGCCATGCTGAAGCTCCTCTGCACATTTCGTAGCGCTCCTTGTTACAGCTATGCATCTCTCCCCGCTGACCTCGATACTTATATCCGAGTGGTAGCTGAGGAGATATGCAACGTTAGGTTTGACAACTTTGGATGGCAACAGGCCAACTTAACTGTTAGAAACGGTGTCCTTGATCTCCGGTCTCGAGTCTCGCTGGCTTTGCCGGCGTTTCTTTCGTCGGTAATCTCTTGCCGCGTCCTCGACAACAGGGTTCTTCACAACACAATCGAACCCACTGTGATCGAGGAACGCGAAGCCGTCTGCGAGACTTGGAACCAACTCAGACTCTACCCAGTAGATATCCCTCCTCCTCTTCCCCTGTAGATGTCAAATCCCCCCAGAGCATATGGAATGCTATCCAGTGCGACATGGCCTCGGACAGGCTAGCGTGCCAACTCGACAAGCAACCGCCACGCATGTTTTCGCTCGGCCTCGCAACCTCACAGCGGTGCCTGGCTCAATGCTTTACCCTCCTTTTCGACTGCGGATCCACCGTAGACTCTTTCGGCCTCGACCCGCTGTCTTGTCGCTACAGTGCCGGCCGTCTTCTACGCCATGCTGCTCTCAACGAAGTCATAAAGTTTAGCTTATATATAAAATTTTAAATTAAGTGCACGAAATCAATCATCTTTAATTTGTTTAGTCGAAATAAAAAAAATGTTTTCATATTTTTAAAGTTTTAACCTACTCATTTCTAGCTGCTATGAAAGATATGGCGGAAACTAATGGATAATAAGGCCTCTTCCTTTGTGATATGGCCTGTTCAATATGATCGGAATGTAATTAGGGTTTTGGGGTGATCTATGATGCGGTTGTAAATAAAAAGACTTCTTTAACTATTGCGATTGAATGTCATGTATGACGATAAAGTATTTTTTTAAAGACATCACTATTGTATTGTAATATAAAAAAAAAAAATCAATATACCTTGTTTGCAAAGTTAGCTTTGAAAGAGTAATGATGACATTTTCAACTAGAGATTTCATGCAAGATTAATCCGCACACAAACTAAAACTATACCTTGATTTGCATTTCCGACTGCTACACCAGTGGCTTCAACCTCGCAAAGATGGAGAAACTCTTCTAAACTCGATATACACTGGACCATAACATAGCGAGCTACAGTGGCACACTTCATATAATGGATTCTCCTGTCATGATGTTTCCGCACCACTTCAAAACACTCGGAGTTGCTGTTCAAATATGTCGTGCGGAAAGCGAATACTTTGAAATAACTTGAAAAATAATCTGAAAATATAGAATGAAAGTATATATATATATACTCACACACACACACACACACACACACACACACACACACACACACACACACACACACACACACACACACACACACACACACACACACAAGGTGGATCATAATTAGCTTACAAGCTTGATGTTATGAAATTTGAATAAAAATGAAATCATAGTTATATACAGTAAATATATATATATATATAATAAAATTAGGATTTAGCTTCGAAAATAGCTGTATACAAATATGTATTTGAATTTCGTATTTCTAAAGAAATACGGTATGTTTATAAATAAACATTTAGAAAGCCGTAGCTATGAATAACGCACTGGCAGCTAACGCCACCAGGCTGTGTCCATCAGAAGCAAGGAGGACAATCGTCGATTCATTTCGAACTCGACTGGTTCTCGTCAGGATGATCTCTCCCGCTCTTGCAGCAACTGGACTTTGAAAACAGGCGAAAATATATAGTTTTTTCGTCTGTGTAAATGAGGTGATTAATCTCATTTGCTTATGAAGCTGTATAAGTTGGTTCAACTTATAATAGAATAGAATTAGGAATTAGCTTCGAACATAGCTGTATACAAATATGTATTTGAATTTCATATTTCTAAAGAAATACGGTATATTTATAAATAAATATTTAGGAAGCCGTAGCTATGAATAACGCACTGGCAGCTAACGCCAACTTATACAGCTTCATATGCAAATGAGATAATCACTTCATTTACACAGACGAAAAAAATACGGAATGATATGTCACAAACTACACAGACTCGCCATAACTGGAAAAGTAGGTGAGTGGCTGCATGATTTCTTAAAGGACAGAAGCATCTTTAAGTCTCGACTGAAGGTCTGCCTTGAAGTCAGCTTTCACTTCAGCTGACTGGAAACTGTCAGCCTTGAACTTTTCCTGGGGGCTCCTCCTTGCTTTGATTTGGGTTTAAAGTGGGACTTGAATTTGCAGCGTACGAGACGATGGTTGATGGGACATTCCGCACTGGGCATCACTTTGGTATACAAGACGTATTTCAGGTTACACTGATGCATTAGAATATAATAAATGGGATGCTAATATTTGGAACGAGAAAGCATCCAGGTTGTTTTTTAAACTGTCCTTCTGTTGGAAGATGGTGTTTGTGATGATGAGTTGATGCTCTGTGCAGAACTCCATCAGAAAGCATTCATTGTCATTGCAGTTACCAGCGCCATGTCTCCCAAGCACTCCCTCTAAAGTTACAGAATCTCGGCTCACTCTGGCGTTGAAATCGCCAAGGATTGTGAGATTGTCGACCATAAAAGATTGTGCAGATCAGAGTAAAACTTGTTCTTTTTCGCAGGATCTGCTTGAAGTGTAGGGGAGTACACACTAAAGAGCGTGGAATATTGTTGATTACTCAGTGGGAGGCGCAAGGCGATGATGCAGTTAGAATAACCTGTTGGCAGGTTTTCAAGGTTGGAAGTTCCTAACCAAGAAGCCTACTCCTGAAAGGCGTTTTACTGCTGCTGGTTTGACTGACCAGTAGACGGTGTATTCAGTGTCACGCTCTTGTAGGCTGCCTTTCTCTGGAGATCGGACATCACTAACAGCAGTGATGTCAACATATAGTATTGACAGCTCGTATGCAATTAGAGTGGATCGACATACTGGACGATTGCTGTCAACTATGTCTAGTATGGTTCGGATGTTCGAGTATGTGATTTTCAGACCTTTCACAGTACTTTTTCTTCTTTGATGTTTTTCAACCGCATGAGAAGATGCCCTTTGACTGCAGTTTTACAACTGGGCGTGTAGGAAATAAGCTTTGTTTAGGCCACCTTTCTAGACCCCCACTCCATGTAGAGCAGGCTGTGTTGTCCCTAGAGAAGGCTGTTTGGTCATTCAGGGTGTGCTGAACGAAGTTGTCTCTGGGTCAACAGACGACCAAACCCTTGAATCACCTGCATGCAGGATTGGAGTTACGCCTTCTAGTATCATCTTACACCTGCCGTTTTCACTCTTTTTCCATCACTACAGGACTTGAAGTGATTCATAGTCTCGGACATATCATTCAAGCCCGCACAGTGAAGTTTTTAAGTGCAGTGTGCACTGAATTGATTACCCCCTTTACACAACAGGTTCATCTGACATGGCCTACATCTCAGCTGTTATTTATCTGTAGTACATATTAGCATCCTGTTATTTCGGCCTTTTCATGGGTTCAATAATCCTATCATCATCATCTTTCTATCCACTGTTGTTTATCCATTGCCTGGTCACTCTGCCGTATTCGTTCACGCGTCACCTGTCATCACATATAGTTGATTGTCAGTTACTACTACTTTACCATTCTCACACCACCGACTTCCCCCCACATATACAAATACACGCTCACACACACAGACACACACACACGCACACACACATGTATATGTGCGCGCACGTACACACACACACACACAGACACCCACACACCCACACACACGCACACACATATATAATTAAAAAACCTATAGTATATACATAAGCATATATTTACACACACACATATAGATACATATATATATATATATATATATATATATATATATATATATATATATATATATATATACTAGCAGAGGTACCCGGCGTTTCTCGGGTATTAAATAGCAGTTGCAGTTGTATATACCATTTATGTCAATACTTCAGTGCTGCTTCGAAAACTATACTTTTACAAAATCATCGGCTTTTTCCAAAAGGGGGTTCCTGCCCCCAGGGGTCCCCTACTCAATATGTGCCAATTCTGAGAGTTCAAATTCATCTGTAGGACAAACGTAGCCCATGTGTCAAGTTTTGTGAAAATCGGTTGCGAACTCCAGAAGTTATGACGTTTTGTTGCATTGCACTGCAGTGCCTCAGTCGACTCGAAGAAAGTGGTTAAAGGGGATTATCTGCCGGGAGGCCCTATAATCAATATCTGGAAAAATGAAAGTACCCATGACCATCTTAAGTTTGGTGAAAATACTGTTGAAATGCATAAGGTTTATACATACGCGTGCGTGCGTGCGTGCGTGTGTGTGTGTTTGTGGGTGTGTATGTATTTGTGTGTGCGTATATATGTGTATGTCCGTTGGGGCATACGTATGTACTGGCCTAAATCTTCACTATTTACTTTTACTATTTTAATAACCTCTGTCATTTTCGTTTACAATTTTATTTACATCATTCTTAAACTCCGGGGCTGGAAATCATTCTGTTATTTTAAATAGAATATTAGTCTAACGACTCCATTTACACCTAAACTTGGTCTTGTCTTTGCATGAAATTGTTCTTCTCGTCCTACATAACGACGTATTATCCTCGCTTTTTTTCCCGTTCATTGCCAGGGAACGTCTTCACGAACCAAAATATCGTCTTCCCGTTTTCGTTCGCTTGCAACGTTTCTCGAAATATTTACTTCTGCGTTCACAGATTACTCTCAGTTCAATTTGAATGGGAAATTTATGTTTCATCGATTTTCTCCGTAACCCTGGAAGCCTGTACCTTGAAAGTCGATCCAACGCCTCCTTGGGTTATTCTGCATAACTGTGTAAATTTTCGCTGCATTCCACCAAGCTGTTTCGACGTTTATCCGACTAAACCTACTTAAATATACAACGTCCGATCACTTCCAATTTATATAGTAAATATCAATGATATTAAATAAATTGAAACTATATTTATAAAACAATATTTATTCTATTATATATATTTCAAGGGTACCAAAACTTTGATACGCCCTCATCAGATAAAATACAAAGTTTGTTTAAAATACAAAGTTTTGGTACCCTTGAAATATATATAATAGAATAAATATGGTTTTATAAATATAGTTTCCATTTATTTAATATCATTGATATTATACTCCAGAAAATCTGTCAAGTGCTTTGAACCAGTTATAAACATATATATTTGTTGAATTACCAACAAATTAAATATCCCTTTTGCTTATACATATATATATATATATATATATTTCTTATCAGGGCCTTTTGATTGATAAAAGTCCTTGGGCGCGCTGTTGATCGATTTCGATGTCCTGTTTTAAGCGCCGAAACATCTATGATCTGCAGTTAACAGCTGATGAAGGGCTTCTTCTCTTGTTTCGTCCATATTACCATCTTAAACTTTGTTTACAGTAACCACACAGCCTGCTTCGTTTCTTGTAATTATATATATATATATATATATATATATATATATATATATATATATATATATATATATATATAATGTAGGGGGTGAGTTTAATTGTAGTACAATAAAGCAATGCAGATATCGGATAAGTAGTCCTTGAAAGACAAAAATATTAACTATAACATCTCTTGGAGGAAAGTTTGTTCTGCCTCTCCCTACTTGAATGCCTCTCTATCCAAAACATGTACTCTTTGTTTATGTGAGAAATTTACCATTATATCTAATTTAGATTCTATAATAAATAGACGCACTGACTTATTTTCTCTCTGCTGGCATAAATTCCACAGAACATTCCATAAAGTATACAGCTAATATCTAATACCTTACCAGTTTAAAATCCTTTTTCTCAAAAGCATATATATATATTTCTTTAAAAATATACCCATCTTTCTACCTTATTTCAATGTTATTTATTATACATTATATAATACTAGTTACTCATTCTATATCATTCCTATTTATCAATTCCCTTTCTTCCTCTTTTCTTTTAATTTCTAACCTCTAATCTGTACTTTTTCTTCCTAGATACTTCTCAATTCTTATTATTACTCACCACAATATATCCACTCTTCCTTCTTCCTTCATATCATTGGCCATAAAACTTATTACCTTTTAAATACTTTATAGTATTACCTTTAAAAATCCTTCGTAAACATAAACATTTTTTGACGTTAGATTATTCCTCCCCAATTCATTATATTTTTTTCTCCATTTCATGCTCGTCTAACTTTTACATAAAAACAAACTTAAACCCTAACTAATCTCCTTTATTACATTATATTATTACCATTAGGAAATACTTCATAAACATATATATTTTGTTGTTAGAGCCTTCTCTTCCTTAAACACTATTTTCTTCTTTGCTTTCTGCGCTCATTTGTAAACAAACTATTTACATATATTACGCATACATATTACATTACATAAAAACAAACTTAAACACTAACTAATTCCTCTAAATTCATAATTCATCCACTCTTCTACTTCTTTTCACATTATATCCTTAATAACATTAATATTTTTATTTTAATAATACATATTAACAATTTCTTTTCATCGCACATATTATTAAACCCTTCAATATACAAACCTTAATTTAATATTATTCTTAATACATACTAACAATTTCTTTTCATCGCACATATTATTAAACCCTTCAATATACAAACCTTAATTTAACATTATTCTTAATTTTTTCTCTTCATTAATTTTTTTCTCTTCATCAATTTTCAAATTCTTTTAAATTATATATTATCATCCAACGGCTTTTTAACTTCTCTCTGTGAAACAATATATTTTTCTCAGTTATAAAGGCTATCTCTCTCTTTCTATCACCCATCTCTCCTCCTATCTCATCCTTCCTTATTATACTCCTCCCCCACCATTCTTTACTCTCATCTCCTCCTCTTTTTCATCCTTTCCTACCCTCCCCCCTCATTTTTTTCCCAATATTTCACATCAATCTTAAATTACTTTTCATATGTTGATTTAAAACTGCACTATTCACAAGTGTTTTTTAACCTTCATATCATGTCTCCCTATTTTATCTGACGAAAACGCAAATGTCATCTCATGATGATATCTGTTTTTGAAATGCGCATAATAAAATACATGGAACTCTTTTAACCATCTTTTGATCTTATATTATATATATATATATATATATATATATATATATATATATATATATATAAAACAAAAAACAAAAACAATAACAAAGAGTGCAGTACGAACAGTGTTGTTATTAGGTTCACGCTTGAGAGTGGGGGGTGGGGGACGACTATATACACACACACATATATACGCACTCAACTGTCTATGAATATAAAGCTGGGTACAGCAAATATTCAAAACAAGATGAAAAATAAAATAAAATAGAGTAAAATAAAATAAAATAAAATAAAATAAAATAAAATAAAATAAAATAAAATAAAAAAATAAAATATAGGCAATGATATAATGTCACATCATACATATGTCTTTCCCCTCGCTTGGGTCCGTACACCCGAACGGAACCAATAATAAAAAATAAAAAATCAGAACCCCCCACCACCACCACAAAAAAAAATTGTAAAATATTATGTCGTTATACCAATAAACGAATAAAGCGTTGCTAACGGCGCACAGGTAGACAAACAAATTAGGTTCAACTTTCGGGGTGACATGCTTCAGAAAATATACCCTAATATTCATATTACTACATATTCTCATATAATAATCTAACTCCAGCCTGTGTTGGCCATTGGTGTAAGAGGGAATTCGTTGCTGCTGCCCTTAAGTTACCTTCGTACCGTGCTGTGGGCTTATCCGGGATCCTGGATAGCAGGGTGTCAAGATGTTTCTTGAAAACATCCACGTCCACACCATGCAGATCTCTCAAATTTCTTGAAAGCTTGTTGAAGAGTTGAGGGCCTTTGAACCCCAGGCTATTGCAATATCTGCTAACCTTTGGCATCACACAGTGACGTTCTGTCCGGAGGTTGGTCCAGCTCGCAATGCCAAAATTTAGTGCTAGTCCCTCCAGGATTTTCCATATGTACTGCGTATCTCTCCCGTCTTCGTTCCAAGGAGTAGAGTTTCAGTTCTTTTAGCCTCTCCCAGTAGCTTATCTCCTTCATCGTGGCAATCCACTTGGCGTATATTTGTTGGATTGCCTCAAGCACCGTGGTTAGTTTGATACTATGGGTTGACCACAGCTGGGAGCAATAGTCCAGGCGGCTTAGGACAAATGTCCTCCATATTATCAACATGGTCTCTCGGTCTCTTGTCTTGAATGTCCTCAAGATCCAGCCAGCGAGTCGCCTCCACATTGTGGCCACCCTCATGATGAGTGAGGAAAAAGATGTATTGTCGCTCGTGTCTATTCCCAGGTCTCGTATCGATTTAGACAGAGGGATTTCGATACCTCTTGGTCCGGTGTAGTTGTGTTGTATTGTCTTTGTGTTAGCAGGTTGGTATTGTAGGGCTTGAAATTTTCCAGCATTAAACTGCATCTCGTTGTTCTCTGCCCATTTGTATATGACATCCAGATCTCATTGTAAAAGGGCAGCACCAGTCGGGTTTTTGATTGCCTGTGCTACCTTAGTGTCATCAGCATAGCTAGTGAGGAATGTTGTATGTACGACAGAGGACATGACTGAGAGAGCCACCAAAAAAACAGTAGTGGTTCCAAGACTGTGCCCTGGGCAACCCCATTTGTTATTGGTGTTTGCTTTGAGAGGGTCCCATTGGCTGCAACTGTCTGGCTTCTGTCCTTTAAGACATCATACTTTTTCAGTTATGGCGAGTCTGTGTAATTTGTGACATATCATTCCATGGTCGACCTTGTCAAAGCCTTCGCAAAGTCAAGATAAATAACGTCCACAGGTGAGCTGTCTAGCAGTTGTTTCAGTACCCAGTCATAGTGTTGTAACAGCTGTCTGAAGCAGCTTCTTCCTGGGCGAAAGCCATGCTGCATGTTAGTTAGGTGGTCATTTTCGTCGAGGAACGTGATCAGTTTCTTTCTTATGATTCGTTCCGTGACCTTACTCATATGTGACGACTGGCCTGTAATTTTGGGTCTCCGCTCTGCTTCCTCCTTTATGGATAGGGCATATTGTGCCTTCTTTTAGCTCTCAGGGTAGTTTACCGCTAGCCAAAGAACTTCCGAAGAGGATCTTCAGTGGTCCCACTAAGACACGTTTACATGTTTTTAGGAGGACAGTTGGGAATCCATCAGGCCCAGCAGCTGAGTTTGTTCTCATTTCGTTTATGGCGGATATCACATCTTCCTCCGTTATGTCTATGTGGTTGATGATCACCATTTCTTCGTGGAGTGTTGTGGCATCAAAGAAATCCGCTGGATTTGTTATTTGCATGTGCCTCAATGGAGGTGTGAACACACTTTTGTACTGTTCATTCAGTATTTCACTGATCCCGTGGGGATCCTCGGTTAACGAACCATCTTTATGGAAGAGTGGCCCAATCTTGCAGTGTACCGAGGTAGTCTCTTTTGCAAATTTAAAGAAGACCTTAGGGTTTGTTTTAATATTTTCTATGGCCCTGGATTCTCTCTCTGCCTCCTCCTTGCAGTTTCAATTTCATGTAGTGTCTGTTTCAGGTTGGGTTCCGTCTTTTTGTCTGTTGTGCATTTAACTGGTTTGAGAGTTTAGTTTTTCGTCTCATAAGGATTTTCTTGTTTCTGGAAATAAGATTTTTGTGTCCGTTGGCCTTTTTCTCCGGGACAAACTTATGGCATAGAGTTTGTAGTGTTGTCATGAAGTGTTGAAAATATGTGTTGGTGTCTTGTGCGGTGATGTCGCTTCAGTTTTGCTTCTGGATCTCTTTCTGGATCCTTTTCCAGTTAGCCTTGTA
>OZ024742.1:42975317-42977817 GCA_964016885.1 Eledone cirrhosa | reverse complement strand
GTAATTCTTTTATGTTTATTGCCTCTGTGATTTGTCTAAACATTGCGTCTTTTCTGTGTGTAGATTCTATTTTTATTTCTATGTTCTCTAATTTACCCTTGTGTTCTATTTTAGCATGTTGGTAGAGTACAGATGATTCTTTACTATCTTGAAGGTCTCGCCAGTGTTCATTTATCCGTTCCCCTACACTACAAGCTGTCTCACCTATGTACACTATATTTTTGTCTCTACATTGTCCTTCAGTACATCTTATGCTATACACTACATTTCTAGTTTTACAGTTAATATGGGGGCTTATTTTACAGGTTATACATTTCTTGTCTATACATGAGGGTCTTTGAAAAGGGTATGTCTTGCTAATAAGTGTTTTTACGGAGGTACCTGGTCTTTCTACTATCTTAATATTGAGTTTATGTTTATCTAGGGCCCTTCTAAATTTGTAAGCTAATTCACCTCTAGGGGTTGTATCGATGAACATTACACTCTGGTATTTATTGCTATCATACCCAGAACATACCCAGAAACAACAACAACAGACACGCAGACACAAACAACAATAACAACACACACAACAATAATAACACACACCGAGACAACAACAACACACATCAACAACAGCACACATCAACAACAACAACACACACACATTCAATGCCTCTCACCACCACCACAATCTTAACAAACACACAGACACAGAAAACAAGTAATGACAGTAGCACAGAAATCACAGAAATAAGGGAAAGTAATAGGATTAAAAGGAGAAGGGAGACTAAGGACAAAGAAAATAACCAAGACGAACACACAGACACACAAAATAGGGTAGATAACAACAATGAGCCAGTGGAAAGAGACAGGAGTAATTATGAGAGACATAGAAACAACCATGAGGTTGTTGGTGGAAATAGAAATAGAAACAACACAACTAACAATAACAATAGCACTAGTACACATAAAGCAGCAGCCTGGAACTCTACTTTTTATAATCCCTCCGATAAATCGTTCGACCTGCGACGAGTCCACGCCACGACTTTACCATTTAATAAACGCACGCAATTGCCGTCGCAGGTCGATGAACAAACAGAACCACAATTTAGTATAGCTAGATCCGAACTTAGAAATATTATAGAACAGTATAGCAAGAAGCATAATAGAATGGAGGCCCAGCAACTGGGAGAAAAATCTGCAAATGGCTTGCGTAAGCTCATGCAGCGCTCGCGTAATGGAGAGATAGCATGCTTTCCAACAGACAAGTCTGGCAGAATGTCGGTTGACAGCCTGCCAAACTACATCCAGGCAATGCAACCCCACATCACTAACACAAGAGAGGTAACACCACAGGAGCATGAGGATAGAGAAAAAGCCTTCAATGCCCATATGGTGATGTGGACGAATATAATGCAGCCCAACAAAAGGACTGCCAACAACTTCCAGGCCTGGAACAATGACGTGCCGGCGTTGTATGGGCTTCGAAAAGACCATAAAACGGGCAGTGACCCTGTCGCGGGACCACCAACACGGCCAGTCTGTGGAGCTAACATTGCTAGTAACTACAGACTGTCCTACTTCCTCTCCCTGATCATACGCCCCATCATTGAAATGTCCCCAGATGTATGTGACAGCACGGAGGACCTCCTCAGCAGAATCGGCGAGAGTAACCGATCTAGGGACCTAACAAACTGCATAATAGGTAGTATGGATGTTGTGTCCCTGTATCCATCTATTGACGTGGATTTTGCTGTGGAGAAATGCGTAGAAATGATCAGTGAGAGCAATGTTGAGTTCCGTGGGATTGATACCAGTGAGCAGGGACTCCTACTTAAACTTACATATAGTAATAATTACCTAGACACATATGACCTTAGCAACCTGTGCTCTACAAGACCAGCAAGAGGCAGACCACCTACCATTACCTCAATGGCCAAGAAAACCCACACAGATAGATGGAACGGGTGGACCAGAGCCATACGGACACCCGAAAACCACGATGAACTGAAGAAAATGATTGCACATGCGGTAGGGGCCAGCATAAAACTAACCCTTAAGGAACATATGTTCAAATTTAATGGAAAAACATATGCCCAAGAGGAAGGAGCAGCCATTGGTGTTAGCATTGCAGGCGACATAGCTAACTTATTCATGGTATGGTGGGACAGTAGACTTAAACTTAAACTTAAAGAACAATTAGAAGACCCCTTAACCCTGATAATGTACTCCCGCTACGTTGATGATATAAACATCGTAGTTAGGACACCCCCACTAGAGAACAGTCAGGAACTAGAGAAAAACACAATGGAAAGCATCCAGCAAATAGCTAACTCCATCCACCAGAGTATTAGAGTTACTATAGACTACCCAAGTAAACACCCCAACCATCGATTACCTGTACTAGACACAGAGCTCTGGTTAGATACCATTAATAACAAAAAACAAATCCTCCATTCCCATTATGCCAAACCCATGACTTCCAAACATCTGATCCACCGAAACTCGGCCGTTTCGG
>OZ024742.1:42942817-42965317 GCA_964016885.1 Eledone cirrhosa | reverse complement strand
TATGTTCTTCACTGTTTTCAAGTCCAGCAGTAGCAGGGATCGTCCTGACGATGGCCAGTCAAGCCTGCATAGACGGTTGTCTTCCTTACTTCTGCTGGACAACACCAGAGGGCGTCAGCCCCGGTGTTCGCATAGCTACAGCTTCCTAAAATTTCTATACATATTGTATAAAGCTATGCTTGAAGCGAAATCTTATGTCTTCTCTATATATATGTATATATATATATATACATCCATATATATATATATACATACATACATATATATATGTATATATTTATACATACATATATATATATATACATGTATATATATATATACATGTATATATATATACATGTATATATATATATATATATACATGTATATATATATACATGTATATATATATATATATATATATATATATATATACATCTATATATATATACATGTATATATATATACATATATATACATCTATATATATATATACATGTATATATATATATATATATATATATATATATATATATACATCTATATATATATACATGTATATATATATATATATATATATATATATATATATATATATATATATATATATATATATATATATATATATATATATATATTGTTATACTTGTGGAGGGTCATATTTGTGTAATATTGCCAGAATTAATAACAGAACACACTCACTGTTTGGTTGGTTTTCGCTTTTCGCTTTTCGCTTTTCGCTTTTCGCTTCTGTGTCTTTTATATCGGTTAATTTAATTTATTCGGTTCTCAATGTTGCCATTGACTGACCAACGGTCAACAAGAGTATACGAATGAGCGAAGGAGCCACGGAGAAGTATAAGACCCTCATAGAACTGGACATGAAAGGAATTTGCCTATTATACAGGAGCAAATCATGGAATAGCTTAGATAGGGCTAGACATAAGATAGGGAAAGCCACCTCAAGGTACGACAACCAGAGATACCTGAGTGTCATGTTTGTGGACGGTACCCCTGGAGGGAAATTAGCTAACCAGTGTAGAAAGGCCCTGAGAAAGACCCACTTAAAGATTATGGTGGTAGAAAATCCAGGAACCACCATAAAATCCCTGATCAGCAAAACCTACCCTTTTAAGAAAACCCACTGTACTAATAGAAAATGTATCATATGTAAAGTAAACCCCCGGATAAACTGTAAAACTAGAAACGTAGTCTATAGCATAAGATGTACAGAGGGTACTTGCAGAAACATGACAACAACATACATAGGCGAGACAGCTCGTAGCATAGGTGAAAGATAGACCAACACTGGGGGGAACTAAAAGGACGAAACAACGGTTCAGTACTATACGAACATGCCAGACAACAACAGGACGGTAACATAGACAACATAGAAATTAGAATAATATGTAAACATAGAAATGACACAGCAGATAGGCAAATCAGAGAGGCCAGTGAAATAGAACTTAGAAGGCTAAACAGAAAAAAATGAATGGAATAACAACAACACCCAAACAAACAACACTGACCTAAGAGCAGTATAAATAAATAAATAAATAAATAGATAAATAAATAAATACATACACAAGCACAATAACAACAAACACATATAAACACACTCTAGTAAAGATAGAATACATTAACCAATACACAGTCACCCAAACACGAACACACATCAAACAAAACACTATACACACACGCAAACGCATGCGCAAAGAAGACAAAAAAATAAACAAATAAATAAATATATAAACAGACTAAATAAAGATGGCGTAGACATACAATGCAATGGGAGGAAACAATAGCACCACTGACGATGTTGCAGATGTGCAACGAAAGAACTTTGATAGACTATATATATGTGTTTGTGTTTATATTGTATCTGTATTTTTGACCGTTGGTCAGTCAATGGCAACATTGAGGACCGAATAAATTAAATTAACCGATATAAAAGAGACAGAAGCGAAAAGCGAAAACCAACCAAACAGTGAGTGTGTTCTGTTATTAATTCTGGCAATATTATTACACAAATATGACCCTCCCCAAGTATAACAATATTTGTTTCGACACACGATTTCCTATCAAAAACCTCGCAAAACTATATATATATATATATATATATATATATATATATAAATAGCTTAGAGTTTAGACTCAAAGAGGTCATTTACAATCATTTCAGCTCTAGGAATCGCTTCTGAGCAGTATAAATTAATATTTGATGAACATTTACATGTTATAGTTGCAATTGACTAATAAGATCGCTAGAGTGAAAAATCTTAATTCAACAACATAAGGTCTGCCTGTACGATCTAAAAAATAATAAATCAATACTCACAGACTCATATGGGCAAAAAGCCTTTTTGCCCATATGAGTCTGTGAGTATTGATTTATTATTTTCTAGATCGTACAGGCAGACCTTATGTTGTGTTGTTGAATTAAGATTTTTCACTCTAGCGATCTTATTAGTCAATTGCAACTATAACATGTAAATGTTCATCAAATATTAATATATATATATATATATATATATATATATATATATATATATATATATATATATATATATATATATATATATATACATTTTATGGTCGACCATTATTATCTGGTGGCGGTCCTGAGGGCGGCCGGCTTTGGACCTGTCTTCAGAGTTGGATCGCTGCCATGCACAGCGACATCTGCTCTGTGGTTAGAGTGAACGGTCACCTTTATGAACCGTTGAACATCATGCCAAAGGTCCTATCTTTCACATCTAGAGTAAGGAGCAGATATTGCAATAGCCTGGGGTTCAAAGGCCCTCAACTCTTCAACAAGCTTCCAAGAAATTTGAGAGATCTGCATGGTGTGGATGTGGATGTTTTCAAGAAACATCTTGACACTCTGCTATATAGGATCCCAGATGAGCCCACATCACGGAACGAAGGTAACCTAAGAGCAGTAGAAACGGCCAATAATGGCCAACCAACACATGCTGGATATAGAACGTGTATACACACACACACACACACACACACACACACACACACACACATATATATATATACACATACATACACGCACGCACACACAAACACACACATATAAATATATAAATATATTCTTTTACTGTTTTATCTGTTTCCAGCCATGCTAGGGCACCGGCTTTGTTGCTACACGTTCTATATCCAGCAGGACCGCCGCCAGATAACAATGGTCGATCATATCGAAAGCTTTTGACTGATCTAAATTGATCAAACACCCATGCCAGGTTCATTAACTACCCTCTCCACCATGTATCACATGAGATGGATGTTGTTGTGGATGGATCTGTCTGGAATGTCGCATGTCTTTGGTTCTCCCACCAGACCACCGACGACAAGCGCCAACCTCTTTGCTAGCACCTTGGCCAAAATCTTGAACTTTGCGTTTAGCAGAGTTATGGGCCCGAAATTATCTATGTTGTCCCCCTTGTTCGGATCTTTTCCTAGCAGCGCCACCGCTCCTCTGTTGTCAGTTGCAGTAGACGTTTGCCAAGAGGTCGCCGAACAAATCTGGTATGTGTATATAAAGCTCGAAGGGCAGATCATCCAAACCAGGCGATTTACCCATCGTGCCTCCCGTACTTCAGCGGATGTTATCGGCTTTTCGCAACACTCTGCCTCAGTGGCCGAGAGCCGCGGCAGACCATCGACTGATTCGCTAATCCAGTCTCTGCAGGCTTTGCACACGGTCAACGACGCGTTTAGTTTCCAGTATCCGGGTCCTTGTCTAAGAAGCCTATCTAAGTCAACCACGCAGATCATGAATTTGTGGTCCGTGTAGCCAACTTGAATCTTGAATTGTGAACAGCCTATGTTAGACCTATCTATTTCCATACAAAATACCCTATCTAGATACGACCTGGATGACCTGATGCAGTTTGTCCATGTCCACATTGGCTCATTCGGGAAAACCAGACGATACCTGTTAGACAGTTGAAAACGTCTGAGCAAGTTTTCGAGGCTTTTACACCCTCCTCCCCTATTCGCGAATCCCACACAGTCCCAACGTGTATCCAAGATCCTGTTCCAGTCGCTCACTAACACTAAAGAGCAGGACATTCCAGGAAAGGTCTCCAAGCGCAGGAAGAAGTCAGGCCGTCCTGCTCCTGTTGGGGCATAGACGGCCACTAGCCTGAAAGCTTGTCCTTCTCCGCTGGTCACATCCAACTTACCTTCTGGGTCTAAGAAGATAGTTCGTATCTCGAGATCCAGACTTCTCCGGAACAACACAGTCACTCCTTCCTCAGATCCAGGACGTCTTGGAGATGTGTACAGCTCGTAGCCGCCGAAAATGGGTGCGAATGCCCGTGCCTCAGAGATTCTGGTCTTGCTGATGGCCACCACATCTATGTTTAGCAACGTCAGATCGTTGAGCAGATGGCTCCGCTTTAAAGACGACCCTTGGTCACGTGCATTTATACTGTCTATTCCGAGAGAAGCCATGTTGGCTAAGATAGGAGGAAAAAAAATGAGAGGGGAAAAGTAAAAACACTTTACCTTTGGCGTTTTTTTAGGAAGGCGGTGGGTGATCCATCCCGCCGACCAGTGGTGGATTTCTCCACGAGAATGTCAGAATAAATTCTTTTGGTGAGGTTCCCTCGATAGTCTCCAATTGCCGCGGGAACTTTTTCTTTAATATTGTGTAATTCTTTTGAGAGATTTCAATTATTTTTATGTGTGTGGGAGGTGCAATTTTGGTGGTTTGTACGTAGTTTGTTTCTGTGATGTTGGTGTGGTGTTGAATGTAATTTAGAAGCTTTATGTTGTCTGTGTCTATAGCTGTGTATTGTGTCTGCTTTTGGGATGTTGGTACTTTCTGTATTTGCTGTGGTGTTGCTGGAGGAGACGATTGGGTAGATGATAATGATGGCAGTGGTGGTGGTGGTGGTGTTGCTGCTGTCGGTGGTGGGGGTGATGGTTGTAGGAGTGTGGCTGTTGATGGTGATGGCGGTGGGGTCGTTGATTTTTTCTTCTTCTTCTTTTTGGAGGGCAAAGGTAGGGAGTTCTTTCTGTTCTTTTTTTTCGCTGCGATGGCTTTCCACCCTTCAGCGTCATCACACTCCCTATCAGATTTAGCGATACCAGGAAGGGACATGCTCTCCATTGGTCTTGTTAGCGCTGTTGGTGGTGGAAGAGATGGTTTTTTTGTCGTTGGTGTCGCTGGTACTGGTAGTTTTTCTTCTACTGCAACCTTGGGTGGTTTGGCCACTCCAGTCACAGCGCATGGCGTAAGAGAAGGGGGAGCGCGTGCCCGCCTTGGTGAGCTTGGGGCAGAAAGCGCTAAGGTGTATTTTGTCTCCGCACTCGTGACACCTTGTGCGCCTACCTTCGACAGACACAGGCAGATGGCTGCCGTCATCCAGGTTGATCACATTAGGATGGCCTCTATGCTTTCATGGTTTGATTGGATGATTATCTCCATCCCGGAGCCTGACCAGTTTTCCTGTCTTATACGCATGACGTCTAGGATTGTTGTTGACTCCTCGACGTCAGCGAGGACAGCTGCCACCAGCCAAACAATCTCCAATGAGGGCAGAGCCTGTGTCACTTGGACCCTCGCGACTCTCTGGCCACAATAATTCGTCACTGTGTAGTGGTGTAATGGGGTGTGCTCTGGCTTCTTCGGGTGTAGCGAAGAGAACATCCACTGTGCCATACTTCGATCCTCGGGCTATGTAAGTTTTCTGTGCCCAGACAGCACCCATAGCCCTTTGGACATGCGACTCTGTCGCCCGTTCCACCCGGCGCGATTTCAGTCCAAGTGTGCAGACCGTACACAAACGTCAGTTTTTCATGACCTCGGGTGGGTGGGTGAGGTTTATCCTGTGTCCTTTTTTTTTTACCAGCACCTTGGCCTGCCTTATCTCTATGTCACTGACGCGTATACGTTCAACATTTTTGGCAGCCTTCGCGAATTGTGTAGCTTTGGCGGCTCTTATCTCCTGTGTGGTTTCGTCGTTACTGTTGCTTTTGTTGTTGTTGATATAGTTGTCGTTGTTGTCGTTCTTGATGTTGTTGTTGGTGTTGTCGTTCTTGCTGTTGTTGTTGGTGTTGTCATTGTTGGTGTTGTCATTGTTGGTGTTGTCGTTCTTACTGCTATTGTTGTTGTTATTATTGCAGTTGTTGTAGGTGTTTCTGTCGTTGTTGCTGGTGCTGTTGTCGTTCTTGTTCACGGCTGTGTTTTTACTGCTTTTGGTAATTTCGCTGTTGCTGCTGTTGTTGGTGTTGTGTTTTTTGTTTATATTAGTGTTGTTGTTGTTGTTGTTGGTGGTGGTGGTGGTGGTGGTGGTGGTGGTGGTGGTGGTGCTGGTGCTGGTGGTGCTGGTGTTGGCGATATTGCCTGATGTGTTGTTATATTTTAAAATTGTTGTGGAAGGAACAGCGTTATTAATCTCAACGTTTGACTCGCTGTCGCACGACAGCAAAGTTGGGGAGCGTGACTCCGCCATGTTTTTCTTGTTTTTGATAAACATTTTCTTTTAAACACACAAAGGTTAAATATTTGGGCCAAAAGACCCAAATAATATGAGGAGTCCTTTCTTGAGGACAAAGACTAAAGTCTTATTCCTCTTTTGAAGAAAAATATTAATAAACTTATTTAAAACCGTAGAAATAACAAACTTACTCGAGCTCACGATAGTACGTCCATTCACTTCAACGACCAATAATAGTAATAATAGTAATAATAGTAATAATAGTAATAATAATAATAATAATAATAATGTTTTCTTTATTAACCACAAGGGTTCACATAAAGTAGACATTAAGGACAGTACAGGACAATACAGGACGGTACAAATGGGCATTTCTGCGTGTAAAAAAAACAGAGGTTGAAATAAAATAACAAAGAAAAATTCCCCAATAGGGGGGAGACTTCCAAGGGACATTTGTGGAGAAAGCCCATTAAAAGACCACAGTGACCCTGACCACCAGGGCAAGTGCCCTCTCCCAGTTTTCCACCTTTAATTTACAGACACATACTCAGAGAAGGCCCATTCATTCGGGCCATACTTGCTTCTCTCACCCATCTTTCAACAAAATGCTGGGAAGAGAGCACTTCCCTCTCTACCCTGATTTTCCTTTTCAAATGAGTTTCTCCAAGTACGTCGTCGCTCTTTCCCTCCACTAATCCTCTATAGAACGCCAAGGTGGAGTTTCCACCGATCACATTGCCCGATTGGTCGAGGGCTGTGAGCGCCTGAAGACATTCCAGTCTCCAAGCGCTCCCTCTCGGTCTTCGCTTGACCCAGGACTGCAGCTCCGTCAAGGAGACGAGCTGGGGAAAGAGGTGTCTAGCAAACGGCGACCACACCTGATCACCGTCGAGGAAGAGGTGGAGATGTCGTAGCCTAAGCGCATGTCTGCGCATCATCAGCCACGGCATGCCCAGCCCTCCACGTAGCGGGTGTTGACAGCAGATGGACCGCCTGACCATCGGAGCGCGTCCCTTCCACAAAAAGCGAAAGAGCAAACGCTCTAGCGCAGTCAGGCGGGGCTTAGGACAAGGTACGACGGTCAGGGAGTAGTAGATGACGGACGCGATGTACGCGTTAGCCACCTCCGCTCGACCTTTCAGGGATAGCTTCCCTCGGCCCATTTCTGGGTGAGAGAAGCCACCCTGCTCGTCTCCTCGTCCCAGTTTTTGTCCGTCTGGCGGTCTGGACTGAACCAGACCCCTAGCAATTTAACCGGTCCGTCCGTCCAGCGCCCGACGACGCTGTTGGACGGCATCGAGTAGCATGCGCCCGGGATCGAGTAGCATGCGCCCGTCGTGGTCCACCAAAGAGCGGATCGTGGCTTTGTTGCCACGACGCGCCTCCGCCACTCGGGCCCATTGAACGGCTTTCGTCCCCTCGTGTCTGAGAGCACGCACCCTAGCTCTGACAACGCAGCGTTCGTGCTTTGCATTGAAGAATTGGTCAAGGGCCAATTTCGTCGTAAGTACGTCGGTCGCGATGCCTTTGCAAAGCGCCTCGTCCTATTTTCTAACTAATTCTCCCTCTGCTCTATTTTTCTCTATTGCTAAAGCCTTACTAAACCTAATGGACTCTATTCTAATTGCTCTTTTCAGAGCAAACCACCACTTGTTGTTGACGATGGCCCCCGTCAATGCCCGCTTAACTAGTTCGCTAATCCGGTCTCTGTAAGCCTTGCACGCTGGTAAGGACGCGTTTAGCTTCCAGTAGCTCGTCACCTCGTCCCAGTTTTTGTCCGTCTGGAGGTCCGGACCGAACCAGACCCCTAGCAATTTAACCGGTCCGTCCGTCCAGCGTCCGACGACGCTGTTGGACGGCATGGACCTGCCTCTCCAGGTGCCGAGCTGCAGGCCCACTGACTTTTCCTGGTTGATCATTGCTCCTGTCACCGCTTCGTATTCTCTTAGTGTAGTGCCGATCGCCTCGATGTGTTTGGCGTTCGACACCACTACGGTGACATCGTCCGCATATGCTGACACGGATCTTCAGCATCCTAGTTCGCACGGGAAGCCCCTCAACGTCTCCAGTTTGTGCAGTAATGGCTAGAGAGTCAATACGTACAAGAGGGACGAGAGGGGACATCCTTGGCGGACCGAGCGCATGATGTTGAACGGTTCCGAAAGGTGACCGTTCACTCTCACCACAGAGCAGATGTCGCTGTGCATGGCAGCGATCCAGCCTCTGAAGACGAGCCCAAAGCCATCCGCCCTCAGGACTGCCGCTAGGTAACGATGGTCGACCCTATCGAAAGCTTTCGACTGATCTAAATTGATCTAGGACCCACCCGTGCCAGGTTCCCTAGCTACCCTCTCTACGATGTATCGCATGAGGTGGAGGTTGTCGTGGATGGATCTGTCGGGAATGGCGCATGTCTGCGCCTCTCCCACCAGACCACCAACGACAAGCGCCAACCTCTTTGCTAGCACCTTGGCCAAAATCTTGAACTCTGTGTTTAGCAGAGTTATGGGCCGGAAATTATCTATGTTATCCCCATTGTTCGGATCCTTTCTCAGCAGTGCCACCGCTCCTCGGCTCATAGAACTGGGAATTCTCCCGTTCTGTTGCCAGTTGCAGTAGACGTCCGCCAAGAGGTCTCCGAACAAGTCTGGCATCTGTACGTAAAGTTCATAAGGCAGACCATCCAAACCAGGCGATTTACTCATTGTGCAGCCAGTCATTGCCTCCCTTACTTCAGCGGCTGTTATCGGCTTTTCGCAACACTTCGCCTCAGTGGCCGAGAGCCGCGGCAGTCCGTCGAGGTAGACACTAAAGTCCATCCGTCGACCCGGCCCACCGCTGCCCCAGAACAGCTGAGCGAAGTGTCGCTGAAAAGCTTCACACATTTGCCCGGGATCGAGTAGCATGCGCCCGTCGTGGTCCACCAAAGACCGGATCGTGGCTTTGTTGCTACGACGCGCCTCCGCCACTCGGGCACATTGAACGGCTTTCGTCCCCTCGTGTCTGCGAGCAGGCACCCTAGCTCTGACAACGCAGCGTTCGTGCTTTGCATTGAAGAATTGGTCAAGGGCCAATTTCGCCGCAAGTACGTCGGTCGCGATGCCTTTGCTAAGCGCCTCGTCTAATTTTCTAACTAATTCTCCCTCTGCTCTATTTTTCTCTATTGCTAAAGCCTTATTAAACCTAATGGACTCTATTCTAATTGCTCTTTTCAGAGCAAACCATCACTTGTTGTTGACGATGGCCCCCGTCAACGCCCGCTTAACTAGTTCGCTGATCCGGTCTCTGTAGGCCTTGCGCGCTGGTAAGGACGCGTTTAGCTTCCAGTAGCCGAGTCCTCGTCTATGAAGCCTATCTAAGTCAAGCACACAGATCACGAATTTGTGGTCCGTGCAGCTGACTATCTTGAATTGGACAGCCTATGCTAGACCTATCTATTTCCCTACAAAATACTCTATCTAGATATGATCTGGATGACCCTATGCGATTTGTCCAAGTCCACATTGGCACATTCGGGAAATCCAATCGGTACCTGTCAGACAGTTCAAAACGCCTGAGCAGGTTGGTGAGACTCTTGCACCCTCCTTCCCTATCCACTAATCCCACACAGTCCCAGCGTGTATCTCAGATCCCGTTCCAGTCGCCCACTAACATTAAAGAGCGGGACGTTCCAAGAAAGGTCTCCAGACGCCGGAAGAAATCAGGCCGCCCTGCTCCTGTCGGGGCATAGACGGCCACTAACCTGAAAGCTTGCTCGTCTCCGCTGGTCACGTCCAGCACCACCAACTTACCTTCTGGGTCCAGGAAGATGGCCCGTATGGCAAGATCCAAACCTCTCCGAAAAAGCACAGCAACTCCTCCCCCCGATCCCGGACGGCTGGGAGATGCGTACACATCGTAGCCGCCGAAGATCTGTGCGAAGGCCTGTGCTTCGGAGATTCTGGTCTCGCTGATGGCCACTACATCTATGTTTAGTGACTTGAGGTCATTGAGCAGGTGGCCCTGCTTCCATGACGACCCCAAGCCATGCGCATTTATGCTGCCTATTCTGAGTGAGGTGATGTTGAAATGGAGTGGAAAAGATGGGAAAGACCACTTACCTTACTTCTCGTAGAGGAAGGACGGTTTTTCCATCCTTTTCACTGCTTGTGGCCTCCTCAGGAAGGATGTTCTTATAAATCCTCCTGGAGAGTGCTTGTCGGAAGTCTCCGATGTCTTTGGGGAATTTTTGTTTTAGTGTCATGTACGTTTTCTGTGTGATGCGAGTGATTTGTATGTGTGGAGGTGGTGTGAACTTTTGGGTTGTTGTGTAGTCTTTTTCTGTGATGCTGGTGTTGTGTTGGATGTAGTGTAATAATTGGTTGTTGTTCAAATTTAATGCTGTGTAGTGTGTGACGTTTTGGTTGTTTTGTTTTGTTTGCGTTTGCTGTGGGTTTGTTTCTGTTTCGCTTTTTGGTGACTTCTGTGGTGTAAGTGATGGTGGTGTTGGGGTTAATGATGGTGATGGTGTTGGTGTTTGGGGTGATGGGGTTGGTGATGCTGGTGTGGATGGTGGCATATTTGTCCTAACTTTTTTGTTTGATAGTTTATTTATTTCCCTCTGTATTTTGTTTTTGGAGGGGGAAGGAAGAGAATTGTTTTCTTTTTTGGTTTCTTTTTTTCTTTTTTCCTAATACCGTTTCCCACTCCCCGTCGTCACAATCTGTCTCCAGTTGTGATAGGCTGATAGGCCGGGGAGTGGAAAATCCTCCACAGGCGTTAGTTCTGGTTGTGGCGTGGTGGATGGTGTAGGCGCTGGTGCTAGTTCTGGCGCGTTGGGTGGTGGTGGTGTTGGTTTTGCAACTGTTGCTGGGGTTGTTGCTGTTACAGTTGCTTCTGTTGTTGCTGCTACAGTTGTTGCTGCCATCTCTGCTGATGGTGGTGTTGATGGTTGAGTCACTGGGGTGGGTAGGAGAGGTGGCCTCAACCTTTTAGCCTGAGGGCAGAAAGCCCTTAGGTGGGTTCCTTCACCACAAACGACACACCTAGGCCTTCTTCCCCCGACAATTACGGTGAGGTGGCTGCCGTCAGTGAGGTCTATTACCTCTGGGATCTCCTCAATGCTTTTTGGTCCGCTTGGATCAGGAGCTCCATCCCAGATCCGGACCAGTTCTCCTGCTTTTCTTTCGCTATTTCTATTATGTTGGTGTTGGCTTCGATGCCGGCGAGGACGGCAGCTATTAGCCAGGGAATTTCGATGGCCGGTGGAACGTGGGTCACCCTGATCTTTACAAGTCTCTGGCCACAATAGCTTGGGATGCGTGTGAAGTCGTCACTTCTTAATGGGGCCATGGAGTGTTCTCTAGCCTCCTCTGGTGTTTCAAAGAACACGTCCACGGTTCCATACTTCTGCCCAAATCTGATGTGGTTTTTTTTTCCCACACATGTCCCAAAGCTTTTTGGATTTGGGACTCGGATGCCCGTTCCACTCGGCGCAATTTTACATTAATTGTTCGATAAGACACGGTGCATAGGCGCTAATGCTACATTTTATTAGGTGGGGGGGGAAGGCTGACCCTGTACCCATCTTTCTTTACCATTTTTTTGGCTTCTTCCAATTCCTCCTGAGTTACCTGAAATGCTTCGCACTGTTTTGCTACTCTGGCAAAACTCAGGGTGATTTTCTTAATGTCATTGTTGCTGTTGTTGTTATCGTTATTTTTGTTATTATTAATTTTAGTTTCAGTTGTGGTGGTGGTGGCGTCAGTGGTGTTCGGTGTGGAAGAGTTCATTTTGGTTGAATTCATTTTGACATCACGAGTTAATTTATTTTTTCTTTTGTTTCTGTTGTCGCGGTAGTGGTGGGGGCGTGGTTGTCGCGGTGGTGGTGGTGGCGGCTTTAACACCTGCAGTCATTGGTAATGGCGGGAAATGAATGTCTGCCTGAGACAAATTTAAAATATTGCTACGCTTATATTTTTTGTGTTGGCAAACGTAGTAATATTTACAATGGTGGTGTCGGTGTGAGGTGTTAGTTTGTGAGGAAGGCTGTCAGCTTCGTGTGGCTGTGAGACTTCCATGTTTTTTTCAAAGAAATTTTTTTTGATAATTATAAAAGTTTAAATTTTGGGCTCAAGGCCCCAATCTTTTTGAGTGTCCTTTTCGGAAAACAATGTATGTGCACTTATATACAGTTAACAATAAAATTTTCCATAAATGGCAATTTCAAAACAAACGAAAACAACAAACCTTTGCGGAGCTTACGATGATACGATTTACTACGTAGGTCGCCAATAATAATAATAATAATAATAATAATAATAATAATAATAATAATAATGCTTTCTTTATTTACCACAAGGGTTTACATAAAGTAGACATTAAGGACAGTACAGGACAATACAGGACGGTACAAATGAGCATTTCTGCGTATAAAAAACAAAAAACAGAGGATGTAATAAAAGAACAATGAAAAATTCCCCAATAGGGGGGAGACCTCCGAGTGCCATCGTGGAGAAAGCTCATTAAAAAAAGCCACGGTGACCCTGACCACCAGGGCAAATGTTCTCTCCCAGTTTTCCACCTTCAATTTACAGGCATATACTCAGAGTAGGTCCATTCACTCAGGCCATTCTTGCCTCTCTCACCCATCTTTCAATAAAAAGCTGGGAAGAGAGCACCTCTCTCTCTACCCTGACTTTCCTTTTCAAATGAAATTGGAAAAGGTTAATCAGAGCATCACCGAAGAGGTAAGTGCTCGTCTTCAGCCCTTTCAGACGCGTCCACCATACTATCTCTTTCGCCTGGCCACCAGACATACAAACTGCCTGCCCTTCCCGGCTAAAGGAAGAGGGCGGGGCAATCCTCACGATGGACTCAGCTGATAGCCGGATCCGTTCTACACGTGACAGCAGGTGTTCGACATAAACCCACTTGTCAGCAATGCTCGGATACTGGACGAGTGCATGCAGGACGGTTTCGTCACCCTGCGCGCATCTCGGACATGCCCGGATGACGGCACCTCCATGCCTGTAGAGTTTATCCCGAACTGGCAAAGCTCCTCGGTAGCACTGCCAGGCCAGGGATTTCTAATAATAATAATAATAATTACTATTCCCTTACTACCTCCTGTTAAGAGAGGGATGGTAGTAGTGCCACTACACATGAATAGAAGCGAGGAAGGTAACAAAAGATATAAATAGACTGATTTAGTGACCCGGTCAAACAGCTAACAACAACAACAACAACACCAAAATAATAATTGTTGTTGTATCTCTAAACTCTCTCAAAATGTTTAGTTTAAACGATGTCAAATCTAAACTATAATATAATAATAGTAATAATAAGCAACAAGTCGAAAGATTATAGAACAGAACACAGACAAAAACAATCCAACAACAAAAACAAATTTCAAAAGTTTTGAACGCAACAACCCCTACTTCCCACATAGCTAAAATCAAAATCAAAAACAGCAGCAGCAGCAACAACAAAACTAGTAACCGACGATGTTACTGGCCTTGAAAAACGAAAAACGTAAATAAAAAAAAACACAAACAAACAAACAAAAAACTAAGTCAGACATTCAAACATTACAATGAAACTTGTTTGTTTTTTAAAGTTTTTATCTATTTATTTGTTTATTTATTTATGTTCGTCTACAGCGTGATGGTGCCACGCTAAAATCACCGGGAAGGGGGGTGATGAAATCACCGGTGGCTATGTAACCATATATTCACCAATCCTCGATATGAGTGTTTAAATGTCGAACCTAAACAGTTCGAATAACGGTGAAGAGGAGACTGGAACGTCATGTGACAGACTCTCACCCAGCAAGTGTCCCCTGGCCCAGCAGCAGGGACCTGGCTGTCATCCAAATACTGGTGGTGTTGGAGGAAGAAGAAGAAGGAAAGGGACAAGAACCAACTGGACGAAAGAATTGAATAGAACTGTAATGGAATGTTACCTGAAGAGTAACCCCAAGGAAAAAAGCTATAGGAAACGGATGCATAACATCTGGAACGAGATTGGTCTATTTAAATTAGATGAACAAAAATTGGCCGGGCAGGCTCGGATAAGCAAGTTGGAACTGGAGGAACTGAGCAGAGAGATTAGGTTAGAAATGGAGAATGGAGTATGCCAGACAAACGAGCCAGTGGGAATGAAGGTGAAGAGGTTGAGAGAACGGAGGAAGCATCCGAAGCAGACAATGGTCTGAATGCTGAAATAAATAACATCTGGAACAAAGATACGGCCATTGTAGAAATGAATGCTGACGGGCTAGGACAAGATTTGGTTGATATCCTAAACTTAGTGGTAGATGAAATGAACAATGATAGTGGGAAACCTATGAACCTAAGATTTGTAGACATGAAAAAGTTAAAAGAAACAACAGCTAAGGTAAACAAAGTCATCCCATACCTTGAGGCGAGGAACCTTCACCAATGCAACAATATTCTCAAAGCAACAGCAAATGCGGTGAGGAAATTACTTGGCATAAAAACGAGAGTAAACAACAAACAAGAAAGATCAGAACTTTGGTGAAAGAAATACTGAATCGTCAAATCAAGGAAATGAGAAATGACACTGGAAAGCTTAAGTCCCTACTGAATGGGACACTACAAAACATAGACACTAAAAATAGACTGGAAATAAAGTACAAAACTAGGAGGAAAAAGCTAAATATCATCATAGAGGAACTGAAGCAACGCATTGTAGCAAAGAGTGCAAAGATTAGGCGGTATGAGAGCAGAGTCAGTCAGTATAGACAGAACCGTATGTTTGACAACAATCAAAAGATGTTGTTTGGACAGCTTGAAGGGAAAGAAAGAGGCAACGACTTGATCTCTGAGGCGAACAGACTAAGACATTCTGGAGAGGAATATGGGAGCAGGATGTTGAACATAATGACCAGGCAGTGTGGATTGAGATAGTACAAAAGGAGATTAGTGAATAAGCACACCAACAAACTGATTTGAGTATCACAGTTGAAACTCTTAAAGGGCAGGCCAAAAAACTAACCAACTGGAAATCACCAGGCCCAGATGGTGTGCAGGGGTATTGGATCACAAAATATAACATCCCTCCACCCGAAACTGACAACCATGTTCAATGACTGCTTGATGTCGGGTGAGGTACCAGAGTGGTTGACAAAAGGTACCACAGTTCTGGTAATGAAAGACCGAATCAAGGGTAATGATGTTACCAAGTATAGCCCTATCACATGTCTGTCCGTAATGTGGAAACTGTTAACAAGCATTGTGTCTGAGGAAATCTACCATCACCTCCACATAAACAACTTGTTACCGGACGAACAGAAAGGATGCTGAAAGAAGATGGTAATGAGGAATTGCAAGAGGAGACACACTGGTCTTGCCATGGGATGGATAGATTACAAAAAGGCATTCGACATGGTACCTCATTCTTGGATAACCAAAAGCCTAGAGATCTTCAAGGTGGCAGATAACATCAGACAGTTATTGAGCAAAAGTATGAAGTCCTGGGAAACAGAGTTAACATCGGGTGGAGAATCCTTGGGAGGCGTGAAGATCAAGAGAGGTATCTTCCAGGGAGATAGTTTGTCCCCTCTGTTGTTTGTCCTTGCCCTGATACCCCTGACCATTATACCGCGAAAAGTGAGAGCAGGATACAAGTTGGGAAAAGGAGAGCTTACCATCAACCACCTCCTCGTCATGGACGATCTTAAACTCTTTGGGAAGAGTGAGGAGTTGGATGTACTTGTTGACACTGTCCGTATTTTCAGCAATGATATATATATGCAATTTGGTATTAATAAGTGTGGAGTCCTAGTGATGAAGAGGGGGTAAATTGAGCAGAAGCAACCGAATCCAGGTACCAACAGGTGAGATGATAAAGGAAATTGACACTGAAGAAGGATACAAATATTTAGGTGTTCTGGAGGCAGATGATATCAAGAAAAAAAAATGAAGGAATCGATAAGATCTGAGTACATTAGGAGAGTAAGGAGCGTATTAAAATCACATCTAAATAGCAGGAATGTCATAAGGGCAGTTAATTCCCGAGCTGTGTCTATTATTAGGTACAGTGCGGGAATTCTGAAATGGAATGTTGCTGAACAAAAAGAAATGGATAGGAAGACTAGGAAGCTATTGACTATCTACAACATGTTCCACAAGAGGAGTGATGTCGATAGACTCTACTTAAAGAGATCTGAAGGTGGAAGAGGTCTTATCAGCATAGAGGACTGTGTTCAGATGGAGAAAAACAACCTGCACAAATACGTGACTGACAGTAGGGATCCAATGCTCAGAATTGTACTGAAGGAGAGGACAATAAACCAGGGGATGTCCAAGGAAGAAATAATAAGGAGGAAGAGCAACCTTCATGAAAAATCCCTTCATAGTACCTTCTTTAAGGAAACTGAATTTAGAGATCCACAGACATGGTTCTAGTTAAAAAGAGGATACCTTAAAAAGGCTACAGAAGGAATGCTAATGGTTGCGCAAGAGCAGGCCCTCAGAACGAAGAGGGTGAAACACCATATTTACAAGGAGGAGGCTAGCCCACTGTGTAGGATCTGTGGAGAGAGAGAGGAGATTGTGGCTCACATTGTATCCGAGTGTAAACACCTAGCCCAGACTCACTATAAAGGCTGGAGACATGATGTGATGGGCAGGGTGATCCACTGGCACCTATGCAAAGTAAACAATTTACCACATTCTGAGAAATGGTATGAGCATAAGCCAGAGTTGGTGATAGAAAACGATCAGGTGAAGGGGTTATGGGATTTTAGGATACAGACAGACAAGAAACTGGAACACAATAGGCCTGACCTGGTGGTTTTGGACAAGGTAAAAAGATCGTGCCTGATTGTAGATGTAGCCTGCCCATTTGACACGAGAGTGCAAGAAAAGGAGAGGGAGAAAATTAACCGATACCAGGATTTAAAGTGGGAGGTAAAAAGAATTTGGAACTGCCATGAAGTCAGAGTCGTCCCGATTGTCATAGGAACACTAGGTACTATCTCAAAGAGTTTCCAAGGATGGTTAAAGAAAATTAGTCCAGCCCCGCTTTTTGGAACACTTCAAAAGGCATGCTTGCTGGGAACAGCAAGAACCCTCCGATACGTCCTGAATATCTGAGGCTGCAGGTAGCGGCTTGATATTCATTTCAACAAACTTTCCAGTTAAATAACATCAATGACTGAGACTCAAAGAATAATAATAATAATTGTTTCTACTTTTGGCACAAAGCCAGCAATTACCCCAGTGCATTATTGGTGCTTTATTTTATCAACCTCGTAAGGATGAAAGGCAAAGTTAACCTCAGCGGGATTTGAACTCAGAATGTAAAGGGCCATCACTCTATGCTTCAAAGTATGATGTCTGACGCTCTACCGATACCGCCAATTCACAAATAATAATAATAATAATTGTTTCTACTTTTGGCACAAGGCCAGCAATTATCCCAGTGTATTACTGGTACTTTATTTTATCGACCCCGAAAGGATGAACGGCAAAGATAATAATAATAATGATTTCTAGTATAGGCACAAGACCAGTAATTTTTGGGGGAGGATAAAGTCGATTAAATCGACCCAAGTAAGTTACTGGTGCTTTATTTTATCAATCCTGTAAGGATGAAAGGCAAAGTTAACCTCGACGGGATTTGAACTCAGACCGTAAAGGGACGTAACTATGCTGAAAAGTATGGCGTCCGACCCTCTACCGATACTGGCAATTCACTGCCAAGTATATTATAATAATAACAATAAAATCCCTGTGACCAAGAAATACTGGTTTGGTTGCCAGCGGGGAATAGCCGCATCCCATGGGTAGGATGACCCCTCTAGTATTGGTTGATACTCGTTCTAGGAGTGGTTACTCGAAATAATTAACCCTTGGCGGTTAAGGATAAAATGCAACAAAATAAATGCAATGTCAAATAATAAAAACTCATACCAGATCGGCCGTCATCCGAGTCAACAAAGGCCGCATCCCTCAGAGAGGAACCAGACTGGGGTTGAAAAACCAGCTAAGGATTCAAACCTTCCCATCAATTCAGAGCTGAAAACCTCTCAAAACCGGAATACTCCAAAAGATGGCCCTCCATGCTCACCACCAAGAAATCCAAAGAAAAAAGAGAGAGAAATAGTCATGGGAAGACAATAAAAAAGTCCTTGAGGTTTTCTACACTGACATGTACTGCCCATCAAATAGATTGAATACAGAACAGACATATATCAACTGGAAAAAGAAACATCCTGCAAACAGATTATATTGACAGCAACAAACTAGCTAATATACGAAGAAACATTGTTAAGAAGAAGTTACTAACTGACATAGAAATTGATCAGATCAAGCAATTGGCGCAAAGTCAGCGAACGAAAAATGAAACATGTGTCGGTGAAAACGAAGTAAATTGTAACACCTTAAATCCCAAGGTGGGGGCGGAATCGCTGACAGCAAAACAAATTAAAGAAATGTTCGAAAGAGTGGAAGGAGTGCCTGTTCAAGATGAAACTCAAAATGAAAACAATGAGGAGATCATCAATGATAAAAAATGAATGCGAATGAACTCGCCGACTAGAAGAATGAAATTATGATTGAATAGATGAAAATGAAAGAATCTGACATGGAGGAACGAGACACCCTCCCTAAGATCAAGAACTCCAAACAAAACCAGACGATAATACGGTAGACTCACATAACCACCAAAGACATTATCACCACAAATAAACTAAATATTACTGAACCAAACATCTTTATTATGCATCGTCTAACTTATGTGGAGTGAAAATGAAAAAACAAAGGAATGTCCACAAAAAAACCTACTTGGCAAGAGAACATCAATCGCCAAATAAACTTTCTTCGATCTGACATAGAAATTTTAGCAAACTACAAAGTAGGTGAACATGTTAAACAAACTAAACTCAGAAAATTGAAAAGAAAGTACAATATAAAATCAACAAGTGACATAGACATGATGATAGAAACAATAAAGCAAAAAGTGTCGGCCAAAGCTGCTCGTATACAGTGCTTTGAAAAACGCTCCAGATTCTATAAGGACAATAATATGTTCAAAAACAACCAAAACATTTTCTACAGAAAAATTGGCAAATCAACAATAACTGCTAAATCAATACCACCCAAGAAAGAAGTGCAAGAATTCTGGAAAAGATCTGGACTGAAGATAACGTTCATAATGTACGTTCTCCATGGATAGATAGACAACTGAAAGATACAGTTTACCTTGAGGAACAAGCCTGGGAAATATAACGGTTGAACATCTGCGTTCAGCTCTTAGAAAATCTAGCGAATGTAAATTCTCAGGGAAAGACAAAATACCAAATGTTTGGTTAAATGCCTTCTCAGAGCCTCATGAGCTCTTAGCCCAACTTTACAATGAAATGGTTAAGGAGCCAGAAAAGATACCATCATGGCTAGTTAACGGCATTACATTCCTGCTTCCGAAGAATGATGAGACAAACAATCCCAAAAATTAGAGATCGATAACTTGCTTGACCACAATGTATAAAATCTTAATATCAATCCTAACTGAATATACATATGACCACCTGATAACAAATGATCTATTTCCCAATGAGCAGAAAGGATGTAAACGAGGCTCATATGGCTCAATTGCTTGGATAGATTACAAAAAAGCATCTGATAGTTTGCCACACAGTTGGATTGAAAAATGTTTAGAGATTTTCAAAATATCTCCCGTTGTCAGGAGGTTCCTGTCATTTAGTATGAAGACATGGAAAACAACACTCCTTTTGAACAGTGAAAAAGAATCACTCGAAGCTGGAGAAGTTGATAATTGTGGAATTTTTCAGGGTGACTCTTTATCGCTGCTTTTATTCTGCATTGCACTTATACCATTAAGTAAAATGCTCAATGAAACAAAACATGGATATAAAGTCTATAACAAAACCCTTAATCACTGGTTCTACATGGCTGACCTGAAGCTATTTGCAAAAAATGAGGCGCAATTGCAAGGGCTATTATCTATTGTGAAGCAGTTAAGTGATGATATTAAAATGGAGTTTGGACTAGATAAAAGTGCCAAAGTCATGTTCATCAGAGGAAAGCTGCTGAAAAGTTCAGACATTAATCTTGATCAGGGGAATGTGATAACAGAACTTGATCAAGAAGAAACTTATAAATATCTAGGTGTTTGTAAAGGAAACAGAATAAAGTACTCGACAATGAGGGAAAGGATAAGGAAGAAATGTTACCCCAGAGTAAGAGCAGTTTTAAGATCGTAGTTACATGCAAGGAATAGGATTGATGCCATAAAACACTTGCCATACCAGTAGTAACTTACAGTTTCAATATCATCAACTGGTCAAGCACAGCGATACGAAAATTAGAAAACTTAACGATGCACAGAATTCATCACCCTAAGATAAAATATATCTCCATAGGAAAGAGGGAGGGCATGGATTAATCCAGTTAGATATTTCTTTGAAAACTGCAACAATTGGATTATCTACATAAACCGGCCATACCCGGCCATACCCGGCCAGAATTCTCTCACCTCTTTCTGTTCAAATCGGCTGTAACTGGCCACTCATACCGATGTTAAGGTATTGTTTTCAAAATAAATATCAAAATATCATAGATTCCATATTATGAGATGATTATGTGAGGTAAAGCCTTTATCGAGAAAATACAATAGTAAATATAGAGTAATGTAAATGCTAAAGGGCTAAAGGCCCCTGCAATGCTACCATGGGCTCCCGGGGCCCACTTGCCATTGGGCAATCTGGCAACCTGGCCAGTCTACCATTGTATGTATATATATATATATATTGCATATTAGTTTTTTAACTATGATAACAAAGGCAAGTTATTTTACATATCTCATTAATTGTTTCATGATCGTTTCGGAGTTGATCATACCGCTATATTGACTGATCTATAACAGTTAAAGAACTGTATACTATCAGACATAATATATGGGTTCGGATCATACCGTCTTCTTCGGAAACAATGAAGTTAGAATCTTTATTGGTAGTATATAAAAAAAAGGGTAGATATAAGAATAGACATACCATATATATATATATATTCCTATGATTGGTAAAGATAGTGGAAGGAGTGTTCTAGGACCTGTCCCCACTATCATTAGAGGAGTAAGTGGACGAAGAAGAAGGGGGGGGGAGAAGAAAAACGATGATGATGATGATGACGATGATGAGAAGAAGAAGAAGAAGAAGAAGAAGAAGAAGAAGAAGAAGAAGAAGAAGAAGAAGAAGAAGAAGAAGAAGAAGAAGAAGAAGAAGAAGAAGATCATAAAAGTTGTGAGTGCATACTACTAGGGCTAATAAATCTACTGAGAAAAGAAATAAGGAAGTAGATAAGTTTTAGAGTAAATATGCGTGGTAAATAGGCCCTATTTGAGTTATGGTATTTTAAGTTTTAATCTGGGAGTAAGATTAAGATACCGATTTAGAAGGTCAAGATAGGTTAGATTAGTATACTTAATAAGATGTAATGTGTTTTAATTGAAGGATATTAAACATTTGGTTGATAATAAACAAATCTGTTTTTACATAGGTGTTCTAATTTGGATAGAGGGAAATTATTTGATTATTTTACAAGTTTATTAGATTATATTATAAGTTACTGTATTGTTAACTTGTGAAATTAATGTGATAAAAACCCAATTTTGAAGGCAAACATTGCTTTTTAATATAGGTTAGATATAAATAAATACATATATGGGAAGAAAAAATTATTTTCAATGCTAATGGTGATTTAGGATAGCTAATACAGTTTGGATAGAGGAAGATGTTTGTGCTAATTATATAGGTTGTTTGGGTTAATTTGTAAGTAATCTATATATAAAACTGTTGTTGTCTGTATGTGTGTGTGTCACCTCATTTTTGCAAAGTCTATACAAATCCACATTTCTACTCCGATTGACTTCAAACTTGCATTTATATATTCCTTGCGGTCTAAAGATATTAACTGCAGCTTTTATTTTTCAATTTTCTGTTGTTAAAGGGGTGTTATGCGCCGGTTATCCATCTCCGTCGCGCTCTTATAATATCTGTCTGTATGCCTGGCTGTCTGCATTACGACATTCTGACGAA
>OZ024742.1:42877817-42937817 GCA_964016885.1 Eledone cirrhosa | reverse complement strand
GATATATTTGGAGCTTTTAGGGTAGTTTAATTATTCATGAAGAATGTTTAAAAAATAAAAAGGAATCGAAAGATTTATCGGCGAGTTTCATAAATAATTATAAATCAAATTAAATATACTACATTTTAAATTTATATTTATATTTAAAAGTTGAGTTCAATCTATGTCTGCAGCAACTGAATAAATTTGTCCGTAAATTAAGGGAATTTTTAGATTTTAGTATAAAGAATATCTCCTCCGCGCAGATTCCTTTTTATTTTTTAAACATTCTTCATGAATAATTAAACTACCCTAAAAGCTGATGCTCCAAATATATCGAATAAATTTGACACTAGATAAACTTCTATATTAAATATAAGACCATCTCTAGATCAAATGGGTATCCTAAACTTTTGGAATGTTTTCTGCTAGACAGGATTTGGTCAATAATTTTGGTTTTGTTTGCTTTTGATTCTGATGCTTATAACGAACTTGGCAATATATTGTCAATTAACTTTGAAGGGTTGATCTCTGTGGTTGATTTGCGGGGCATACTATGTTTCATTTTTATTTTAATATTTTTAATATTTTTAATATTTTTTTTAATATTTTTAATATTTTTATTTTTATTTTTATTTTTAATATTTTTTTGATTTTTATTTATTTATTTTTTGATTTTTGTTTTTTATTTACTTTTTGTTTCTGATATTTTTATTTTTATTAATATATTGATATCTGTTCTCTATTTATGCTTGAACGATAATCATGTAGAGTAAAGACATGAATAGTGTTGTTAAAATTAATGTAGACTCTATATATATTTGTGTGTATGTACACATATATGTATACTAGAATTTTTATAGCACAATGAGAATGTTTTCGTGTGAAATAGGAATTTGCAGAGCTGATCACGTAAATTCACATGATGTATATAGTATAAAATCTGGGATAACCTTCTAATATAAACCTATGAATTTTAAACTAGACATATGATCATTATTTTTCACACTTTATTGATACGTGTCTCATTCATGAATACTGATATTTACATTATAATGCCTGTTTTATACGAATTGATATTTTTTACATTGATGATACATAGTGTTTTAAATCTGCCTCGTTTTTGTCTGGATATTTTTCTTTTTCTTTTCTCTCTATGTAACGGCTGTTTTCTCTCTTAACCACATATATCTCTCTCTACATTGATACTAGAGCTAAATAAATAAATAAATAAATAAATATATCATTGATACGTCATTCAACTGGTGCACAACTACCTATTTTCTTTCTCTCTATCTCTATCTATATCTATCTCTCTATATTTTCTCTCTCTCTCTCTCTCTCTCTCTCTCTCTCTCTCTCTCTCTCTCTCTCTCTCTCTCTCTCTCTCTCCTCTCTTCTCTCTCTCTCTCTCTATCTATCTCCCTCTGTGTTTTTTCCTCTCTATATATATCTCTCTCTGTTTCTTTACATGAATTTCTTCTCTCTATCTATCTCTCTATATCTATCTCTCTCTATTTAGTTGCATGCATTTCTTCTTTTTCTCCGTTTTTTCTTTTTTTCTTTCTTTCTTTTTATAACTGTCCCTAATATTTTTTCCACTACCAATTCAACTTTTCAAATTGAAGTCGATGTTGAAAGGTATGTCGAATCTATCTATTTATAAGACTGTTTATATTGTATTTTGTCTGAGGAAGGCATAACATATTTTTAATATGATATCCCTGAAATATATATAATGAAATAAATATGGTTTTATAAATATAGTTTCTATTTATTTAATATCGTAAATATACTCCAAATACTTGTTGAGTGCTTTTATATCAGTTATAAATATTTACTCGTTGTTAACCCAACAATTTAAATAAAACTTTGCATATATATATATATATATATATACACATATAGATATATATATATATGTGTGTACAAGCATACACATACACAAACATAGCCATACACACATACATATACATACATACATACATGCACACAATCATACATATGTACACACGTACATACATACACATACATAAATGCACTCCTCTACATATTCACACACGCAAATAAATGTAAGAAAAAATATATATATATATATATTAAAAAAATATTTTTGACAGCGATACAGAAGACAGCTAACTGGACAGACACGCGTGGTAAGTAATACACACAAATGCACGTATACATACGTACGAAATAGTAAATACATACACAGACTCTCACACATAAATATACATATACATATACACATACATACACATACATGCATAAACACGCACACGCACACGTATACAATTATACACACATATATGTATATGTAATTATACACACACACACATATATATATATATATATATATATATATATATATATATATATACATAAATATAAACATACACACACACACATATATGTATACATACACACACATATACATACATAGCTATATAATTATACACATACAAATACGTACATATCATAAACACACACAACCAAATACAAACACACACACACACACATACATATATATAAATATATATATATATATATACATACACACACATACACATATACATGTGTGTGTGTGTAAAACTCAGTCTTAGATAATTCATATGAACCTTACATATACATATATATAGTAGTAAAGTAATAAAGTAATAAGCAACATAAGGCAATTATTCCATTCACCAGTGGTTTCTTAAAAGCAAAAAATGTTTCCTTCAATCTTCAGAATGAAAAAAACCTGGTGTATCTACATATACATACATATACACACACAAATATATATATATACATATATATACACATATATATACATACATGTATGGAACTCCTTTAACCATCTTTTGATCTTATATTATATATATATATATATATATATATATATATATATATATATATATACACACAAATATACATACACATACACATAGGTATGTGAAGGGCAGGGCAAAAAGAATATATGGGGGGGACATAGGAAAAGGTGAAATATAAGGGGAGGTAAGGGAGAAAAAAATAAATATACAAGAGTACAGAACGTAGAATCAGCAAAAAAACCGTAGCAGAAGTAAAGAGCAGAGAAGGAGTTCAAGGCGGTTGATTTATCATAGGAGTGTCAATCCAGTTACAGATCAGATGCGATTTCAGATGAGGACAGCATCTGAATATCTCAGTCTTTGAGTTAAGGCAAGCGGAAGTGGCTCTCAAGTTTAGCAAAATCCTATACTTTTCTGTGGTACACAAAGAACAATTCTTTGTGCCCCTTTGGTACTCCCTCGAATGGTCTAATATAGACCAATCAATAGAGTACGGGATGTTACTATCCTTGAGTTCCCACACATTACTTGCGAGGGCCGTTGATGTTCGTTTATCGGAGTGCTTAAAAGAAGCGACATGTGAGTAAAATCTGGTTTTAAACCTGTCCTGGGTCATACCGACATATCGCTCACTCCTGGCTGGCTGGTTGTTGATTACCGGTGTTATCTTAGCCTCATAAACAACAGATTTGGTGTTACATTTACCCTGCAATGGGCATTCATCCGGCTTCCTGCAACTGCATCCTGGATTTATTCTCGTATGGTTTGAACTGGTGATTTTGGACTTCATAGATGGGCAACAAGAGTAGCTGATCTTAACTACGTTCCTATTAAATATCTTATAATATCTATGATTAGGAGGAAAATGTTTATCTAATAGTTCAAGGAATTTCCTTCCTACATTAGTTTTGACAGTTAGAGAGAGGGGTGTGTGAACCAAATAATCTTCCTTTTCCTGTTATTGTGGTTAGTTTTAGGGGGGGGGAGTAGGTAAATAAGAATTTTTTTCTGTAAAACCGCTGTTCTTAAGGGCTTTATTATAATAAGGGGTGGCTTTATTAAAAATGTCTATAGACGAAGATAAGGTAGAAATCCTACGGCTAATGTTAGGAATAAGATTATTAAAAATTATAGGGGGATGGCAAGACTCTTTGTGTATATACCTAAGATTTTCATTAGGTTTATGATAGGGTTTAAAAGAGGCGGTAAGTAGATCAAGATTAATATCAAGAAAGTTAGCATTAGTAAGGTTCGTATCTATAGTGATTTTAAGGTTAAGATTAGCAAAAGTATTGATTAAATCTTTACGGAATTTATCAAGGTTATGGCCGTTGGTGGTATGAGAAACTGCTAATCCGTCATCACGGTATAAACCGATATTATGAGACGGAAATTTCTCTTTGAGGGTGTGGAGAAGGAATAATCCTACTAAGTCACACACATCCGCACTGTCATATGAACCCATTGCAACATCAAAAGAGTTTTCAGGGTTTGACTTTTTAACCCAAATATTATCCTTAGTAAAGAGTAAAGTTTTTCTAGCATGAAAGATAATGTCTTCTTCTAATTTAGAAATATTAATGAAGGGTCTTGCAAAATCTAAGGCATTAGTTAATAAGGAAACAGTAATAGATGGGTAAAAATCGACAATATCAAATTGGGTAAATCTACACTTATTTTTACCTTGTATATTATTGAACCAAGAAATAACAGAGGAGGTATTTAGCCACTGTGATAGGTCAGTGTTAGTTCTAATTTGGAGAATTATTTTTCTTAAGATTTTCTTACTTGCAAGGCCAACCTCGGATTTAGCCGGGTTAATCAGTCTACAACTAGGTCGATTAGTAAAGTCCAATTTATGGTCTTTAAGGGTAATATATTCTTTACGCTTAGCTAGGCTTTCAATCCGGTTATCTATTTGTAAAGAACTAGTTAGTTCATTAGCTTCTTTATTGATAGTATTGTAGGTATTATTATTAGTTAATTGATATTTATTGGTAATACTATTAGTTAAAAGTTGGTTATACAAAGTACTATTAACTTCAAAGAGATTTTTAGTTTTATCAGAAAGAACAAAAGTGTTTGTAGAATTTCTAAAATTAGAAATATCGTTAGATAGTTTAGTTTGAAAGTTATTATTGTACTTACGAAATTTGATATCACTAATTAGATTAACAAGGTCTAATTAGAAGTTGGCCATGTCTTTAATTCTAGGTGGATATTTACGGGATTTGATGTCAAAACAATCTTTAGTATCAGCACTGAATAGTCCATCGTAAACCATTGCCTTCCATCTCATTCTTTTAACGACTTGTTCGATTTCATCTATGAGGATTTTGGTATAAGTTGTGTTGGAAGGAGTGGGTATATTTTTGATTGAATAATCCAATTCATAAAGATCCATGGTGTATGTTGGTTAAATTCCTGAAAACTGTAGAGTGCGCAATTAATCGGGCTGAAAAGTGGCAATCGTATATGTAATATAGAATATGCTTCAATCAATCCCGGTTGGAGCTGTATAAATGAAGTAATTCCGTCGGAAAAGTCCAGGAAAAAAGAGTGCTCTATGTAGGTAACAGAGCTTAATAGTTATGTAATAAACAACATAAAGCAATTATTCCATTTACCAGTGGTTTCTTAAAAGCAAAAGATTTTGCTTTCAATCCTCAGAATGAAAAAATCCTGGTCTGTTTATTGAATTTGGATTTTAAAAACAAAAATGCAATCTATATGAAAGTGAGGCTGGAGAAGGAAGAAGGAAAGGAAAAATAAAATAAAACTACACATGCAAACACACACACAAAAACACAAAAAGCATACATACACACACATATATATATATATATATATACATATATACATATACATATACATACATATATATATATACATATACATATACTCATACATACACACACGCACACATATATACACACATATGTGTATATAAATACACACAAACGCATATATACATACGCACATAAATATCAACACATCCATACATACACATACATATATACAACCACACACACATATATACACACATTGAATGCCCATTGCAGGGTAAATGTAACACCAAATCTGTTGTTTATGAGGCTAAGATAACACCGGTAATCAACAACCAGCCAGCCAGGAGTGAGCGATATGTCGGTATGACCCAGGACAGGTTTAAAACCAGATTTTACTCACATGTCGCTTCTTTTAAGCACTCCGATAAACGAACATCAACGGCCCTCGCAAGTAATGTGTGGGAACTCAAGGATAGTAACATCCCGTACTCTATTGATTGGTCTATATTAGACCATTCGAGGGAGTACCAAAGGGGCACAAAGAATTGTTCTTTGTGTACCACAGAAAAGTATAGGATTTTGCTAAACATGAGAGCCACTTCCCCTTGCCTTAACTCAAAGACTGAGATCTTCAGATGCTGTCCTCATCTGAAATCGCATCTGATCTGTAACTGGATTGACACTCCTATGATAAATCAACCGCCTTGAACTCCTTCTCTGCTCTTTACTTCTGCTACGGTTTTTTTTGCTGATTCTACGTTCTGTACTCTTGTATATTTATTTTTTTCTCCCTTACCTCCCCTTATATTTCACCTTTTCCTATGTCCCCCCCCCCCCATATATTCTTTTTGCCCTGCCCTTCACATACCTATGTGTATGTGTATGTATATTTGTGTGTATATATATATATATATATATATATATATATATATATATATATATATATATATATATATATATATATATATATATATATATATATATATATATGTATATATATATATGTGTATATATATGTATATATATATTTGTGTGTGTATGTGTATGTATATGTAGATACACCAGGTTTTTTTCATTCTGAAGATTGAAGGAAACATTTTTTGCTTTTAAGAAACCACTGGTGAATGGAATAATTGCCTTATGTTGCTTATTACTTTATTACTTTACTACTATATATATGTATATGTAAGGTTCATATGAATTATCTAAGACTGAGTTTTACACACACACACATGTATATGTGTATGTGTGTGTATGTATATATATATATATATTTATATATATGTATGTGTGTGTGTGTTTGTATTTGGTTGTGTGTGTTTATGATATGTACGTATTTGTATGTGTATAATTATATAGCTATGTATGTATATGTATGTGTGTATGTATACATATATGTGTGTGTGTGTATGTTTATATTTATGTATATATATATATGTGTGTGTGTATAATTACATATACATATGTGTGTGTATAATTGTATACGTGTGCGTGTGCGTGTTTGTGCATGTATGTGTATGTATGTGTTTATGTATTTGTATATATATATTTATGTGTGAGAGTGTGTGTATGTATTTACTATTTCGTACGTATGTATACGTGCATTTGTGTGTATTACTTACCACGCGTGTCTGTCCAGTTAGCTGCCTTCTGTATCGCTGTCAAAAAATTTTTTTATGTATATATATATATATATACGATATTAAATAAATGGAAACTATATTTATAAAACCATATTTATTTCATTATACATATTTCAGGGATACCAAATTAAAATATGGTATGCCTTCATCAGACAAAATACAATATATAAACAGTTTTATAAATAATTTTGACGTACCCTATTAGATGCAACCATTATTTTTGGAAGCTGTCTGGATAGACAGACAGCTTACAAAAATAATGGTTGCATCTAATAGGGTACGTCAAAATTATTTATAAAACTGTTTATATATTGTATTTTGTCTGATGAAGGCATACCATATTTTAATTTGGTATCCCTGAAATATGTATAATGAAATAAATATGGTTTTATAAATATAGTTTCCATTTATTTAATATCGTATATCTACTCCAAAAACTTGTCGAGTGCTTTATATCAGTTATAAAATATTTACTTGTTGTATCCCAACAATTTTAAATAGAACTTTTGCATATATATATATATATATATATATTTTTCTTATATTTATTTGCGTGTGTGAATATGGAGAGGAGTGCATTTATGTATGTGTATGTATGTACGTGTGTACATATGTATGATTGTGTGCATGTATGTATGTATATGTATGTGTGTATGGCTATGTTTGTGTATGTGTATGCTTGTACACACATATATATATATATGTATATGTGTATATATATATATATATATATATATGTATGTTTATGTGTGTATGTATATGTATTTATATTTATGTTTCTATGTGTATGTATGTGTGTATATATGTGTGTGTGGTTGTATATATGTATGTGTATGTATGGATGAGTTGATATTTATGTGCGTATGTATATATGTGTTTGTGTGTATTTATATACACATATATGTGTGTATATATATGTGCGTGTGTGTATGTATGAGTGTATGTATATGTATATATATATGTATGTATATATATATATGTATATATATATATATATATATGTGTGTGTATGTATGCTTTTTGTGTTTTTGTGTGTGTGTTTGCATGTGTAGTTTTATTTTATTTTTCCTTTCCTTCTTCCTTCTCCAGCCTCACTTTCATATAGATTGCATTTTTGTTTTTAAAATCCAAATTCAATAAACCGACCAGGATTGTTTCATTCTGAGGATTGAAAGCAAAATCTTTTGCTTTTAAGAAACCACTGGTAAATGGAATAATTGCCTTATGTTGTTTATTACATAACTATTAAGCTCTGTTACCTACATAGAGCACTCTTTTTTCCTGGACTTTTCCGACGGAATTACTTCACATATATATATATATATATATATATATATATATATATATATATATATATAACGAATGAAAAGTGGTAAGGAACCAGATGGACCATAACGCACCAAAGTACTCAATACTTAGGGTAGTAGAGTGGATAATAGGAACGAGTAGGACCCCGACGGCTGAGCTCAAGCCGTTTCGACGGCTAATTCTGGACTAAAATTAGCCGTCGAAACGGCTTGAGCTCAGCCGTCGGGGTCCTACTCGTTCCTATATATATATATATATATATATATATATATATATATATATATATATATATATATATATATATTTATTAAAATAACAGATTAAAGTTTAAGCAAAGAATCGCTGCTTTCACCCTTAACGGGATCTTCTGAAACTAACAAAGTCAATCTGTAAACGCAGAACTGGTTATTTCAAAAAATGTTGCAACCGGAGGAAGACAGGAAGACGATACTTTGGTTCGTGGTAACGTTCGCTGGCAAAGAACGGGAAAAAAACGAATAATACGTCATTAATAGGAGCGGTGAAAAACAAATACGCGCAAAGACAGAACCACGTGTATGGTATAAAAGAGGTCGTAGACTAATGTTCTCTTAGGTGGTGCATAGAGACGTTCTCTGGCGATGAACGAAAAAACGAAGATAATAAGTCATATGTGGAGCGTGGAGAACAATAGCACGCAAAGACAAAACCGCGTAAATGGTATAGACTAAAATTCTAACTAGGAGACCAAATGAATCTCCGCTACAGAGTTAAGAACAAAGTAAATAAATACAATACAGAAGTAATAGAAATAAATAAATACATACACGCAAACAAATACGTATATACACAAGCATACGCAAAAGCTTACCATAGGTATACAAAACCACGCACATATAAATATGTGTGTGTGTGTATGCTTGTGTACAAATAAATAAATAATTATATAAACGTATATAAGTAAATAAATACGTATATAACAAGCGCACACACATACCTACATATAAATACGCGAATGTTCGGAGACGTAAGTAAACTAAAACAAGAAGTACACATATACACACACCCACCATACGTACGAACCTGCATACTCACGCAGACGCAAAGCTCCCGTATACACATAGCCAAACCCTAAATACCAGAATATATAAAAATGATACGCCATAACAATCAAATATACGTACGAGAAGGTATACATACCCTCACAAAACATACGGGCAATATATACTTACCTATGCAAATAAGTAAAGGAATAAACAAAACATATACTTAGCTCCCACATCAAGACGTAAAATATCCACGTATAGATCGTACTATCCGTTAGGGTATAACGTGGGGCTGTAATACAGGAAAGTTTTGTGCAATTTATGTTTACAAGCCGAAATTGCCTCAGATTTTTTGTTTAAGATGTGGTCTGTGGCGTAAAGTATTTCCAGGGTCTCAGCGGCGCAGAGGTCACATGGTCTTTTATTTCCGTTATACGATCTAGCCCTATCTAGGATCTCCCAGTGTAACTTATATTGGGTGTGGTTGTCTTTTAGACTCCAGATATAAGCTGAAAGGGACGTCATATTCCTTCTTAGAGGGTAACGAAAAGAATGGGTATGCATGTAAAGACGCTGCTTGAAACTATTGGCGGTTAACCCTATGTAGGCCCTACGGGACGTGGGTGTTACGACCTTACATTTGTAGACAATGTTACTAGAGAGGCATTTCCCGGATAGGGGGCAATCAGCCCGATTCCTACAATTACAGTTAGTACTAACTACAGGGTTGCACGTGTTCCTACGGCTAGATAGTTTAGCTAAATTTGAAGCTGTGATGTTATGTGCAAGGTTAGGAGTCGTAGAGTAAGAAATTTTAATAGTATTTCTATTAAAAATTTTACTATATTTATGTGTAGAGGGAAAATGCTTCGTAATAAGGGAAAGAAAGAACTTAGCTAATGGTGTGGCCCCCTCCATATTATATGGTGGGTTAAACCAACAAATGCGACGGGATCTATTTCTTCTAGGTCTATTTTCGTACTCTGTATATGCTACCTTATCGACAAATCCACTTCGAGCAAGAGCTTCATTGTAATAAGTGGAATGGTCGTTGAAAATGCGCTCGTTGGTGGAAAGACGGGAAAGCCTCAACGAAACGTTTCTTACCAGGTTCTTGGTTATGCTGGCAGGATGGTTGGAATGCTTACTTATGTAATTAAGACTATACAGAGCATTATAGTTTTTCCAAATTGAAGGATGAGTATTTTAGACTTTATTTTATTCTGAGTTAAAACTCTATTGATTTTTCCATGGATTTCACCAAATTCTGTGGATGAATCTATATCCTGATTCTTTTTGAATTGAGTTTGAATTATTTTCCCACATCTTACGTTAACTATTTTTCCATTTTTACGCTATAGTCACTTATATATTATGGAATACTGTTGCTTTCTTGCTACAATAATTTCTATACTTTTCATATATATATATATATATATATATATATATATATATATATGCAAAAGTTTTATTTAAAATTGTTGGGTTACAACGAGTAAATATTTTATAACTGATATAAAAGCACTCAACAAGTTTTGGAGTAGGTTTACGATATTAAACAAATGGAAACTATATTTATAAAACCATATTTATTTCATTATATATATTTCTGGGATATCATATTAAAAATATGGTATGCCTTCCTCACACAAAATACAATATATAACCCTTTTTAAATGGAAGTTGCATTATTTTAAGGTATGTCAAATCTATTTATGAAACGGCTTATATATTGTATTTTGTCTGAGGAAGGCATACCATATTTTTAATATGATATTCCAGAAATATATATAATGAAATAAATATGGTTTTATAAATATAGTTTCCATTTGTTTAATATCGTATATATATATATATATATATATATATATATGGAATAGAATGAAACGAAATTTCATTTCTCACTCTTAGTACGGCAGTTACTTAAATGTAAGTATGTATGTATGTATGTATACGTACATACATATATGTATACAGACGTACAGTAGTATGTATATATATACATACATGCACACATATATATATGCACGTATCGGTTTACAAACAAACAGAGCATTATAATAAATGTTCGGTAAACCGATACGTGCATATATATATATGTGTGTACATATATGTATATATATACATACTACTGTACGTCTGTATACATATATGTATGTACGTATACATACATACATACCTATATATATGTGTGTGTTTGTGTGTGTGTGTGTAATTATATATTTTTTTTTTCTTTAAGATGTAACTTATAATCAATGTGGTGTGTTAACTGGCTTACCAATGTATACAGTGAACTTATTTGCCGTAGGTGTCAGGATGACACTCGGCATATATCAGAAACGATACTGAAGGAAAAGGAAAAACAATAAAAATAATTGTTTCTACTTTTTGGCACAAGGCCAGTAATTACTCAGTGCATTACTGGTACTTTATTTTATCGACCCCGTAAAGATGAAAGACAAAGTTAACCTCGGCCGGATTTGAATTCAGAATGGCAAGGGCCGTAACTCTATGCGTCAAAGCATGGCGTCCGTCCCTCTACCGATATTGCCAAAAAAATAATAATTTCATTTATTGGTCACAAGGGCCGACATGTAGGGGACAATACAAAGACAGGGACAGTTGTGGGTTTACAATAAAATTGAGTAAAAATACACAATAACAAAACCAATTACAATGAAAAAATATAAAAATAAAATATATGGAAATATAATATAACCAAATAATAGTTTCTTGTATAGGCACAGGCCAGTAATTTGGTGGGAGAGGAAAGTCGATTAAATCGACCCCAGTACGTTACTGGTGCTTTATTTAACGACCTCGTAAGAATGAAAGGCAAAGCTAACCTCGGCGGGATTTGACCTCAGAACGTAAAGGACCATAACTCTATGCCGCAAAGCATGGTGCCTGACGTTCTACCGATACTGCCAATCCACCACCCTCATAATAATTATTATAATAATGTCTCTACTTTTGGCAAAAGGCCAGCAATTACCCCAGTGCATTACTGGTGCTTTATTTAATCGACCCTGTAAGGATGAAAGGCAAAACTAACCTCGACAGGATTTGAACTCAGAACGTAAAGGACTGTATGCTATAAAAATTGTGTACCTACAGAAAAAAAAATGGTACAAAGACACCAGAAAAAGTGTCAGAGAATGAAAAAGCAACCATTCTCTGGGATATGCCAATACATAGACACAGAGAGATATTATAGTCAAAGGCCGCAAAGAAAGAAAATGCCTTCTAATAGATGTATTTATCCCCACAGACTACAATACATCTTCCAAGGAAATAGAAAAACTCTCCAAATATAAAGATCTAGAGATAGAACTAACTCGAATGTGGAAAATGAAACAGAAACAATACCTATAATAATAGGTGCTCTGGGAATGATAAAGAAACACACAGACAAATACATAGCCCAAACCTCAGGACTTACAAATATATACAGCATATAATAGAACTATTAGGCACTGTACACATATTACGAAAAGTACTATAGAAACAACATCAGCAAAAACTACACTGCTCATACCCAAGACACACAGAGCTGTGCTCTGTAAAGCAGTAATGATGTGCAATAAAAATAATAATGAAAATAATAATAATAATGATAATACTCTGATAATACTCTGAATTGAAAATGGTGCTGACAAGACTATTTAGAATGGAAGAGGGTAATGTGATAGGAGTTGTGATAAGGGCATTGGTGTCAATCCCATTGAAACTTCAAGACTTCTTAAAGTATCTGGGAATACCATAGAGCTTGGGTGTCATACAAAAGGCGGCTTGGCTAGGTATTGCGCACATCTTGAGGAAAGTATTATCTGTCTGAGGTCCTTGTTGCGACAGATGACTAAATACCACGATGTATTATCCATCTGCATTGCATGATAGACCGATAATAACAATAATGATTTCTTTATGAACCACAAAGGGTTTACAAAAAATACATTGTCATCACAGGACAGTACAGAACAGTACAAATATAGGTTTCTGAGTGTATAAAATAGGAAACAAAAACAAAAGATATAACAAAAAACAATAACAACACAAACAACGATGAACTCAAGTGCCTTCCTTACCAATAGAAGTCTGGACAAATGCTACGAGAAGTAAAAGTACCAACATTATTATTCAAACGTCTTTTTCGTCTTAGATATATTCCAGAATGACATCGGGTTTTCTTACGCAGCTCTTCTTTTATAAGCGAAGATCAACAACAAACGGAGATCAATAATTTTTTATGACTATTAGAGAATTGATGTTACAGATCACTAAGTCAATCTATATCTACTGATGTTCTCTTTGCCCTCCTCTCCCCCCCTCCCTCTTTTTATTAGTAACCACACAGCACCTTGTCCCTATAAAATGTATATATATATATATATATATATAACATATATATATATATATATAACAAAGAAGGTGTACCATAACGCACTACAGTACTCAATACTTAGGGTAGTAGAGTTGTTAATAGGAAAAGAGTCAGGACCCCGACAGGTCAGCTCCGGCCGTTTCGACACCAAGATACAAATTGATCGGATCTAGTTGTCGAAACGGCCGGAGCTCAGCCGTCGGGGTCATGACTCTTTTCCTATATATATATATATATATATATATATATATATATATATATATATATATATATATATATATATATATATATAATGAATAAACCCTGATTAATGAATTATTTTAATTCTTTTGATTCTTTTAACACTTTCGGTCATTGAGCAAAACTGTCCAAGGAGGGCGCCACACACACATATACCTATGTATCTGTGTGTGTATATCATTACTATATTGTCCCAAACTTCCTTATTGTCGAGTTAATCAGGCGGGCGCTAACTCGATCTTCTAGCAAATACGGTACTCGCTTAATGTCCACCTTTACCTCCCTTCTGTGACCGCTGTATCGCGTGCTAATTTCTCCCTCAGCCTATCGAGAATTACTTACTTGTTACGATCGGGTCACGAAACAGTCCACTAACTGAGGGGTCTCTTGATAAGCTTTATTAACCTCACAGCGACGGTGTACTTCTACAGTGCATAATTTGCTGCAGAGCAATTCGGTGAAACTGCAGTCGGGACTTTGAAGAAAAAATAGGTATATTTTTGTTTATTATTTCCTCGCATTTTTAATTTGATATATATATATATATATATATATGTCGGGTCACTCTTGAGTGCTACTGGTAACATGTAAGCCAGTACAACCTAACGCATGGTCGGGTCGTCGGCGACTAAACCGGCAACCCCACCAAGTTTACTTGGTGAGGAGAATGATTTTGGACACCCTGCAGGACAAAAAAAAACCCCGACAAAGGGTGGAAGAACTCATAAGAGTCAACGGCCATCCAAAAGTGTGTAAATATGTGTATATACATGTACATATGTATATGTGTATATGCATGGGTGCATGTGTATGTATATGTGCGGAGACATAGAAATAGTCGTGCTGGACACCCGATCGCGCGGTTAAACCACTGGGAGTGAAGGACCCCTAGCCTTTGTCAGGGCATTCTTCTAGGAGAAGGCAACTCAGGAAACTGGGATAACTCCGATATAAAACCTGTGGCTTAGTAGTTACCGATGATGTTGATCTTTTCTTCTTTTCAGGTTATAACTACTGTCGCTCAGAGAGTGGGACTGGCTCAGTGCACAGTCTTTCCTCACTTTAAAAAATATCTTCACGCACAAGCATTGCACTATAGAATTAATTAATAATTATTAATAATGGTATATCGTGCAATGGTCATACTCGATAACGAGGGGGCAGCCATCAAATATATATATACAATTGTCCTCCGGTATTCGCGGGGCTTACGTTCCTAGAGCACCTGCGAAGAGCAAAAAACCGCGAATATTGGACGTAGTCCATAAAAATGCCTATAAACATCAAAATATAACGTAAATTATAATAAAAAAAAGAGGGACCGTCTTATACGAAGGGGTGTCCAATAGGCCAGCAAATACATTATATTCTTATAAATAATTTAGTGTTAAAAATATATATATTTCCACGGAAAAAGCCATAAAAAAATCGCGGAAAATATTTACAATTCCGCGAATATGCGGTGGTTCTCACGAACAATTAGTTAGGTTCTAAAGAAAATTTCGCAAATAACCGGGACTGTGAATGTTGGGGGTACACTGCATATATATATATATATATATATATATATATATATATATATATATATATATATATATTATATATATATATATATATGAATTCTACAAGACTAGAACTGTTTCATTCGTATGAAATCATCAGGGAGTGTCAGATAAAATTGATCAGTTCTGGTTGTTTATAGGTATTTGTCAGGTAGTATTTGAGGGGCTGGGTGGCCCTTTTTATATAGGTTATTATTAGGTTATTTGGTGGAGGTGGCGGGTGGGAAGAAGAAAAGAGGAGATGAGAAAAGGAGAAAAGTCACTTAATTAATGAGATGTGGGAGGAGAGGGATGAAGGTGAAGAAGGGAGATGAAAAAGAGAAAGAAGAAATTATAAACCAGTTCTATCGGGTCAGCAAGAAAGTAATTTCGTTTTTCGCGAATAGATAGAGTTACGATTTTTTTGAATGACGTTTGTCTATGTTATGATTTTTTTCCTTTTGACATTTGATAGCCGTTACTTTTAGCTTCCTTTAGAGGCAAATTACGCGCAATTTGCAACTTTAGAAGCAAATTGCGCGTAATTTTGTTTACAACTGTTAGTTCAACGTCAATTTTAACATGGAGTGCAAAAACGAACATTTTCACCATATTATGCTTTTTTAGTTCAGTAAAGGCAAGAAAGCTGCTGAGGCTCATAAAGAGATATGTAAAGTTTATGGTGTTAATTGCTTAACAGAACGTACATGTCAGAAATGGTTTAAAAATCCGTTCTGGAGATTTTTCACTCAAAGATGGTCGACCTACTGAAGTCGATGATGACTAAATCAAAGCAATAATTGAATCCGATTGTCATATAACTGTGTGCGAGATTGCAGAGAGGTTAAATGTATCTCATACAACAATTGAAAATTACTTAAAATGCCTTGGACTCGATAAGAAGCTTGACATTTGGGTTCCACACAAATTGAAAGAGATTCACCTTATGAATAGCAGGTAAATCGTGGGAAACACATGGTGGTCCATAGGTATGCTACAAATAGCTGGTAAATCGTGGGAAACTTTTGGTGGTCCATAGGTGTGCTAGAAATAGCTGCTGAAAAGGAAAAACCTTATGGTGGTCCAGAGGGCTGTTAGAAATAGCAGCTATATCAGCTAAACAAAGGGAACCTCATAGTGGTCCATAAGTGTACTAGAAATAGCAGCTAAATAGAGGGAACCCTAAGATGGTCCATTGGTGTGCTAGAAAAGGCAGCCTAATAGCGGGAATCTCATTGTTGTCCATAGGTGTGCTAGAAATAGTAGCCAAATAAGGAGATCCTCATGGTGGTTCATAGGTGTGTCAAAATAGCAGCTGATTGGAAACACCTCATAGTGGTCCATAGGTATGCTAGAAATAGCTGTTAAATAGCGGGAACCTTATGCTGGTCCATACGTGTGCAAGAAATACCAGCAAGAAGGGGGAACCTCATGAATGTCCATAGGTGTGCTAGAAATAGCATCTAAATAGGAGGAACCTCATGCTGGTCCATAGGTGTGCTATAAATAACAGCTGAATAGGGGGACATCATGGTGTCCATAGGTGTGTTAGGAATAGCAGCTACATTACCTGAACAGAGGGACCCTCATAATGGTCAATGAATGTGCTAGAAATGGCAGCTAAATAGGGAAAACCTTATGGTGGTCCTGAGGTGAGCTAGAAATAGCAGCTAAATAGGGGGAACGATATTTTTGTATTTGCCAGCCTATTGGATGCCCCTTCGTATAAGACACTGACTCTTTTTTTATTTGACGTTTATAGGCATTTTCATGGAGCACGCCCAATATTCGCTGTTTTTCCATTATCGTGGGTGTTCTAGGAACGTAATCCCCGCGAATACCGAGGGACAACTGTATATATCAAGGCTCATGTAATGTGTATGTTACGTGTATATATGTTTGCCTATTATGAGATACGGATTTAGAAAAATAAAGAAGTTGAAAAACAAAATGAAAATAAATAAAAAGTTACAAAAATGGATTCTTTATCCAAGAACGATGGTGGGATTAAGTTGATCGAACATCTCAGCATCATCAATACTAACCAACTGAGTTCGTTAAAAGAAAATACAATCGAGTTATGTTGTGCAGATGACATGTTTATGCAAGTGTATGAATCTTCGTTTTCAATGGTTGCTTATTCTATATTTGTTTTTAGATGTAAAGAGAAGCAAAACATGTATGTTGACATGTCCGTATGTGCGTGAGTGTATAGGCGTACACAGCACACAAACACACTCATACACACACCACATATACACAAGATATGTGTGTAAGTATGCCTGTCTGTCTTTTTATCTATCTATCTATCTGTCTATCAAAGACCGAGGAAAATGGGCGACTGGCACATCAAATATGCTCAGGCGCTCACAGTCCTCTGGCAAACGGACCCGGCGATCAGTGGTGACTCCACTTCGACATTCTATAGAGGGTTGGCCCGCAGCATGTGCGACGACACGCTCGGAGAAACTCTAGGCGTAGAGGAGGACGAACTGGCCAGTCTGTTCGGTAGGACCTTCCGCCGGGACCAATGAACAACTTCCAAAAGTCCCTGGCCTGGCAGTGCTACCGAGGAGCTCTACCAGTTCGAGACAAGCTCTACAGATACGGGCGCCCGGGTAGGGACCCTTCGAAAAAGATCTGTCCGAGATGCATGCGCGACGAGGAAACCGTCGCGCACGCATTTGTACACTGCCCGGGCGTTACCGACCTATGGGGCTATGTAGAACGACTATTGTTGCGGGTGGGACCAATCCAGTTGACCACCGAGTCCATTGTCATGATCAAACCGCCACCCTCCTTCAAAAACGAGGGAGAGGCGGTTTTCCTATGTGTTATGGCTATGGTGAAAGAGGTTATATGGTGGACGAGGTTAAAAGGGCTGAGGTCAGACACCTTTCTCTCCGGCGAGCAGCTGATTCGTTTTTTCAAATACCACTTTGGAAGAAGAATCAGGATGGAGAGAGAGGTGCTGCACGCCAGCAAATTTTATAAAAGGTGGGTGAATGTGGCAAAGATGGCCCGAGTGGTTGGGCCTTCTCTCTATATAAGCCTGTAGGTTGAGGAAAAAGAGGAAGAGAGGAAGGGAGTACTCACTCTTGGTGCTCTTGGAGATGAAGGCTGTACATTTTTTCGGGGTGTGTACAACCCCTGTGTAACGCCTCCCCCCTATTGGGGATATCAATTGTTATTTGTTATTTTATTAATAGTTTTATTTTCATATACCTGTATGTAAACTCCCCACTTGTATTTGTCCCCTTTTTTGTGCCCTTGTGGCTTATAAAGAAATTTATCTATATCTGTCTATCTATTCGAGTGCGTTCAGGCGCTCACAGCCCTTTACCAAACGGAAACGGCAATCAGCAGAGACTCCACGTCGACATTCTATAGGGGATTAGTGGAGGATAAATGCGACGATATTCTCGGAGAGACTCTAGGCATCGAAGAGGACGAACTGGCCAGTCTGTTCGGGAGGACTTACCGTTCTGGGCCTATGGATAACTTTCAGAGGTCTCTGGCCTGGCAGTGCTACCGAGGAGCTCTACCAGTTCGAGACAAAATCTACAGGCACGGACGCCCTGGCAGGAATCCTGCGAAAAGGGCCTGTCCAAGATGCGAGCAGGACATTGAAACCGTTCAGTGCCCAACGGTGGCCGACATGTAGAATTATATCGAACAGCTCCTGTCACGTGTGGGACGCATCCAGTTGTCAGCCGAGTCCATCGTGAGGATCATCCCGCCACCTTCATTTAAGAATGAAAGAGAGGCGGTTTTCCCCTGTCTAGTGGCTATGGCGAAAGAGGTAATATGGTGGACAAGGTTAAAAAGACTGACGGCAAACACCTTCCTCTCCAGAAGATATCTCATCCTCTTCTTTAAATACCACTTCAGAAGGAAGGTGAGAGTGGAGAGAGAGGTGTTACACCCCAGAAAATTCGCTGAAAGGTGGGCGAGGTGGCGAAAATGGCCCGAAAGAATGGGCTTTCTCTGTAGGTTGAGGAAGACAAAAAGAGGGAAGACGGGAACACCTACAAAACGTACTCCTGGTGTTGAGGGTTGTTCTATCTACGGGGTGTAAAACAACCACGCAGTAACGTTCCCTCTTATTGGAGATTTCGATTGTTAATTTTTTAATATATAGTTTATTGTTATTTATTAATGTTAAAGTTATATGATTTCATGTAAACCCCCGCCGTCACGTCTTGTAATGTTCCATTTCTTGTACGCCCCTGTGGCAAATAAAGAAAGACATCTATATCTATCTTTCTATATCTGTCTATCTATCTCTATCTGTCTATCTACCTAGACAGATATAGATAGACAGGTATATAGACAGATATAGATATCTTTCTTGAAATAATAAAGAAAGATATCTATATCTGTCTATATATCTACCTATCTATATCTGTCTATCTATCTCTGTCTATTTATCTATCTGTCTATCTATCTACCTATCTATATCTGTCTATCTATATCTATATCTATCTATCTATAATCTATCTATGTATCTATGTATCTATCTATGTGAGCCGAAACAGATGTGCGCGGACTTTCAGCGGCACTTTGCTCAGGCAGGGCGGCGCGCCGGGAGGGGCTATGGATTTCGGTCCATACCTCGACGGCCTGTCGCGACTCTCGGACAGCGAGGCGAAGTTCTGCGAAAGGCCGATTTCAGCCGCTGAGATAGGGGACGCGCTGAGCCAATGCGGCAAACGCAAATCTCCAGGTCTCGACGGTCTACACTACGAATTTTATGTAGCAATGCCGGACTTGTTCTCTGTTCTCCTGGAAGCGGTCTACTGCAACTGGCAACAGAACGGGAGAATTCTCAGTTCTGTGACCAGCGCGTAGTCACACTAGTCAGGAAGGACGAGAATAAGGGGGATGATATAGGCAACTTCCGGCCCATAACTCTGCTAAACACAGAGTTACAGATTTTGACCAAGGTGTTGGCAAAGAGGCTGGCGCTTGTCAAAAACCTGGTGGGAGAAGCGCAGACATGCGCAATCCCGACCAGGTCCATACACGACAACCTCCACCTCATGCGATATATCATAGAGAGGGTTGGGTGTAAACCCGGCTTCGGTGGGGCCCTGATCAACTTGGATCAGTCTAAGGGTTTCGATAGGGTTGACCATCGTTACCTGGATGCGGTGCTCGAGGCGGCAGGCTTCAGACCCGTCTTCACGGGCTGGATTGCTGCAATGCACAGCAGCAACATCTGCTCAAGGGTCAAGGTGAACGTCTACCTCTCGGAGCCGTTCCATATCAGGCGATCCATCCGACAGGGATGCCCTCTCGCCTCCCTTCTGTACGTACTGACTCTCGAGCCACTACTGCGGAAGATGGGGCTATTGCAGGGAATCCCTCTGGAACCGGGACTGCGGAAAGAGGCGTCGGCCTATGCCGACGACGTGACAGTAATGGTGTCGAGCACCTCGCAAATCGAGGAAGTCGGCACCCTACTGAAGGAATACGAAGGGTTCACAGGAGCGAAGCTGAACCGGGACAAGTCCATCGGTTTGCAACTCGGATCGTGGAGAGGCAAATCGATGCCTTCCGATGGCGTTGTGGGACGCTGGACGGAAGGGCCGGTGAAGCTGCTCGGGGTCTGGTTTGGTCCGGACCTCCAGATGGAGAAGAACTGGAATGAGGTGACGGCCACGGTGTTTGTACTCACCCAGAAGTGGGCCGAGTGCAAACTATCCTTGAAAGGTCGAGCGGAGGTGGCGAACACTTTTATAGCGTCCGTCATCTACTACCGCTTGACCGCTGTGCCTTGTCCAGCCAAAACGCTGACCAAAATGGAGCGCGCGCTCTTCCAATTCCTTTGGTGAGAAGATCCATCTCCTGCCAACACCCTTCCAACGGAGGGATGGGGATGCCGTGGCTAACGATGCGCAAACACGCGCTCAGGCTGCGGCATCTCTACGTATTCCTCACCGGACAACCGGTGTGGGCCCCGTTCGTGAGGCGAAACTTCCCACGACTCGTCTCGCTGACCGAGCTGCAGTCCTGGGTCAAGCAAAGACCGTGGAAAATGGGCGACTGGCACATCGAATGTGCTCAGGCGCTCACAGTCCTCTGGCAGGCGGACCCGGCGATCAGTGGAGACTCCACTTCGTCATTCTATAGAGGGTTGGTCCGCAGCAAGTGTGACGACGCGCTCGGAGAAACTCTAGGCGTAGAGGAAGACGTGACTTCGTCTATCTATCTATATCTGCCTATATCTATCTATATATGTCTATCTATTTATTTATCTATCTATCTATATCTATCTATATCTGTCTTCCTTTCTCCATTCTTTGAACTATTTTGTACAATAATACTACTACTAATCAGTCACCGACACGACTAAAAAACTATAATACACACCAACTAACAAAGAACTCCAAATGATACTCTGGCACCGAGACTCAATATCAATTAGCAACACCTTAAGTATATATAACGTTATCGCAGAGATATCTACATTTATTTGAAAATCAACAAGTCTGATGAGTTATCGGTTCCAGAGTCAGGCGCTTTTACTACCGATTGTACCTTGAGCTAATCGAAAGCAAAATGCACGTCACGCGCGAATAAACATAATGAAGTTATATTGATACTTCTTTCCTGCTCCTCACACACACACACATATATAATAATAAGTGTTTCTACTTTGGCACAAGGCCAGCAATTACCTCAGTTTATTACTGGTACTTTAGTTTATCGACCTCGTATGGATGAAAGGCAAAGTTAACCTCGGCGGGATGGTTTCATTTATTGGCCACAAGAGCCGACATATAGGGGATAATACAATAGACGGGGACAGTGGGGGTTTTACACAAAATGGAGTAAAAAAAATAGGAAAACAATAACAATAAACAATAAAAATACAACAATGAAGATTCCTCAATAGGGGGGATAATCACCCAGTGTTGATTCAGGTAACCCCTCACCCCAATCCTGAACCACCCGGCACTTCGAGGGCACCCGGGAAAAGCACCCCTCAAAATCACCAGCATACAAGCGCACGATCAGAGTAGGCCCACTCATATGGGCCATTCTCGCCACATTTACCCACCATTCAGCAAATGTACTAAAGGGAAGCACTTCTCTCTCCATCCTCACCTTCCTTTCCAAGTTTAATTTGAAAAAGTTCGATGAGGGATTGGTCGAAAAGAAAAGTGTCTGTTTTCAGTTCTTTCAACATGGTCCACCATATAACTCTTTTGCTACTGCCAAGCAAAGGATTTCTGGAAATTGTCCATAGTCCCCGGCTAGAAAGTCCTCCAGAAAAGACTGGCTAGTTCGTTCTCGTCGACGCCTAGAACCTTTCGGAGAGCGTCGTTGCACTTGCCCACCACTAATCCTCTTTAGAACTCGAGAGTGGAAGTTCCACTGACCGCATTTCCCGCCTGGTAGAGGGCAGTGAGCATCTGGAAACATTCCAGATGCCAGGCACCCAGCCTTGGTCTCTTCTTGACCCAGGACTATAGCTCAGATAAAGGGACGAGCTGCGGAAAGGCCCGTCTCACAAACGGCAATCACACCTGTTCACCGTTTAGGAAGAATATCTGGAGATGCTGCAGCCTCAGCACATGTTTGCGCATCATTAGCCACGGTGTGTACAGCCCTCCACGTAGAGGGTACTGGCAGCAGATGGACTGCCTCACCAACGGAACCCGTCCTCTCCACAAGAAGTTGAAGAAGAGTTGCTCCAATTTGGCGAGGCGCGAACGGATGCAGCACGACGGTTAGGTGTTAGTAGATGACGGGGGCGAAGTACGCGTTCGCCACCTCCGCCCAACCTTTCAGGGAAAGATTCCTCTTGGGCCATTTCTGGGTAAGAATGGCTACCCTGACCGTAACTTCGTCCCAATTCATATCCAGCTGGAGGCCTGGTTCGAACCAAACCGCGAGCAACTTTACCGGTCCATCTGTCCAGCGCCCGACGACTTTTCCGGGTTTAGTTTCGCTCCCGTCAACTTTTCATATTCCTCCAAGAGGGTGCCAACAACCTCGATTTCCGAGGTTCGACACCATCACGGTGATGTCGTCTGCGTATGCCGACACAGCCCTTTCGCGTCCCGGACAGACAGACAGAGAAACAGCTTCTCTTTTATAATAAAGATTATCACAATTACTGTTACTAGAGATACTATTAGTATTATTGCTACTACTATTAGTTTATTGCTACTGCTACTACTACTACTATTATTGAGTTCATCAGATACGATGAACCCAGGAGAGGACTAGGATTAAATGCCCCAGGTGATTAAAGAGAATATGGTCATCAGAACTTTCAGTATACAACAAGCATATTGCCCATAAAACTTTTGCTGTGTCCGTCCGAACGCCAGCATTTGGCTTGCTGAACAGGTCATTGCAATAACTCGAAATGGATGTAAGGACGAAATGGATGTAAGGACTCGAAATGGATGTAAGGACTCGGAATGGATGTAAGGACTCGAAATGGATGTAAGGACGAAATGAATGTAAGGACGAAATGGATGTAAGGACTCGCAAGCTGTTCAGTGTTACTGGAAACGTAAACACTAATAGTGAAGTCGTGAAGTCGATCGGCTTTATTTCGCTCACATGTAGGGTGGCTGGGGCCTAAAATCTATATAACACCACACGAGTCTGAAGTGACACCTTCAACAAGAGAAATGTCAGTAGCTATCCCGCCCGAGTTTATAAGCATGAAAATAACAACATTGTTATAATAGCCACTGATCTAGCGGCGAGATATGAAATAAAAGCTGACACAAATTGGAAGGCTCTTCTTGATTCTTGAATAAAATGTTTAAAAATGGATCAGTTCCCTAAATATGTACATGGACACTTGTGAAGAAAAACGTAGACCTTAGAGGGGATAAACCATATCAAAAGCCTGACATGAAGCTCGGATAAGTTCATAATATCCCACCTTGAAGGGTACCGCTATGCAATCCAGAAACAAGAAAATTCCCACCAAGTACATACAGCACAAAAAAGGAAAGTCATTAGTTGAAAGTAAATGTAGGCTGTGCAAAATAAAGATCGAAGATGTTAGCCACATTATTGCCAACTGTGAAAGAATGTCTCATCGTTAATACATCTCCATGAAGCATGATGTGATAACTAGAACGATCTGGGATACATTATGGCAGACCAAAATCAAATCAAATCGGGAGGAATACGTAAAGACTAATGGCTCAAAGGAATATTGGTGGAACCTACATATAAAAACCGCCACCAAATTAAAATACAACCGGCCTGATATTGTTTGGGACCACACATTTAAAACATGATCTGTTGTAGAAATCAATTGCTCTCTAGATATTAATGTAGTAAGAAATATGCAAGAGAAAGAGGTTACTTACGGACTAAGATCCAGTACCTATGATACACGATCAGTTTTATACTTATTATTATTGGAGCTGCATGATATATACCGACACACCTGAACCAAAGTATGATAAAAATTGGATTTGCGGAGAAAAAACGCAACTCCTTAATTCATAAACTACAAATGGTCGCGGTATCTCGAATCTTCAAAATCTGTAAAACATTCTTATGATTCAAAGGATGAACGATTGTACAAGCGACAACGAAAATTTCATTTCCTTTACAACCTTGCCACCGGGTAGGTGGCCGGTCAAAAATAAACTCAAAAAGAAAATACATGCATGCATACATAAATACATACACACATACATACATACACGCATACACACACACATACATACATGAATACATACATACACACATACATACACACATACATACATACACACATACACACATACACACATACACACATACACATATATATATACATACATACATACATAAATACATACATACATACATCTATATATATAATCCAACTCAGAGATAGGTTGTAGTGTGTGTAAATAATATCTAAAGAAAAGTATTAAACTAACTTCAATAAAATCGGCCAGTGGATTTAGAAATGGATGAATGAAAGTTTGTTCAGAGCAAATATAACTCCTTACCTATCCAGAGCAACAAGATCTCTATCGATATATTACATGAATCTCTCCCACTCTCTCCCCGTCTCTCTATATATTACATGAATCTCTCCCCGTCTCTCCATATATAACATATATATAAGTATAGATTTGCATTTGCTGTGTAAACACAGATAGTTAAATCTTCTCCTTTGCTGAAGATCCGTATTTGACTGCTGTGATTTACCGATTGATGGTGAAATATATTTCTTTATTTAATGAAATATATACAGAGGATATTAATCATTTTAAAAAGGTATCTATATTTGAAGTTCTCGTTAAACTTTAATTAGTTACCTACCTAGCTATGTGTACTCACACTCTTTACAAATTATCTCCTGTGATTGTTTCGTATGTTTATTTTATATATATATATATATATATATATATATATATATATATATATATATATATATATATATATATATATGAGAAAAACCACAAACCCTCCATCTCAATTCTACTTTTGAAAAGCAGAAGAACTGTGAAACCGGTAAAGGAACCAAATAAATATATATTTTTAAAAAAAGACTCCAGTTGCATTTTCGATTTCATCTTTTTTTCTTATACTTTCACTCGTGTAGGACACCTCTTTTATTTTTTTTCATTTTGTAAAAAAACCTCACTTTCTAATATATATATATATGTCAATCGATTTCTAGTTGATATAAATGCTCGGATCTATTCATTAGAGTCTTTGAGCATATTCTACAGAGGTTATGGCGCATGTTTCTCACACATGACATGTTTCTCAGACATATATGTCAATCGATTTCTAGTTGATATGTATATATATAGAGATAGATAGCGATGGATATGTGAGTCCCGTGTTCAATCGGAGGTAACCACAGTAAGTAAGGTACTCAATACATTAGTAGAGTATATACAGAATTTAGTATATAAAAGGCTTTTACAGGATTAGAACTGTTTCATTCGAAGGAAATCATCAGGAAAGCCCTGATGTGCTATATATATATATATACATATATATATATATCGTGCAGCCTGGGGACCAGGCTGCACGATTTCCATGGGTGTGTTGGAGGGGTTGTCTGGGTGGGTGGTAGTTTCCGACGGGGTGGGGACGGAGATGTTTGGTGGGGTGGGGTCTGGTGGAATGGGGGTGTCTGGGGTGGAAAGACATTTGAGAAGGACGCGGTTAAGTGGTTTCACGCAGGAATTCCCCACATCCTTTTCAAATGTTTCTTTTAGGAACCTATAAGTTTGTATAGGGACCCTAATCAGTTTTAGGTTCAGTTTTTTGTTATTTTTAATAGAGTGGGCGAAAGTTTTCCCTTCGGTTTTCACCGCGATGGTCTCCATTAGTGTTTTATTTTCAGTGTTTATGTAAGTGTAAGTGTAATTTTCTTGTGTTGTGTTTGTTTTTGTCTGTAGTTCTTGTGTGTGCTTTCGTTTTGTTGTAGGTATTTTGTTTTCAGGAGGTGGGGGTTTTGTTTGTGATGTTTTTGTTGTTTGTGTTGGTGGTTGTATGTTTGTGGTAGTGTTTGCTGGTTTTTTGCTTTTGTGATGTCTTTTCTTTCTTTTCGAGCGATGGGGTTCTCCCTCGTCTTCACTGGGTGATGGCGAGATAGCCTCATCTGTTGTATCGTCTGTGTGATTGGGGAGGGGTATGTCTTGGGGAGCTGTTGTGTCTGTATGTGATTTTGCAGTGGTTTTAGGTGGAGTGGGGTTGGGTGGGATTGTGTTTGTTGTGGTTATTTTTGTGTGTTGGTGTTGTTGTTGCTGTGGTGGTGTTGGTGGTTGTGTTGTTTTGATGGGTGTCGGCAGAAGAGCCTTTTTTTGACTCATTAATTTAGGACAGGAAGACCTCAGGTGACCCCTGCTAAAGCAATGGTAACATGAAGGCTGCCTACCCTCAACCGAAAAGTTTATGTAGGTGAGTCCGTCCAGGAGTACACGTTGTGGGATCATAGCTATTCGCTCTGGGCTCATTTGCACCAGAACTTCAATGCTAGTCCCATTGAATACATCTCTGGGGGACTTTCCTACTGACAGTATTCTGTCTTCATCAAAATTGATGAAGCCGCACAGTATCCACCATATGTTCACCTTTGGTGTGACACTCGTGATTTTAATCTTCTGTGTCCTTTTTCCCATGTATGTAGGGAAAAAGGTATACAGGTTGGATACAATTGGCGACACAGAGTAATTTTGGGCCGTCAATTGATCCTTCATGAGTACCGAAATACTCCCAAAAAGTTTGCTTCTTTGAATGAATGCAATATCATTCATTGAATTTTTGAAAACCAGTTCAATTTCTTTCTGTGACAATTGGACTGGTTTTCGGGTAGAATTGGAAACTGTCCTAAAAACTATCGTTTTGAGAGCAGTTTCCTTGCGAATTTCTACCGGAGAATTGATGCTGAAAGCACCATTTTTTTCGAAAGTGACATATCTCCTAGTGTCCTTTAAAAGTTGTTCGGCATTTGTTATGTCGAGATATGTCAGTTCCTCCTTTTTTTTAACTGTCTGCGCAAAGGAGATTTTTGGTTTCTTTGTGGAATTATCCGTGTTGGTGGTGTTGTCATTATTGTTGTTATTCTTGTTGTTATTCTTGTTGTCACTGATGTTGATATTATTCGTATTTTCCTTGGGGTTCGTGTTGGTGTTGTTGTTGTCTTTGATGCTGGTGTTATTGGTGTTGTCTTTATTTTTTTCTTTGTTGTTGTTGTTATTGTTGTTTTTATCATCATTATTAGTGTTGTTGTTATTTTTGTTGTCATTGAACTGTTTGGTGTCATTTGCGTTGTTTGGATATGAATTTGTTTTTACATTTTCATTTCGTCTTTCCATCTCCATAGTATTTAGGGAAGAAGACGATGTTGACTGCGAGCTCTGTAGTCTTACCGACTCTCCACCACCATTATCGTTGAACGCAGCGTACATAACGTAATCAAACTTCTTATTATATTTTTTCCAAAATTCGATGGAGAAAAAATGTTCAAACGAATATTTCGCCCCTGTAGGGGCGAAAATGAGTTGATCCACCACCTGAAGGTCCAGACGGGGGGTCAAGTTACAAAATAATATAGAATTTAACTGAAAACTCACGTTTTTTTTCTTACATAAAATAACGGAAACTTCTCCGCGTAGTTGCACACGTCTGGTAGAGAGAGATAGAGATAGATAGATAGATAGATAGATAGATAGATAGATAGATAGATAGATAGATAGATAGATAGATAGATAGATAGATATATTTCTTTATTAGCCACAGGGGCACAAAAGAAGGGGACAAATACAAAGGGGGAAGTTTACATACAATAAAAACGTGTAAAATGTTATCACAGATGGAATTTAAAAGTTAGTCGATTTTCCCCAATAGAGGGAGACAGTTTATATGGGTAACACATACCCCCGAAAAAAATGTGCAACCCTCATCTCCAGGAGTACGAAGAGCTTGTACTCCTTTCCTCTCCTCCTCCTTTTCCTCAATCTACAGGCTGATATAGAGAGAAGGCCCATTCACTCGGGCCATTCTCGCCACTTTCACCCACCTTTCATAAAACTTGCTGGGGTACAGCACCTCTCTCTACATCCTGATTCTTCTTCCAAAGTGGTATTTGAAAAAAAGAATCAGTTGTTGGCCGGAGAGAAAGGTGTCTGACCTCAGCCCTTTCAACCTTGTCCACCATACAACCTCTTTCGCCATAGCTATCACACAAAGGAAAACCGCCTCTCCTTCGTTTTTGAAGGAGGGTGGCGGTTTGATCATGACAATGGACTCGGTGGTCAACTGGATTGGTCCCACCCGCGACAATAGTCGTTCTACATAGCCCCACAGGTCAGTGACGCCCGGGCAGTGTATGAATGCGTGCGCGACGGTTTCTTCGTCTCGCACGCACCTCGGACAGATCTTTTTTGCAGGGTCCCTGCCCGGGCGCCCATGTCTGTAGAGCTTGTCTCGAACTGGTAGAGCTCCTCGGTAGCACTGCCAGGCCAGGGACTTTTGGAAGTTGTCCATCGGTCCCGGGCGGAAGGTCCTACTGAACAGACTGGCCAGTTCATCTTCCTCCACGCCTAGAGTTTCACCGAGCGCGTCGTCGCACTTGCTGCGGACCAACCCTCTATAGAATGACGAAGTGGAGTCTCCACTGATCGCTGGGTCCGCCTGCCAGAGGGCTGTGAGCGCCTGAGCACATTCGATGTGCCAGTCGCCCATTTTCCTCGGTCTCTGCTTGACCCAGGACTGCAGCTCGGTCAGCGAGACGAGTCGTGGGAAGGCTCGCCTCACGAACGGGGCCCACACCGGTTGTCCGGTGAGGAATACGTAGAGATGCCGCAGCCTGAGCGCGTGTTTGCGCATCGTCAACCACGGCATCCCCAGCCCTCCGTTAGAAGGGTGTTGGCAGCAGATGGATCTTCTTACCAAAGGAGCCCGCCTCTTCCAAAGGAATCGGAAGAGGGCGCGCTCCATTTTGGCGAGCGTTTTGGCTGGACAAGGCACGACGGTCAAGCGGTAGTAGATGGCGGACGCTATAAAAGTGTTCGCCACCTCCGCTCGACCTTTCAAGGATAGTTTGCACTCGGCCCACTTCTGGGTGAGTGCAAACACCTTGGCCGTCACTTCGTTCCAGTTCTTCTCCACCTGGAGGTCCGGACCAAACCAGACCCCGAGCAGCTTTACCGGTCCTTCCGTCCAGCGTCCGACGACGCCATCGGAAGGCATCGGTCTGCCTCTCCACGATCCGAGTTGCAAACCGATGGACTTGTCCCGGTTCAGCTTCGCTCCTGTGAGACTTTCGTATTCCTTTAGTAAGGTGCCGACTTCCTCGATTTGCGAGGCGCTCGACACCATTACTGTCACGTCGTCGGCGTAGGCCGACGCCGCTTTCCGCAGTCCCGGTTCCAGAGGGATGCCCTGCAATAGCTCCAGCTTCCGCAGTAGTGGCTCGAGAGTCAGTACGTACAGAAGGGAGGAGAGAGGGCATCCCTGTCGAATGGATCGCGTAATATGGAACGGCTCCGAGAGGTAACCGTTCACCTTGACCCTTGAGCAGATGTTGCTGTTGTGCATTGCAGCAATCCAGCCCCTGAACACGGGTCCGAAGCCTGCCGCCTCGAGCACCGCATCCAGGTAACGATGGTCAACCCTATCGAAAGCCTTAGACTGATCCAAGTTGATCAGGGCCCCACCGAAGCCGGGTTTACACCCTACCCTCTCTATGATGTATCGCATGAGGTGGAGGTTGTCGTGTATGGACCTGGTCGGGATCGCGCATGTCTGCGCTTCTCCCACCAGGTTCTCGACGACAAGCGCCAGCCTCTTTGCCAACACCTTGGCCAAAATCTGTAACTCTGTGTTTAGCAGAGTTATGGGCCGGAAGTTGCCTATGTCATCCCCCTTATTCTCGTCCTTCCTGATTAGTGTGACCACGCCCCCGGTTACAGAACTGGGAATTCTCCCGTTCTGTTGCCAGTTGCAGTAGACCGCTTCCAGGAGACCGGAGAATAAGTCCGGCATTGCTACGTAAAATTCGTAGGGTAGACCGTCGAGACCTGGAGATTTGCGTTTGCCGCATTGGCTCAGCGCGTCCCCTATCTCAGTGGCTGAAATCGGCTTTTCGCAGAACTTCGCCTCACTGTCCGAGAGTCGCGGTAGGCCGTCGAGGTATGGACCGAAATCCATAGCCTCTCCCGGCGCGCCGCTCCCCCCGAACAGCCGAGCAAAGTGCCGCTGAAAAGCCGCACACATCTGCTTCGGCTCACGTATCACGCGTCCGTTTTGGTCCTTCAAAGACCGAATCGTGGACTTGTTGCCACTTTTTGCCTCCGTCACTCGGGCCCAGCTAACAGCTTTGGCTCCCTCGTTTCCCAGAGCACGTATTTTGCTTCTGACAACGCAGCCCTCGTGCTTTGCGTCGAAGAACTGGTCCAAGGCCGTTCTCGTTGCTAGCACGCTGGCTACGTTGCCACTTCTAATTGCCTCTTCTACTTTATCTACCAGTTCCTTCTCGGTTCTATTTCTATCTAACGCTAATTCTTTACTAAAAACTATCGAGTCCAATCTAACTGCCCTCTTGAGAGAGTACCACCATCTGTTGTTGACAATGGCCCCTGTCAAGTGCTGTTTAACTAAAGTGCTAATCCGTCTACTGTAGGCTTTGCTTGTCGGTAACGACAAGTTCAGCTTCCAGTAGCCGGGTCCTTGTCTATGGGTTCTATCAAGGTTGGCCATGCAGGTCACTAGTTTGTGATCTGAATAGGCAACCATGAACATTTGTGGACAGCTTAACATGTCCCTATCCTTATTTCTAACTAGAACCCTATCTAGGTACGATCTAGATGTTCCGCTACGATTACTCCACGTCCACATTGGCGCAGTCGGAAAATCTAGTCGATATCTATCGGCCAGGTCAAATCGGTCGATTAACTGTTTGAGGCTGTTACACCCCCCTTTGTCGGGACATGCTCCCACATAGTCCCAACGTGCATCTAGGATTCCATTCCAGTCCCCCACTAAAAGCAAGGAGCGGGACGTTCCCAGAAAAGTCTCTAGACGTTTGAAGAAGTCTGGCCGCGGTGTCCCGGATGGGGCATATGCGGCCACCAGCCTGAAGGCTCCACCTTCACTACCGTCAACGTCTAGGACCACCAGTCGACCCTCCGGGTCCAGATGTACCGTCTGTGTTACGAGGCCCAGGTGTTTCCGCAGCAAAACGGCAACTCCGCCCCCACCCCCCGGTTGACAGAGAGATGCGTAGATTTCAAAGTCATCGAAGATGGGGGCCAGCTGTCGCTCGCCGTGGATCCTGGACTCGCAAATGGCTACCACATCCAAACTGTGTGACCTGAGGTCGTATAAGAGTTTGCCCTGTTTCCAGGTCATCCCCAGGCCGCGTACGTTCACACATCCAACTCTTATATTGGCCATGTTGGTGCTGAAAAGTTAAAAGAGGAAAAGAGATCACTCACCCTTCGCCTCCTGGGGACCAGGCCGCACGATTTCCATGGGGGTGTTGGAGGGGTTGTCTGGATGGGTGCTGGTTTCCGGCGGGGTGGGGACGCAGATGTTTGGTGGGGTGGGGTCTGGTGGAATGGGGGTGTCTGGGGTGGGGAGGTATTTGAGAAGGACGCGGTTGAGTGGTTTCACGCAGGAATTCCCCACATCCTTCTCAAATGTTTCTTTTAGGGACCTATAAGTTTGTATAGGGACCCTAATCAGTTTTAGGTTCATTTTTTTGCTATTTTTTATAGAGTGGGCGAAAGTTTTCCCTTCGGTGAAAACCGAAGGGTCGTTCGTAATGGTCTCCATTAGTGTTTTGTTTTCAGTGTTTATGTAAGTGTAAGTGTAATTTTCTTGTGTTGTGTTTGTTTTTGTCTGTAGTTCTTGTGTGTGCTTTCGTTTTGTTGTAGGTATTTTGTTTTCAGGAGGTGGGGGTTTTGTTTGTGATATTTTTGTTGTTTGTGTTGGTGGTTGTGTGTTTGTGGTAGTGTTTGCTGGTTTTTTGCTTTTGTGATGTCTTTTCTTTCTTTTCGAGCGATGGGGTTCTCCCTCGTCTTCACTGGGTGATGGCGAGATAGCCTCATCTGTTGTATCGTCTGTGTGATTGGGGAGGGGTATGTCTTGGGGAGCTGTTGTGTCTGTATGTGATTTTGCAGTGGTTTTAGGTGGAGTGAGGTTGGGTGGGACTGTGTTTGTTGTGGTTATTTTTGTGTGTTGGTGTTGTTGTTGTAGTGGTGGTGTTGGTGGTTGTGTTGTTTTGATGGGTGTTGGCAGAAGAGCCTTTTTTTGGTTCATTAGTTTAGGACAGGAAGCCCTCAGGTGACCCCTGCTAAAGCAATGGTAACATGAAGGCCGCCTACCCTCAACCGAAAGGTTTATGTAGGTAAGTCCGTCCAGGAGTACACGCTGTGGGATCATAGCTATTCGCTCTGGGCTCATTTGCACCAGAACTTCAATGCTAGTCCCATTGAATACATCTCTGGGGGACTTGCCTACTGACAGTATTCTGTCTTCATCAAAATTGATGAAGCCGCACAGTATCCACCATATGTTCACCTTTGGTGTGACATTTGTGATTCTGATCTTTTGTGTCCTTTTTCCCATGTATGTAGGGAAAAAGGTGTACAGGTTGGATACAATTGGCGACACAGAGTAATTTTGGGCCGTCAATTGATCCTTCATCAGTACCGAAATACTCCCAAAAAGTTTGCTTCTTTGAATGAATGCAATATCATTCATTGAATCTTTGAAAACCAGTTCAATATCTTTCTGTGACAATTGGACTGGTTTTCGGGTAGAATTGGAAACTGTCCTAAAAACTATCGTTTTGAGAGCAGTTTCCTTGCGAATTTCTACCGGAGAATTGATGCTGAAAGCACCATTTTTTTCGAAGGTGACATATCTCTTAGCGTCCTTTAAAAGGTGTTCAGCATTTGTTATGTCGAGATATATCAATTGTTCTTTCTTTTGAACTTTCTCCGCAAAGGAGATTTTTGGTTTCTTTGTGGAATCCGTATTGGTGGTGTTGTCATTATTGTTGTTATTCTTGTTGTTATTCTTGTTGTCACCGATGTTGGTATCATCCGTATTTTCCTTGGTGTTGTTGTTGTCTTTGATGCTGGTGTTATTGGCGTTGTCTTTATTTTTTTCTTTGTTGTTGTTATCATTGTTGCTTTTATCATCATTATTGGTTTTGCTGTTATTTTTGTTGTCATTGAGCTGTTTGGTGTCATTTGTGTTGTTTGGATGTGAATTCGTTTTTTTATTTTCATTTTGTCTTTCCATCTCTATAGTATCTAGTGAAGAAGACGTTGTTGACTGCGAGCTTTGTAGTCTTACCGCCTCTCCACCACCATTATCGTTGGACGCAGCGTTCATAACGTAATCAAAATTTTACAATATTTTTTCCAAGATTCGATGGAGAAAAATTTTTTAAATGGATATTCCGCCCCTGAAGGGGCGAAAATGAGTTGACCCACCACCTGAAGGTCCAGACGGGTGGTCAAGTTACACAATGATATAAAATTGAACTAAAAACTCACGCTTTTTCCTTACATAAATTAACGGAAACTTCTCCGCGAAGTGACACACGACTGATAGAGAGATAGATAGATAGATTTCTTTATTTACCATAAAGGCATAAAAAGAAGGGACAAATACAAAGGGGGAGTTTACATATAATCGAGTAAAAAGGGTGTAACATGAAAATAATCGAAAATAACCTCAAAAGGGAGGGGACGTGATGGGGGTTGCACACACCCCCGAAAAAGTGTGCAATCCTTTGCCCGGGGAGCACATGGAGAAGGTGCTCCCCTCTCCTTTACTTCTTTACCTACAGGATGGTATACAGAGAAGGCCCATTTACACGAGCCATTCTCGCCACTATCACCCACCTTTCATAAAACTGCCTGTGGCCAAGCACCTCTCTCTCCATTCTTATCCTTCTTCCGAAGTGATATCGGAAGAAGTAGACCAGACTATGGCCAGAGAGGAAGTTGCCTGACCTCAGACCTTTCAATCGTGTCCACCAAACAACCTCTTTCAACATGGCTATTACGCACAGAAAAACCGCCTTTGCTTCCTTTGTGAAGAGGGGAGGCGGTTTGATTGTCATCACGGACTCGGCGGTCAATTTAATCGGCGCCACCCGCGACAGCAGTTGTTCGGCGTAGCCCCACAGATCAGCCACGCCCGGACATTGCACCAATGCGTGCGCTACGGTTTCTTCGTGACGCACGCATCTAGGGCAAATCTTTTTTGAGGGATCCCTGCCCGGGCGCCCGTGTCTGTAGAGCCTCTCTCGAACGGGTAGAGCCCCTCGGTAGCACTGCCAGGCCAGTGACTTCTGGAAGTTGTCCATTGGTCCTGGGCCGAAAGTCCTACCGAACAGGCTGGCCAGTTCGTCTTCTTCCATGTCCAGCGATTCTCCAAGGGTGTCATCGCCCCTGCTAGCCACCAGCCCTCTATAGAATGATGAGGTGGATTCTCCACCGATGGCCCGGCCCGCTTGCCAGAGAGCCCTGAGCGCCTGAGCACACTCAGTGTGCCAGTCTCCCAGTTTTCCGGATCTTTGCTTGACCCAGGACTGTAGCTCGGTGAGTGAGACGAGTCTCGGAAAGGCTCGTTTCACGAACGGAGCCCACACCGGTTGACCAGTGAGGAATACCTGTAGGTGCCGTAGCCTTAATGCGGATAGAGAGATAGATAGATAGATAGATAGATAGATATATTTCTTTATTAGCCACAGGGGCACAAAAGAAGGGGACAAATACAAAGGGGGAAGTTTACAAAACAAGGCGTCCTCAATAAGGAGGAGGCAATAACAAAATATAAAAATATAATAAAATATAACAGAATAAAATTTATAACAAAATCCTCAATAGAGAGGAGGCGCCTTGTGGGTTGCACACACCCCCGAAAAAAAGTGTGCAACCCTTTTCCTCAGGAGCACAGAGAAGGGGTGCTCCCTTGGTCTTTCATCTTCCTCACCTATAGTCTGATGTAGAGTGAAGGCCCATTCACACGGGCCATTCTCGCCACTTTCACCCATCTTTCATAAAAACGGCTGGGGTGTAGCACCTCTCTCTCCATCCTGATCCTTCTTCCGAAATGATATCGGAAGAAACGGACCAGTTGTTGGCCAGAGAGAAAGGTGTCTGACCTCAGTCCTTTCAGACGCGTCCACCATACAACCTCTTTCGCCATGGCTATTACGCACAAAAACACCGCCTCTCCTTCGTTTTTGAAGAGGGGAGGCGGCTTGATCGTTACAATAGACTCGGTGGTCAACCGGATCGGTCCCACGCTTGACAGCAGTTGTTCGACATAGCCCCACAGATCAGCAATGCCCGAGCAGTGTACCAATGCGTGTGCAACGGTTTCCTCGTCGCACACGCATCTGGGACAGGTCTTTTTCGAGGCTCCCTACCCAGGCGCCCGTGTCTGTAGAGCCTTTCTCGAACGGGCAGAGCCCTTCTGTAGCACTGCCAGGCCAGGAACCTCTGGAAGTTATCCATGGGTCCCGGGCTGAATGTCCTACCGAACAGGTTGGCCAGTTCGTCTTCCTCCATGCCGAGGGCTTCTCCGAGGGCGTCGTCGCACCTGCTAACCACCAGCCCTCTAGAGAATGACGAGGTGGATTCTCCACTGACAGTCGGGTCCGCCTACCAGAGAGCCGTGAGCGCCTGGGCACACTCGGTGTGCCAGGCGCCCAGTTTTCTCGGTCTTTGCTTGACCCAGGATTGCAGCTCGGTGAGTGAGACGAGTCTGGGAAAGGCTCGCCTCACAAACGGGGCCCACACCGGTTGACCGGAGAGGAATACCTGGAGGTGCCGTAGCCTTAATGCGTGTTTACGTATCATTAGCCACGGCATCCCCAGCCCTCCTTTCGAAGGGTGTTGACAGCAGATGGATCTCCTCACCATAGGAGCCCGCTTCTTCCAAAGGAATTGGAAGAGTGCGCGCTCCATTTTGGCGAGCGTTTCCATTGGGCAAGGCACAGCTTAGCCCTTGTAAACCTTTCGTACTCCTCCAGTAAGGTGCCGATCGCCCCGATTTCCGAGGCCGTAGACACCATTACTGTTACGTCGTCGGCGTAGGCCGACACCGCTTTCCGCAATCCCGGTTCCAACGGGATGCCCTGCAACAACTCCAACTTCCGCAGCAGTGGCTCTAGAGTCATTACATACATCACGTTTTTTTCTTACATAAATTAACGGAAACTTCTCCGCGAAGTTACACACGTCTGATAGAGAGAGAAATAGATAGATTTCTATTTATTTGCCACGAGGGCACAAAAGAAGGGGACAAATACACAGTGGCGGAGTTTACATAAATCGAGTAAAGAAAAAAAAGGAATAACAATAATAATATAATAATAAAAAGTCCTCAAAAGGGAGGGGGCGTGTTGGGGATTGCACATACCCCCGAAAAGTGTGCAACCCTTTTCGCGGGGGAAGCCCAGAGAGGAGGCTCTCCCCCTTTCCTCTTCACTTCTTCACCTACAGAACAATGTAGAGAGAAGGCCCATTTACACGAGCCATTCTCGCTTCTTTCACCCACCTTTCATAAAACTGTCTGGGGCCAAGCACTTCTCTCTCCATCCTGATCCTTCTTCCGAAGTGGTATCGGAAGAAGTAAACCAGGTGATGGCCGGAGAGAAAGTCACCCGACCTCAGACCTTTCAGGCGCGTCCACCACACAACCTCTTTCATCATGGCTATTACGCACAGAAAGACCGCCTCTGCTTCATTTCTGAAGGGAGGAGGCGGCTTGATGTTCACCACAGACTCGGCGGTTAATCGAATCGGCGCCACACGCGACAGCAGTCGTTCGACGTAGCCCCACAGATCGGCAACGCCCGGGCAGTGTACCAGTGCATGCGCAACGGTTTCCTCGTCGCGCACGCATCTGGGACAGATCTTTTTCGCTGGATCCCTGCCCGGGCGCCCGTGTCTGTAGAGCTTTTCTCGAACGGGCAGAGCCCCCCGGTAACACTGCCAGGCTAGGGACCTCTGGAAGTTGTCCATGGGTCCCGGGCCGAAAGTTCTACCGAACAGGCTGGCCAGTTCGTCCTCCTCCATGCCTAGCGACTCTCCAAGGGTGTCGTCGCCCCTGCTAGCCACCAGCCCTCTATAGAATGTCGAGGTGGATTCTCCACTGACAGTCGGGTCCGCTTGCCAGAGAGCCGTGAGCGCCTGGGCACACTCGGTGTGCCAGTTGCCCAGTTTTCTCGGTCTTTGCTTCACCCAGGATTGCAGCTCGGTGAGCGAGACGAGCTGTGGGGAGGCTCGCCTCACAAACGGGGCCCACACCGGCTGACCGGTGAGGAATACCTGTAGATGCCGTAGCCTCAATGCGTGCCTACGCATCAACAGCCACGGCATACCCAGCCCTCCTTTCGAAGGGTGCTGGCAGCAGATGGATCTCCTCACCATGGGAGGCCGCTTCTTCCAGAGGAACTGGAAGAGCATGCGTTCCATGATGGTGAGCTTTTCCTTGGGGCAAGGCACGACGGTCATGCGGTAGTAAATGACGGACGCTATGTAAGCGTTCGTCACCTCCGCCCGACCTTTCAGTGATAGTTTGCACTTGGCCCACTTCTGGGTCAGCGCAAACACCCTGCTCGTCACCTCGTCCCAATTCTTCTCCACCTGGAGGTCCGTTCCGAACCAGACCCCGAGCAGCTTCACTGGGCCCTCCGTCCACCGCCCGACGACACCGTCTAACGGCATCGGTTTGCCCCTCCACGTTCCGAGTTTCAAACCGACTGACTTGTCCCGATTCAGCCTAGCCCCCGTCAGCCTTTCGTATTCCTCCAGTAGGGTGGCGATCGCCCCGATTTCCGAGGCGTCCGCCACCATTACTGTTACGCCGTCGGCATAGGCCGAGACCGCTTTGTGCAATCCCGGTTCCAGGGGTATGCCCCGCAGCAACTCCAACTTCCGCAGCAGTGGCTCAAGAGTCAATACGTACAGAAGGGAGGAGAGGGGGCACCCCTGTCTGATGGACCGGGTGATTTGAAACGGCTCCGAGAGGTAGCCGTTTACTTTAATCCTAGAGTAGATGTTGCCACTGTGCATGGCAGAAATCCAGCCCCTGAAAACAGGTCCGAAGCCCGCCGCCGCTAGCACCGCATCCAGGTAACCATGGTCGACCCTATCGAACGCCTTAGATTGATCCAAGTTGATCAGGGCCCCACCAAAGCCGGGTTCGTTGCCAACCCTCTCTACGATGTATCGCATGAGGTGGAGGTTGTCGTGAATGGACCTGGACGGGATAGCGCATGTCTGCGCGTCTCCCACCAAACCACCCACCACAAGCGCCAACCTCTTCGCCAACACCTTGGCCAAAATCTGTAACTCTGCATTCAGCAGAGTTATGGGCCTAAAGTTACTTAAGTCGTCCCCCTTGCTCTCGTCCTTCCTCACTAGCGTGACCACGCCCTTGGTCACAGAACAGGGAATTCTCCCGTTCTGTTGCCAGTTGCAATAGACAGCCTCGAGGAGTTCGGAGAACAAGACCGGCATAGCTAAATAAAGTTCGTATGGTAGACCATCGAAACCCGGAGATTTGCGTCTGCTGCATTGGCTGAGCGCTTCCCCGATTTCAGTGGCTGTGATTGGCCTTTCGCAGCACTCCGCTTCGCCGCTCGAAAGACGCGGTAGACCGTCGAGGTATGGACCGAAGTCCACATCCCCGTCCGGCCCCCCGCCACCTCCGAACAGTCGAGCAAAGTGCCTTTGAAAGGCCTCGCACATCCGCTCAGGTTCAAGGATCACCCGTCCATCCTGGTCTCGCAAAGACCGAATGGTGGATTTAATCCCACTCTTGGCTTCTGTCACGCGGGCCCAGCTAACAGCTTTGGTCCCCTCGTTTCCTAAAGCACGTATTTTACTTCGGACAACGCAGCCTTCGTGCTTCGCGTCAAAGAACTGGCTCAACGCCGTTCTCGCCGCTAATACTCTGGCCACGTCTCCGCTCCTAATCGCCTCTTCTAGTTTATCTGTTAACTCCCTTTCCTTCCTATTTCTATTCGCCGCTAGTTCCTTACTGTAACCTATCGAACTTACTCTAATCTCTCTCTTTAGAGATACCCACCACCTGCTGTTGACGATCGCTCCCGTCAACCGCATCTTAACTAAGCTACTAATCCGGTTCCTGTAATCTTTCTTTGCCGGCAAGGACAAGTTCATCTTCCAGTAACCGGGACCCTGTCTATGCGTTCTATCAAGGTTGACCACGCAGGTCACTAATTTGTGATCTGAATAGCCAACCATGATCAATTCTGGACAACTAAATACGTCCCTATCCTTACTCCTAACCAAAAACCTATCTAGGTACGATCTAGATTGTCCACTGCGGTTTGCCCAGGTCCAGGTTGGCGCAGTTGGACAATCTAGTCGAAATCTATCAACCAGGTCGAATCGATCGAGTAACCCCTTGAGGCTGCTACACCCCCCTCTATCGGGACATGCCCCTGCATAGTCCCAACGCGCATCTAGGATTCCATTCCAGTCCCCCACTAAAAGCAGGGAACGCGACGTTCCTAGAAAAGTCTCCAGACGCTGGAAGAAGTCGGCTCTTTCAGCCCCGAAGGGGGCATAAAGACCGACCAGTCTGAAAGCCCCGCCTTCACCGCCTCCGACGTCCAGCACCAGTAATCGACCCCCCGGGTCCGAGTGAACAATCTGTACGTCGAGAGCCAGACGTTTATCCAGCAGTACGGCAACTCCCCCCCCCCCGCCTCCGGGTTGACAGAGAGATGCGTGCATCTCAAAGTCATCGAAGGCGGGAGCCAGCTGCCGCACGCTGCTGATCCGACTCTCGCAAACAACCATCATATCTATACTTCGTGACCTGAGGTCACTTAGAAGCTTTGCTTGCTTCCAAGCTGAGCCCAGGCCACGCGCGTTCAAACAGCCAACTCTCAATTGATCTATTTTGGTGTTGAAAGTGAAGAAAGAAAAGCACCTACCTCTCCGGGTTGTGTAATTTCCATGGCGTCAGGTGTGTTGGGTGGAGGGATGTTTTGTGGTGGTGTGGGGGTACCCGAGAGTGGTGGGGTTGGGGTATTTGGAGTTGTGTCAGGGAGAGGGGAGGTTATGGGGAAATCTTTCAAGAGGACGCGATTTAACGGTTTTAAACAGGGGGGGGGGGGGGGGGCTCACGTCCTGTCTAAATTGTTCTTTTAAGGAACGATAAAGGTCCAGAGGGACTTTTATCATTTTTAAATGGGTGAAGTTCTCTGTTGAGATAAAGTTTGGCCCTTCGGTCTGCACCAAAGGGCTATTGTTTATTAATTTAAACAGTTTTTTGTTTTCTTTATTTATATATGTGTATTGCAACGTCTTTTTTTGTGATGCTGTCAATGTTTCGGAGAGGGGAGGCGCAGCTTTAATTCTGTTTGTTGAGGGTGGGGTGTTTTTGATTGGAGTTGGTGTTTGTGTGTGGGTTATTTGTGGTGTGCTGGGTGTGTGCTTTCTTTTTTTTCTTTTAACTTGTCTGAAGGCTTCTCCTCCTTCTTCTTCAGAAGTTGGGGGAAACTCTTCAGCGCTAGGTGGGAGGGACGTGGTGTCTGGTTGTTTTTTTTTGCGGGAGGGGTAGATTTGTTGCTGTTTTTTTTGTTATTTGTTTGGAATGCGTTTTGTGGTGGTGGTGGTGATGTTTGTGTCGTGCTTGTGGTTGGTGATGATGGTGGTGGTGTTTGTGTTGTGGTTGGTGATGGTGGTGGTGATTTTTGTGTCGTGCTTGTGTTTGGTACTGGTGGTGGTGATGTTTGTGTTGTGCTTGTGGTTGGTGGTGTCTGTATTTTGTTTGCTGTGTGTGGTATTAGTGTATTTTTGGAGGTGGGTGGTGTTGGTGTACTGTTTGTGGTGGGTGTGGGCAATAGTCCTATTTGGGGGATACGTTTCGGGCAGTTAGCCTTAACGTGTCCCCTTTCCGTGCATAAATAGCATGCTGGTCTACTCCCCTCTACAATTATATCTATTGGGGTGAGGTCATCCAGCCAGATGCGATCCGGGATTTGTGCCACTCTTTCGGGCCTCATTTGGACTAGTAGGTCGAGGCCCATTCCCAGGAACGCATCTCCAGATGCCTTCCCCATTGACAGCACTGTGTCCTCGCCCATGCCTATGAAGCCAGCAATAGCCCACCAGAAGTCCATTGTGGGCAGCATTGTTTGTATTTTGACTCTCTGTGTTCTTCTACCCATGTAGGAGGGATAGAAGCTGTATGTTGTTGATGAGAGTGGGCTTAGGGAAAGCTTCTGCGCCGTTTCCTTGTCTTTTGTTAAGACCGAAATGCTTCCATAGAGTCGGTCCTTTCGTATGAAGAGAATATTCTTCATATAGTCTTTTAGGACCAACTCTATCTCCATTTGGCTGGGCTGTGATGGCTTTCTCGTTTGGTTTAATATTGTTCTGAAGAGAACTGTGCTCTCTGTTCTCGCTTTCTTGAATTCTGGGGGGGAGTTAATGGAAAACATTCCGTTCTCCCCCAAGACTATGTGTTTCTTTGCTTCGGCCAGTTTTTCTCTGGCGGCAGTTAAGTCTATTGGTGTATATGTTATGGACTGTTTTGTTTTCTGGGCGAAAGTTGCCTTGTTGTTATTTGTGTTCTTATTTTCTGTTTGTTTGTTTTCCGTTTGCTCATTTTCCGTAACATTTGTTTTTTTCATTTTCCTTGTTTGTTTCGTTGTCTAGTTTTGTTGTATCTATTTCTTTTTGTTCTTCAGACTTGGGGGGCGTGGCAGAGCTAATGGCAGACATGTCTGCCATCTTTTCCGCCATGCTGTCGAGAAAGAGATTTTACAGAAAAATAGATATTTATTTTACCCCCTAAAAAGGGGGTAAATGTAAAAATGTTTCCCTAAATAACAGGGGTAGGTGTTTCAAATGTGTTGCACTGAAAAAATTCTCTGGTACTTACTATAGTAAGGGTAAATTCCGATGGAATAGCGGAGCCGATGTGAAGCGTGTCTTACTCTATCAAGATATATTTCTTTATTAGCCACAGGGGCACAAAAGAAGGGGACAAATACAAAGGGGGAAGTTTACATACAATAAAAACGTGTAAAATGTTATCACAGATGGAATTTAAAAGTTAGTCGATTTTCCCCAATAGAGGGAGACAGTTTATATGGGTAACACATACCCCCGAAAAAAAATGTGCAACCCTCATCTCCAGGAGTACGAAGAGCTTGTACTCCTTTCCTCTCCTCCTCCTTTTCCTCAACCTACAGGCTGACATAGAGAGAAGGCCCATTCACTCGGGCCATTCTCGCCACTTTCACCCACCTTTCATAAAACTTGCTGGGGTACAGCACCTCTCTCTCCATCCTGATTCTTCTTCCAAAGTGGTATTTGAAAAAAAGAATCAGTTGTTGGCCGGAGAGAAAGGTGTCTGACCTCAGCCCTTTCAACCTTGTCCACCATACAACCTCTTTCGCCATAGCTATCACACAAAGGAAAACCGCCTCTCCTTCGTTTTTGAAGGAGGGTGGCGGTTTGATCATGACAATGGACTCGGTGGTCAACCGGATTGGTCCCACCCGCGACAATAGTCGTTCTACATAGCCCCACAGGTCAGTGACGCCCGAGCAGTGTATGAATGCGTGCGCGACGGTTTCTTCGTCTCGCACGCACCTCGGACAGATCTTTTTTGCAGGGTCCCTGCCCGGGCGCCCATGTCTGTAGAGCTTGTCTCGAACTGGTAGAGCTCCTCGGTAGCACTGCCAAGCCAGGGACTTTTGGAAGTTGTCCATCGGTCCCGGGCGGAAGGTCCTACCGAACAGACTGGCCAGTTCATCTTCCTCTACGCCTAGAGTTTCACCGAGCGCGTCGTCGCACTTGCTGCGGACCAACCCTCTATAGAATGACGAAGTGGAGTCTCCACTGATCGCCGGGTCCGCCTGCCAGAGGGCTGTGAGCGCCTGAGCACATTCGATGTGCCAGTCGCCCATTTTCCTCGGTCTCTGCTTGACCCAGGACTGCAGCTCGGTCAGCGAGACGAGTCGTGGGAAGGCTCGCCTCACGAACGGGGCCCACACCGGTTGTCCGGTGAGGAATACGTAGAGATGCCGCAGCCTGAGCGCGTGTTTGCGCATCGTCAACCACGGCATCCCCAGCCCTCCGTTAGAAGGGTGTTGGCAGCAGATGGATCTTCTTACCAAAGGAGCCCGCCTCTTCCAAAGGAATCGGAAGAGGGCGCGCTCCATTTTGGCGAGCGTTTTGGCTGGACAAGGCACGATGGTCAAGCGGTAGTAGATGGCGGACGCTATAAAAGTGTTCGCCACCTCCGCTCGACCTTTCAAGGATAGTTTGCACTCGGCCCACTTCTGGGTGAGTGCAAACACCTTGGCCGTCACTTCGTTCCAGTTCTTCTCCACCTGGAGGTCCGGACCAAACCAGACCCCGAGCAGCTTTACCGGTCCTTCCGTCCAGCGTCCGACGACGCCATCGGAAGGCATCGGTCTGCCTCTCCACGATCCGAGTTGCAAACCGATGGACTTGTCCCGGTTCAGCTTCGCTCCTGTGAGACTTTCGTATTCCTTTAGTAAGGTGCCGACTTTCTCGATTTGCGAGGCGCTCGACACCATTACTGTCACGTCGTCGGCGTAGGCCGACGCCGCTTTCCGCAGTCCCCGTTCCAGAGGGATGCCCTGCAATAGCTCCAGCTTCCGCAGTAGTGGCTCGAGAGTCAGTACGTACAGAAGGGAGGAGAGAGGGCATCCCTGTCGAATGGATCGCGTAATATGGAACGGCTCCGAGAGGTAACCGTTCACCTTGACCCTTGAGCAGATGTTGCTGTTAGATAGATAGATAGATAGATATATTTCTTTATTAGCCACAGGGGCACAAAAGAAGGGGACAAATACAAAGGGGGAAGTTTACATACAATAAAAACGTGTAAAATGTTATCACAGATGGAATTTAAAAGTTAGTCGATTTTCCCCAATAGAGGGAGACAGTTTATATGGGTAACACATACCCCCGAAAAAAATGTGCAACCCTCATCTCCAGGAGTACGAAGAGCTTGTACTCCTTTCCTCTCCTCCTCCTTTTCCTCAATCTACAGGCTGATATAGAGAGAAGGCCCATTCAGTCGGGCCGTTCTCGCCACTTTCACCCACCTTTCATAAAACTTGCTGGGGTACAGCACCTCTCTCTCCATCCTGATTCTTCTTCCAAAGTGGTATTTGAAAAAAAGAATCAGTTGTTGGCCGGAGAGAAAGGTGTCTGACCTCAGCCCTTTCAACCTTGTCCACCATACAACCTCTTTCGCCATAGCTATCACACAAAGGAAAACCGCCTCTCCTTCGTTTTTGAAGGAGGGTGGCGGTTTGATCATGACAATGGACTCGGTGGTCAACTGGATTGGTCCCACCCGCGACAATAGTCGTTCTACATATCCCCACAGGTCAGTGACGCCCGGGCAGTGTATGAATGCGTGCGCGACGGTTTCTTCGTCTCGCACGCACCTCGGACAGATCTTTTTTGCAGGGTCCCTGCCCGGGCGCCCATGTCTGTAGAGCTTGTCTCGAACTGGTAGAGCTCCTCGGTAGCACTGCCAGGCCAGGGACTTTTGGAAGTTGTCCATCGGTCCCGGGCGGAAGGTCCTACCGAACAGACTGGCCAGTTCATCTTCCTCCACGCCTAGAGTTTCACCGAGCGCGTCGTCGCACTTGCTGCGGACCAACCCTCTATAGAATGACGAAGTGGAGTCTCCACTGATCGCCGGGTCCGCCTGCCAGAGGGCTGTGAGCGCCTGAGCACATTCGATGTGCCAGTCGCCCATTTTCCTCGGTCTCTGCTTGACCCAGGACTGCAGCTCGGTCAGCGAGACGAGTCGTGGGAAGGCTCGCCTCACGAACGGGGCCCACACCGGTTGTCCGGTGAGGAATACGTAGAGATGCCGCAGCCTGAGCGCGTGTTTGCGCATCGTCAACCACGGCATCCCCAGCCCTCCGTTAGAAGGGTGTTGGCAGCAGATGGATCTTCTTACCAAAGGAGCCCGCCTCTTCCAAAGGAATCGGAAGAGGGCGCGCTCCATTTTGGCGAGCGTTTTGGCTGGACAAGGCACGACGGTCAAGCGGTAGTAGATGGCGGACGCTATAAAAGTGTTCGCCACCTCCGCTCGACCTTTCAAGGATAGTTTGCACTCGGCCCACTTCTGGGTGAGTGCAAACACCTTGGCCGTCACTTCGTTCCAGTTCTTCTCCACCTGGAGGTCCGGACCAAACCAGACCCCGAGCAGCTTTACCGGTCCTTCCGTCCAGCGTCCGACGACGCCATCGGAAGGCATCGGTCTGCCTCTCCACGATCCGAGTTGCAAACCGATGGACTTGTCCCGGTTCAGCTTCGCTCCTGTGAGACTTTCGTATTCCTTTAGTAAGGTGCCGACTTCCTCGATTTGCGAGGCGCTCGACACCATTACTGTCACGTCGTCGGCGTAGGCCGACGCCGCTTTCCGCAGTCCCGGTTCCAGAGGGATGCCCTGCAATAGCTCCAGCTTCCGCAGTAGTGGCTCGAGAGTCAGTACGTACAGAAGGGAGGAGAGAGGGCATCCCTGTCGAATGGATCGCGTAATATGGAACGGCTCCGAGAGGTAACCGTTCACCTTGACCCTTGAGCAGATGTTGCTGTTAGATAGATAGATAGATAGATAGATAGATAGATAGATAGATATATTTCTTTATTAGCCACAGGGGCACAAAAGAAGGGGACAAATACAAAGGGGGAAGTTTACATACAATAAAAACGTGTAAAATGTTATCACAGATGGAATTTAAAAGTTAGTCGATAGATAGATAGATAGATAGATAGATAGAGAATATGTTATCTTTTTTAACGTTACATAAACACTTTTTCTGATATTCAAGATGGCTGACTTTGCGAATAGGAATGAAGGCGAATACTCTAAATTTATGACGATCTAGTTTATTTAACTTTCATAGAGTTCACACAGAAGGTACAGTTCATAATTCTACATAACAAAGTGTAACTGGTGACTAGTTTATTGGGCTAAAGAACTCAGTTCATATCCTTTATTGGCTAACTAGTGATGCTTGTGTGTGTGTCGATGAGCTGTATGTGTACTTGAGTGAGTCTGTATCAGAAGTGAAAGAGATTTTGTCGCCTCTGGTTTATTCTACAAATAATGTCTGACTGAGGAGAGTGAGACCAGAAGGAACCAGAAACAGATGGATATAATACATAAAAGAACAAAACTGTAAGGAGAAAGAAAAACAAACGAAAAAAAAACGCGTTTCATTCTAAAGTTAAATAAGAACAAAAATAATGAATTCATCAAAATTAATATAAATGAAACATTGAATGAATAGAAATATATTTCACTGTTCCAGAATAATCGAATTATATCTTTTTTTTCTTTTTTTTATAATCACATGAGAATATAACAATCAAAATGGCCTGAAAATCATTTTTCCACCGAGTAATCTGCAAACAACAAAATAAAGCACCATTTAAATCTAGTATCAAAGAGAATTCTATATAATAAAAAAAATGGGTTAGCAGACAAGATAGACAGGTTTTAAAATATCGTTTGCTTGTTTGAAGTTTTGTTTCCGTAACATGTGTATAACAAACTGGGTACTTTTGACGGAAGCCATACTGTTGTGATAACATATTCCTCTTCTTTTTACGATCTTTTCCGACATTTTCTTGGAAGTTTTGGAATTCCAAGATTTTCATTTTGTTTTGTTTTTGCTTTTGTTTTTGTTTTTTGCTTGTTTTTTCCGTTCTTTTAATTTTAGTTTTCTTCCTTCTCGTTTTAATTTACTTTCTGTTATATTTCTTTCCCCTTTCTTTCTATATTTAATTCTATTTTCGTTATTTCTTCAGTATATTCATTTCTCCCTCTTCGCGCCACCTCTCTATCTTTAACTCTCACTCTATCACTCTCTCTCTTTCTTTCTTTCTTTCTTTCTCTCTCTCTCTCTCTCTCTCTCTCTCTCTCTCTCTCTCTCTCTCTCTCTCTCTCTCTCTCTTTCCGTATCTTTTTCTCTCTCTCTTTCTGTCTCGTGCTCTTTTTTTACTTTTTTATATATTTTTTTTTATTTTTATTTTTATTTTTTTTATTTATTTGATTTCTTCCGGGTTTCGTTTGATGTTTCTTTCTCGTTCTTCTTCTTCTTCTTCTTCTTCTTCTTCTTCTTCTTCTTCTTCTTCTTCTTCTTCTTCTTCTTCTTCTTCTTCTTCTTCTTCTTTTTCTTCTTTACTTCTTTATTTCTTTCTTTCTTTCTTATATTTAAGTAACAGCCGTACTAAGAGTGAGAAATGAAACTTCGTTTCATTTTTTCCGTTTATCGTTATCGGTGCGCCCGGCCGATTAACTCACTCGATATGCAAATTAGGCTGCTCAGCCGTTAATATGCATAAGGAAAGTATATACTTTCAGACGTTCAATCATCTGGCAGGAAGGTATACGGTGCTGACGATAGCTAATAAGCTTGAAACTAGTACATCGTTCCTTTGTCAGTGTTGAACAAAAGGGCAACGATGGTTGCTAAACACTGTACGGCTTAATTCGAGATGTTTGTTTACAAACACACCGAGCATTATAATAAATGTTCGGTAAATCCATACGTACATATATATATGTGTGAATGTATGTATATATATACATACTACTGTACGTCTGTATACATATATGTATGTACGTATACATACTTATATATATATATGTGTGTGTGTGTATTTAAAAAAATGAAAAAAATGACTTCACTTGTAGTTCTAAACAATTTGATTTAATTTTATAATATTATGATTTGGTAGATCTAGTAAGTTGTTTGTTAACTTCGGTGGGGAGATGTTTAAAGATTCCAGGTTAACTTTCCTGGAGAACCTTCTCGCATTCGTTGGGGGAGATTGTCAAACTGAGATCATATATATATATATATATATATATATATATATAGTGAAAGAGTGAAGAATAACATGGTCGGCTGTACAAAAAGGGTTTTATTTATAGAATTAACAATTGTTTCATTGATCAGGTTAGTCTAAAGGCCGTTAATCACTCGAAATTGCGTCACTCGAACTTAAATACAGTGTGTGTCTCTTCTTTTTACTTATATATATATATATATATATAAGGAAAAAGCAGTTGAAAAAGAAGGTTTATTTACAATAATTTATAACTTTACCGGTGGAGAAATGTGTAACTATGCCGACATGTAGCTCGCATTTAACTGACGTTGGGAATTTCTTTCAGTTTTTTATAAAAATGTGGCTTGTAGTGTTATATGTTTGAAGTACAATTTGATATGTTCAGGAAGATCACGTGATTAAGCATCAAATTATTTTGGTAATTTCGCGCCAAAAAATATGGAGTCAGAATCCTTTCAGGTTTTTTAGCAGAAGGGTTACTCAAGTTTAAAATATAATTTGATAAGCTGAGGGTCATCATGGGATAAGGCACTAATTTCGTGGTACTTTCGCATCAAAATCGGGAGTGTCGTTGTTTAGTTTAGACTGTAACAATTCATGCCTGTTGTATTCAATAGTCAATGGCAAATGTACAGGAATTGTGTTTATGTGTGTATTAATACTATTAACATCACTATCATAATTGTTTCTACTTTTGGCACAAGACCAGCAATTATCATAGTGCATTACTGGTACTTTATTTGATCGACCCCGTAAGGATGAAAAGCAAAGTTAAACTGTGCGGGATTTGAACTCAGACCGTAAAGAGCTGTAACTCTATGCCGCAAAGCATGGCATCTAACTCTCTACCGATCACTATCATAATGACAACTATAATAGTAATGAATCAATCAGCAAAGAAGAATTTCCCAACGTAGGTGATATAAACCACCCGTGGGTAAGTTCTACTGTTGAGTGGACGATGAGCAACTGGACAGAAAATGATGGGCGATATAGGATTTAGGATTTTAAGTATTAAGCTAAGGGTCTTCTAACAACAAATCCGTCTGAATTGGATTGGTACACTGAAAAGCTTGGATGTAAACAAGCTTCTATACAAACTCTAGAATTGTTGGGCAATTTTTGAAATTCTTTCGGGAAATGTAGAAATTTCAAAGATCTCAAATCGATTAAATATACAAATAAAACTCAGTAAGTGATCCCGTTTGAAGTAGATGCTGATTGAAACTGAAACATAACTCAAACACTCCCATGAAAAGGAGAGAGCAGAAAAGCTATAGAAATATAAAAACACCTTCAAGCCGTTTTTAAATATACAAAAGAGTTTGCTTAGTACACTATAAGGCATGGCCACTGTTCCATCAAAAGGGTTCACTGAGTGCGGTCCCCAAAGGATAACTGAAATACTAAATGAGCAATACAAAAGTGTTTTCACACTCCAGAGGTGCTTATACAAATAAATAAGCCAGATGATTTCTTTGACATCACAGCTCTACACTAAAATAGCAACCACCAATTACATTGATATAAAGGAGGAAAATGTAATATCAGCCATAGATAAAATGGGTTCAAATTCAGCTACTGGTCCTGACAGGTTTCCAACACTCCTCCTTAAATCATTCCTTTGCTAAACCACTTCATATTATCTTCCAATGTCTCCTCACATGTCTTAAATACCCCGGAAAGTTAAAGAAAGGCATAATAAGTCCTGTCCATAAAGGAGAAAGCAGAGTAGATGTTAAAAATTACAATCCTGTCTCTCTCTGACTTCCTATATGAACCAAGTCGTGAAAAGAATTATAAACGGGAAACTGATCCCGTTCTTAGGGGAAAATAGCTTACTAACACCAAGAACAACTTTCGTTCGGTAAGAAGCTGCCTCACACAGCTTTTACAGTATCATGACTTGATACTGAAACAGTTGGTAGACCGCTCAAACGTAGATGTAATGTATTTCGACAATGCAAAGGCTTTCGATAAGGTTGATCTTGGAATGATGTGTCACAAACAACGTGGTCTCAGCATAGTTGGAAAACTAGTAGAGTGGTTACATGACTTCTTAAAAGACAGACGCCAGGCTGTCGCAGTCAACGGAGCGCTCCCAAAGGAAACATTAATAACGTGTAGTGTCCCTCAAGGCATTGTATTGTAGCAACTGGCTTTGTGGTAGCCTTCTCAGACATTCCCTTGATAATAAAGGCAGCTGCTCTCACTAGCTATGCTGACAACGCGAAAATATCACAGGTAATCAAAATTCGATTGATGATACTATCTTACAATGAGATTTGGATATGATATAAAATGGGGCGAAAATAGCAATATGCAGTTTAATGCCGGGAAATGTCAAGCCCCTCGCTGACACAAGTCCATTACTCTGGACGATGGAAATCTGAGTCAATATTAGTGCAGGGCCTTAGGGTTGATATGGACAACGGGGTGTCGTTTCATGCGAAGATCACCAAGATAGCAGTGTCCAAATGACTGGCGGGATGGATTCAGGGGTCATTCAAGGCGATATAAGAGTGTGGCGGATGCTTCAATTATTGGTAGTTCCAATAAGAATTCTTCCCCATACGAAACCATGGTAGGAAGATCTATATATAAGTGAATTTAGATAGAATACTTTTTTGTCTATCTTGTTTATACTCCCAGAATTAGAGTTTTTTCTCATTTAATCTTAATATATAATATTGCTTCTCTGAGAGATTTCTTTCTTTGAGATGTTTAAGTATTAGAGGTTAACCTTTAATTAATATATATACATATACACACACACATTATATATATATATATATATATATATATATATATATATATATATATATATATATATATATATATGATTGAGTAAAGCTTTAGGCAGTATCCGGCTGCGCTTTCTAGCAACCAGCCTACTCGCCGACAGGCACCAATCACAAACTTTCTGCTTTAACCACTAGCTACGTGACGATTCTTAGCCATTTTGAATTCGTTTCTGACGGAGATCGTGTAAGAAAAATATTTGTCCAATTGAGTTTATCTCCTGATGATTTCCAACCTCGTTGATTTATCCAAGATCGGATATATCCAAAAAGTGAATGAAACCGTCGGAAGTAGAGATATTTTGATGATTTTGGTATGTTTATGTACATTTATTTTTTAACTTTGATTTTGTACCTAATTATGTATGGTTAACTATATGTCTGGTCAATTTCTACAGGCTATCAGAAATACTAGGTAAATTTTCTGTAGCTGTGAGTCGCGGATAAAAAGCTATATCATTTATCTATTATTTCCTCATAAGTATATTTTAAACTTATAGCCTCGTTTAAATGATTTGTTGTGTGGTTGATTTATGCTGATTGGGAGAAGAAAAAATGTATATATTTTATCTAATGATTCTATGGACTTACTTTTTATATATTGCTCTGATTATTAATTATTTAATTAATTCGTCATTGAGCCACACCGTGAATGGTTGCAAAAACATATATATATATATATATATATATATATATATGGCTTTGTCTAGTTTATATGTATATGCCCTTTAAATTTCATATATAATTATTTAATTAATTCGTCATTGAGCCACACCGTGAATGGTTGCCAAAAACATATATATATATATATATATATATATATATATATATATATATGGCTTTGTCTAGTTTATATGTATATGCCCTTTAAATTTCATATATATATATATATATATATAAGGAAAAGAAATCTAAAATGCAACTGAACTGGAGTCTTTTTAAGAATATTTATTTGTTTCCTTTACCGGTTTCGCATATATATATATATATATATATACACACGTGTGATGTTGACGGTCGTGAGAATGAGTGCTCAATATCATAGAAAATAACTGTAACAGCAGTCAATGGTTATAGAAAATAGTTTAGAAACTCAGTTAAAATACCTCTTGAGATGGGAAAATGTCACTGCTAGTCACATCTTCCCGTCTTAGGATGTATTTTAACTTCTTTTCTAAGCTATTATCTATAACAATCGATTGGTGTTACAGTTATTTTTTGCGCTTCGGATTCCCACATTTTCAAATTTTTAAATCACCCATATATAAATATATACCGTATTTCCCGCTACTTTTTTCCTAAAATAAGTCTCAAAAATCTACCATGAGTCCTGGAGGCCGAAAGTTGTTTATTATTTTTTTTCAAATGTTTGGTTGTCAAAATTAGGGTGTGTCCTCGAGGACGAGGCGTCTTCGGCGTCGGGAAATATGGTGTGTGTGTATATATATATATATATATATATATATATATATATATATATATATATATATATATATATATATATATATATATATATATATATATATATACATATACATATATATATATATATATATACATATATATATATATGATAATAAGGGCGCTGCGGAGTTGCAAATGGGTTACATATGAAAAAAGTTTGTCCTTCATCAGTGATCTTCCAACTATCATAGGCATTTCATCGCTTTATCAACAGATGGCAACATGAATGGACCTGTTATTTTTCTCTAAAAACATTTTCCCGATTCCGCCCTGCCCACCACCTCTATATTTCTAATTTCTCATTCTTTCTTCTGATGAGGGACTAGCGTCCGAAATGTTAAGACCCTCTTCCTGCTATTTCAAGCGTTAATCTAATATATTCCTTCCATTTACTGTACTGATTGTGTTGTTATTTTTGTTTACCGCTTATTTATATATATATATATATAAATATGAGATTAATCACCTCATTTTCACAGACGCGAAAACCATATATTCTCACCCGTTTTCAAGTCCAGCAGTCGCAAGCGTGGAGGGTTTGCCCTCATGAGAACCAGTTAGGTTCGAAATGCATCGACGATTGTCCCTCTTGCTTCTGCTGGACAGCACCAGAGGGCGTTAGCCCCGGTGTTTTGCATAGCTACGGCTTTCTAAATGTTTACCTGTAAACATACCGTATTTCTTTAGAAATACGAAATTCCAATACATATCTGTATACAGTTATGCATGAAGTTAAATCTTAATTCTATTATATATTATATATATCTATCTATATATATATTGTTATACTTTGGGAGGGTCATGTTGCCAATAAGAAACACACGCACCAGTAGCTTTCACTTCAATTTATTATAATAAATTTATAAATTTCTGGTTGGTTGGTTGGTTGGTTCCACAGCCAGATAGTTGTTTATATATTGTCAAAGTTCTTTCGTCACACATTCTGTGACCTCTTCAGTGATTGGGGATTCTTTTCTTTGTTTTTGTGCCTCTCCTTTGTTCTGTCCTACGCCATTTTGTTTCTGAGTGTGTGTTGTGTGCTCAGTCTGCGCATGCGCCACATCCGGGTGTCTGTGTGTGTTTATATTCGTTTATTTATTTGTTTATTTACATGTTACCGGTTGGTTGTTTGTTCTATGTGCGTGTGTGTTTTCATTTTGTCCTTAATTGTAAGTTGTGATGTTGCTGTTCCACTCATATTTTCTATTTAATTTTGGTTGTAATTCTTTTATGTTTATTGCCTCTGTGATTTGTCTAAACATTGCGTCTTTTCTGTGTGTAGATTCTATTTTTATTTCTATGTTCTCTAATTTACCCTTATGTTCTATTTTAGCATGTTGGTAGAGTACAGATGATTCTTTACTATCTTGAAGGTCTCGCCAGTGTTCATTTATCCGTTCCCCTACACTACGAGCTGTCTCACCTATGTACACTATATTTTTGTCTCTACATTGTCCTTCAGTACATCTTATGCTATATACTACATTTCTAGTTTTACAGTTAATATGGGGGCTTATTTTACAGGTTATACATTTCTTATCTATACAGGGGGTCTTTGAAAAGGGTATGTCTTGCTAATAAGTGTTTTTACGGGGGTATCTGGTCTTTCTACTATCTTAATATTGAGTTTATGTTTATCTAGGGCCCTTCTAAATGTGTAAGCTATTTCACCTCTAGGGGTTGTATCGGTGAATTAGCTTACAAATTTAGAAGGGCCCTAGATAAATGTCTACGCCATTTTTATTTAGTCAAACAAATAAACAAACAAACAAATAAATAAATATATAGACAGACTAAATAAAAATGGCGTAGACATACAATGTAACGGGAGGAAACAATAGCACCACTGACGATGTTGCAGATGTGCAACGAAAGAACTTTGATAAACTATATATATGTGTTTGTGTCTATATTGTATCTGTATTATTCTTGACCGTCGGTCAGTCAATGGCAACATTGAGGACCGAATAAATTAGATTACCGATATAAAAGACACAGAAGCGAAAAGCGAAAACCAACCAAACAGTGAGTGTGTTCTGTTATTAATTCTGGCAATATTATTACACAAATATGACCCTCCCCAAGTATAACAATATTTGTTTCGACACACGATTTCATATAAAAAACCTCGCAAAACTAATTCATCGCCGTCATATATATATATATATATATATATATATATATATATATATATATATATATATATATATATATATATATATATATATATATATATATATATATATATATATATGAAAGATGCTGTATTTACATAAAGTGTAAACACGGCATCTTTATATAGTCACTATATAATGGAAATCAATTTTTTTTTAAATCCCAAAACTGAAACAGGGAACAGTACATTACACTAACAATATATTAATTTAACATGAAAAAGAGAATATTTGAAATAGCATGACGTTTCGAACGCTCATTTATCCTCTGAAATGAAAACACGGGAACGAGATATGTCTGTTTTAGGAGGTAAAAATGAGGACAAACGAAAATGTAGCAAAATGCAGGGCTGGGGAATGCACGTGTAGCCGTGTATGTGATGCGTTCGTGGGTGTGTGTAACGCATAACGTCTTTGCCATAGACACAATATATAGAATTATACCACTGAATGGTAGTGTTGTTGATGATGATGGTGATGATTAGACCCAGAAGAGCCCTATTCAATCAGATCTCTAATGAACACCATTTAAACCATAACCATCATATTTTTGTCATTCGCTAATACTAAAATGTATCAATTTTTTTACGGTATGGTGTGGTCTATATGTTATGTGTCTACTATTTCTAGAAGGTCAAATGGCCTCATAAAAGTGTCCTTGCTGTCTCTCACTGACCTGTTGATAGTTATCGCATTGTGGTACATATTACCCTGTGTTATATATCACATTGTGGTATCTACTTACAGCTGGGTGAACTGGGAAGTTGGTGATAGTATCTTTACGGACGTGATACTATGAACTATACCCCATTATGGAACCTACCTGCAACTGGTTGGACTGAGCTCTTGATTGTCAGGTAGCTTCTTTATGGAAACAGCGAACTATGTCACACTGTGGTACCTAATTACAGACAGCTGGACTCAGCTGCTTCAGGACATAGTACTGTGGAGTATATCACACTGGTAGTTTATTGACACGATACTGTGAACTATACCAATCTGTGGTACCTTCATACAGGTGGGTGGACTGAGCTGTTGATAGTTAAGAAACGTCGTTGTGAACACAATACAGTGAACTATATCACGCTGTGCAGACCTGCTAACCTCTACAAACACAAACAGGGTGTACCATGAAAAAAGGGCCCCAAAACGGGGAGAGATGAGGCAAAATTGGGAGATTTTACATAATGAAAGCTATACCCATTTCCACAAGAGAAGATATCTCTCACCCACCCCAAGTGGGTGGGAGATCTCCCGGTCGGTCGGGGAGAGTTAACAGATCTGGCCAGGGGCCTCGTTTGCCTTTAAAATGTGAGGGGGACAAACCAAAATTTGTTGATTCTTAAAGGAGCATAAATTGCTTATGGTGCCTTTCCCGGACCCTATCAAATAAGTAACATTTTACGCTAATTAAATTTTATATATTCAAATTCAGATATAAAAAAAATACGCTTAAAAAGAATTGATTATATCAAATAAACAAAAAATAAAATATAGACGTTTGAAAGGTGGGGGGGGGGGCTTGTCCCCTGGTACACTCCTGAAACAAGGCCCTTGGATCTGGCTATGGTACCTACAGCTGGGTGTACTGAGCTGTTTATGAACGCAGTGCAGTGAACTATATCCCATTGTAGTACCTAGCAGGGCAGCCTAGAAAGTTTATTGACATAGTACAGTGAACTATATCGTGTTATAGTACCTACTTATCAAATGAGATATGTCAACTGTAACAAGCTTCGAACACGGAGTTTGTTGCGAGTCAACAGGAGAACCTTTATGTGGTTGTTCAACTTGCTAAAACTAGCAGCTAAATCTCCTTCAAATCACTCCCTGATTTTTAGAAATGAACTCCTTGTATAATATGGTTCTGGATTTCCTGCACAAAAAGAAAGACATGACTAGAAGGTAGGTTTGCTCGATCCGCGCTGACATGGAGCTTAACATCAACAGAATAATGTGTTTGTAAGAAATAGTAAAAATAAATAACCAAACAGCAAAGATTTGATTTTCAAGAGAGACGCTATTTATTTTAATTAAGAATTACCTCCCCTTGTCTAGGTAGGTACATTGGCAGAATTATTATAGTATCCAGCAAAATGGAACGTATTTATTCCGCCTCATTATTGGCAGTATCGGTAGAGGGTCGGGCGCCATGCTTTCCAGCATAGTTACGTCCCTTTACGATCTGAGTTCAAATCCCGCCGAGGTTGACTTTGCCTTTCATCCTTACGGGGGTCGATAAAATAATGTACCAGTAATGCTGGCCTTGTGCCTAAAGAAGAAACAATTATGTTTCTGAGTTCAAATTCTGCCAAGATCAATTTTGATTTTCATTTTTTTCTGGGTCGATATACCTGACTTTACCTTCACCAAAATTGCTTAAATGGAAACCATTATCTGTGAAACTAATAATTTGGTTTCTTTTATTTGTTTCATTATATAAAATATAATATATTTTATTCAAAATCTTAAGCTATATGTGTGTGTCTGTTTGTGTGTGTATATATATATATTTGGGGGATGTATATATATATATATATATATATATATATATATATGGGGGGGAGGTTACATAAATAGCTATGTACATATCGAGTGGCATGTAAATACCCTCTTACTCTTTTACTTGTTTGAGTCCATACTCAGCTACCGTTATTACTGTTATATTTTCTATGCTTTTTGTCTGGTTGGCTGATAGATGAATTAATGAATTTCATTAGATGATTTGAAACGATGTAGCTGCAGTTGATTTTACTGCTATTTCTACCAGTTTATGAAACAACCGATCCAGTTAAATGTTTTAATTTTCCTTCACGGGACATAACTCTTGCATATTTTCTTTTGAAGGGATATAACTCAGAAACATTTTCGGAATTTTTTATTTGTTTTCTTTTATTTTCAGAAATTTCTGTGTAACACAGTGTAACACAAAGGTTCTCAAACCTTTTATGCCACCGTTACCACGGCCACGTAATACCCTCAGCCCTATTTCCAGAGAGACCTACCTACATGCAAATTGTAAATAATATATAATAAATAATACCATTAATAAATAATTGTTTCTACTTTTGGCACAAGGGCAGCAATTATCCAGTGCATTACTGGTACTTTATTTTATTGACCCCGGAAGGATGAAAGGCAAAGTTAACCTCAGCGGGATTTGAACTCAGATCATACAGGGATGTAACTCTATGCTTCAAAGCAATACCATTAATAAATAATTGTTTCTACATTTGGCACAAGGCCAGGCCAGCAATTACCCAGTGTATTACTGGTACTTTATTTTATCGACCCCGAAAGGATGAAAGGCAAAGTTAACCTCGGCAGGATTTGAACTCAGAATGGCAAGGAAAATAATATTATATATTCTATATATAAATAAATATTATATATTTTCTATTTTACTATTTATACATATGATATGTATCATTTGATATTTAATATAGTATTATATCATCTCTACGGCCCACCACCTTAGGCGCCAGTGCCACCTGGGCCTTTTCAATGATCCCCGGGGGCGGTAGCACCAACTTCAAGAACTTCTGGTGTAACAGAATAATGCATGATCCAATTTCTGAAAAGATATTCATTTTTTAATTTGATATGTTAACATAATTAACTCACCAAACTTCGGGTTCTTAGAGCTTTCACCACAACAGCAGAATTTGGTTTGTATTTCTAGCAGGTTGAACGACCCACCTATCCACATACATGTGTGTGTCTGTGTCTGTGTGTGTGTGTGTGCTCGCGTGCGAATGGTCAACAAGAAAATACAACACAGGAGAACATTATATGAGCCCTCTTTGTCCTCGAAAATGGGATCTCCACTGTATTAAAACCAAATTTAGTGGGCTAACGTTTTTTTTTGGGGGGGGGGGGGGGGGTTTACGTAATTTTGTCCTGGCGGCCGATGAGACGCCAGTATTGAAAACGGCTCCTCTATTATACAGTGGTGCCATATCTGGACCCCGAAACGTAAGGTCGTAAGAGCAGTGGATTGGCAGTATCGGTAAAGCGTCGGACACTATACCTTGCGGTATAGAGTTATGGCCCTTTACGTTCTGAGTTCAAATCCGGCCGAGGTTAGCGTGCCTTTCATCTTTATGAGGTCGATAAAATAAAGTACCTGTAATGCACTTTCCCTTCCCCTAAAATTGCTGGCGTTGTCCCTATAGTAGAAATCATTATTAATGATTATCCATTAATTTATCTCAAACAACTGATTGAAGAGTCAGTTTATATTGACAAAAATACTGAAATACCCACAATAACCAGTAGATGGATATTAACTGAATGGACAGCGAATTTTCTCATACTAGAGTAAGCTGTTATCAACAAATTACAAATGCATAATATATATATATAAATTTCAACGACTTCCGTCCGTCACACGAGGTGTGTGTGTAAAAGAAAGGAAGGGGATGGTGAAAAAATTATAGCAAAACAGTGACTGGCA
>OZ024742.1:42760805-42843305 GCA_964016885.1 Eledone cirrhosa | reverse complement strand
GAAATATATACACATACAAGGATGAAAGGACGCACCTGTATAAACATACACACACATGCAACCACATATATATATGTGATATATACAGGGAAGGGAGTGTATAAAATCAACGCAGTGTCAGACGGAAAGTCGATACAAATATAAAATATGATGAATAAATGAAATAATATATAAGATAAGAATAAAAAATTAAGGCAAAGAGAAAGTAAGTGGGTAATTGTGTATTGTTTATTATACATTAAATATTTAGCTCTGTAACTTACATAGAGCACTCTTCATTCCTCTGACTTTTTCAACGGAAACTTCAACACACACACATATATATATATATAGTTCAAGGAGACAACAAACAGAGGTACAAAAAGTTTTATTAGTTTCACGCTTTATATGGATAAGGGGAAAGAAAGTTCAACATGACAGGCTTTAGCCCTTCTTCAGGAGTACAACATTAGATAAAGGAGTCCAAGTAAAGAAAAAAATCAAAAATAAAGAGGTAGTCTTGGTAACGAGATTGAACACAAAGTGAAGTGTGTGTATGTATTAGTGTCGCTATTATGTGTATGTGCATGTTTAAATGTGTGTTTTTTTTAAGGTAAATTGTGTAAAGTATCAAAGTTAGTGTGCGTTATGCGTAAAATCAATGTGGTATGTGGTAGTGAACTTTTACATACATACATAAAACAATAATGGCAACCGTTGTGATCAGTCTGATGATAGCATGTATGTATTTACGGCTTATATGAAGGCAGCATACCATATACTGGAAAGGTTGAGCTACAGAATGCGGTAAGATTACATACAAATATTTCTACACAAGTGTTTGAACAATACATATACTGCAACACATCTATTTATATAAATGTTACATAAACAAATATACCAAGTAACATTTCAAAATGATTCACCTAACAAAAACAAAGAGAAAATGCTAAATATGAGCATTTAAAATACAGTTGTAGAATTATAAACTACCTGAAAGGAAAGATTACCCGAGCTGTGAACAACTTTAAATTTAATTCTGACAAACTTTGTCAAAACTTTTAAAGAAGATCATTATCTATTTTGAAAAATAAATGCAAATATTAGTGAATAGACAAACTCATCATGCCTAAACGTATGTCTCATTCGACCAAATTTTAACTACAACCATAGAATACAATGGAGCTACGATCTCAACAAAGATTTATATGAAGCATATAAACAATCTGACCCCCAAAAGTTTGGTTTTATGCAGGGGCTAAAACATTTGTGGAACTCCAGAATTAGACTTTTCCCCAAAACATTTATATGAACAGGCAAAATGTATCATTAGATGTAAATTGATACATCTAACAGAACTGTCTGATTCAAAGCAGGCTGACACTATAAAGACAGCCATTGAAGATAATCATCCCACTTCCACTGATGGACAGAGAGAATGGTCAGCTAAATCAAGCAGTGAACAGCACACCAACAATGTAGCTGAAATCCATACCTCTACTGTATAAACAGAACACCATAAACAGGACACCTTACAAGTGATATAGGATGATTTGTTTCGAGAAATACACAACCTTAATGTGAGTAACAGACCATACAACAATAAAATCTGTAAAAGAAAACCCACTAAATTGGAATTGGAAGCAGTGAACGAAATAGCTGACAATTATCTGAAGGCCACATGGTCCAAAGGTGTGGAAACAACCTATGAAATGATTAACATTTTGTTATATGTCTCACTATCACATTGTTAGCCTATCATAAACACCTGAAACCATGCAACCAAGATACAAAAAGAAAGCATGAACCAGCATGGATGTGTAATTTAAAAAATAAAATTTACTTCCTAGGACAAAGTATTTCACAGATCGCTGTAGTTATAAAATGCAACATAGAGAGCAACTTCACACGACATCAGAAAGACTTAAGAAAAAACTAGAGAGGCAATTTGGAGATACGAGATTTAAAACTCTAAACTACACCAGCTGAAACAACTCACAGCTGCAGCAGAAAGACTAAAATATAAGTCAATAGCACATAAACAGCAAGTGCTAAATAGATTATTTGCCAGAGATCCTAAATCAGTCAATTGCAGCTATCTCTGTAAATGGCACCCCTACAAAAGCACAGGTTGAGAGCTACTGGAGATCTGTATGGGAAACAAATGACGAAATTGACCAACAAACTACCGTATATACTCGTGTATAGGTCGCCCCGGCAGATAGGTCACATACCCACTTTTCATTTAACAAATAGGCTATTTGCCATTGACTCGCAGATAGGTCGCACTGAAATTTGGGCCGTCAAACTACTATTTTTTATGATAATTGAAACTAATAATCTGTTAGCTTTCCATTACTTCGTCCTTGCAATATATACTCCAAACCATGTTTTATTTATAAAATAAACATTAACGTCATCAAAATCTCGTCAATTCGAGATTACTGCGAGATAAAGCCTTTAAGTGCAAAAATTAACTCTTAATATAGTGAAACAACTTGAAATAACACATGTTTTTTAACGTTGAAAGTATAACAGATTTTTTGCGTATCAACATGGCTTCCCAAAGTAGCGAATACAGCTAGGTTTTACATGCGATGACATTCGAAATGAAAAAGAAACACAAGATAATATTAGTGATTTATCTTCAAATGAATCGGACGTATTTATTTCTGACGATGATAGTTACTTTGAAAGTGAAAGCGAAGATCTGACGGACACCATTGAAAATATTACAGCAACGTGGTTGAAAATTACAACACCAATACATGTTCACACCTGTTAATGAACTTATATATTGAGAACATTCTGTTACATAAATTTACACCGTACATTGTGTAAGAGTACATTACAAATATTATTTTGACTGGTGAAAAGGTTTTATACATTTTTTTCAATGAAAATATTATCCTGGAATGTAGAGAAAGACTAAAACCTTGTACTGATTATATCTGCATTTTTAATTAATCCATCTGTTCGGAAAACTGCTAGAATTGATGGAAGTCAACATCTAGGTCATTATTGAATTTTTTTGCAACAAATCTAACAGGTAAGGCAGATAAAGTTTAAATTTTTGTATTTATCCATAAAGTTATTACTTTTACACCTGTTAATTAATAGTTTTTTTCATTTCTTCATCTGTAACTGTGCATTCGTTATAATAGTCATTCAATTCATCTTCACATTCTTCAATATCATCTCCCTCATCACTCTCTGCATTTTCTGTCTTTTCACCAACTAAATCCTCATATAACACATCATCTTCAGTCCCGTCCATCGCATTTGATAAGCCACATTTTTTGAAAGCCTTCATTATTAGCTCTTCAGGGATACTTTCCCAAGCCTCCTTCACCCACTCCACCACTAATCTCAAGCCAGGTCTTTTCAATGATCCACCTTTGGTAATTTCTTTTTCACCTGATATCATCCAAGAAGTCCAGAGTTTACAGATATAAGTCTTGAAGGGTTTATTTACTGCCACATCAAGGGGTTGTAAGACTGAGGTGCAACCACTAGGAATCACTGCTTGTCTTGTTTTACAATCCTTCAGCTTAGCCTTTACAGACTCACAGCAGTGAGATCGAAACATATCCCAAACTAGCAAACTTCGTGGCTTCAGTAATGCCCCTGGCCTTTTCATCCACACTTCATCAAGCCATAGCTTTGTTAAGTTCTTGTCCATCCAGCCCTTCGGATGTACCTTCACAATCACATCGCTTGGAAAATTCTCTTTCGGCATTATTTTCCTTTTGAAAATAACCATAGGGCGAAGTTTTTTTCCATCAGCCTGGCATGCTAGAACAACAGTAAAATGTTGTTTTTCATGACCTGTGGTTTTGACTGTAACAGTTTTGTTACCTACACTATCCACAGTTGTGTTGCCTGGCATGTCAAAGTACATGGGTGTTTCATCCATGTTGGCTATATTCTCCATGGCAAAATCAAACATTTTTCTTTCCTTTAACACAAATTTTACAAAATTGTGTACTTTGTCATCAATATCTTTTGTGCAATATGTGTCTTTTGGCGAAGAGTCAGTCCAAACCTATTCATAAACCTGGTGCACCACCCTGCTGACGATTTAAATTGGGATAAGTGGTACTTTGGTGCAAGTTGAAGGGCTTTCATTCTTATAGAAAGTCTTGTAACAATGTGTCCATTTTCCCTGATATCTAAAACCCAATCGTTTAGCTCTTTTTCAAGATCTTGATATGGTGATACTCCAAACCTTGCTGCTCTCTTTGATTTAGGCATTTCTCCCAGCTTGTCTTTGTTTCCTCCAACCTCTCACCACCTTTTCTGACACTCCAAACTCCCTTTCTGCTGATCTATTTCCAAATTCTTTTGCATAACCAACCACGTTTAACTTGAAAACTGTTTGATAACTTTTTCTCTTACCAGAATTCATATTTTTCAGTGAATTATAAAAAAAATTTCAACTATCAACTTTTCTCACTTGCTAATTTTGAAAAGAAACACCATATACAATAATCTGTTTCCTGTTAAAGTAAATACGTCACAATACGTGTTCATAGCAACGCTAAGACAATGAAATCACATTTTAAATACCGGGTATGCATTTCTATCGATTTTAATGACGGATGGTTCAGTCAGATAGAAAAAAACGTAAACACTACAAAGTTTTAGTAAAAAATTTAAAATCAAGAAATATATGTATAAGAAGGTAGATATATGAAATTATTATGTTAAATAATAAAAAATATTAACAAAGTTATTTTTATAAATACCCATCGTTGATTAAGTCTATGAAAAATCATTGGTCAGTCTGATGTCGATCGGATAGGTTGCACCCAAAAAATTTATACTTATTTATCGTTAAAAAAGTGCGACCTATACGCGAGTATATACAGTACATGGCTAAAAGAACTGGAACAGGAGTACTGCCAGCAGGTCCAAAACAATATGAAATAGATGGTTCAATACTGGAAAAGAGCTCTACAGAAAATGTTGATAGGAAATCACCAGGCCCGGACCTCATAACAGGTTACTGGCTGAATAATTTCCCCTTCTATCGGCAAAAACTCATATGGCTATATAGGGAAATCATCAAAGGCACACAAGAACTGCCCCAATGGTTATCAATTGCCAATACTCCCCTCATCCCCCAAAATAGCCAAACCACCCTTGGTAAAAATTACTGCCCAATAATCTGACAGACCATCATGTATAACTTATACACTGGGTGCCTTAATCTGTTCTTGCAGGATCATTGTGCCACCAACAACATTATAACACCTGAGCAAGCTGGTGGAAAGAAAGTGATATGGGGGTGCATAGATTGTTACTAAGTAAAATGTTCCAAGAGAAAACAGCAAAGAATTGCAGGAAGATGACTGTGGTGTGGCTGGAATATCAGAAGGTTTTTGATGGTGTACCTCATAGGAGGATTATTAAGGCTTTACAGTTAGCCAAAGTCCCACAACCACTAGTAGCTGCTGTTGAATGGCTGACCAAGAACTGGTACACCAATTTGATCCTTAGGGGTGAGAAGGAGTAAATTGAGACCAGAAAGGCATCTTTCAGGGTGATAGCTTATCAGTGCTGCTCTTCGTCCACACACTAAAAACCACTATCATACCTGCTCACAAAATAATGTGGTCATAGAAGTAAATCCAGAAATATCAAAATGATTTGCTATCAGGTCCAAACACATGTCACGAACTCACTGCTAGGACCTTTAAACCGAAAGTGGTAAAAATGATGGATGTCACCACAAACCATATAACTTTTGACCACTCAGATGTCCAATGTTTACTATCGAATGGCAGAAACATGGATTACCTCATGTATACACATTTTTATTTGGTTGCATGAAAAAATTTACTCTGACCAAATTGACAAAATGATATCTGCAGAGCCACCTGATGCATCAAAAGACACAGCATTGTATGAAATAGTGAATATTCAGGTACATGGACCATGTGGAGCTCTCAACAAGAATTCACCATGAATGCAAGATGTACAAAGAAATATCCAAGAAGTTTTTTGAAAGACACTCAACTTGGAGATGATGGTTATCCATCCTACAGAAGATGAAAACCTGGACACTGAGTTTTCCAAGCAAAAGTTGGACAATTTGAAATTGACAATAGGTGGATTGTTCCATACTGCCCATTGTTACTCAAAATATTTAATGCTCATCAATGTCAAATTTCACAACTCAGTGAAATCTATCAAATATGTCTGCAAATATGTAAACAAAGGATCGGATGCTGCAATGTTTATTCTACAAAGACAGGATGTGCAAGATAAAGTCGGTATGTATCAACAAAGTAGATAAATCATGAAGGTAGAGCAATAATGAAGGTAGAGCAATAATGAAGCATTTTTTGTGAATATTTGGATTTCCAATACATCTATGTCATCCACTGACTAAATAGTTAGTTGTTCATCTGAAAAATGGGCAGCGTGTCTATTTCACAGCTGCAACTGCTAAAGAAACTACTCTAACAGCTTATTTCAAACTTTTATTGCACTGTTCAGAAGCAAACCAACTATCTTTTTAGTCAGTTGGCCTTTGAATATTTTCACCCCTTTACAGTGAAAAAGTGTCCAAATATTTTAAAATTTCAGTAACTATTTTAAAAATAAAAAATTTTAAAAAAACATGTCAGAAGAAGAAAAGCTTTCACCACCGCCATTTTTAAGCAGTGAGAGAAGGCTGTCATCGTTGCCACTATCACCATCTGTAAGAGGTGAACGACCGCCATTACTACATCAACCAACATCCCCATCTATAAGAAGTGACGGAAGACTATCACTACCACTTGCAATTGTTAACACTGTTCACAGCAAGACAGGCATTAACATGACAACTGGTCTGACAAAAAAAAAAAACACTACAAAATTACAAAATGAAAACAGCGACAACAATACAATGAACAAAAACAACAACAATAATACAGATAATTAAAACAACTACAACAATAATAACAACACAAATAACAACAAAAACAATAGCAATATCCATGTCAAGAATTCCTTTGTGGCAACTGTGGCAAAGCAACCTGAATATTTTGACATGGACATTTCCAATAAGAAAGAATTCTCATCTCAGGCAGTTATCATCATCATCATCAATTTACATCCGCTTTTCCCTGCTTGCAAGGGTGGAACAGGTCCTTTTCAGAATCTCTCCACTCGTCACGGTGCTTTGTCATTTCCTCTGTGAGCTTCTGTGATCTGAAGTCAGCTCTCACCACCTCCGCCCATGATTTTCGAGGTCTTCCTCTACTGCGTCTTCCTTCCACTGGGATTTCTTGGCACTTCTTTACCCAGCAGTCATGCGCATCACATGTTGAGACCAATGAAGTTTTCTCTCCCACACACTACAAACCCATTATCAATATCCCACAACAGATGGGGGCTGCAACTCAGCACGAGACCTTAACATACAGAACCATGTCAATACAATAAAAAGGAAAAATGGTCATACTTGCACTACATGTGGTAGAGACCACACTAAAAGACAATGCCACATGTGGAATACTTATAAAGAGGAAAGCAATATGGGAACAAATGTGAGGCACACACACAGAACCACTCAGTCGTACCCATAAAACAGAACAATATGTCTTCGTCCCTACATACATCGGAAGAATACACAAGATAAAAATAACAGGAATCCTGCCAGATGTGAATCTGGTGGAACTTGTCCAGTATTTTAAAGGAGGACGAAGAGAGCCTCCTTTCTGCTCTAAACAAACTAAAAAGAATAAAAGCTGTTTCTGTGAAAACCAAATCCCAAACCAAACACACCAACACAGAAAGTCACAGCTATTTAGATACTAAATTAACTTAGATGAGATGCATTTCAGATTTGTGCCAGGTAACAATACCACTGATGCTCTATTCCTTAGACAACTGCAGAAGTACTTAGATAAACACACCAGATAAAAATAACAGGAATCCTGCCAGATGTGAACATCTGGTGGATCCTGTCCAGTATTTGAAAGGAAGACGAAGAGAGCCTCCTTTCTGTAATATGAAACAGTAGGAACAACTATTCAGGAACATCTCTCAGAATCCTGGTTCAAGTGGAACCAGAGAAAACAGAAAATTCCAAGTAGAATCACCCTGGAAGAGGGTGATATTTCAATTATAGTAGGACAGAAGAGGCTCCGGTATCACAAGTGTGGCAAACCAGACACTTGAAAGCCTGCTGCACTAAACAAGCCTAAGCATGCTAAAAAGAGTAAAAGCTGTTTCTCTAAAAACTTAATCCCAAACCAAACACACAAACACAGAAACTCACAGCTGTTTAGATACCAAATTAACTTGGATGAGATGCATTTCAGATTTGTGCCAGGTAAAAATACCACTGATGCTCTATTCCTTAAACAACTGCAGAAGTACTTAGATAAACACACAAGATAAAAATAACCGGAATCCTGTCAGATGTGAACATCTGGTGTATCCTGTCTAGTATTTTAAAGGAGGACGAAGAGAGCCTCCATTCTGTAATATGAAATAGTAGGAACAACTATTCAGGAAAATTTCTCGGAATCATGGTTCATGTGGAACCAGAGAAAATAGAGAATATTCCAAGCAGAATCACCCCCAAAGAGCATGACATTTCAGTTATAGTAGGACAGAAGAGGCCCCAGTATCACAAGTGTGACAAAAACAAACAATTGAAAGCCTTCTGCACTAAACAATACTAAACATTCTAAATATACTAAAAAAAAAAAATCTGTTTCTGTGAACACCAAATCCCAAACCAAACACACAAACACAGAAAGTCACAGCTGTTTAGATACCAAATTAACTTAGATGAGATGCATTTCAGATTTGTACTAGGTAAAAATATCTCTGATGCTCTATTCCTTGAGACAACTGCAGAAGTACTTAGATAATCACACAAGATAAAAATAACAGGAATCCTACCAGATGTGAACATTTGGTGGATCCTGTCCAGTATTTTAAAGGAGGTCGAAGAGAGCCTCCTTTCTGTAATATGAAATAGTAGGAACAACTATTCAGGAACATCTCTCGGAATCCTGGTTCAAGTTCAACCAGGGAAAATAGAGAAAATTCCAAGTAGAATCACCCTCGAAGAGGGTGACATTTCAATTATAGTAGGACAGAAAAGGCCCCGGTATCACAAGTGGGGCAAAAACAGACACTTGAAAGCCTGCTGCACTAAACAAGCCTAAACAAACTAAAAAGAGTAAAATCTGTTTCTGTGAAAACCCAATCCCAAACCGAACACACCAACACAGAAAGTCACAGCTATTTAGATACCAAATTAACTTGGATGAGATGCATTTCAGATTTGCGCCAGATAAAAGTACCACTGATGCACTATTCCTTAGACAACTGCAGAAGTACTTAGATAAACACACAAGATAAAAATAACAGGAATCCTGTCAGATGTGAACATCTGGTGGATCCTGTCCAGTATTTTAAAGGAGGACGAAAAGAGCCTCCTTTCTGTAATATGAAATAGTAGGAACAAGTATTCAGGAACATCTCTCGGAATCCTGGTTTAAGTGGAACCAGAGAAAATAAAGAAAATTCCAAGCAGAATCACCCCCAAAGAGCATGACATTTCAGTTATAGTAGGACAGAAGAGGCCCCAGTATCACAAGTGTGACAAAAACACACAATTGAAAGCCTTCTGCACTAAACAATACTAAACATTCTAAATATACTAAACATACTAAAAAAAAAAAAAGCTGTTTCTGTGAAAACCAAATCCCAAACCAACCACACAAACACAGAAACTCACAGCTGTTTAGAAACCAAATTAACTTAGATGAGATGCATTTCAGATTTGTACCAGGTAAAAATATCTCTGATGCGCTATTCCTTCAGACAACTGCAGAAGTACTTAGATAAACACACAAGATAAAAATAACAGGAATCCTGCCAGATGTGAACATCTGGTGGATCCTGTCCAGTATTTTAAAGGAGGACGAAAAGAGCCTCCTTTCTGTAATATGAAATAGTAGGAACAAGTATTCAGGAACATCTCTCGGAATCCTGGTTTAAGTGGAACCAGAGAAAATAAAGAAAATTCCAAGCAGAATCACCCCCAAAGAGCATGACATTTCAGTTATAGTAGGACAGAAGAGGCCCCAGTATCACAAGTGTGACAAAAACACACAATTGAAAGCCTTCTGCACTAAACAATACTAAACATTCTAAATATACTAAACATACTAAAAAAAAAAAAAGCTGTTTCTGTGAAAACCAAATCCCAAACCAACCACACAAACACAGAAACTCACAGCTGTTTAGAAACCAAATTAACTTAGATGAGATGCATTTCAGATTTGTACCAGGTAAAAATATCTCTGATGCGCTATTCCTTCAGACAACTGCAGAAGTACTTAGATAAACACACAAGATAAAAATAACAGGAATCCTGCCAGATGTGAACATCTGGTGGATCCTGTCCAGTATTTTAAAGGAGGACGAAAAGAGCCTCCTTTCTGTAATATGAAATAGTAGGAACAAGTATTCAGGAACATCTCTCGGAATCCTGGTTTAAGTGGAACCAGAGAAAATAAAGAAAATTCCAAGCAGAATCACCCCCAAAGAGCATGACATTTCAGTTATAGTAGGACAGAAGAGGCCCCAGTATCACAAGTGTGACAAAAACACACAATTGAAAGCCTTCTGCACTAAACAATACTAAACATTCTAAATATACTAAACATACTAAAAAAAAAAAAAGCTGTTTCTGTGAAAACCAAATCCCAAACCAACCACACAAACACAGAAACTCACAGCTGTTTAGATACTAAATTAACTTAGATGAGATGCATTTCAGATTTGTACCAGGTAAAAATATCTCTGATGCGCTATTCCTTCAGGCAACTGCAGAAGTACTTAGATAAACACACAAGATAAAAATAACAGGAATCCTACCAGATGTGAACATCTGGTGGATCCTGTCCAGTATTTTAAAGGAGGTCAAAGAGAGCCTCCTTTCTGTAATATGAAATAGTAGGAACAATTAATCAGGAACATTTCTCGGAATCCTGGTTCAAGTGGAACCAGAGAAAATAGAGAAAATTCCAAGCAGAATCACCCTGGAAGAGGGTGACATTTCAATTATAGTAGGACAGAAAAGGCCCCGGTATCACAAGTGGGGCAAAAACAGACACTTGAAAGCCTGCTGCACTAAACAAACTAAAAAGAATAAAAGCTGTTTCTGTGAAAACCCAATCCCAAACCGAACACACCAACACAGAAACTCACAGCTATTTAGATACCAAATTAACTTAGATGAGATGCATTTCAGATTTGTGCCAGATAAAAGTACCACTGATGCACTTATTCCTTAGACAACTGCAGAAGTACTTAGATAAACACACTAGATAAGAATAACAGGAATCTTGCCAGATGTGAACATCTGGTGGATCCTGTCCAGTATTTTAAAGGAGGTCGAAGAGAGCCTCCTTTCTGTAATATGAAATAGTAGGAACAATTATTCAGGAACATCTCTTAGAAACCTGGTTTAAGTAGATCCAGAGAAAACAGAGAAAATTCCAAGTAGAATCACCCCCAAAGAGCATGACATTTCAGTTATAGTAGGACAGAAGAGGCCCCAGTATCACAAGTGTGACAAAAACACACAATTGAAAGCCTTCTGCACTAAACAATACTAAACGTTCTAAATATACTAAACATACTAAATTTAAAAAAAGCTGTTTCTGTGAAAACCAAATCCCAAACTGAACACACCAACACAGAAACTCACAGCTGTTTAGAAACCAAATTAACTTAGATGAGATGCATTTCAGATTTGTGCCAGGTAAAAATACCACTGATGCTCTATTCCTTGAGACAACTGCAGAAGTACTTAGATAATCACACAAGATAAAAATAACAGGAATCCTGTCAGATGTGAACATCTGGTGTATCCTGTCCAGTATTTTAAAGGAGGTCGAAGAGAGCCTCCTTTCTGTAATATGAAATAGTAGGAACAATTATTCAGGAACATCTCTCGGAATCCTGGTTCAAGTGGAACCAGAGAAAATAGAAAACATTCCAAGCAGAATCACCCTGGAAGAGGGTGATATTTCAATTATCGTAGGACAGAAAAGGCTCCGGTATCACAAGTGTGGCAAAACCAGACACTTGAAAGCCTGCTGCACTAAACAAGCCTAAGCATGCTAAAAAGAGTAAAAGCTGTTTCTGTGAAAACCCAATCCCAAACCAAACACACCAACACAGAAACTCACAGCTATTTAGATACCAAATTAACTTAGACGAGATGCATTTCAGATTTGCGCCAGGTAAAAGTACCACTGATGGTCTATTCCTTGAGACAACTGCAGAAGTACCTAGATAAAAATAAGCCCTTCTACTTGGCATTTCTTGACCTGAAGAAAGCATTTGACAGAGTCCACCATTCCATAATATAGTAGGCTCTTATGAAAATATGGGTAGATGAGTGGCTTGTAGCTCAGTACAATGATTATAGTGAGGAGTTTAGTGTGTAAATAGAGATACACTAGGGCTCTGTATTTAGCCCTCTCCAGTTTATTATCATCCTGTCAGCTATAAGGGAAGAGTTTAAAACTGGCTACCTATACAATGCCTATATGCTGATGATCTAGCCCTCATAGTCAAATCTATGGCAGGATTATGAAGAAATTCCAAACCTGGAAGCACAACTTGAAAACAAAAGGTCTTAAGTTTACTTAGCAAATATTAAAGTCTTGGTAAGTAGAAAAGAAAACAGAGCCCTGATCCATTCAGGGAAATGGCCTTGCTCAGTGTGCAGGAAAAGAGGGAGTAGAAATTCCATCCTATATCCCAAATGCAAACTATGGGTACATAAGAGATGTAGCAGGATCTCAAGTAGGCTAGCAAAGAACCTCCGGTGATATGCTGTACTACAGAAGATTTGCTTCCGCATGACCATACACAAGATGAAGCAAACATCTAAAGGACCCCTGACTGCACCAATCTTCTCCTTTCTCTGCCTATATACCATGTCCAACCCATGCATACAAGCATGGAAAGTTGGATATGCTCCATACCTGTTTTCCCACAGACCTGTTGTCAGGACAAAAATCTGTAAGGTGGTGATGCTGGGGACACAACAAAAAGTACCCAGTCCACCCTGTAAGGTGGTCATGCTTGAGACAAAAAAAAAAAAATCACCCAATTTACTCTGTAAGGTGGGCATGCTGATGACAACAAAAACCACCCAATTTACCCTGTCAGATAGTCGTTTTGGTGCCACGATAAAAGACGCCCAGTTCACACTGTAATCTGTTTGGCATTAGGAAAGGCATCCAGTCATAGAAACCAAGCCAGAAACAGTTTTGTATAAGACATGGTTACTTGCCCTGACTTGTCTCATAATGTGACAATCCGTCTAACCCATTCAAGCATGGAAAATGGGCGTTAAACAGTGATGATGTATGTATGTGTGTGTGTATATCTGTGTGTGTGTATATAGAAACACTAATATTGAATCCCTAAATCAAATTGTTGTCACCGCCATTTTGAGAGTATGGCACATGTTATTTCATAGATCAAAAATGTAACCCCACTCACAGATCCTGCTTTCAACATAGTAGGAAATAGTCCCTTATATAACCCCCTTAATCCTTCATCAAGGTAAAGGTGCTGGAGACAGTTGATCATGCCATTATAGGAGCGTACTTTACCAAATTTCAAACGGGCCTCCTGAAAGCTCTGTACTTGCAACCGCTTCTTAACAACATCGAAAGGGTAAACCATAAATTTAGCAGACATTCCACTGCCAAGTCCACTTATAAAAGTCTTAATTTGATCTGCAATTAGAAAATGTTAACAGTTTTCACAATATATTCATATTAGGGATACAAATGGAATGATTAATTTCACCGTGTTCATCTAAGTTTTGTTTTTAATTAGAACCTTTCATTACTGTATTTCTAATGGAATATTTTGTATTTTAAGGCAGGGTTTACTAAAATTATAATTTCATTAAGATGGTATTAGAAAGATAAAACGATCTTATAGAAAATTGTGTAGGAAGTCTTTAAGAGATAATTTTGTTTCAGATAATGCACATCACATGGTATGGACATGTGATGCGCATGGAGGATGACCGATGGGTGAAGAAGTGCCAGGAAATGCCAGTTGAAGGAAGACGTGGTAGAGGTAGACCACGAAAAACATGGGCGGAGGTGGTGAGAACGGACCTCAGATCATTGAAGCTCACGGTGGAGATGACGAGGGACCGTGACGAGTGGAGAGATGCTGTGCTGAATAAGACCCGTCCCACCCTTGCAAGCAGGGAAAAGTGGACGTAAAATGATGATGATGATGATGATAATTTTGTTTCATAGAAGCAAGAGGTTTGGGGCATGTTGCTATCAAAAGGGTTCAGCGTTCTCCGTGTGGGTTAGGAGATTGATTGTTACAAGGTAGACATTGGCTCCTTAACCCTTTAGCATTTAAAGGTATTGGCTTTTCATAGTTGTTAGCCATGCTAGAAATAGCAGCCAAATTCTTTCATTGGACAACAATGTAATCCTAATTACACTAAAAAAAGTGGGGGTGGCCATAGCTGGAATGCTATTGATCGTTTTCTGACTTGACTCTAAACAACAACAGTAGCAACAATAATAACAAGTCAATACTTACCTTCAATAGCAAATTTAGAATAATTTTTCCTATCATTTCCTAAAATTGATGAGAAAAGTGTGTGAAATCCAAAGGTTAGGCCTGTTTGTGGTATAACAAGGACAAGGGAAGGACTGAGGCCACACCACATGCCTAAAATACCTTCTTGTTTGATAATATTCACTGCAGCTGAGAAGATTGATTTATACACCTGAAAGTTTAAATAAGAAATTATTAATAATAATAGTTTTTACATTAGGCACAAGGCCAGCAATTTGAAGGGAAGAGGAAAGTCAATTAAATCAACCCCAGTGCTTACTGGTACTTTATTTTATTGACCCTGTAAGAATGAAAGACAAAACTCACCTCAGTGGTATTTGAGCTCAGAATATAAAGGGTCATAACTATATACTACAAACCATAATGTCCGACACTCTAATGATACTACCAATCCACCGCCCTTAATAATAATAATTGTTTCTACTTTTGGCACAAGGCCAACAATTACCCAGTACATTACTGGTACTTTATTTTATCGACCCCGTCAGGATGAAAGGCAAAGTTAACCTCGACGGGATTTGAACTCAGACCGTAAAGGGACGTAACTATGCTGGAAAGCATGGTGTCTGACCCTCTACCGATACTGCCAATTCACCGCCCTTAATAATAATAATTGTTTCTAGTTTTGGCACAAGGCTAGCAATTAGCCCAGTATATTACTGGTACTTTATTTTATGGACCCCTTAAGGATGAAAGGCAAAGTTAACCTCGGCGGGATTTGAACTCAGACCATAAAGGACCGTAACTCTTTGCTGCGAAGCATGGTGTCCAACCCTCTACTGATACTGCCAATCCACCGCCCTTAATAATAATTGTTTCTACTTTAGGCACAAGGCCAGCAATTACACAGTACATTACTGGTACTTTATTTTATCGACCCCGTAAGGATGAAAGGCAAAGTTAACCTCGGTGGGATTTGAACTCAGACTGTAAAGGGACGTAACTATGCTAGAAAGCATGGCGTCCGACTCTCTACCGATACTGCCAATTCCCTGCCCTTAATAATAATAATGATTATTAAGACCTGGGATGAGGTGATACAAGTTGACCTTGCGTAATTGCACTTCTCAAAGACAATGACACATCATCGAGATCTTTGGCATTATGCAGTAATAGAGAAGACACGCCTTTCCATGTACCTTTTAATCATTATACTCCCTTCCATACACTCCTACACCCACCCTCACACTCCAGTCCAAACCACCCTTGCACTGTCAAGTTATGTTGGTATCACAAAAAGCACCCAGTCTACACTGTAAAGTGGTCGTGTAGGTGTCATGACAAAAAGCACCCAGCACACACTGTAAAGTGGTCGTGTAGGAGTCACAACAAAAAGCACCCAGCACACACTGTAAAGTGGTTGGCATTAGGAAAGGCATCCAGCTGTCGAGATCTAGCCAGAAAGTCCCATATAAGCAAGACACGGTCACCTGACCCAACTTGCATCAAATAGGTCAACCCGTCTAACCAATGCTAGAGTGGAAAGTGGACATTAAACGATGATGATGATAAATAAACATGTGGATATACATGCGCAAAGCTGCCTTACCAATTGCACTACAATACCCACATACGCCCACACACAAAAAAATACGGCTGATGCTTATATATGAACTCATCATCTAACAACAAACACTATATTTTTTTTTTTTGTCACATCGCCAGTCTGAAGAGCAGATCGATAATGGAGTTGGATCCATAACTCCTACGGGTGACCTTGAGCCTCTGTGAAACGTGCATAATAGATCGATACACAATAAAAATCTAAGGCATGTAAACGAGACTTCCTCATTTTTTTTCTTTTATATATATATATATGTGTGTGTATATATATCATCATCATCATTTTATGTCCGCTTTTCCCTGCTTGCAAGGGTTGGACGGGTCCTCTTCAGCACAGCATCTCTCCACTTGTCACGGTCCTTCGTCATCTCTTCGGTGAGTTTCAGCGATCTGAAATCTGCTCTCACCACCTCCGCCCACGTTGGTCGTTCACGCACATTGACATTGCACATCCAACGGAGCATACTTGCTCCATTTCTCTCCAGCCGTCGCATATCTTCTGCAGTTGCTGCCCATGTCTCACTACCATGCAGCATCGCGCATCTCACACAGGCATCATATAACTGTCCTTTCGTACGTAGGGAGAAACCCTTCTTTACAACAAAGGAAACAGCTCCCTAAACTTCTTCCAACTCGTCCTTATTCTAGTAAAATGACAGGAGGCCAGGCAGGTTGAATTCCTTCAATTATTTATTTCTGCAAACGCTCGGCACATTTCAGTGGCCAGGTTATGTATGAACCTTGTGACATCATCAGGTGTATATTGCACATTCCTTACTCTGTGATGGGGTTTTCAGCATAACTGGCTACAATTTGTTTCGTAAAGACCACACTAATCGTCACGGTGATGGTGAAATGGTCTACATTCGGTCAAATTTTTCGCCAATTCCTTGCGTTGATTTGAACCAATCGCAACAGGAAGTATTTTTCTGTGATATACGTATGACCATGTCAACACTATCACTGGGAGTCGTTTACCGTCCCCCAAATTAACATCAGGACACTCAACTTTGTGATATCCTCAGAGTTGCTGCCAGGAAAACAGCCACTTATCTTTTTATTGCAGGGAACTTCAATCACCCTGAGATTGACTGGGAAACCTTTCGTTGGCTGCCAAGTGCAAATGACTTCCTTGAGCTAGTACTGGATCGAACTGGTCCCAAGTAGTCACCTCCCCAACAAGAGGTGACAACACTTTGGACCTACTCTTCACCACTACTCCTGAAACGGTTATTAGTGTTAGGACTGAGGAACCTTTAGGTGACTCTGATCATGCTATGATCATTGCTAATCTATCCCCCATGGGCAGTAACAAGAACCACAACCATCTCCAAACTGCTCACTTTGATTGAAATAAAGCAGACTGGAACTGTTACTGCACCGAGTAGCAATGTCCAAACTGGCTTGAGTTCTATGACTCTGGAGATGTCAACACTGTACTCCAGAACATCCTGAGCTCAATATGGACAGCATGTGCAGCATCGGTGCCACGTAAGCAGAAAAAACATCCCAAAAGTGCAATTTGGGAGACTGCAGCAGTCCGTCTTGCCAGAAAAGAACGTTGTAATGCTGAACGTGAGTACAAACTGCATAAATCAGATATCAATAGGAAGAAGCAAAATAAATCATCCAGCCATCTCAAACAGGAGACAAAAAAGCAGTGCTTCAATTTGAGCAGCGCATAGCAACCAGCCCTGACAGTAAGGTGTTCTGGAAGTATGTTCACTCAAAGCAGAGGCCTCACTCTCCAGTTGGTCCTCTTCGCAATCTCCACACAAGCCAGGTTACTGACGACCCTAAGGAATGCGCAGAGCTCATTGCTGAATGCTATGCAAGCATTTTGACTGTTGAAGATCAGAGTGTACCGTCTCCACCACCTCTGACATCAGATTCTATTATAACTATTGAATTTACACCAGCAATGCTGCGACGTCACCTTAAAAATAAACGCAGCCATGCCTCTCCTGGTCTTGATGGTGTTACGTACCTGCTTCTCAAACGTGGTGGGTACTTCCTTCTGCACCAGCTATCACGCTTCTTCCAATTCTGTCTCAACAATGGTGCTACTCCAGAACAGTGGAAAACTGCCAGTGTCATTCCTTTGTTCAAAAAGGTGACTGCACATCACCTGTGAACTATCATCCAGTCAGTCTTACTAGCTGCATTGCCAAACTGATGGAATCCTGTGTCAGAGAAACGCTTTGGAACTTCTGGAACTCTCACAGTCTTATGCAGCCCTCACAATTTGGATTTATCCCTAACTCCAACTCCTGTGATCAACTTATTGAGTTTCTTGAAGACATCACCCGGATCACTGATGGCAGCTCATGGGTGGATGTTGTTTACCTTGACTTTGCTAAAGCTTTCAATTCTGTGCCACACAAAAGACTTATGGCAAAACTCTCTGCAATGGGTGTGAAGGATGATCTTTTTAACTGGTTGAAGTCCTTCATTCTCAGTCGAAGAGAGGTAGTCACGGTTCTAGGATAGTATTCCTCACCATATAAGATGTCATCTGGTGTACCATAGGGATCTGTTCTTGGCCCCCTTTTGTTTGTGACATATATTAATGACATAGATGCCAACTTAAAGAATTCCACAGTACTAAAATATGCAGATGACATGAAGTTGTATCTTGAGATAAAAAGGACAGATCCTGAACATTATAGATCTTGCCTGCAATCTGACCTGGACACAATGCAACAATGGATCACGGACTGGCAACTCAGGCTAGCTGTGGACAAGTGTACCACCATGCATTTTGGAAGTAAAAACCCAGCGTCCACATACTCCCTCCACAACACTAATATCAAGAAGTCTTCTTGTGAACGTGATCTGGGCATTACGGTCAGCAGCGATTTGCGTTGGATGAAGCACGTCTCTAAAATTGTCAAGAAGGCCGAGGGTGTCTTAGCATCACTCAGCAACACCTTTGCCACCGTTCGCCAGCTATCTATTTAAAGCTGTATATAGCTATGGCGCGGCCACACTTGGAATTTGCATCACCAGTCTGGAACCCCTATCTTGCTCAGAACATTGACCGCCTGGAAACTGTTCAGAGACGTGCAACCAAGCGAACACCCTCCATCAGGCATCTACCATACTCTAAACGCCTTGCTTCCCTGGGCATGGCTACATTGAAGCTCCGACGTCTGGCAACTGACTTGGTAAACACCCACAAAATTATTAACCATCTTGCCAACAACAACCCTGAGTACTTTTTTGATTTCCATGTGTCTAACACACGTGGGCATGTCCACAAAGTCAGAAAACAGCACAGCTCCCATGACTTTCGGAAACATTTTTTCACGCACAGAGTTGCTGAAGCATGGAACAAACTACCTGCATCAGTTGTTAGCTGTCGAGACACTGCATCCTTTAAAACCTCCATGCTTCCTGAAATTCGCCAACACTACACCTGATATTCTCCCTCCATACACACGCACACATGTATATCATGACTATTCACTTCCCTGACATTTGTATATTATTCTATGTACTATACATGCACCCTTGACGAGTTGTAGTGCACCTGAACACTGTACACAATAATTTCATTATTATTATTATAATAGTTATATACCAAAGGAATGATGGTAAACACATTTAAGGAAAAAAGAAGAGAAGAAAAAACGTGTTTTTTTTTTGTTTTTAACTCAAAGGCAATCGTGGTAGCCTGTTGATGTCAGTTTGGCTAATCACCATTAGTCATATATATATATAAAGTGAGAGAGAAAGAGAAAGAAAAAGAAACATCTGGCTTACCTTTGGTTCCCCCTGTGCCACAAATCTTGTCCTTAAGAGATCAAGAGGTTGTACAACAATAGTGGACACAGCTCCTGACATTGAACCACACACCAAACTGACCAGTGGCTTCTTCTCAGAAAAGACATCTCTTGGTATATAATGAAATGATAGTTTTGAAAAATATTCATATGATGAAAACTAGAAAATAAAAGAAAAATCACATAATATTTGTATGTCCTTTTTGTTTGTCAGTCCCACTAATGCTACAATATGTCAAAAATGTTTCATTTAGAATTCATGGAACACAAATGTATATAAAAAAAAGAAGGGTGTGCAAATTGTTCTAACATATTTTCATTCATACTAGAAATCTGAATTCTATCTACTATTTTCACCAACTTCATATTCTATGTAAATAAGGTTTGGATTTTTGCCCATTTCTCAGACATAAAATAGTGGGGTCAGCTTATATTCAAGTACATATGGTAATTCAGACATTAATTCTGAGACAAGACAGCATCACAGATATTAATTTAAAGATATTAATTTAACCCTTTCTATTTCAATTAATTATAAATTATTAATTATTTCATTACTAAAATAACAACAACATAAGGCTTGATTAAATAAAACTATGTTAAAAGATATTAATTTAAATAGCAACATTTTAAATTGGGTGGTTTTGTTTCATAGAACAAGAGCCAGTTTTGGCCAGATAGGTGTCATTGTGTGATTTGAAGGAGATTTGGTTGTTATTTCTAATAGGTCAAACAACTACATAAAGGCTCCCTCAGCCCATATTTTGTTTATTTATTGGAAGAGGTGCACCATCAGATTAAATCATTATTATTATTGTTATATAAAGTGGCTGGTAAATTAATTGTTTCTTATATAGGCACAAGGCCAGCAATTTTTGGGGAGGGGAAAGTCGATTAAATTGACCCCAGTGCGTGACTGGTACTTTATTTTATCAACCCCGTAAGGATGAAAGGCAAAGTTAACTTTGGCGGGATTTGAACTCAGATCATAAAGGACCGTAACTCTATGCGTCAAAGCATGGCATCCGGCCCTCTACCGATATTGCCAATCCACTGCCCTTGTGGCTGGTAAATTAATGAAAACAATAATGAATAAAAAGGATTCTTCAGTCATACTGAGTAAATGACAACCTCACTAGTGCTGGTGCCACAATAAAATGCACCCAGAACATACACTGTAAAATGGTTGACCTAAGGAACAGCAATCAAACATAAAACCATGTCAAAATATGGAACATATAAGCAAAGCATGGTATTCAACTTGTCTAATCTTGGACTGTGATGACCCGTCCAAACCATGCCAGCATAAAAAGCAGATGGAAATGATGATGATGATAATAGTAATACAATATACAGCAGTTGTTACTTACTTGCACCATGCCATAGATGACAGTGAGAAACTGAGCAGGTATGTGACCTTTCCATAATGCTTTCACACCTTCATCTCTTGATATTGTCATAATGGTGTGTAGGAAACCATGATACTTAGAGCCAATAGACAGCTTTGATACTGGTTCAATTTGAAGCTACATGGAATAGACAAAAAAGGAAAGGAGCCAATCATCAGATCGGAATAAGGTCAATAAAAACATAGGCACTAGTTACGATTCACTTCAGATTTTTATTATTAATACATTCATAGAGGATGGTAGATTGGCAGTATCAGTGGGGCGTCAGACACTCTGCTTCGCGACATAGAGTCACGGCCCCTTACGCCCCCAGTTCAAATCCCACTGCAGTTAGCTTTGCCTTACATCTTTACAGGTTGATAAAATAAAGTATCAGCCATGCACTGGGGTCAATTTAATCGACTTTCCCCTCCCCCAAAATTGCTGGCCTTGTGACTAAAGTAGAAACAATTATTAATACATTCATTTTTTTTTTAAACAACCGAACAGATATTTACCTAATTGTCATATTTACCTAGATGTCACGGCAAAAAGCACCCAGCCCACACTGTAAAGTGGTCACATAGGCGACACAACAAAAAGCACCCAGCCCACACTGAAGTGGTCACGTAGGCAACACAGCAAAAAACACCCAGCCCACACTGAAGTAATCATGTAGGTGACACAGCAAACAGCACCTAGCCCACACTGAAGTGGTCATGTAGGTGACATGACAAAAAGCACCCACCCCACACTGTGAAGTGGTCATGTAGGTGACATGACAAAAAGCACCCAGTACACACTGTAAATGTGGTTGGTGTTAGGAAGGGCATCCAGCTGTAGAAACCAAGCCAAAATCATGGTCACCCAACCTGATCCCTCACAAAGGGACAGTCCGTCCTACTCATGGAAGATGGACATTAAACGATGATGATGATGTCACAGCTCTTAACATTCATTCTAATACCCTATCAATGCCTTTTTACCCTCTCTATCTCCTTCTCATCTTTTGTTACATTACTCCATCTCTTCTCTCTGTCTTTCTTTCTGTGGTATACACATGCACATGGGTGTGTGTGTGTGTGTGTGTGTGTGTGTGTGTGTGTGTGTGTGTGTGTATGTGTGGCTCATACACTGTTCACTTTCGTGATGATCAAAATAAATGTGATAGAGTGTATGGAAGATCAATCCAACAGATGTCAATAAGGGATAACAAACAACGAAGCAACAATTATAACGTGATAGTGCTGGTACCATGATAAAATTCACCCAGGGCCCTCTGTAAAGCAGTAGTGTTAGTGCCATGATAAAACGCACCTAGTACATTCTGTAAAGTGGTTGATGTTAGGAAGAGCATCCAGCTGTAAAAACCATGTCAAAAATGGAACATATGAACAAAACATGGTTCCCCACACACCCCCAACCTGTTTAGTCTCAGATTGTGACAACCTATCTAACCCATGCAAGCATGGAAAGCTCACATATAATGATGATCATGATGAGGCTGTATAAATAACTTACTTGTAATCTGATTTTGACAACATCCAAGGGTTGTAAAAAGACCCTACTAACAGCTCCTGAGAGGGCACCAGCAAAAGCATAATCATAATAGGTCAGCTTATGGTCGTGATGAGGATTGTAACCAACCATTGATAAGTCAGCAAATGTTGGGATCCAACACACATCGAGTCTGAGACAGAAAATCTGTAATAAGACATTACACACCATGAAACAGTTATAACAACACACTTAACCCCTTTGTTACCATATATATATATATATTTTTTTTAATTTGATAATAAATGGCTATCTGAAACAGGTCCTGGTTCTGTGAGATTTGTTAAGCTATGTTCCAAACATGCAGACAACTTGTAGGAGGCACCTTGAGAACTGGTCTGATTGGTCGAAGAGAGGGAGTCAAAGGTGGCCTTCAAATGTATGTTGTCCCAAACTGTCTTCGTTTGTTCTCTACCGTGTCAGGAACAGATAAACCCATCTTTCTCCATCATGGAAGAGCTTCATCCACCTCCCTGTTGTATAATACTAAATCACTCTAAATTCTTGAAGATTTGAAAACTATAGGCAGTGTCTTTCGTGAGAAATATGGTAACAAAAGGGTAAATCACCAACTCGGGTAAAACCAGCTCTATTAAAGTGTTCAAATTTAAATGTAATTCTTTAAGTTGAAATTGCATGTCGGATATTAGATTTCAGTAGTTATGTATTTATTGAAAACAAATTGTCGGTAAAATATATTAGTATGTATATAATGAAAGTGAAATTTTATATATATTCGATCAAATAGCTATTGTCAAGTAACTATTATCAAGCGGTCTCTGGCTTGAGTAAATTTCCCCCTCAGTTCTTAGGTCAGCTTTTTATTATCCCACTTCTCAACCTTTTTTCTTTCCTATTATTCCCTCTTTTTTAGTAGCGTATAAATCAACATAGTCTTGTGTTTATCGAATAAAATATATACATATTTATATATAAGCCACGGACAATGACAAGCGACACCCCACTTCGCAGACCTCCTTCCTCAGACGGGCTGCTATCATTCCGATTTTACGGAGAAAGTCTGCTGTACGGGGTCCGAGGACGCGTCTCAAAACGAGAAAACGACGATTGTTAAATGAAGAGATAAAAAATGGAGGAGACGTACACGCACAATCAACGCCACAATGGGTGCTGGAGTTTCTCTTTAATGTTTTAGACAAACCAACACACCCGCAGTGTTGGCGAGTTTAGATCGATTTGGCGAGCGAAGCGATCTGCATTCGGACAGCAAAACAATCCATGAATACCTCTAGAACAAGAGATCTACCACAACGACTTGAAAGTTAGTTATTTCATTAAAACCTCTCATATCATTTGCAAAACATCAGATACATGTTGCCTTCATGGTCCATGAGGACGGAAATTCGAATGTGTTACCCCGGAAGATAGCAAGGGAGATGTGCTGAATGAGCCACACCAACGCCAAATGCCCACCATTTCCACCGCTATGAGTTCAGCAAGAAGCCAGTTCACATCTGTAGGCCACAGTATGTAGGGAGTTTGTAAACCCAGGACACCAGGGATTTCAACCGATTTCAACCGCCATGAGTTCGACGATAAACCTATCGGAGAGCGGCCGTTGCTTTGTCGACTTGCGATGTTCAATCCGTCGGCTAATGAAGTTTAAGTCCGTTGCTGAATTCACCGCGTTCTTAGCGTCTAGTAATCAATCTGTGATTTATTGTAAAAGAAAAAAAATAAAGAACCAATATATTACTAAGGTTCCATCGAGTATCCCCCCCCCCCCTCCACACACACAAATGAGTTATGTGTTAATTGAAAAAATCAGCCCCCAGTACAATGAAATATATTATTTACCTTCTGTCACTTCCTTGTTTATCAGCAAAAAAATAGCGGTACCATTGAAAGCAGCATGTCATATCAATATACTGTCATTGAATATATATATGGAAGCTAGCGAGGACTTATCAAACAGATAGTTTCTTCACTTCTTAACGATTTGCTACGATATATTTACGTTGTTGATTGATAAATATAACGATCAAATTGGGAAAGTTAAAATATGAAGACGAAATTAAATAAATAGAAAGTTAAATGCAGTATCTTGTCCGAATTCGGAATTTTATAGTCTCACTCAGTTTTAGAAAAGTTAGACTTATTTGTTTTGGTCTTCCGTACTTTCTCGAAGGTGACTCTAATTGTCATTATGCTCGCAACAACATTTTTTAATTTAACACCTAGTTTTTATTTAAATGAATATATTTTTTAAATACATTAAAAAATACTTATATTAATGAGAATAATAGAAAAAAATTCTTTTAAGTTTATTTCTACTCCGAACGTAACGAGTTTGTACGGAATCGACCGAAGATAGAGACCGGAAGTGTTGTTGGAGCGTGCGCCCTTTCGACTTGTAGCACACGAGGTGTTCAACGATGGCGGCCGACAATGAAGGTTCGGAATTGAAGAAAAATAAGAAAAAAGCAGAGAAAACGATGCAGAATGGCATTGAAGATGATGCCGATGAAGAACCAAATTTCAGTGACCCGGAGGGATTTGTAGATGACATTACTGAAGAAGGTGATATTTCTACTTATTTTCTCGTCTTCTCTCCTACTCCGGCTTGTTGCAATGGCGGGAGGAGTGGGGTGAGTAGCATCGCTCTTTCAATTGCTCCTCCCTCTTATTGCTTTTCTGTCTTTCTCTCTCCCATCTTATTGCCCTTTCACTAGCTCCCCCTCTCTTCACTCATTCCTATTCCCTTTCTTTCCCTCCATATTTCTATGCCAATTTCGTTTGTTTTATATATAAGTATACACAAATACATCTGGAATTCTATTTTTATTCTGTATACAAGCATGTATTTGACTGTGTAGTATGTTATATATATATGTATATGTGAGCATGGGTAAAAACGATGAAAAAGAGCAATCAACACAGTATGAAAATTGAGAATATATATTTACAGTTTGACTCATTAAATGCATTACTAAATGATTTCGTGGATGAAAATACTTCCAGGTCCTTGCGATGCTTTAGAATAAGATCAAAAGAATATATATAGAGAGAGAGAGAATATAGGTATGAAATGATATGGCCAGCTTGTCTATCAATTTTTCCGACATTGTCTACATGTCAGCTGGTTTTCATGGTAGGCGACAAGTGTCTGCTTGTGAATTATATATATTATATAGCTGGCTATATTCAAAGTTTGGAAAGAGAATATATATATGCCCGAGAACTGATACCGTGGACTAATATCCCCGTATAGTCATCATTTTACGTTCGCCTACCATGCTGGCATTTATATACGGATATTCTGATAATTTCATCACCGGATTAAACGAAACTGTAAAAATCACCTCTCATTGAAATATAGTACCACATTTAAATTATTTCCCTTCCGTTCATTAAGGGAACACCATTATATATAAACACTTTCCTTTGTAGTTGTGCCCATATTTATCTCGTGTCGCCTCATCCTTAGGCGTTATGCCTTTATTAAAAGATGGTGGCTGGCAGAATCAATACATCCTCCTTGCAGTATTTAGTTACATTCCTTTACAATCTGAGTTCAAATCCAAATAGAGAGAGTAGGATTGTAAAATTAGTACAATATATTGCGTCGATTTAATGGGGTATGGCCCCTCCCTCCATCAATATTCTTGACATCGTGGATATTTTGGAAATCTCTATAACCATTCTATTCCATACTTTTCTGGGTTCTGTGTTGACCTTTTCATTACCATATTTCTAATGAAAGACGATCTTGAAAATATTCGAAAATTTGGAAAGATTTAGTTGATATAACTTTCTCATTACTAAACTGGTGTCTGGAACTTAACTCAGGTTCTTACATTATATTATGGTGGAATGTTTTTAGATAAATATAACTTTAAAATAAACAGCTTGGTGTCGTAGAACCTGGGGCGGTTTGGTATCAAGAATTACGCTTATAAAGTACCAGTAGTAGACGTTAAGGAGTTAATTCCATCGATTGTTCATTTATTCTCCAGGAGAATTACTTTCAGAGTACACGCGTCTGTGATATGCTTGTCCACTTGCATGTTAATTTCACGTGCAGGTTGTTCCGTTTGAAAACTCGTCGTCGAAAACGACGGAGATACATTTATAGTCATGTATCTTAGTCTGAAATAGTAATTTATCATTGTTAAAAGGAAATTCTCTCGAGTTAGTTTGCATTAACTATAACTGAATTAGGGATCATGGATTAGCAGAATCGTTAGAGCGTCGTACAAAAGGTTATGCTACATTTGTTCCTGCTCTTTACATTCAGAGTTCGAGATCAACATTACCTTTCATCCTCTACGATTGATAAAATAAAATGCCAGTCAAATATTCGTCTTTCCCCTCCTCCAAACTTTCTGGCTTTTTGCTTAAATTAGAGACCGTTTCACTCAGTTGGCTCAAAAACCATCGATAATTACATAAATATGAAAAAGAACTATAAATGAATTTTTAACACGTTTATTTTTAAAGTAGTGACGGGAGATTCCGCTTCCACGTTGAAATCTTTCGAAGTCACTGCCACTTTTTTTCTTCTAAAAATATAAGGCAAACATCATTTAACATCCGTTTTTCCATGCTTGCCTGGTTTGCCACAGACCAGATCTATTTAATCGGTGTTACTGACCTCAGATAGACCGGGGCCACCACACTTGGTTTGTTCTGAGTTTGGCATAGTTCATACATTAATTGAAAAGGTAGATAATACATATACTTAAAGTGTAGAATTATTTTACAAGGAAAATGTTGACAGGATAGCACTTGTCTTATGAAGTGTCGAGTTTGGTCGCACTTTTCTGGTGGTTAATTATAAGCTAGAAGTTATTGGCATATGGTAGCACTGTCGTCAGAGGTGAGGGATGTTCTGGCCTTTAATAGTGGAAGCATTTAGAAGACAAGTTGGTGTGATAATTACTAAAATGGAACTTATGAGCAAGACGTGGTCATCTGACCTATGTAGTCTCTGAACGAGACAACCCATACCAGCACGAAACGGTGGTGGCGATGAGTTTATTATTGGCATATGGTAATGTGGGATGTTGTGGCCTTCAGGTGGTCGTGGACATTTGAAAGACGAGTTGGTGGATCATTGTATAGTCAGATAATTGGTCATCTGTGTCTGTAAAAGCAGGTGGAGGTAGTGGTAATTAACTTAAAACTATCTCATCAGTATGCGATTGATCACAGTAAACGGTTTCTTTTTAACACCCACACTATGTGTCTGTATACACATAGTTAGGTATTTTTTCCAGTAACCAATACAATCTATATGATTAATCATATATTTCGATGATTTCATCAATATTTTTAATCATATATCGTCACACTGCTTCCATCTTCAACCGTTTGAATAATCGGTGACGTGAAAATCTTGCTTGTAGTTGTCTGTGTATATATAATTACCTTCACACATGCTATCAGGCTTTTTACTTTAAATCTATTACCTACATGAAGAGACTTCCCGTGTGTATGTTTTGTCTCGTGCGTAATTTAAGGGAGATTTGGCTGTTATTTTTGGCAGGTTGAACGACCTCATTGAGGCTCCGTGAGACCGAACATATGTAATGGTGATTAGATTTTGTCTATAGAACTGTTTGTATGTGTGTCTACGTATTCTTTATATCTACTCGCTTTGATCTGGCACAAATAGTCTGGCTTTGTGTGTGTGTGTGTGTGTTTTTTTTTTGTGTTTTCTTTTGTTTTGTTTTTTTTTTCCACTTTTCAATAACTCCTTTATGCTGTGTTATCTCCCCTTGTTACCACCTGCTGTTATCAAAACTATAACCATGTCATTGAGGTGTGTTTGCTTTCACACATGTACCTGCTTCCCTCCCTTCAATTTTACTAACCAGCTGTTAGCTTGACAGACTGTTCCTTTATGTGTATATATATATATGTGTGTGTAGGTCTATCATACTTTGTACTTATTCATTAACTAGATTCAAAGGTATTCAATTTTTTTTTTTAAATGATTAAAATAGCAGAAAAATTATTAATATTAAAAAAAGGGAGATGCGGTATATCTCAGTTGCACTTTGTGGACAAGATAAAGTTAGCATTGCTGTGGGGAGGAGACCAGCAACACTTGCTGCATCAGCCATTCTGATTCATTCAAAGAGCTGGGGGGGGGGGTATTCCAGGGGTTTCTATGGCGACTGCCACGAAAAGGGAGCAGTCAATCAAATCAGTGTTTAGTTATTTTCTGCTCCTGTGTTACAAGCAGCACAGTGCTTGAGATTTCAAAGATGTTGGGGAAATATGAATATGTTATCCATTGCCCCCTGCAGTTTGATGTTTAGCTCTGGATCAGACCTAATCTAATTTTGATCTGGGAATAGACTATGAGCAAAGATATCACAACTGTGACCATATCAACTTTTTAATAATGTCTTTTATTTTGGATGGTAGGGTGTGATTTGAGGGTAATTTGGTTGCTTGTTCTTGCAGAGGGAGCAACTTTGTAGATGCTCTCTTATTTTGTTCATATAGCTAGTTTGTTGCTTATAGTTGGCACTGTAACTAATTTGTGGTCATAGCACACAAACTTCATTTTTGATATACCATATGTTGTTTAACTCGCATTCAAACAGATTGAATATCAAAGACATTCCAGTCGTGACTATCTTGTGTTTTGTATATCAGTGACTACATTGTCCATTTGACTGAGGAACAATGGATAAAATATTCATGTTTCCTCAACACCTTTAAAATTTCATCACTTTGGCCAAAAACCCAAGCACTGTCTTTTACTGAAGATTTGGTTGCGATTTCTAGCAGATTGTGTAACTATGTAGAACGTGGGACACTATTGGTGAATGCCAAAAAAACCAGTGTACAGAGGAAAATTATAATCTTCAATTTTACAAATTCTTAGGTGTGCTTGAAAATGACCCTTTAGCATTCACATTACTCTATATTTACTATTGTATTTTCACAGTAAAGACAAGATTTTGATGTTATTTATTTTGAGAACAATATCTTAACATCAGTATGAGAAGCTGGTTTGAACAGAAAGCGGTGAGAGGGTTCTGGGCGGATACGGCTAGTTTAAATGCTAAAGGGTTAAGCTGTTGTTTCAAAGTGTTTATATTTATCTAAAAAAAAAACCTTTCATCATAATTTTATGTAAGAAGTTTTATTTTCCAAACACCAGCTTATTAACCCTTTAACATTTAAACCAGCCAGAACTCATCTTTTTCTGTTCAAACTGGCTGTAACCAGCCGCTCATACCAGCATTAAGTTATTGTTCTCAAAATAGATATCAAAATCTCATAGATTCGATATTATCTGAGATAAAGCCTTTTCTGTGAAAATACAATAGTAAATATAGTGTAATGCTAAAAGGTTAATAGTGGGGAAAGTTATATTACTAAATCCTTCCAAATTCTTGATTATTCCCAAAATTATTTGTCCAAGAGCTGATTTTCAACAGCAGCTTCATAATGGAGAAATTAGCTGTTAGTAAATTTCTCCAATTATTTTGGATATTTTCAAAATGATTTGAAAGTTATATATCAGGAAATATGCAAGAAGTTTCTCCGTGTCGAGTTTGATGTACCATATGTTGATTTCTTTTTCTGTAGGTGTATCTGAATTATTTTGTTGAGAGGTATGTTAATGGATGGGTGTGTTAGTGAGTTCAGTGTTTGTGTTTAATGAGAGTGGTTTGTCCTCAGTTGACAGTACTCTTCCCTTTCCTCTCTCTACTCTACTACTAAGTCTATGTATGTATATTTTCAGTTTGTGAATTACCTGTTCTCAATAGGTTGCCAATTCAACATGTCTTATCCATGTGAAAATACTCAATTGTGTCAATGGTATTTTTAGTTGTTCTTTTGTTGGTTTCAGTAATTAGCTGTGGCTATGCTACTACAACACACCCTTAATGAGGATTTAATCGATCATATCACCCCTAGTACTTATTTTTTTAAAGCCTGGTTCTTATTTTTATCAATCTCTTTTTGTTGAACCTCTCAGTTACAGAACAATCATCATCACCATTTAATATCTCTTTATGTTGTATATTTCATATTATTTTTTTGGCAAATACTTTTCAACTTTTGTTTCATTATCATTCTATTCAATCCCAATGTATCATCTTTATTTTTTGTTTAACCCTCTTTTCACCATACTTTTAATGAAACTATGTATTTTAATTAATTTTGAAAATTATCAAAAAGATGGAGGGATTTAGTAATATGGTTCTCTCATTATTAATTTGGTGATTTGATCATAACAGGTTCTTACATAAAATTATGTTGGAATGTTTGTAGATGAATACAAACATTTTTAAATAAACAGTTTTGTATCATAAAACTAGGAGTAAATTCGGGTGTTTTAGTAGCAAAAGAGTTTATTCCTTGATTCCAGTCTGTGTTACCACTCTTACTTTTGTTAATGACTGCTACCACCAATTTTGGCTAAATGCCAGACATTGACCAATGAGACTTTCAGTGTCCTCAGTCTCCATGACTGACATTTTCTTTTGACAAATCTTTTTTCACTTTTGTAAATTTAAAGTCTTTTTAAAAAAATCAGCCATATATTAGTGTGTGTTATTCCACTCTCCCCATTTTTTGTTCAGTTACCATGGCAATATACACACAGTCAACCCTGTAATGTGGTAGTGCCAGTCATGATAAAATGGTCCTAATACGTGTTGTAAAGTGGTTGGCATTACGAAGCACATCCAACTGTAGTAACAGCCAAAATCGAGTGTACAAATTGGACATTGTCACCTGATTACTTTGGCTTCAGCATGACAACCTGTCTGACCTATGCAAACATGGAAAATAGATGTTAAACAACAATGATGATGATGATCTTACTACCATTTCAGTGTTATTATATTAGGCTGTTACCCCAAACATAAAACTGTATTGTTGTAAGGCAAAATTCTCGACCACATGGCCCTATCAACACACACACACATATATATATATAAATATATATATATATATATAATATGGAAAATGAAGAATCAGTGATGCATTGAAACACAATTTATTATCATCATCATTTTACGTCCGCTTTTCCCTGCCTGCAAGCACAGCATCTCTCCACTTGTCACGGTCCTTCGTCATCTCCATCGTGAGCTTCAGCGATCTGAGGTCTGTTCTCACCACTTCTGCCCATGTTTTTCGTGGCCTATCTCTACCACGTCTTCCTTCAACTGGCATTTCCTGGCCCATCGGTCATCCTCCATGCGCATCACATGTCCATACCACCTCAGTCTCCTCTCTCGCACACTACATTCTATCCCTCTCAGACACAGTTTCTCTCTCAACACATTCATGCTGGGTCATTCACGCACATTGACATTGCACATCCAACGGAGCATGCTTGTCTCCTTTCTTTCCAACCGTCACATATTCTCTGCAGTTGTTGCCCATGTCTCTCTACCATGCAGCATCGCGTTCCTCTCACAGGCATCATATAACCAGCCTTTGTACGCAGGGAGAAACCCTGTGTGTTATAATTGTTTCTCCAACGAACAATTGTAATATATGCACACAGACGATATTGGACATATGGCTACTGTGGGCTCTTGTGCAATGGGATGGAATTCAGGAATATAAACTTAGCCACTTAGCTGTTATATCATTTAACGCCATTTTTTTTAATGCTGGTTTCGGTAGATTGGGTTGTCAGTACTTAATCGGAGCTACTGTCCCCAGACAAACCAATGGGTACATTTTGCTTGCATAGCTTCTCATTTGGGCATGATTTCTTCAGCTGGATGCTCTGCTTAATGACATTTTATAGAATATACTGGTTATATTATCGTGACACCGGCACTGGGGAGGTTGTCATATCCTTGAAAACTGATGAGTTCTCAATCCTTTAAAACATAAACACTGACAGTTTCTAGTGTCAGCTATTTCTAGAAATATATTGATCCCCAGATTTGGGACAAATTGAAGGCAATCATTGACTCTTGCCTGTTGTAAACTAAATGAAATATAACTGCTTCTTAAAATATGCATTGGGTTCATTGAACCTCTTTGATACTAAATCACCTGAAACTGTTTTAAACCATTTAGCATTTAAACCGGCTGGCCAGAATTCTCTCGCCTCTTTCTGTTCAAACTGGCCAATCATACTGATGTTAAGGTATTGTCCTCAAAATAAATATCAAAATCTCAATATTAAATATTGAGTAATGTAAATGTTAAAGTGTTTATATATATGTAAATACCTTTGTGCTCCAAACACCAACTTAACTCTTAATGTCCTGTATTACATTAGTTTTTACTCTCATAATCAGATTTTAACAACAATCTGTCCACTAGTAAAGATACTGTAAATGAACCCATTATAATATATTTTCTGTGAAATGATCACATTTTCTATCAAATGGCAGATTTTGTTTATATTTTATCTAAAAACCTATCATAATTTTATGTCAGAACCTTTATATTCCAAATACCAGCTTAATAATGATTTCTAGTATAGGCACAAGGTCAGTAAATGGGGGTCTGTTAAATCAACCCTAGTACGTTACTGGTGCTTTATTTTATCGACCCCGTAAGGATGAAAGGCAAAGTTAACTGTGGCAGGATTTGAACTCTGGCCGTAAAGGACCGTAACTCTTTGCTGCAAAGCGTGGTGTCTGACTCTCTACCAATACTGCCAATCCACCACCCTGAATACCAGCTTAATAATGAGTTATTTATATGACTAGATTCCTTTAAGTTCTTGATTATTTTTTTTTAAAAAAACCATGGGCATTGTATGTCATTTCTAATATGGTAAAGAATTGTTTTACTTCAGTTTTTTTTTTTTTTTTTTTTGTTCTTGCAGAACTAATTGGAGACCTGCTGAAGGACAAACCAACAGAATATGATGGTTTTGATTCTGTTGTTGTTGTTGACAATGTTCCAATTGTTGGCCCTGAGAGGTTTGAGAAACTACAGAATGTTATCAGAAAGATTTTCCAACGCTTTGGCAAGATCAGAACCGAACATTATCCAATGGAAAGTGGCGAAAATAGGGGGTGAGTGTTAAATATTGCTGGCTACAGATCTATTTATCTATTCAGTAGTGCTTTTTTTTTAAAAATATATTTTATCCTCGCCTTTCAGTATCTTGTCCCCTCCCTCTATTCACCATCCCTTCATCTTGTGTGTAGTTTGTTGTCAGTTTTCCTTCAACATTTCTACATCCTCTTTTCTATACTGGCATGGGTTGGACTAGACTTGACATGGTACTCTGCAACCTTTCCTGGTCCTAATCCATGCTCTATTTCTAAATATGGTACTTATTCTATTGACTTTTGTGGAACTACAAAGCTACAGGATATAAACATATAGCACTGCTTGCTTCACACTTTTAATGCCAACCAACCCAAAACCAACTGTAATTCTCTGAAATAAAACCTCCCATCTCCTTTCTTACAATGTCATCCCACATCTTCCTTAGTCTCCCTCTTACATCCTTTTATACAGCTCTCACTTCCCTTATGCATCACATAACCATACCAGTGCAATCATCTCTCTTGCACACTATATTCAATTCCTTTTATTCTCAGTACACTCATACTCTCATTACTTTCAGTACATGTACCTTCACTACTAATAAGGTCCCCTAGACAGAAGTTATCTATTACTTCTAGTGAACCTTCCAAGTATATGAAGGAGTTCATTTCTCAATTATTCTTACTGTTGACTATTCTTTTGCACTTGTCAGATATGAAGCTGATCTTTTCTCAGCTTATGTGTGGTGAAGAAGATTGCTTCTCAACCCTATGGTCTTGGGCATGGGCAAGTATCTTCTGTTACAGTCTCGGGCCCACAAATGCCTTGTGAGTGGAATTTAGTTGACAGAAATTGAGGAAGCCCATGATGTATGTGTGTGTGTTTCTGTTTGTCATTTTACATTCAACATCACAGGCAGCTTAGCAGTTAAGTATATGAAGATCTATACTTTACTAAGGAAACAAATAAGGGTTGGCATCAGTAAGGGCATCCATCTGGCTGTAGAATTCTGTCTCAAAATATGTCTTGTCTAACTCTTACCAGACAAAACTAATTATGCCAATCCATTGCAGTTGGTACTATTTTTTCAATTGAGTAAAATGGAGCAACATTAAGTAAAGAGCCTTGCTCAAGCATAACATGGCATGTGGCCAAAAAATTGAACACACTTTATAATTGTGAAGATGTTGGACTTAGAATCATAAGGCTGTGGATTTGATTCCTGGGCTGGGCAGTATGTTATGTTCTTGAGCAAGGCACTTTGATAAAACTGGGTCCCTATTATTAAAACACCTAAGAAATCTTCTGAGATGCAACTCCATTGGAGGTCAGCTGTAGATATGATTCCAATACTCTAGGCAATATAAAACAAAGAAAACCTGCAGTGGTGGGTGTGGTAGTTGGCACTAAGCTCTAAGACAGGTAATCAGTGGAGCATCTTTGTTGGGGTGAGTGCAGCTCTTTTTTTCTTTTTCTGTGACTACTTAGCTTTTATCTCTTCTCTCCATTTCAGTTATGTGTTTCTTGAATACACTTGCCCTGAACATGCGCTTGAGGCTGTTAAAATGGCAAATAATCACAAGATGGACAAACAGCATATGTTGCAAGTGAATCTATTTTCAGATTTCCAGAAGTAAGTACCTCTACTTATCCCATTGTAGTTTTGAGCATTCTTTTATTTCTTTTATGTGGTGCCAGCTTCAGCACTTGATAATCAGAAGATGAGGGTAGGTGAAAAAGCTAAAGCTTGCTGTCTTTAATTCGATGTTTGTGCCAATCCTTACCTATGGTCATGAATCTTGGATTATGACCAAAAGAATATAATTGTGAATACAAGCAACCAAAATATGACTTTACTCAATAGGGTGCTTAGCTCAGAGATAAGGGAGTCACTCCAGGTAGAGCCGTTACTTCTTCAAATTGGGAGATCACAGCTCCGATACTCTGACATTTGGTTAGAATATCTAAGGAAAGAATTGCTGGACAGATTTTACAGGCAGGAGACCCAGAGATTGATCACAAGCAAGATGGTTGGATAACATCCATTAGCTTGGTTTGTCTCAATTGAGGACCAACCAAATTAGATGGAGACAATTGCTTTTGATAGGGCCCTCTCATAGGCATGTCCAAGGAATCTGCCTCTGCAACCCTCTCCAGTATGGATGGGATTAAAACTGATTGCTGTGTACTTAAATTTAAAAGAATACTCAGGCCAGCTTTCTATAAGACCCTATTGTCTTCCCAGAACTAACTTGGGCATGTGTGTGAGAAATATTAGGTGTATGAGTATGTGATCAAAAGTTTTACTATTTATTGAATAGTTTTTACACGTTTACCACTTCTGTGGTTCAAGGTTCCCTTTGCAACCATGTGGTTTCAGGTTCAGTCCCACTGTGTAGTACTTTGGCCAAGTATCTTTTACTGTAGCCTCAGATTGACTGTCTTGTGAGTGAAATTTAGTAGGCAGAAACTAAGGATGTTTGTGTGTGTATTTCTGTGTCTGTTTTACATTTACTGCTTGTCCCATAGCAGTTTGACCAAGAGAGGTCAATAAAATAAGTGCCAGGCTTGATTATAAAATATGTATTAGTTATGATCATGATCAGCTAAATCACTTGAAGCCACTGCCCCTGCATGGTTGAAACCAGTAAAGAAAAACACTTGACCTACAGAATCCAAAACGAGTTACACCATAGAAAAGTCATTTCAGCCATTATTTTAAAAAATAAAACACAATAACTGCTATGTAGTGCAAAAACCTTTGTACTTTCTTCCAACATGGATAGTGACAAAGTCCAAACACAGCTCTATGGAATCATGATAAAAACTTTGGCACCATAAATTACAAGGGGTTTTTTTTTATTACATATTATGTACCACATTAGCAAGACATCCTTGAAAATGTTGGATCACATTAAAAATTAAAACTTTAAGTCAAGAATTAACAAGTCCAATTTTGGACATTTTCTAAATCATTACAATATATTAAGGTGGCTCTTCCAGTGTGTAATTGCTTCAGTTTCAATACAGTCTCGATAGAGCCACTTAACAGACAGTTATAACTCTGAAACAAAATATTAATATCTAAAGTCTTAGTATTCCTTTACCTGGGACCCAGTAATTTCTCTTGGTATAGATCAGTAGTTTCCTAAGCTGTAGCTTGAGGTCTATGAGCTAGGTTCAACATTTCAATTACTTGGTTACAAACATAATATGCACATGCTATTGTGTATCCATTCTTCTTTATAAACATTTTTCTTTTTCAACTGTTATACTCACTGTATAACAATCTGGGAGGTGGGTAATTGTAGCTGAGAAATTTGTGGGAAAATTCATTTAACCCTTTAGCATTCGCATTAATTTTCAAACGTCATGCTTATCTGTTTGCATTATTTTCAGTTAAAGGGCGGTGGATTGGCAGTATCGGTAGAGGGTCGGCTTCCGCCGAGGTTAACTTTGCCTTTCATCCCTATGGGGTCGATAAAATAAAGTACCAGTAATGCACTGGTTAATTGCTGGCCTTGTGCCAAAAGTAGAAACAATTATTTTCAGTTAATGGGGGATTGGCAGTATCGGTAGAGGGTCGGACGTCATGCTTTGACGCATAGAATTACGGCCCTTTCCATTCTGAGTTCAAATCTCACCGAGGTCAACTTTGCCTTTCATCCTTACGAGGTCGATAAAATAAAGTACCAGTAATGTACTGGGTAATTGCTGGCCTTGTGCCAAAAGTAGAAACAATTATTTTCAGTTAATCATACTCAAGAGGGTTATCAATTTTATTTGTTTGTAATTTTCTTAATTTTCTATGTGCAGGCTTGAAATTTTGTCAGATGTTTAAACATCAATAATTTACAATTATATAATTTTACCTGATTTTTTTTGGTCAAATTAGACTTTTATGGGCAGGTGAAATTAATTAATAGGGGCATTTGAAGTATCAACCAGGTGCAAATACTGGTTTAATTTTAAATACGTTGTTTTCAGCATAATACTTGATATGTAAGAATCACTTAACCTTATATCAGTGTTCCAGTAATTCCACAGTCTTGGAAATTGTTTTATACCGAATATAATATTTACGGTAAAAAATGCTGAAATATTTTCAATGGCGCTCTGGAGTCTACTTCGTTTTCACTTTCAAAGTTAAAAAAAACACGTGTTGTTTTAACTTGTTTCACTTTATTGTTAATTTTCGCGGTAAAGGCCTAATCTCGCAGCAGTCTCGAATTGACGAGATTTTGATGATGGTTTGTTTATTTTTAGAAGGATTTTTTAGTGTGGGTGTTTTCGGGCGGTTTGAACACTAAAGGGTTAAATAAATGGGTAGTGAAAAAGTTGGGAACCACAGATGTAGAACTAACTATCCTTGTTGATTTAAGCAATCTGGTTCACTTCATCATAACCCAGTTTAGCCCTTACCTTGGTGCACATTGTCATTTTCAGTTACCAATATAGATCACAGCCATTGCTGTGCCATTAAAAAGTTTGCTTCACAACTACATACTTTAGGGTTGAATACCACCATGCAGCTCCTTGAAACTTGGTCAACTAAAATAGTGCAGCAGTCTGTCAATGTAACCACTCCTGATTTTGGATTGTAATCTTATTCCAACCCTGTTGTAACACTCCATCAGGTCCTTGTGTGACTTAATTGTAGTCTACTCAGTTGCAAGCTTTCTAACTAGGTCTCTTTCCAAATTAATTATTTTCAAAATGATTTGACAATCATAGAGAATGTTTTTCATTTGAAATAAAATAACAAAAGGGTTAAACCGTTTTCATAGATGTTTCTCATAACAGTTGAAAGTATGTTCCATGTTTCTTTTTCTAGATATGAAGGTATTCCCAAGGAGTGGGATCCGCCTCAGCCTAAACCATATAAAGACATGGTAAGACTAATTATATATATATTTATTGTGTGTATTATACGTCTTTGTCATCATTTTATGCCTGCTTTCCCTGCTGGTATAGGTTGTTATAGTCTGAGTCAGTTCATATTCAGAGTTGGTCCTCATAGATGGGTTGGGATGATGCTATCTTGCTCATACATTCCAATTTTTGGCATGGTTTCTACATCTGGATACCCTCCTGAACTTTACAGAATGCACTGTGTTTATTTTATCATGGTACTAGCAGTACAACTCTTATAAAATACTAGATATTTTGTTGACTTGGATTATTAATTAGTGCAGGCATGGCCAAGTAGTTAATGAGTTTGCTTTACAACCATGAGATCAATCTCATGGTTGCATATTAAGCAAGTTTTTTTGCCATAGCCTTGGGTTGACTGTAGCTGAGTGAAATTGTGTACACAAAATTTGTGAGGGACTACATCGGATGGATTGTACCTGCATTTCAAAGGGCTAGCTTTGTCACATATTGTGTCAAACTGATTCAGATAGGGAATTTACATTAAGAGTGAAATAGTTGACCACTTAAACATTAATTCAAGGGTTGAATGTTCAACACTTGGTTTAAATTTATTATTCTTGTTGTTGGTCCCAGTTCAGTCCTGATGAAACAGGAATATGATCATAGATATTCCAACTGTGACCATCCTGTCTTCTCTTCAGATATGTATATTTAGAACTACATTATCCAGTGTGTCCTTTCTTACGATAGGCATGATTTGGAGATTTGACCTTTTCGTTTGGCATTTAATGTGGTTGTGGTGACAGCTCTTGTTGCTCAGAGCCAGCAGACCTATATCCAACGGTGTTCCATAACAGTCCAGGGTTTTTTATTCAGTCGCCATGAAACCAGGATAAGCACTGGCCTTACGAGCCTTCTGGCTAAAGACAGACTTTAAACTTAGATTAGTAGTAACCAGTCATGAGTGGTGGATTGACAGAAGTGTTATAGCATCAGATATGATGCCTTATGATATTTGTTCTGGGTTGAAATACGATTGTGGCCTGCTTGAGTAGTAGACTTGAAATCTTGCCCAACACCACCATCAGTAGTGTAGTGCAGTTTTTAACCCTTTAGTTACCAACTTGGCCAAAACCGGCTCTAGTTCTATGATATGAAACTACCCATTTTAAAGGTTTCCAATTTAAATTAAAATCTGCCTACATAATTTTATATATGAACATTAAGTTTACTATCTTAGTAATGAAATAATTAATAATTTTAATAAATACTTCAAAATTCTTCATTAATTGAATAAAATACAGTGTATTTCATTAGAAATGCAGTCATAAAAGGGTTAACTGTTTCTTTTGTATATGTTGCAGGGTAATCTCCGTTCCTGGTTGCTGAACAATGAAAGCTTTGATCAATATAGTGTTATCTATGATGCTGGCGATAAAACTGCCATTTTCTTTAATGGTTCTGGTGGACAACCAAATCTAGCCGAAGAGCGAAGTGTGAGTCTCTTTTCTCTCTCTCTCTCCTGTCACTATTGTCCTTCTCTTTGCTTCTATTTTCATAGCTCACTTGTGCCGTACCTTTTATGTACATAACATCACTGCACATGTCCCTTAATATCATAAATAGCCAACTATTTTAACAGCTCATATATCTTAACTTTTAACAATGATTTAGCAGAAAATATCTAAAATGTGTTTATTAATTTATGTTTATATCATCTTTACTAGTGTACAGATCATTATGATGATTTGCAGTATTAGAATAAAGACTTCAATTGTTAATGATACATCCATTGTGCTGTTTTGGGCTTTTCAAGCAAAAGGACATTAAGAGTTAACATCTTTAATAGCCAGCCATTTACACAGCTTGTGTCTCACCTTATATGTAAATGACATCACTCATACACCAGATTATAATCAACTCTCAAAACCTCCACAAATATTTCATATTCAGTGCCTATGTCTCTTTGATATATGGCATCACAATTTTTTTTTACTCTCCTTTCCTACATTCTGACCTCTCTACCAAGGAGGAAACATTTTATTGACAACACATGTAACAACTACTGGTTCTCTAAGTATACATCCTTTTAAATTTCAATCCCTGTGTTGACTATGTCAACTGCACCATCCACTGTTTTTATTCACTGTTGATGTTTTCCTCTATTTCCAGCGGTGGACTGAGACTTACGTACGTTGGTCTCCACAGGGAACTTACTTAGCTACCTTTCATTCAAAGGGTATTGCTCTTTGGGGTGGTGAGAAATTTGAGCAAATAATGAAGTTCAGTCATCCAGATGTCCAGCTCATAGACTTTTCTCCCTGTGAACGGTGAGTTATTTTTAATACTAGACCTGATGTAAACAACCTGGGTAACATCCCAATGGGACAATAATTTCCATTCTATCCATTGTTGTGAACTTGCTATGCAACACAGGACTGTGGTGGCATGGAGAAACAAACATCAAATGATTGTGTGTAATGGCAAATGTTGTTACTTTCTTGTAATTCAAAAATAGTTTTTTTTTTGTTTTTCAAATCATTTTGGAAATAATAAAAAATGATTGCTTTTTGGAACATAAAGATTCTTACATAAAATTACAATGGATGGGTTTTTCATAGATACAAAGATTATATAATTATCAGCTTAATATTGTAAAAACAATAGCATTTTCAGCTGGTTTGGTATGAAAGTAACCAATATTTGTACATTTGCGTATTACCATCATTTAGGATTATTCTAATAAATCTATTATACATTTCAGGTATCTCGTGTCATTCAGCCCTCTGCAGGAGACTAAAGATGATCCACAAGCCATAATTATTTGGGATATCCGTACTGGTCATAAGAAAAGAAGTTTCCACTGTGAAAACCAGTCAACTTGGCCTGTTTTTAAGTAAGTTTATATATTAAATTGTGCATATACTATATATTAAATTGTTCATATGCAGTGCAAAGTTTAACTGAGACTGCATAAATGTGTGTGTTTGTGTATACACACAGACTTGCATTGAATGTATAGATGTAAGCATATCAAAAATACATATTTCTCTGTAAATTGTAAAAATGATGAATATCCTTAATCAATTTTCAACCCTAATTTGGGTCTCAGAGAATAGATAGATCAGACAATCACAAGGAAATACATAATTTGTTACCTTTTAACCCTTTAGCATTTAGACCGACCATATCCAACCAGAATTATCTCACCTCTTTCTGTTCAAACCAGCTGTAACTGGGAGATTTAAATATTATTTATTTTGAGAATAATACCTTAACATCAGTATGAGTGACTGGTTCCGGCTGGTTTGAACAGAAAGTTGTGGGAGAATTCTGGCTGGATATGGCCAGTTTAAATGCTAAAGTTGGACAGCATCTCTCCACTTGTTTCTTTCCATTGTCTTCTCTTTTGTGAAATAAAATTAACTTCCACCACCATAACTGTGAAACTCCTGGCATTTCTTCATCCACTGATAATCATTTATGGCATTATATGCAACATTTGATTCCTTTTATGCTCAGCTCATCAATGCTGAATTGTTCATGCACATGGACTTCCTCTGTATGTGACTGTGATTATTACTTTAAAACAGAGCTGAGTTTATGGACATATAGGGGAGATAACTAAAAGTAATAATTGTTTCTACTTTTGGCACAAGGCCAGCAATTGCCCAGTGTATTACTGATACTTTATTTTATCTAAAATAAAGTACCAGTAATACACTGGATAATTTAGCTGGCCTTGTGCCAAAAGTAGAAACAATTATTACTTTTAGTTATCTCCCCTATATGTCCATAAACTCAGCTCTCTGTTTTTTTAAAGAACAGTCAGGTATCTATTAGTATCTATGTTGCTCAACTCTAGACTATATATACACACTTCTCTCTCGCTCTCTCTCTCTCTCCCTCTCTCACTCACCCTTATTTTTCCTTTCAGGTGGAACAAGACAGGTGAATATTTTGCCAGACTTGGAACTGATGCTCTCAGTGTGTATGAAACCCCTGTAAGTATTTTACTTCATCATTTATTGATTGATGTACAGTGTAATGAATGTACTGTGGCTAATCAGTTGTTTCACAAGGTATTTAGTCCTACCTTCACCACATAATTCTTTCACTTATCTTTTTAATGTTCCTTGCATAAAATATGCTAACACTAACTTAGGTGCAACCATGGCTGTGTAGATAAAGAGTTTGCTTGTTTGGGGGTTCAGTCCCACTTCATGGCACCTTGGGCTTCTACTATAGTCTTGGGTAGACCAATGATTGCCCTTCCTCAACTGTGTACATTTCCTCAAAATTGGGATTATTACTAATAACTACTCCTGTTCATCTCCCACTACACATTGTGTACATAATATAGAGTTCCTACCTACTTCTTTTCTACATATTGATCACAGCCACTTCCTTGACCAGAATTCTATTTTTCATACTAAAACTTTGGTCTTTTCTAATTTTATTCCGAGGCCTTTTTATTCTAAAATCTGTTTCCATGGTAGGTATTTCTTCTCTAGCTCTTCCATTGATTCATCTATATGAACCAGTTCATCAGTATACAGAATTTACTATGTGGAGAAACTCCTATTGTGATCTGGAGCACTATGATAAATAGAAGTGGACTGAGGACAAAGCTCAGTTTCGATTCCTATATGCATGCTAAACTCATCATTATTCAATATCTCTAATTTTGATGACTGCACCTCTGTGCATGGCTTGTATAGTTCTCACAAGCTACTCATCTACTCTGAGTTTCCTATTCACCCACCAGATTCTGGAGCAAGGTACCTTCTCAAAAGCTCTCTCCAGGTTGGTCAATAGATGCTAAGTACTTCTCGTGCAGTTATCACTCAAGGAGGAAGACATCAGTGAAACCCCTACCTGGCGCAAAACCAAACTACAGCTCATCTAGTTTCATTTTATCCCTAATCATCATTATCATCATTATCATCACCGTCTTACGTCCATTCGTCCACGCTAGCATGGGTTAGACAGGTTGTCCTGTTGTGGGCAGTGTCCGGTCGGCTGACCTTGTCTTGCTCATACAGGAACTGATTCTGGCTTGATTTCTACAGCTGGATGCCCTTCCTAACACCAACCTCATTTACAGTGAGTGCTGGGTGCTTTTTTGCCGTGGCACCTCCACGGCCACTTTGCAGTGGGGTGTGTGGGGGCATATTGTCTATATGCTTCATCTTCGGCTTGTACCCATGGGAGGTCGTGTGTCATTGCCTTTGAGAGGTGTAATTGGGTATGGTTGGATTTTATCACCTCATCCCAGGTCTTCTTGGGTCTCCCCACTCCGCGGTTTCTATCGACTTCTAGTGCTCTGCACCTTTTTATGCAGCTGTCATCCTTCATACGCATCACATGTCCATACCAATGCAACCGCTTCTCCTGCACACAGCATTTGATTCCTCTTATGCTCAGTCTCTCTCTCAATTCATTTATGCTTTGCCGTTCGCTATTACACATCCATCAGAGCATGCAGGCTTCGTTTCTTTCTAATCTACGCAAGGCTTCCACAGTCAGCGCCCAGGTCTCACTACCATGTAACATTGCTGTTTGTATACATGCATCATACAGTCTGCCTTTCATTTTGAGGGAAAAGCCTTTTGCAGCTAGCAGTGGCAGTAGCTCCCTGAACTTCTTCCATCCCGTTCTTACCCTAATTATTGTACTTTCCGAACACCCACCTCCGCTGCTAATTTGGTCACCTAGGTAGCAGAAGCTGTCTACTGTTTCTACAGAGCCCTCCCAAAGATTGGTGGTACTTGTTTGCTGCTTGCTGTCCCAGCACAGCTGCTGCATGTGAAGCCTACATTCTTAGTTAAGCTTCCTGAGATCCCGCTACATCTCTTGTGTACCCATTGTTTGCATTTGGGACAGAGAATGGAGTTCCTACATACTGAGCAAGGCCATTTCCCTGAGGGAATCTGGGTTCTGTTTTCTTGTCTACTTACAAGGACCTTAGTCTTTGTCAGTTTGACTTTGAGACCCTTTCTTTCTAGTCCCTGCTTCCAAGTTTGGAATTTCTTCTCTAGTTCTACCATAGATTCAGCTATAAGTGTGAGGTCATCTGCATACAGGAGAGGGTTAAGAAGAGAGCCCTGGTAGACACCGACCTGTATGCTAAATTCCTCGCTATACTCATTGCTAATCCTAACTTTGCTGACTGCTCCCCTATACATGGCTTGTACAGCTTTCACAAGCCATTCATCTACTCCTAGTTTTCTAAGAGCCCACCAGATTATAGCACGGGGAACTCTGTCAAAGGCTTTCTCGAGATCGACGAATGCCAGGTAGAGTGGCTTACGTTTAGCTAGGTACTTTTCCTGTAACTGCCTCACAAGGAAGAGGGCATCAGTGGTGCCTCTTCCTGGCACAAACCCAAATTTCATCTCATCTAGTTTCACCCGGTCCCTAATCAACTGTGCTATAACTCTTTCTGTTACTTTCATGACCTGGTCCATCAGCTTTATACCTCTATAGTTTCCTCTATCTAGTGCATCACCTTTACCTTTGTAGCAGTTGACAATGATGCTACTGCACCAATCCTTTCGTATGACACCTTCTAGTATTACCTGGTTAACAATACGTGTGGTTATAATGTGACCTACCGACCCAGATGCCTTCAGCATCTCGGCAGCTATACCCGATGGACCGGTTGCCTTCCCCGTTTTCATATCTTTGATTGCCTTACTTACTACGCTGTTGCTGACATGTACTGCCGGCCCCTCTATAGGGTCTATTTGGGGTAGGGTCTCTTCTTCCCATGCATTCTCCTCATTTAGTAATCTATCATAATGGCTCTTCCACGCATCTTTCTTCTCAGCACTTGTGAGGGCAAGCTCACCTTTATCATTCCGGATTCACTTCTCTCCAATGACATCACAATTCTCTCTGACACACTGCTTCGCGATCCTGAACATCTGTTTCTGGTCCTCACATTGCAAAACATGCTTGAATTTTCTATCCTCTGCTTCCCTCGTCGCTAAGTATACTTGTTGCCTAGCTTCCCTTCTGGTCTCTATGTAATGTACTCTGCTTCCCCTGTTCTTTCATTCTTTCCATGCCTGTTTCTTGGCATTAACTGCCTCATCTACCTTATTGTTCCACCACCAAGTCACTCTCCTCCTGCCTGTGGTCTTACTCCAGCCACAGATCTCATCCGTCGCCTCTAGTAAGTTATTTTTTAGGAACTCCCAGTGCTCTTCTACATTGAATGTCTCTATCTGTTCTTCTTTACTGGCTAAGGGGTCTTTCAGCTTCCAGATCTTTCTTCTCCAGGTTGGCTTCTGTTTCCAGGTTCGTCTAGTTCTCACCGTGAGGTCGCTGACAACTAAGCTGTGTTGGGAGGTACATTCCTCACTAGGGAAGGCTTTTGTGTTTACGACTGTCCATTTGTCACGTCCTCTGATGAGGATAAAATCTATCTGACTAGAATGCTCCCCTGATCTATAGGTGATCAGGTGGTTGTCGGGTTTTTTGAAGTTTGTGTTACATATCGACATGTCATTGGCGTCGCAGAATTCTAGAAGCCTGAATCCTTCTTCATTTCTTGTGCCAACCCCATGGCCTGTATAGAAGCCGTCACGGCGTTTACCTACGTGTCCGTTAAAATCTCCTGCAATGATTAGGAAATCATTGTTGTTTGTTAGAGCAGTAGTGTGCATTAGGGACTCGTAAAGCCTTAAGTTCGTCTGGCAACCCCGATTGGGGTGCGTAAGCTGATATTATTGTGGTAATTGTTTTATTCAGGACTAGCCTGAGTTTAATGATTCTTGCATTCACCCTGTTCATTGAGATTACCTTATCTACCCACTTGTCAGCTAGTAGGATACCTACACCACCCATTCCATCGTCATTTCCCACCTAGAAAAATTTGTAGCACTGACTTTTTCCGACAAGGACTCTAGCAGACTCTCCTCTCCATCTAGTCTCTTGCACACAGCATACATCAATTTCCTTTCGCTCTAGCATCTCTACGATTTCTCCTGCTCTTCCTTTCATTGTGCTTACATTGATGGTACCAACTCGAGTTTTGGGCATTTGTCAACATTCGCGGGGAAGTCGATTTTTGCAGGGGTGTGCGTGTGCTTCCTGTCTCTGAATTGAAGCTTCACGTGGGTGCTTGGTAGCTCGCGTATTCATTTTCATTTATTAATTCGGGGTTGCTCCATTTATTCTCAGCTAATCCATACATAACGGTAGGAAAATTCAGGGCTAGAAGGACAGTGGTGGTGGTGGTGGTGGTGGTAATAATGGCAGGGTGTGTTGGGGCTAGGACGGGTGAGGAGAGAGGTAGGTAGTAGTAGAAATGGCAGTTTGTTGGGGTTGGTAATGGGTGGGGGGTGGCAATGCTGAGGTTTGATTGGTCGAATAGGCTATGGTGGTGTGAGGGGGTGGGCGGGAGGGAAATTGTGAGATAGGAAGGCTTCATGGGCTATAGCATCTCATGGCAAAATAAACCGATAGGAGTACCAAGACGAAATGTTAATGTTAGGATTTCGAAGAGAGTAGATGACTTCGTAGAGACAGCGAAATGATAAATACAACACTAATAATAGTCGAAGAGAGTAGATGACTTCGTAGAGAGACAGCATGGGAAAAGAAAACGAGGGTAAAAAAATAAATGTGTTTTGGAGGCTAATGAAATGATAAATACAGCAATAATAGTGTGAGCGGAACATTTGCAATTGGGAAATAGAGGGATACCTGGAAGAACTTTTTCGGTAACTTTCATGACCTAGTCCATCAGTTTGATGCCCCTATAGCTGCCACTATCTTGTGCAACTCTCTTACTTTTGTAGCAGTTGACAATGAGGCTGTGTGTGTGTGATTTGCCAATTTATATCAGTATAATATATAATATCAGTGAGAAAACTAGAAAGTAATATTACTTGCCTTCAGTTAATCCCTGTAATAATTTAACAAAAGGTTTCATTTTTGGTGTGGTGCAGTCATAGTGTTCCTTCATTTATTCATTTCAAGAGTGTCTTGCTAATGTGGTTCTATACTATATAGGACATTTTGTTAACCCTATAGCATTTAAGCCAGTGATATATGGCCAGAATTCTCTCACCTTTTTCTGTTCAAACTGGTAGTAACTGGCCACTCATAGTGATGTTACAGTATTGTTCTCAAAATAAATAACATCAAAATCTTGTAGATCTGATATTACGTGAGATAAAATACAATAGTATATATAGAGTAATGTAAATGCTAAAGAGTTAAACATGGCATCATCAGCTGTCGATATATCTAAAAATGACTGTTTTGCCACTGCTATTACTGTAGTCAGTGACTGCTTGTCTGTGTCATTTCTCTAATGTAAACTTTATATTTATATATTTATTTTGTTTTTCCAGTCTTTTGGTTTACTAGAAAAGAAAAGTTTAAAACTACCCGGCATCAAGTAAGATATTGCTCACTTTGTTTGTTTGTCCTGTTACCTGCCACCATTTATCTAATCTCATTTCTCTCGCATAGCATTACTTATATATATATATATATATATATATATATATATATATATATATATATATATATATATATATCATCATCATCATCATCATCATCATCTTCGTTTAACGTCCGTTTTCCACGTTAGCATGGGTTAGACGGGAGTTGTCCCACTTGAGGCAAGACTGGTCGGGTGACCGTGTCTCGCTCATATAGGACTATCTGGCAGGTTTTCTACGGCTATATACAAATATAGCAATGTGTTGTGAATAGAATGGTTGCTGTTCAAATTCCCTCATATACTGGAGTAGGGCAGTAAGGGTCAGGTCATATCATTGTTTCCATCCTCCCCTTCCATCATAGTCTTCTGTAGGAACCCTTGCTAAGTTATATTGCTAAATCCCTCAAAGTTCTTGATTATTTTCAAAAATGTAGAGGGCATTTATATTTTGAGTTAGAATCCTGCAATGTTCATTTACCTTCATCTAACTGTATCATTGTGGGTCTGTGAGAAATGAAGGCAGTAGATATCAATAGGTAATGCATCAGACAAAATGCCTAGTGTTATTTTATGTTTTGATTTGAAATCCAGCAGGGATCTTTCCTACATTCATAAACTGCTGTGTACCCCATTCATAATAAATACATCATATCTCTGCCTGTTGTAAGAGGTGACTAAAAGGGTTGGCATTAAGAGCATTTAGTTGTGAAACATTGCTTCAAAAACTACCCCATGATGAGTATGAAGCCTTAATCCTTTTGAACCCATCCCAAAACTGCCTCTGGTTCTATGAAACACAACCACCAATATATTTTGATACCAGACACATTTGCTAATTATAGTACAAATAACATCTTAAACCAGCTGTATCTGGCCAGAATTTTCTCACCGCTCTGTTCAAACCAGCTGTAACTGGCTGCTCATACTGACGTTAAGGTATTGTTCTTAAAATAAATAACATCAAAATCTCATAGATTCGATATTATGTAAGATAAAGTCTTTACCACAAAAATAGTTAAAATGCTTGCTGCTTTTCCAGCATTCATAAAATAAGTAATATCAGTTACGTACCGGAGTCAATATTACTAGCTGTTCCCTCCTTCACAATGTGTGGCATTGAGCCTATATTAGAAATATTATTAACAGTGGATTGGCAGTATCGGTAGAGAGTCGGACACCATGCTTTGAAGCATAGAGTTACGTCCCTTTATGATCTGAGTTCAAATCTCGTCGATGTTAATTTTGCCTTTCATCCTTACGGGGTCGATAAAATAAAGTACCAGTAATATACTGGGTAATTGCTGGCCTTGTGCCAAAAGTAGAAACAATTATTAATGGTGGATTGGCAGTATCAGTAGAGGGTCGGACGCCATGCTTTGACGCATAGTTACGGCTCTTGCCATTCTGAGTTCAAATCCCGCCGAGGTTAACTTTGCCTTTCATCCTTACGGGGTCGATAAAATAAATTACCCGTAATACACTGGGATGATTGCTGGCCTTGTGCCAAAAGTAGAAACAATTATTAACACCGGGCATAGTCATTCTCTCTGACTTACTACTATTTTACTGATCTTTATCTTTTTTCTCCCATTTAGGGATTTTACTTGGTCCCCAACAGACAACATGATTGCCTACTGGATGCCAGAACAGCAGAATGTTCCAGCTAGGGTTGTGTTGATTAGTATACCAAATCGAACAGAACTATGCAAGAAAAACTTATTCAATGTGGCAGATTGTAAGATGCATTGGCAGAAACTGGGCGATTATTTATGTGTCAAAGTTGACCGCTACACTAAAGCCAAGAAAGTGGAAGAAAAAGACCAGTACACATATAGAGTAAGTGGTGATGAGGACAATGTTACTGAAACTGAAGGGATGGGTGTATGCTGTGTGTGAAAGTGGCATGATTTATGAGAATGAGATATGAATGATAAACATAGAGAAGATTGGAGAGAGGAATGCACAGTGAATTGCAGATGATAGTGGGAATAATCAGTGATTGTTATGAAAAGAATTGAAATGAGATGGATGGATGGATTATATGTTGAGGAAGGATAAAATTGACTAGGTGAAAGGAGTGGAGGAAATGAAAACCAGTGAGGTTGGTTAGGGTAGATGCTGACAATAGGGCAAAATGGAGAAGCTTGTCATGGTGTCGATACGGTTAAATTCTGTTCTATGAAGGAAAGTGGCTTTAAAACGTATCTTGCCGTTGTGTGTGTTGACATGTGGGACTGATGACTAAATTTGTTGATTTCTTTGTTTTACAGGGAATCTCTTATAACTTTGAAGTATTCAGGATTCGTGAGAAACAAATTCCTGTTGATAAAATTGAAATCAAAGGTATTCTATTTCTCTCTCTCTCTCTCTTAATCATTAGACATGTTTTATAGTTCTCACTTGCTCTTTCTGTGGTTACCTCTTGTAGACAGTTTTGTCTATGCTGCTAATCTTGTTTAAATACTTTAGTACTTCAAGCCCTGGATGCATTTTCAGGTGATTTGGTAACAAAAAGGTTAAAGTGAAGCACAATACTATTGGTGCTAAATGATATAAATACCATTGTTGTGTGGCTTAGATAATTGCTTTGCTACCACGTGGTTTAAAGTAAAAATCCCACTGTGGTACCTTGGCAAGTGTCTTTATATAGCCTTGGGCTGACTAATGCTTCGAGAGTAGATTTTAGTCGGCAGAAACTATGTAGAAGCCTATATGTGTGTCTATGAGTATCTTCAATTTGACAGTTTTATACCTGGCTGTAATTTTCTAATAAAAATGTAAAATCATGAATTTGGAGAGATTTAGTTGATAAATTTTCTCATTATTAAGCTGGTGTTTGGAACATGACAAAAGGTCTTATATAAGATTATGATGGAAGGTTTTTAGATAAATATAAACATTATCTCCTTCCACTTGATAGAGTACAAAACCTCCATGCTTCCTGATATTCCCCCTCCCTAAACACATACACATGTATCTGTATGACTCATACACTGTTCACTTTCCTGACATTTTTACATTTTTCTATGTACTATATATGCACCTTTGATGAGTTGTGTTGCACCTGAGCATTGTACGCAATAATTTTCATTATCATTAATATTGAACCTGATACAATGTATCATATTTTCTATGTTTCTATTTCTTTTCAAAGTTTCAATTCTTATTGATTTCAGAAAGTATAATTGCATTTGCCTGGGAACCCAATGGAAGTAAATTTGGCTACATCCATGGTGAGGCCCCTCGGACATGTGTCACATTCTGTAATATTCGACCCGGGGGTAAAGTGGAGGTTTTAAGTGAGTAACTTATTGTATTGTTGTTGTTATTGGTAGAACAGCAGACTAAAGCTTTTGTAGTTAGACCTTTCTATTACAATGTGTGGTGGTTTGTTGGATTCACAATCATAAGACCGGGGGTTCAATACCTGGACTGGGTAGTGCGTTGTGTTCTTCAGCTATACTCTTCGGTTTTTTTTGTTGCTTTTCATGATAAGATTGAGTATCCTGTTATTAAAACACCTAAGAAACCTACAAGGCCAACTAAACCTGCCTGGGTGTGAGCTGTTTTGTATTATTTACCCTCTAATTATAGCCAGTTCAGCTGTATGACATTTTAAGGTTGTACATCTTCACCCTGTGTTTAACTAACTAGTAATTAAAGTCTTGGTTTCACAATCATAAGGTCATTGGTTTGATCCCAGGACCAAGTGGCACATTGTGTCTTTGAACTGAACTGGACACCCACTACACTTCATACATTGTGACTTTGAACTGGGCACTCAGTACACTTTATACATTGTGTCCTTGAACTGGACACCCAGTACACTTCATACATTGTGACCTTGAACTGGGCACTCAGTACACTTTATACATTGTCTTTGTTTGAGCAAGGCACCCAGTACATTCTGCACATTGTGACTGAGTAAAACACTTTGTTTAAAATATATTCAAATGCTGATTGCTTCTCTTTTTTTAATTTTTATGAATGTTTGATGAAACAATTCAATGATTTAACTGAATAATATAGAGTGATTCTACCTGGAATGAAATCGTATCTATATTTTTATATTTAGGGAATTGTTTAATATTTTGTTCATTATATATTGTATATGTCTCCTTTTTTCCTTGTTTACTACAGAGAGCCTTGAGAAACGGTCAGCTAACCATCTCTTTTGGAGCCCACAAGGGCAGTTTATTGTGTTAGCTGGACTTAGGACGTAAGTATCTGACTCACATAACTTGTCTTTCTAATTGGATTGATATGTAGCATCTGATCCTGTTCTGAGTTCAAATCCCTCCTCATTCTGCCAGTAGTTGTGACCATCAGATAGTAACAACTTGTTTCAGTAAAAATAACCATTAGAAAAAGTTATGAAGTCAAGACTTTGTCAAAGTTTCATCTTCCTAAGGGCCCCTCATGATAAAACTGAGGCCCTAATCATCAAAAAATCCAAGAAACCTATGTGAAGCAACCTCATAAGCGGTTATGCTGAAACTGCCATAACCTGGCCATGTATTAAAATATGAAGTTTACAGCCACCTACTTAGTTGTACACATTAGACATTATAATATTAATACACGCATACAAGCAGATTTTGTTTATATATTTCTTGTAAAGAAATTATAAATACAGTTGTTCATAGATGGAGAAGTCTGAAAATAGCAATGAAAAGAATATATATTTAACCTTTTAGATACCAAACTACCTAAAACCTTCCCTGTTCTTGAATATAAAACTGTTTTTAAATGTTTATATTTATTTTAAAAAACTTCCATAATTTAATGTAAGAACCTCTGTTAAGCTATGTTCCAAACATCAACATAATAATGAGAAAGTTTGTTATTATATCTAGTTTTATATTTTTCAAGAATGTCTTGCTAATATAGTCTCATACTGTGTATGATGTTAAGAGTTTAAACCCAAGAAACCTCATAAGAGGCTAGCTGAACCTGCATAGGTATGAGCTATGAATTTCATTTTTTATTTATCTAGTTTGAATGGCAACTTGGAGTTCATTGACACTAACGATATGACAGTAATGGCCCTCACAGAGCATTTCATGTCTACTGATGTTGAATGGGATCCGACTGGACGATATGTTGTCTCTGGTGTCAGTTGGTGGGGACATAAAGTAAGTCTCTCTCTTTCTCTCCTATATACATTTCTTCCTCAACCTGATATTACCTGGAGGTGCAAGCATGATTGTGTAAATAAAAGTTTGCTTTATCTTGGACAAGTGTCTTATACTATTGTCTCGTGAAATTGATATGGTTAATTTGTTGGCTTTATATTTGTAATATTGTGGGTTCAATTCTGGGGCCAGGTTTCATGTTATGTTCTTGAGCAAGACACTTCATTTCACATTACACCAGTCAACTCAGTTGTACTAGCGGGGTTAACTCAGCAATGAACTAGGGGAAAGTCTTGTGCTCTCAGTTGTTTAACACCAATGAAACTACGCTAAATTCCTGACTGACAAGCTGCTGTACTTGGGAGAGGCTTTAATGTGTGTGTGCTTGTCTCTCCAGTGTCTTCATCTTGGGCAACTAGTGGCATTTGTATGTTGCAGTGGGATTAAAAACAATGCACCAGAAGTCGCAGACATAAAAAGATGGTGGTGGTGAAAGGTCCTTTAGTGGCGGGACTGTGGTCATGATTGAAGTCTTAACATAGTAATAATGATTTCTTTATTAGTCACAATGTCTTGCACATATAATATACTAGCATGGAAAATGGACGTTAAACGATGATGATGATTATAAAGATAGGGGTCACAATACATGTGGGACTGGACAGTGAAAGACATTATAATAATAGGCAGATAAATCTTTAAATGCCATCTAAGCAAAAGAGGCCCTGAAAGCTTGGTTTGGAAATAAGTCCTTCTTGCACTTGTGGTACAAATAGGCACAAGTCGCAACAAAGATAGTAAAGACATGGAAGGCTTTCGTTAAGCTGGAATCTGACTTCAGGTCAGCAAATAAAGTGTTCTAGCTAACCATCTTCTGACTTCGTAATAGGAAGTCCTCCTATCCACTGCAATCAGGAATGCATTTGGGATTCTTCTCTCTTCGGAGAAGTGTATCCTCAAGACGTGGAGAGAATACTTTGCTGATCTTCTAAACTGATCACATCTGATGTACACAAGATGCATCTGGGAGTGGTGACTAATCTCTCAGAGGCTGAGGTCACAAGAGCAATTAAAGAAGTCAAATGTGGCGAGGCCATTGGAGAGGATGAAATTTGGCCAGAGATGTTACAAGTCTTAAAGTATTCTGTGTGTGCCAGGTGACCTGGATCTAAGCAATAACAATTGGGAGTGATGATGTCAGTTGTTAAAAACGAAGATGAGAGATTGCTCCAATTATATAGGGATCTTCTTGTTAAGCCTCCCTGGCAAAGTCTATGCTAAGTGTCAGAAAAGAGATGTAGGGAGATTGTCGAGTCCAAGGTAGCCGATGAGCAGTTTGGTTTTTGCTCCAGGCGCAGCACAGCCAATCAAATATTCACACTGCGGCAGGACTTTTGAGAAATCGGGGGAGTACTGCCAGGAGAAGTATTCTTGCTTTGATGATCTCAAAAAGGCATATGACCACGTACCACAGGACCTGCTGTGGAAAGTTGTGCAGGAGTATGTGACCGATGGTTAGTTTGATGTCTCTATACAAATGTCCAAGTATTTGGATTAATGGTGCTAAATCAAAACCATTCAATGTGGGAGTCAGACTCCACAAAGAGTGCGTACTGTCACTTCTCCTGTTCATTATTTTCATGAACAGGATTGACATGTGCAGCCAGATTGGAAGTTCTGGTAACCATGTTTTAAGAGAATCACACTGTTTAACGTATTTTTCAGAAGCTTTCTGAGAGGTTTTTTTTTTTTCCCTTTTTTTAAATCCTGTTTCAACAGTTAGTCTTCTCCAACCTAATAATATTGTTGATATTTTGTATGTTTCAGGTGGACAATGCCTATTGGGTGTGGACATTCCAGGGAAGACTTCTGCAAAAGCAGTCCCTGGATAGATTCTGTCAACTGCAGTGGCGACCCCGACCCCCTAGCCTTCTGACAAAGGATCAACTTAAAGACATTAAGAAGAATATGAAGAAATATTCCACTCAGTTTGAGATCAAGGATAAGATGAGTGAAACAAAGGCCTCAAAGGTTTGTATCTCTCTCACATATATAAATCTGTTTTATGTACATAACATTCGTTGATGATTCAACTGATGGAGAAATAAGACATGCTTTTTAAATTATCAAGAATTTGGAGAGGTTTTATATGAGGACTCCATAATTTACAGGGGAGGCAACCCATCTAGGAAGGCAGTCACTCCAAATATGTAAGTGCTTTGAGTAGATGTGAGATCTATAAACCATAGCAACAGCAACCTGTCTAGGGGAGCAGTCTTAATAAAAACTGGCATATGGTAAAGAGGACCCTTAAGTCCTTTTGGACAACCTTTCTAGTGGTGGTAACATCATAAAATGCACCTAGACCACACTAAAGTAGTTTGTGGTAGGATGGGCGTCCATCCAGAAATACCCTGCCAAAAAATTATGAAAAACACAACTAACTTGGTATTAGGTTGATGTTTAGAACATAAAGGTTCTAACATAATTTATGATTGGAGGTTTTTCGATAAAAATAAATACTTTATAGTATAGTCTTGTATTGTAGAACTGGGAGTTGTTTGGTATCAAGAGTTAAAGTATTTATCATCTAAATGCCTTCCATTATAATTTTATATAAAAAGACTTTTATGTTCCAACTTAATGAGAAAGCTGGTTATTTTACTAGAGCCTTCAAATTCATGATTTTTTTTTTTTTTATTTAAATATCATAGTCTATTTTTCATTAGAAAATTAGAAATGGAAATAAAGAGGTTCAATTATTGTTGTTTTAGTAGAACCCAGCATTTAGAATAATTGAGTGTGTATTTGTCATTAGTTGTATGCAATAACCAAGGGCGGTGCCTCAACCAGATGGCTGGAATGAGTAAAAGAGTAATATCTTGAAATTTTGCTAGATAAGTGTTCTATCACTGTTCTGTATGTAAGAACTGTGATCAAAACACCAATCTAATAAAGTATGTTTATAACATGGTGTTTGAAATATAACAAATGTTCTTACATAAAATAATTGTTTCTACTTTGGCACAAGTCCAGCGATTACCCAGTACATTACTGGTACTTTATTTTATCGACTCCGTAAGGATGAAAGGCAAAGTAGACCTCGGCGGGATTTGAACTCAGACCGTAAAGGGCGAAAGCATGTCGTCCGACTCTCTACCGAGACTGCCAATCCACCGCCCTTCTTACATAAAATAATGATAGAAAGTTTTAGATAAATACAAATATTTTAAACCATTTTATTATGTTTTTAATGAAAGACACTGCCTGTGATTTTCAAGTAATTTTGAAAATAATCAAAAATGTTGATGGATTTTGTAATATGATTCTCATCATTAAGCTGATGTTTGGAACATAACTTAAAAAGGTTCTTACGTAAAATGGTGGAACCAGAAGCCATTTCAGCTGGTTTGGTATTAAATGGCTTATGCTCACTAACAAATAGTTGAAATTCTTAAATTTAGTCTTGAATTAAATATAAAATATATACACATATGGAACATGGCGTTTTTATTGCTGTGGAAAATATATTGATATATGGGTGGTTAAGATTTTGTAATATGATTCTCATCATTAAGCTGATGTTTGGAACATAACTTAAAAAGGTTCTTACGTAAAATGGTGGAACCAGAAGCCATTTCAGCTGGTTTGGTATTAAATGGCTTATGCTCACTAACAAATAGTTGAAATTCTTAAATTTAGTCTTGAATTAAATATAAAATATATACACATATGGAACATGGCGTTTTTATTGTTGTGGAAAATATATTGATATATGGGTGGTTAAGAGGTTTGCTTCACAACTTGATTTCAGATTCAATCCCACTTCATGGCACATTGCACAAGTGACTCACTTGTCAGTTAATTTGGTACGCAGGAACTGTAAGGAAGTCTACTGCGTGTGTGTGTATACATATATACACATGCATATACAAGGGGGCTTCAACAAGTTTGTGGAAAAAGTACATAGCTAAAAATCATATGCAGGGATTTTGATCTCAATGCAACTGTACATTCTTGTACTAACGTGTCATAACATGTTCTAAAATGAACTCTTAAATGCATGTTGCAATGCAGTGGCATCACGTCAGTCAGAAATCAGCACCCGCTCGAGCAACATGGCCTCTAACAAAACATCAATTTCATGATGAAGCTAGGGTGGAAGAGCAGCCAAATCATTGACGCTCTGTCACAAGTTTATGGGGACAATGCCCCAAAGAAATCAACAACCTACAAATGGATGTCATTTTGGAAGTTGAAGATGATCCCCAGTAGAAAATGTAAAAAAAAAAGGCTGCTCTACACATGGTTTAAATCTCATGGTCTTAAAGGCTGGTATCAACACTTACAGAAGTCTATTGACCTAGATGGAGCATATGTGGAAAAATAATCATCATAACTTAAACCGTTTTTTCCACAAACTTTTTGAAGCCCCCTTGTATATATATACATGTGTCAGTGTTTATGTTGTTGAATTCATGTGATGGTGATGGTTAAAATGTTGGCTTGTTTTCTAGGAAATGGTTGAGAAACGGCGTAAGATGTTGTCTGATTTCCGGCAATATCGTGCTGACAAGGAACAAGAATATGCTCAGTACCGTGAGAGAAGAATAAATCTAAGAGATGGTAAGTTCCTTGGTTGGATGGAGGAGATGGGAAGGCTCTTTTTGGTTACTTTATTGTAGGCTCAATTCCTGGATCAGACCTCATGTTGCATTCTTCAGTAGCTTCATTTCCTTTTGCCCTAGTTTACTCAGCTGAAAATGAATACCAGCACAACAGCTTGGGATTAACCTTGCACAGGAAAGGCATCCTGATCGGGAAGGAGTCTTATACTCTCAGCTTTTTGATATCAAATGCTCTACTCTGAACAGATTTTAACCCTTTAGCATTTACATTACTCTATTTACTATTGCATTTTCACAGAAAAGGCTTTATCTCGCATAATATCGAATCTACGAGAATTTGCTGATATTTATTTTGAGAACAATACCTTAATATAAGTATGAGCCGCCAGTTACGGCTGCTTTGAACAGAAAGAGGTGAGAGAATTTTGGTCAGATGCGGACGGTTTAAATGCTAAAGGGTTAAATGGAATTGCCTAGTTCGGGTTCCATTAATGTCCATGTTGGTTTTTGTTTCTCTCTCTCTCTCTCTCTCTCTCTCTCTCTCTCTCTCTCTCAACATGTGGTATTATCCATTTCCCTAATAGCAAAAGTTGGACATGTCGTAGATCTGTTTGCCAAGTTTTCTACAGCTGAATGCCCTTCCTATCATCAATCACTTTACAGTGTATTGAAGCATTTATATAGATGATGAACACTAGGGAGGATGTCTCATCTATGACAACTGACGAATCCTCCGAACCTTTGTTTGGCAAGTTTTCTATGGATGGGTGTCCTTCCTATCACCAACACTATATAATTGTTTGTAATGTGTGATATTTGAGATTTATTTGTATGTGATAGTTATTTGTAATGTGTGATAACTGAGTTATTTGTTTGTTTTCAGGCCATGATACAGACTCTCAGGCCAACAACCCAGACAACTATATTGACGAGACTATTGAATTCCTGTTGAGTGTTGAGGAAATTGTTCTCGAGTGATCCACTTTGGGCAGAAAAAAAACTTTTTTTTTACTCATTCACACGCCACATTATTATTATTATAATTATTAATTTGTTTATCTTTTTTTTTTTTCCTGTTAGAATTATTTTTAATGCCATCAGACAAGCTTGACCTCCAGAAATAGATTGTCACTGCTAACCAGATGATGACTAAGATAGCAGCAATCTCTGTTGCGTCTCTCTTATCCACTTGTTCATCTGATCCCCGTGTGACAGTGGCGTCCAAAGTATGGTTGAGCCACTCCTGCAGGTGTTTGATTCACCAAGAAACAACAGTAACGGCATCACTTATATCAGTGTCATCTAGAATTCTGTCATGTGTTTCCTGTAGGTGGTCATTAGCAGCCCTGGTCTCCAAGTTGTTGCAGTTGTCTGGACATGGTCTTAGTGGACTGTTACCTCCTCCTAATACCACGCTGATTCATTACACTGCTCTCTCCCTCAATCTACTATTTGGACACTTCTCCGGGCTCTTCCCAGCACCATTCCGGTTATGGAGCTGCCATCTAGACTTTGCTGAAAACATTGACCATTTTCTTTGTTCTAGCTGCACTGTTGGTGGGTTGGGTGGGTGGGATGTGGTGCAAATAAAGTCCCTAATTACTTGTACATGTTTTTTTTTTTTTTTGTTTTTTTTTTCTCTCTCTCTCTAAACTTAAGTGGTATATGCTTCTTAATGTTTAGCCATGTGTCCTAGCTGATCCTGGTACTACTTCACATTTTCTACTGTGGTCCCTAGTATCAACTGTATATAGCACTGAATTATTTTTTGTAAGCCTTTTTGCTACAGCTGGCAGGTTAACTTGTTCTGCAAGTTGGTGTATTGCCAAAGTCATTGGTGCATCAGTTTAACTCTTTAGCATTCACATTACTCTATATATGTTATTGTATTTTTACAGTAAACACTTTGTCTCCCATGAGAACAATACCTTAACATAAGTATGAACAGAAAGAGGTGAGGGGATCCTGGCCGGTTTAAATTCCTCTATTCATTTTGGGTGAGTTCAAATCCCACTGAAGTCAACTTTACCTTTTCATCTTGTCAGGGTTAATAAAGTCGATACTTTATTCGGGAGCTGTGTATTGGCAGTACGTGTTCCGACTCTGCGCATAAATTCAAACTCCTCCTACCAGTTGTGATCAGCAAATAATATCAGCAATGGAAAAACAAAACAGTTTTCTTGGTCTTATCTGATAAACAAGGTTTTGTTGGGGGGTTTACGTGGCTCATAATCAGACTTCAATGAGCCATGTAGGAAAATGTTATAAGGAGTATGTCCATATGTGAATATGTTAACTTCCTTGTTAACATGTTAAGTGAAGCGGGCAGTTATATATCCATGTTCAGATCACTACGTTTTTAATAATTTTATTACCATATTTTTAATGAAATACTCCTCTCGTGTTGAGTATTTCAACCCTGGTAGAGACCATCCCTTTCCAGGCTGAATTCTTCCAGATAAACGAAAATGAACTACAATTTATTTAACTCAAAAAGCAAAGTTGACCTCAGTGGGATTTAAATTCAGAGTGCAGATATCCGAAAGAAATATTGCACAATGTTCTATCAACCCACCACCTTTTCGTAGGACTGGGGGTAGCCAAATTGATTTTCCTTTTAATTCCTGCTAGTTTTATGTGCTCTCTGTTGTAGACAATCATTAAGATATACTTGAGCTAGTGGCTTCTGTAGCTTCTGAGTGGAATTTACGAGGTTAACAGTGCAAAAACATGTATGTGATTCTGTTCTGTAACTGGTAGTTTGATAAAACAAGTACTAGAATCTGTATGATTAACTAAAATTCTTGAAAGTAGTAAGACTAGGTAAAAAAATTCCCTTTCGGACCATGAGATTATATGTTCTATTCCACCACCTAGCACTTTGGGGAAGTATCCTCAACTATAGCCTCATGGTGACCAATACATTGAGTAAATTTGGTAGGTAGGAACTATTAGAAAGCCTGTTGCGTGTATATATATATATGTTTAGGCACACATTTATATGTGTCTTTACATTTGACACCACAAGACAGTGATGTTTATATTCAGAAGTCAGTAGTTTGACATGTGAAAGAAAAATATGGGTTGGCAGCCAGTTGCATCATACCACCTCAGCATGAAAAGGTAAATTATGACATTGTGCATCGTAAGAGGCATAAATCTTGGAACACATCATTATCATTTAACGTCCATTTTCCCTGCTAGCAAGGGTCAGGCTGGTCTTCACATAGCTACTATCTTGCATTTTGCTTACATATGATCCTGCACTCTACCAAGTGCATTATATTGTATCTCGAGTACTATGAAGGCTGTCATGTCTTAAGGTTGGTCTGTCTCTTCCACAGCTTCCAGCCACTGGGATTTCTTTATGTACCCATATCAATGTACTCTTCTCACTTGCACACAACATCCCTCTTATGTCAAGTTCTTTTTACTGCTATGTAGCATTGCAGGTCTTTGTTGTCCTATTTTTATAGTTGCTAAGTTTATTTGTAGGCTTTTCAACTCTAGGTTCTGCAATGCTTGGAGTGCCACATTTAAACTTCTCAGTGATGGCTTAAAGGCCAATGATTAAACAAATGAACTGAGTACTGAGCCCTTACTCATTACACTTTTATACATGGTTTGCACAGCCCTCACAAACCATTTGTTTGCACCTAACTCAACATACTACATGGCGGGAGACCATGTCAAAGTTCTACAAATGCCAGGTATAGTGGCTTACTTATAGCTAAGTACTGCAGTTGTCTTACCAGAAAGAGGGCATAAAGCCTAACTGCATCTCATTTAAATTGATTTTGTTCCTAGCAATCTTCATGACCATATATATGCAGTTTTTTTTTTTTTGTTTTTTTTTTATTTTATTATTGATCTTTCATTGGACTGAGGCCATGCTAGGGACCACCTTAAAGTACTTCTTTTTTCAAGTACAGTACTTTATATTATTCATATTTTTTGTCAAACCACCAAGTTATAGGACATTAATAGACATATATATATGTGTTATAATGGGGTGTTACACATGTTGGTATATCTGTACGGACGAAAGTAAAACCAAAGTATTCACCAGGTGTAATTTCGAATTACCAATGAGATCCCTACGAGACTCCGTGTACACAGTCTCCTGACAGTTCGCCTAGTCCACTTTTAGTTATGCGGAGATGTTTAGGGTTTTTTCCCTACAACAGTATGTATATAAACGCTTCTTGTTTGCATCTACAAATTTCACTCATGGGAATTGGTCATCAGTCTATAGGAAAGATACTTGCCCTAGGTGCTAGGCAGCGGGACTGAAACTGAACTCCTTGACTACACAGCCATACCTGTGATTTCTAATTTTGGTTTACAGCTAATGAAGAAAGGTGTATTGTTGAAACCGAACATGAAGGTATATGCTACATGTGAGAGATGTGCCATAATTTATGGAAGCAAAACATGTATATAAATGCAGAGATGTGAAGGCTGCTTTAGTCATGTTGAGAAAGGATGAGCGATAAGAACCAAGCTAGTGATTTACATTATTCTATATTTACTATTGTAAAGCTTTATCTCACATCAAATCTTATGAGATTTTCATTTATTTTGAGAACCATTCCTTAACATCAATATGAATGGCCAGTTTGAACAGGTGAGAGAATTCGGGCCGGATACAGCCGGTTTAAATGCTAATGGGTTAAGGAAGGAAGTAAAGGAAAATGAAAGCCAGAGAAGATAGCATTAAATGGATGTGTATCATGGGGCCTACATAGCTAATACCTATTTTAACAGGAAAAATGGCCTTAAATAGTTTGCTTTTTATTTCATTTCATAATAAATTGTCAATTAGTTGTTTTTCAAATATTTGCATAAATGAAATTTGTTGGAGCAATTATTTTGTCATCTAGAACGGCATCTCAAAGTGTGACCACCCATGATATTAAAAAATTTGGTAATTATGCACATTTCCTTTTGGTGTTGATGACCAGCTAACCTGATATGCCTCCAAATATAGAGCTATGGTTTGAGTTATTGTAAAATATAAGCAATCACCCATCTCATTGAATTATTGTTTTTAATATTTACTTGATTGGTTTACTTCCTGCCAAGCTACTACCTAGGAACATTTTAAACAGTATTAGTACCATCTTTACAGCACAGAAATATGTATATGATGTGAAAGGAAAGCTCGAGAAGCCTTGATTTAATGTTGAACTTGTTTGTTGGGTTTTTTTGTCAGGCTGGCAATTTGGGGGTTACAGTTATCTCTTGCTCAGATCTGTGTTTATTAAGCCATTCATCTGACTAAGCTACTTACATGTTAAAACTTTCCTCAACAAAGACTCATAATTCATCAGTTACTATATTAAACCAAAGAACTCTTGATAAATGGAAAACATTTGAGAATAAATGAAAGACGGCCAATGATTTTCTAATCGTTTTCAAAATAAGAAGTTTGAGGAATTAGGAATATATAATTAACACATTTGGTAAATTATTTTTAATGAAAGACACTGACTATAATTTTTTTTTAAAGTAAACCAGAATTTGGTAAAATAACTTGATAAAGTTGCTGTTTTGAACTTAACAAAGATTCTTATATTAATGATGGAAGGTTTTTAGATAAATATAAACACTTTAAAACAAAGTTTTCTAATAGAGAACCAGGACCTGTTTTAGATGGCCATTTATTATCAAATGGGTTAAATAGAATATTTTGAGGGAGATTTTAAGGTCTATTCAATCAATGTTTAAATGTAGACAGAAGAATGGCTGGGGGAGCCCAAACTTACCAGTGAAATAGGATAGATGAAAACTGTATAGAAGCTAGTCAGATTGTACCAACCTTATCACAGTCACACTGATTATGCCAAAATAAAAAAAACCATGGTTACCTGTCAGTTACAGATCTACATAGATTGTTGAAGTGATCAGTCTTGGCCAAGGTATACTAGCATAGAAAATTGGACTTAAAAAGAATGACAAAGGACAGGCTATTGACTTAATAACCAGAGAGCCACATGCACATGTCTTGCTGTTAGGTCCCAGGTTAACCCTTTAGCATTTACATTATTCTATATGTACTATTGTATTTTCAAAGTAATGGCTTTATCTTACATATTGAATCAATGGGATTTATTTTGAGAACAATATGTTAATACCAGTATGTGTGGCTGGTTTGAATGGTAAAGGGTTAACTAACGTATAATCAAAGGTATTCCAACTATAACTATCTCATATTGAACTACATTATATAATATGACTGATTTTTTTTTTTAAAGACGGGTTGTGATGAGGGGGGGGGGGGATTTGGCTGCTATTTTTAGCAAGCAGGGTGACTCTTTAGTAATGGTGATGTGCATTCAACAGACATGTTTTAACCCTTTAGCATTTACATTACTCTATATTTACTATTATATTTTCATGGTAAAAGCTTTTTAATATTGAAAACAATACCTTATCAGCATGAGCGACCGGTTTGAACAGACAGGTGATAAAATTCTGGCCAGTTTAAATACTAAAGGGTTAAGCTGCATCAACAGCATGTGATTAGTTTGGACATTTGGATTATAGATATAAGCTTTCCTGACATTTTCCACAAGGATTAAAATAACCCAAGATATTATGTAGTGGTTAACCCTTCAGCTATATTGCCTGGCTTCCTAATGATGTTTATGTGGTTAACACAGTTACTTCACAATGGAGTTATTGATGTTGAAAGTCAATATATGCTATTTTCCAAATAAAATAATTTCAATTTAGTTTGGCAATCTGATTTTGACGCTTCTTGCCCTGACCACAAGGAAAATTACTAAGCCTGCATTTTCACTACTGTTCACTCACCAATACTAAATTATGGGGTATTAACTCTGGTAAATGGTGTTACAGAGAATATTGATTTTTATTCTTTATCCAGTTTTAGTCACCAGACTGGCAATGCTGGAGGATTGCCTTGAAGTTGATCATATCAACCCAAATACTTATTTCATCAATCTCTTTTTGGTAAGCTGTTAGGTTATGGAACATAGACAAATATATATAATTTATAATACACACATACATGACAAACGTCTGCAGTTTCCATCTACCAAATTTCACTCAAAGGGTTTGACAATCTTTATACTATGGTAGAAAACACATGCCTGATGTCAGTGGGATTGAACCTGAAACCATGTGCTTACAACATGAACTCTTTAACTATAGCTTGAATAGCTATGATCAAAGGTCAGGGTTGAACTAGGACAAAACAAAAAGCTTCTTTGGTGCAAGCTATTGTCTGTTTTTGTGCATTTCACTGCAAACAGATGCAGTGATGATGTAATCCAGTTACCATAGTAACTAGTATCTCTACTCTGACATCATCTACATGATTTTTGCCTTCTATTGTATATAAATAATACACCAAAGTTGTTGCTACAGCTATTATTGCTACTGCTACCACTGTTGTAGTTAGTATTATAGCTGCTGCTATTGTTTAGCTGTAACCAGACAGACTGACCTATCACAAATTGTTTAGCTCTACCCAGACACAGATCTACCATAAAAGTCTAGCTCTGACCAAACAATTATGTTATTGTTTAGCCTTGACCAGACATATCCATAATAATGTTTAGCTGTGATCAGACATATCTATCCTACTGTATAGCCATGACCATGCAGATAGACCTAAACATGGAAAATATTTCAGCTATAACCAACACATCTTATTTTCAGACAGTGCATTTAGGACATTATTCCAATGAGTCCTTCCTTAAGCAATTAAAGTATATCCCACGAAAGATTCCAGTAACATGTGAAACAGGCTAGCATCTAAGCACAATGGTAAAATTTTACTACAAAAATATCATTCACTTCAAGAGACCAGCTCATTGCTTCAAGTGAGGATTGAACTTACCACCTTAATAGTAATTCCTTAACTATTTATTCCATCTAGTCAACTCTTAAACAATAAAGGGGGGGGGACTGAAAAGTGCTTGGCTTTAGGGGTATCACAAAAAGATAGAGTTGTTACCTTTACAGGAGAAGTAGGACAACTATTTAGAAGAAGATCTGCAAAAAATCATGATGGTATACAATATATCAGTTTCTTTTTTTGCAGCTTTAATGCATGATGGCAGCTCCTAGTGTATTTTGGTAAAATTGAAGCATGGGCGGTCATAAAGTTCCTCTTCTTGCAAGGCAAAGGAGTGGCAGAAACCCATGGTGAGATGAAAGATGGCTACCCATCTTACTCCACACTGAAAATCTGAGTGTCAAGGTTTCGGACTAGTCATTTCAAGGTTTCAGATGAACCATGGTCAGGACAGCCAACGCTGTGCACATCATGATTCTCGAGGACCACCGGGTTTCAGCTCAAGTCATAGATGAGACTGGAGGGTTTCTTGCAAAAAAGTTGGCTACAACATTCTGGACATGGGAAAGCTTTTTGCAAAATGAGTACCAAAATGCCTGAACACAGATCAAAAGTGCATCAGTGATAACATTGAAGGTGATTTTTCACTGGTTTGCAGTGGGAGAGGCTTATTTTATGGCGTATTTAGTCATCATGGATGAAAGGTGGCTTCATCATTATGATCCCCACACCAAGCAGCACTCAATAGAGTGGCACCACAGTGATTCACCATATCCCAAGTAGTTTCAGACCCAAGAGTCAGCTGGAAAGATTCTGGGATAAAGATGGACTACTCCTCAAAATACCTGCCAAAGGATCGCACCATCAATGCAGAATACTACATGTCTCTGTTGGACAAACTGCATGAAGCTTTGAAGCAGAAATGCCATGGAAAGCTGAGCTGTAGTGTCTTTTCTTTTTTTTTTTTTTTTGACATAATGCACCAGCACATGAAACTCTACAGAAAATACGTAACTTTGGCTTCAAATTGCAAGACCACCCACCTCTTTCCACAACTGAAGAAACATCTCAAGCAAAGAAAATTTCACACTGATTCGGAAGTGATCGCTGCTACAGAGACCTGGATGGAGGTCCAAACTTCTCAGTTCTTTCTACAGGGCTTAGAAAAACTGAAGGACTGCTGCAATAAGTGTGTGAATCTGAGAGGGGGAGTATGTTGAATAAAATCATAATTAACTGATCCTCCTGTATTTTCTTTCACCCAAAGCCAGGAACTTTTCAGCACCTCTGAGTATATACAACCATCATTTTACATGTTTTTTCATGCTTGATGTGTTGGGACATGTCTTATCAAGAACAACTTCATTTCACTCGTTCCTTCACCATCTCCTTTGTGAGGTTTGGCATGTTGAGATCAGTTCTCATCACCTTTGCTAAGGTCTTCCAATTTTGCAACTTCCTTTGATTGGGAGCTCCAGACATTTCTTCACCAATGATCATCATCACATGTCCATACTGGCAATATCCTCTCTCTTGCACATTACATCTAATGCCTTTTATGGTCAGGTATTCTCTCAGCTCATCCATGCTACATTATTCATACACACTAACAACACACACACACACATAAATAAATAAAGGTAAAAACAAAACAAAAAATACCAAACAAATTAATAGTTTCAATTATCTTTAATTTAAAAAAAAAAGGTATTAAAAATATTTTTTTCTTTTTTTCTTGTTTTGGTCTTCTCTGTGTGAAGAGCTCAATCTGATGACTGTCGTTTTCATCTGAAATTTGAGACCAAGCTTGATTTTCACTGCATTCTTTTACTTACCTGTTTTTTAGACCAAAGGTTCTCATTCCTCCCTTTGCAATCTCAGGTCTCTTCCATTCCTCCCATTTGGAACTGTCATTTAGTAATGTTTCATCCAAGCACCATATTAACATGTGCAAGCTTTACAAAACTTCATTAATCTTATAGTCCTAGCAAAGTTTTAGTGAACTATAAATTTGTGATTATATTTGTGATTGTGTATACTTCTAGTTGTGTATATTGATATTTCATTTGATATACACAATGTATGTTATTCTTCCTCAGTTTGGATTCCTTCCCTGGGAGCCAAGTGCCAATTGTTTAAGGATCTCTGTGTTTATACACACAACAGATAGATGTATACAGACACCCACAACAGGGAGCAAGGAAGTTAGTGATATAATTACTGCTCACGGATTCTCTTGATAATGGATGGTAAATCCGAAAATATTTCAGATCAATAAAATTACTATGGTAAAATTCTACCGTTCTCACTCTTTTCTCAGTCCTTTTATTCTCTATAACTCCTATTAACTTGGCACTTTTAATCTCGCACGCATTGTCGAGCTTCCAAATATTTAAACTTATCTAAATTTGTATTTCTTATTCAGCAATACTTCAAGCAAACTACAACACTTTGTTTTATTTATTTTTATATACATTATTTTATAGATATATATATATACACACACACACAGGTATCCACTGTAAGTTGTGGGGTCTATTTGTTATGCTTTGGGAGGGTCATGTTGGCAACATGACCCTCCCAAAGCATAACAATATCGGTTTCAACACACATTTTCAGATAAAGAATCTTGCTAAACAAATTCAGAAACGAAATATATTATATATCATCAACATCAGCTGTCAAAGTCATGACAACTTTAGTGTTGGTGTTAAGGTAAAATACATTCAGTATATTCTGTAGTCTAAACAAGATTTTGCCCCACTCGCCTGAAAAGAGCCTGATTAAATAGTGATTTCGTCTATGATGGCAGAAAATATTAAAGTTAAATGATGACAAGTTTATGTTGCTGTTTAGTCACAGTTCAGTTCCAATTGAGCAGACTTTTCATCAAAGATAGTCCAACCATGACCATCACACCCATTGAGTTTTATATAGTGATACATTGTAGACACACTTTAACTTAAGGACATATTAGACAATGTGCTGAATACAGACACCCAGGTATGTGAGTGGAGTTTTATAGAAGATCCTATCTTCACTCCAACACTCAAACATCAGCTCACAATACAGCCACTCCCACGATGGTATGACAACCCTCACAATGGCATGGTTACTCTCAAACAAACACACACTTTACCCACTCTTGTAAAAGATATTTAGTTCAAATTTAACTTTAGTATCCCACCATGGGGTTTTAGATTAGCATATTTTTATGTTTTTAAATGTCTTTGCGTTTAGGGTGACCAAATAGGTTTACTGCAGCTTCTCTAAGTCTGCACAGGGTATACAATATTGGGCAATCATGTGTGTGTACCTAATCTTCATTACATGTCACAAAACAGTTTTATACAACCACAGCAAATGACCTAACCTTCACCAATCAATGTCACCCAGTTCTTTAGACTATAGTAGTAAAATTATAAACAACAGCAGTGTTCAGTTATAGAAATACAAACACCAGACAGATTTTAAATAACATACCTCACTACAGGTTACACATATATTCACACACACAAACAACCAAGACAACCAATTTGAATGTCAGGTTTGACACAGACCTTTTAAAATGTATATTGTTTAGATCATTCACCTCAACAGAGTATTCACAAGATATACATTTAAAATATACACATCTACAAAATGTGTATGTTGAATATCCCTTGGTCCTAATGATTATTCCAGCTGATTCGATCAACACCTTGCTTGTGAAATTAACATGCAAGTGGCTAGGCATTCCAGATATGCATGCATAATGTACATCTCAGGGAGATTCAGCATGGCACTATGCAACAAGGTTGGCTCTTTGAATGTACAGTTCATTTTTTCCAGCCTGGAACAATATGAAATAAGTTGTCTTGCTCAAGGAGACAATGTGTTTACAGGGATCAAAACTCAGCCTTATGATTGTGAGCTGAATATCTAACCAAACATACCTTTACTTACAATATAAACATCTACACTAAATTTTAATTGGTTTGATCTCTGTCAGCAAGTGTCAGGGCCACCTATGCATGGTACTCACAGACATCTGACACAGATATTGTCAACCAGTCACAACTCCAACGGCAAAAACTATATATGCAAGGATGAGGTATAAAATCTGACTTGATTGTGTCTTCAACTATTCACCTCAATGTTTATACTAAAGGAATGGCTCATGTGCCTGGGCATTTTTTTTTCAAAACCACAATTATGTTTCATCTAGACTAACCACAGGCTAAACCACAACTGCGTTTCAGCTAAACTGACCACAGGCTAAACCACAACTGTGTTTCAGCTAAACTGACCACAGGCTAAACCACAACTACAGTACACCTAACAACCAACAAAAGTCTAAGTAACAGTTGAGATTAATTAAATAAGATGGAGTCACCCCTCTTTCTCTCCACCTGGCATCTATGACAAAGTTAGGAACTCTAAAAAAGGTAGTTATGAACATTGTTCCAGGTTCCAGTGCTCCCACCAACACATTGCACATTCTAAAGCACAAGCAAGTAACTTCTCGAATAACACTCTCTCTCTCAAATTTTAACAAAGTTCACAAAATGGAGGTGACACTAATTACAGGAGAGAAAAAGAGAAAGAGTGGAGAGGAGAGTAACAAATGTTTCCCAGCGTGAATTTTATATATAAATTTAAAGGTTGCACATCAACTAACAACGATAGAGGATATAAAGATGTACATGTAGAGACTGTATAAATGTGTATATGGGAGTTAGTATATATGTAGGATATGCATGTAGGAGCAGGAGCCAAGCCAAACACTGCATAATGTGTTTTTCAAGCAGGCATTAAATCCCGCCGAGGTTAACTTTGCCTTTCATCCTTATGGGGTCGATAAAATAAAGCACCAGTAATACACTGGGTAATTGCTGGCCTTGTGCCAAAAGTAGACACAATTATTTAGTGTATGTTTGTGTGTGTATATATAGGTTAGCTTAGGAAGCATTGGTATATTCAAAAATATACTTGTTAATGCTATACTACCATTATAATTGAATAAATTGGGTAAGTACACTTGGAGACCGAATATATATACATACATATAAATAATCTTTCAACAATTTTCTATAAGAACCTTACATTAAGTTACTATCTTACTTAATGTAGTAGTTAATAATTTTAGTAAATCTCTCGAAATTCTTCATTAATTAATGAAAGGGTTAAGCTTGTAATTTGCCTTTACAGATAGTACGTTTTTTTTATTTTCATAGATGAGCCTAAGTTATAATCAAATGACTTTGCTAAGGTCTGTAATTTTGAAACACACACACACCTGCAAAGCTATACTAGGGGCTCATGGGCCAGTGATTTTATGATTAATACATATTTTCAAACACAGTAGGCTCATTACTATAGCTTGGCTGCTGTATCATATCATACATCACTCTACCCATGTATTGAATTTTTTTTCTCCTATTTGCACAATCAAACCTATATGAGTGTGTGTGTGTGTGTTTAAGCCATAGGAAAGCACAACAAAGTTAAGCTAGTGACTATACCCCAACCTCCTCCTCCTCTCTGTAGCATTAATCAACAGCATACAAGACTATGTAATAACATATTTCTGGTGAACGACAGACAGTGAGCTATTCATAACTTGTTGACAGAGATATATCTTTACACCAGACCCAAACCCACCAGCTGTACTCCTACCCTACAAGGCGCCCCATCACCCGTTAGTTAGCTAGACAGCAGAGAGAAGGAGAGATTCTCTGCTGGAGCTTGTATGTTGACAATGTGTACATTTTGTAGGTGAATGTGTGTAAAGGGGTGTCGTGATTATCATCAGCATCATTATTATATAAGCAAATATGAACACTCAGGCTTGTACACAGGACAGACAGACAAATACAGATTTTGATTCATATTTCACAGCTGGTAAGCACTGCTTTGAAGGCTGTGGTTAGGGCGTTGTACTCAATCTTAAAATTCCTGGGTTCAATTCTTGGATTGGGTGACATTCTCTTGAGCAAGTCATGTCATTCTTATATATATATTCTTTTAAATATAGTACTGCAGCCCATATTAAAAAAACCTCCTATGCAACATCGTAGAGAACCAGCTAAACCTGCATAAGTATGAGCTGCAACAACTGTATTGAAGTCTTTCTTTGCCCAAGAGGCTCATCAGGCCAGTCTGATGTGGTGCTAAGTGACAGAATACATGACTTCTACCTGCAGTGGAAACCAGTCCATTGCATAGTTAACCCCCAGCTTCTACTGGTACTCATTTTCAGCTGAGTGGAGAAATGGAGCAATGTGAAATGAAATATCTTGTTCAAAGACAATGTGCCAACCAGCCTGGGATTTGACCCAAAAAATTTGCAATTGAACCAACAACTTAGCCATTAACCTTCACATTAGCATTATAGTATGATTAATAAGCTTGCCAGCAATTAACCCATGTCAGTGTGAACATCCAGCTACACCTCACAATATACCACCTGACACAACTCTCTTCAAGGCCCCCTCCACGACACAAACTTCCTCTCCCAGTGGTATGATACACTTCGCATTCGTATTAATGCCACCTCGGTGCTGATGCCACAGCAAAAAGCACCCAGTCCCCCCTATAAGGTAGTCATACTGGGTGACATTAAGAAGGGGAGTTCCACTGTAGAAACCAAGTCAAAACTAGCTCTGGTTCTATGAAACAAAACCACCCATTTTAAAAGGTTCCAATTTAAATTAAAATCTTCCAATATAATTTTATACATACATGTATGGGTTGATGTCAGGAAGGGTGTCTGGCCAGCAAAGATTTTGTCCAAACCATGGAGGAAGGAATAATTCGCTTGCAGCAACATTGGTGCCAAGGTGTATCGGCCAGTGCCTTTACCTTGAACATCATATGTACACTATATGAGGTAGAACTTGTTTGTGACAGCACTGGTGCCAAGCTGTATCGGCCTTTCCCTTTCCCAACATCTAATATCAGTGCAACTGGGTCTTCCACAAGACCCTTTGCTCGGGCTTGCACCTTGGAGAGGAATTTTCCAGGTGCAAATCCAGGCACCATTTTATATACATACATTACACACACATAGAGAGAGATTAAAACACTTGCTGGATAGAATGCCAAACAAAGATATATCAATCAAGCAAGCAGCTTGTAAAAGGACAAGGGACTATATCTAGCAATATTTGAAAACCATAATACAAAAAATAAATATAGGACAACCTTTCTAGTGTTAATGCAACAAGTACACTGTAAAGTGGTCGGTGATTGAATTGGAGAAAAAGTAGAGAGAACTCTCCATTCTGGCCAAGCAAATGACAACCTCTCTAGTGCTGGTGCCATGAAAACATGCATCCAGTAGACTCTGTAAGGTGATTATCAATAGAAAGAGCATCCAACCATAGAAACCATGCCAAGTATGGAACACATGAACAAGATAAGGTCTCTGACCTATCTAGTCATGGATAATAGCTATTTGTCTAACCCATGCCAGCATGGAAAGCAGATGTAAAATGATGAACAAAGTCAGGATCATTGAATGTTGTTACTGATATTGTCTTGTATCTTTGTTCACACTTTTATAGTCATATTTCTAATGAAAGATACTAATGTTTCATTTAATTTTGAAGACAATCGAGAATTTGGAAGAATTTAATAAAATAACTATTTCATTATCAAACTTATGTTTGTAACTGCTTAAAACGTTTTTACAAACAATTATGCTGGAAGATTTTGATATAAATATGAACAGTTTAAAACAAGTAATTTTATATCAAAAACAGAGGCAGTTTTAAGTGGTTTGGTATCAAAAGGGTTAAAAAGACAATAGTCCCAAAGCAGCAATAACATCCCTAACCCTAAATATAAGAGGAGCGAGGACAGAAATATACAGAATTAAAATAAAGTTTCAATTAAAATGGGAAAAATATAAAATAAGTAAATAAAATAAAATTTCAATTTTGAAAATTTTCATACAGTATGTTAATTTAAAGAAATTAGAATAAGGCATCTTAAAATGGATGGATGGATAGATAGATAGATAGATATTGGCAAACAGACATGTAGTGATAAATAGATAGATAGACAGGTATGTAGGTGGATAGATCGAATTATAGAGATAAACAAAATCTTATCTTACCTGAAAGTTGCCCCTTAAAATGGAGAACTTGATGGCTGAAGTAACACTAGTAGTAGAAGAAACCAATGCATAGCAGGTGGGAACTAGGGCACACTGTCCACTAGGAAACAAAGGACCTGATGAAGGAAGATGAGGACTCACTTTGAAGATTGACAATGCTGCCAGCCGGTTGAAGCTTGTAGAACCGATGTTTGCAGAAGACTAGGGTACTCTGTCCACTAGGAAACAAAGGACAAGGACTCACTTCGAAGATTGGCAATGCTGCCAGCCGGTTGAAGCTTGTTGAACCGATGTTTGCAGAGGTAGCCGCGTATGCAACACAGCATACAGTCCAGTCCACACACCAAACAAGACTCAAGTGTACACACACACACGTGTGTGTGTATGTGTGTTTGTTCGTGTGTTTATATATACTACACATGCTTATGAATGAAAGAGTCTTGGCAAAAATCTTTTACAGGCATGACGCTGTCTACACGTGAGGAGTTAAGGGGGCAACTGAGCTGATAAGAAACCTGAGACAGGCCGATGAAGGAACTGTGCTGACCACAATAGAGGAGATGTTGGGATGAAAAACTTGCTACAGACGGGTGCAACTTAAGAGGGAAGCACTGATGATTGCTGTTGTAGTTGTTGTTGTTGATGATGATGATGACTAAGCCCGTTGTTGCTGCTGTTGATGTTGACTAAGCCCCATTCCTGCTGTTGCTGTTGTTGATAATGTTATGCTGATGATGTTATTGTTGTTGATGATGAAGACTAAGCCCGTTGTTGTTGATGATGTTAATATTGATGATGATGACTAAGCCCATTCAACTCTGCTCAAGCATTTAGAGGGTGGGGGAGCTTTGTTGTTGTTGGTTGTTGCTGCTGCTGTTGTTGTTGATGGTGGTGATGGCAGTGGTGGTGGTGGTGTTGTGGACATCTTACCTCCTCCTCCCCACCATCGCTGAACTACCTGGCTGCTTGTGGCTCACCCCTCCACAAGCAAAAGCAAGCCATATGTTGACACCGCTTAAGCAATATTGACTCAATAATTGGAGAGTTCCACAGTGCTATGGAGATGCAATGGGGGTGGTGCTGATGCTGGCTCTGTAGCTGTAGCAGTAGTTGCAGTTGTAGTAGATGCCTGTTGTATTGGCAATAACAACAGCAGTAGTAGAAGTAGTAGTAGAAGTAGTAGTAGTAACAGTGATGATGGTGGCTGTAGTAGTAGTAGTAGTAGTAGTAGTAACAGTGATGATGGTGGCTGTGGTGATGTTACGCTAAACCCAACACTAAAACATCCATAACAGAAAGTGGGTGGTGGTGGTGGTGGTTGTGGTTGTTGCTATTGATGTTGTTGTTGTGATGAGAGTGGTTGATGTTGCTGCTGCTGATGGAACACCTGCCATGTTGATACCAAGTTTTAAAAAAAAAGAAAAAAGTAGAAAAAGAGAAAAAAGAGAAAAGAAAGAAAAAAAAGTATATCGATGCCAGATGAAAAGAGACTTTGTTTTTTTGTTTGTTTATCTCGTCTGCGACAGTGGTCTTGACTTCCCCAATGTAGCCAAGTTGAAACAAAAGATGCAGGTCAAAACTACCAGATACCAGTCATTGCCGAAGTTGAAACAAAGATGAAGATGAAGAAAGATGCTCCCACAGAGCTGCGGAGATGATAGGGGTGGTGGTGGTAGTAACGACAACAGGTTCACTGCTGTGGTAGGGCTGACAGACTGTAAACACCTCCCTGGTAGAGAATTTTAAATCAACTTAGAATATGTAGCTGCAGTAATTATATCAGCACAACATACACCAGTTGCTTTTTTTTTTTAAATTAAGTCAGTCATTCATTTTAAATGAGGGAAAAAATACAATTTCTTAATAGAAAGAACACAAAAAAAAACAAATATTGAATGTATACACAATAGAATCAAACACTGAAAAAAAAAAAACAGACCCTATATATATGTAGGTAGGTGTGTATGTAGATTCTAGTGTTGTGATGAAATACACCAAGCACACTCAGTAAAGTGGTAGTGCAGGTGCCACAAAGTCACCCAGTACACTCCCTGTAAAGTGTCTGGTACTGAGAGGAGCATCCAGTCATAGAAACAATGTTGGACAGTGACAATTTGTCCAGCTTGTGCCAGGTAGAATACAGACGCATGTACAAGGATATATATTGTTATATATCAGTTACTACTACTACTGGAACAACATTTACTAATTGGTAGTATGTATATGTTCTACTGAGAGTAATTAGGAGAAAAATATATTCTTTTACTGTTTTCAGTCATTAAACTGAGGTCATGCTTAAGCATCATTTAGTCTGACCTTAGAACTTATTTCTCAATCTCTTTTTTATTAAACCACTAAATAATGAAACACACACACAGAATGGGCTTTTGTAATTAACCAAATTAGACAGTTTGTGGCTATAGTAACAGACACTTTGCCTAAGGTGTCACACAGTGGAACTGAACCCCAAACTGCGTGCTTGCGAAGCGTACTTCTTAATCAAAAATAAATAAAAACAGAAATATGAAAGATAACCTCTAGTTATTTCGGGAGAGGGGGAAATGTTTAAACATTTTAATTATTACAGCTAGTGTGAAATCCATTCAACTGGTGAATAAATTAATTTATAAACTGGATGAATAATAGTCATAGATTAACAATAATAATTACTAATTAATGGCAGGATTATTAACCCTTTTGGAAGCATTTAGTAACTTATTAATCTGGTATCTAAAATAAACAGGTTTATATCATAGAAGCAGGGCTAGTATCTGGCAGCTTGGTACAAAAAGGGTTAGTATACACATCTGGGAAACTAGGCACCTCTCATTTTCAAAAAACAGAAATACGATTTTTTAAAGTATATATAGGGTCCCTCTTAAAGTTAATTAGGAATCAAATTGACCTAATTTGCCATAAAATCCTTAGGCATTTCATTCCATAACCTCATTACCAGTCTGTAACTGCATATTGTTCAAGCATACTTTAGAAGCAAGACTACAAGTTTTCAATCAGACTATTTGAACTTTGTCCATTCAATTACAATGGCGTTCTGTATGAAACTACTCACATGTTAATCTAGAGACGTGACAACTTGTATTTTTCTGCTAGAATGTAATTGCTGCCATCCATTGAAGACTAGCAGCAGAGCTCCTTTTTAACAGTCTCACACACTGATCACTGTTTAAAGTGTCATGCATTTGTTGTAGACATACAAACTGTTGGCCTCAGGTTTCTCAAATCACTACAGAAGAACCAACAGCTTGAATTGTGCCTGTATGTTCCCTACATACATACCTCCTAGAACAGGAATTTGTGTAACGGCACTTCCTCACTGAATACAATTTTTTCCCACAAAAGAGGGTAGACAGCTGGTAGGAATGTCACTAGCCCAACCTACCATTGTCAGCCATTTATTGTAGCAACAATTTGTCCAACAAACTGGTGTGGAAATCACAGCAAAGTCCATAGCTGTCTATAACCCGTCACATGGCAAAACGAAAGCTCATCTTAAAGCCCTAACAACAAGCACGCTTACAATGGGCTCTGCAACAGTGTGACATATACAAGCATGGAAAAACATGCAAAACAGCAATGTTGATGATATATGGGCATAAACACAAAGTGATATAGCATTTTCCTTCCTTCTCTAGATGAAGCCCAACACCAACCAACACCATTTCACTTCACCATATGTTGCTGTGAAATTAATGTTATGAAAGAGCAATTGGAGCTGAATGTGCCAATAAAAGTAATCTACAACACTCAAAACACAACTTTTTACATGAAAAGTGACAGCTTTCATAGAAAATAACCAATTTGCCGGAGTGCAAACAAACTGTAATCTGGACATGTTAGATAATATGTTAACTATATCTATACACTAACATAGCTAAAACAAATATTCCTTCTTTTACTCTTTTACTGATTTAAGTCATTAGACTGTGGTCATGCTGGGCACTGCAGTAAAAGGATTTTTTTGGTTTATATCAACTCCAGTACTTATTTTAACAATCTTTCTTTGCTGAACCAGCATGTTATCTATATATATAAAACTGAGGATGTCTGTCTGTGTGAGTTTGAATCCCTAAAACTAGAGAAGCACCCAACCGACTGTTTTCAAACTTTACACATGTAATACTTATGTTTCAGGGAGTTATCTAAGCAAAGAAAATTTCAAATTTCCAATGCCCTAGGGACTGCATTAGGCGATTTAGCGATCTCTCTCTATAATTCTTAGTCTTTCGCTTTTTAGATAGATACTTACATATAACTGTTTCTACTTTTGGCACAAGGCCAGCAATTACCCAGTACATTACTGGTACTTTATTTTATCGACCCCGTAAGGATGAAAGGCAAAGTTGACCTCGGCGGGATTTGAACTCAAAATGGAAAGGGCCGTAACTATGCGTCAAAACATGACATCCGACCCTCTACCGATACTGCCAATCCACTACATATAACGTTGCGCCCTTATAATATGTCTGTATGCATTATGTCACTTCCTACAATTCGCTCTGCGTATATATATGTCAGCATGGAAAACTGGACGCAAAAACGATGACATGTATATGACAGACTTCTGCAGTTTCCATCTACCAAATTCTATTCCCAAGATACTCTTCAACCATATGAGCAACTACTATGTTCAAGGAAATTTTAATTAAAACGTTTTAATTAGCATCAGATTGAACAACAGTGCTTATGATTGAAACCAATGGAGGACCCAACACCATAGACCAGAGGTTCTCAAACACTTGGAGGCCCCTTACAGCCACATAATACCCTCAGCACCCCCAACCCTATTTCCAGAGAAATCTGCCTACGTGCAAATTGTAAATATTAAATAAAATCGTTAATTTATATATAAATTATAGGGTATGATTTGATGGAGATTTCTCTGCTATTTCAAGCAAGCCAATCAACCAGTGGCCCCCACATTGGTGTTCTATCCAGTAGTTTTCTCTCAAGTATTTTTATGCCAAACTACCTTGTTCTATGATTTAATGATTAAGTGTATTACTAAATCTATCCAGGCAATACCTTTCATTGGAAATATAGAAAAAAAGAATACATAAGCACCAATTCAAGGAAGAGATCATTGTGGTTGATAAAAAATCCAGCAGGGCTTGTGGGGGAGGGGGGGGGGGGGGTGAATATTCGTTGACAGTGCAACAGACATGGGTATAGTTAAAAATAGTTTTATAAGCAACCATGTTGGTTGACTAGCCAACAATGACTTAGTAGTAGTAGTCGTGTCTAACAAGCAATCTCCGACTTAGAAGGAAATAAAGAGAAAAGAGGAGCTGTGAAGTACATGCCTTTTCCCTTAACATGGTTTGTTGACTATTTTAATGCGAGATATAAAGAGACTACTGGGAAGAGAGAGATAGCGCTAGAAGTGAGATTAGTAGTAGTGTAATAATACTTAATGGCAATGACCGACAGAAAATACTGAATCAGAGAAAGAGAGGAGTAGAAGTAAAATGTAATTACGGAGATGGGAGAGGGAGAGTGTAGTAAAGGAGAGAGGTAGGAGTAGGATTAACAAGCAAATAGCATTAACATCATCGAAACTATAGTAATATATACGTACGTGTGTCTACATTTCTCTATGAAATGTATTTATAGACTCACGTGTAAAGATTAGAATATTCTGTAATCCAGTCATATGCAGTCGCTCCTCATTTAACGACCATACATAATATACTTTTGGAATTGCAATTTTTTTTATATTACGTATTTTTGTATATCATTTATCTAACAAATTCCTTATTACGTTTTTTTCCTACGTTTTATTGAACTAGAACCTGGTTTTACGACCAGAGCGGAGGAACGGAACCTGGTGGTTAAGTGAAGAGTAGCTGTAATATTTTATTTCATACAGCTCGAATTTATTTAATTAATTTTCAATTTTTTACTAAGCCCTTTCGTTTTAAATATCTATTAATTTACGTACGAAAAAATATTGACCTGCAAGCTATTTAGATTGCTTGTAGCTTTATTTCGTCCAGCTCCATTGAGTGTGACGTTGCATAAATTTTTTCCTTACTCTTAGCTTAGCGGCACTAAATTTCAGCATCGAAAAAGTTTCATTTTTGTACAGGCTTCAAATATATCAATACAAAAAAGAGAAAGAAGTGGGTGGTGGGAAATCCCTTCACTTGGTTTAAAATAAAAGTTACTCCAGCTATACGGGATTTTAAATATTAATTGTTTCCCTTTCCTAAATTAATGGGACAAAAAAGCATTTTATTTTGTTTTATGTTAAATGCTTATAATGGATACTGGCTCCCTGATCTGACCTGGTTATCGGTTAATATATGTGTAAGTGTAGCTACCACTGTGCCTTCCGTCATATTCTTACATACTTCATCCAACTCATGCCGGCATAGAAAACGAACGTTAAAATGACGATTATGTGTCTGTAAAATCAATCTATTTTTAGAACCGTCGAGCTAGTTAGGAATTTTTAATTTATGCTAACAAAGTTAACAGCTTCAACGTACACTGAAGCCGTTGTGTTCACATAAATTCAATACACACAGCTCATATACTGAAATGTGTTTCTCCAAACCTGCACATATTTATATTTAGTTAGATCAACCAAACAGCCTGCTCGTAGAATTGACATTTAAGTGGCTGAGCATTCTAGACATGTACCCTTAATATGATCTTTTGAGTTACAAATAAGGTCCATTTACACACACACATTATATATATATATATATATATATATATATATATATATATATACACACACGCGGTGTCCCCCAAAAAGGTATACACATTTATTAGAATGCTGTTGAAGTGTGCATACATTTTTGGGGGGGAACATCTTGTCATATTTTTTATTAATAAAAATAAGACTAATAAAAAATGAAGGCCAGGCCAGGCAACTCGATCTATTGTAACGTTCGCGACAGTAAGTGATATTGCTGCTACCGCTAGCAAACGAGACCTTACACACACACAAACTAGTACACCTATTAAAATAACCCGAAGGGGAATGGGGTGATACACAATGTGTTATAAGAGAGAACATGTGCAACATGAGATGTGGTTAGACTGAGATTGTTACCGAGACAGAACAATGAATATGCAGAAAACTCGTACTAGCTCCCGATAACTGAGGTCACAGTTTCGATCACTCCTACACGTGCAGTCTACGGAGGTGGGTCATAACTGGATCTTGAAACCTAGGTAGCGCTTCACTTGTAAATATATATATACATACATATATATATATAATTGAGATGAGCAGAACAAACAAACATTAAACAATCCCCTTAAAAAATGATTTAAATATCTACCTGTTCATAATGCTATTACCGGCGGTTTCTCTTTACAAAAGATTAGAAATTCTAAATTCAGAGAATTTCTAACGGAAAAGTAAAGTTCATCAGATAGCTATTACCACTCTATAGGATCATTTTTTAATTTTTTTAAGGAATTGTTTAATGTTTGTTTGTTCTGCTCATCTCAAGTTTTATAGTTCTGGTATTTCAAATTAGTATCATCGAACAATTATATTATAGACACCCTATATATCTTTATGCGTACTTAGTACCCAGAGAGATATTTACCTTATTATATATATATATATATATATATATATATATACACACACATAATTGTTTCTACTTTCGGCACAAGGCCAGCAATTATCCAAGTGTATTACTGATACTTTATTTCATCGATCCCGTAAGGATGAAAGGCAAAGTCAACCTCGGCGGGATAATGGAAGCCAACTAGTGTCCAAGTACGACCACTTAGAAAAAAAAAAAAACATTGGTAAAAACGTGTTGATGTTGCTTGGTGGCTCATCAAACCAGGAAATGTCATACCACCCTTTGCGGTGTCGTGTTAACCCACTTTAGTACATATATATATATATATGTATATATATATTTAGTTATGTAATAAACAACATAAGGCAATTATTCCATTTACCAGTGGTTTCTTAAAAGCAAAAAATTTTGCTTTCGATCATCAGAATGAAAAAATCCTGGTCTATTTATTGATATTGGATTCTAAAAACCTATATATATATATATATATATATTCACACACAGGGTATCCCCCAAAAATGTATACACACTTTGATTAGAATACTGTTGAAGTGTGTATACATTTTGGAGGACACCCTGTATATACATATGTATACACACACACAAACGTATCAATGTCACCATGTGGCCAGGACGAACAACTAATATTTTTTCTTCTAGTTACTAAATTCACTTAGTGGGTGCTTTCCTTTTTCTTTCTGGTAACATTTGCCCCGACCCCCTTTTTTCTCTCTCTTCTGATGGTAAAAGTAATTAGTATTTAGAGTGACGAGAAAAGAAAAGGCACGTGTGGGGCTCGGGGGAGGGGGGGTGATTAGAACAAGAGATGTATAAGATCGTTGGATATCCCTGCCAGACTAATGATGAGATTGTTACATTTGAGGTTCTGAATATATATATATATATACTTATTATATATCCCAGAACGACGTCATTACGGAGCTTTGAAGCTGCCAGTTTCCCCCATTACAACTGATGCTTGATTGCCTCTAATGTGATGACAG